>JAWNOS010000596.1:13127500-13727500 GCA_035045845.1 Drosophila buzzatii
GAGCTTTTCAGCTCCACAACCTAGCTTTAAAAGCATAATCTTGCACATTTACGAACTAGTTCAATTGCACAATAAAAATATATGAACTGGTTCATATGAACTAGTTCAAAGAATTAACGTACAATATGATCTGCTGAGCTCTTTAAACTTACTGCAAAGGCAGCGACGCGCAGTTCCAATAGACAAATTTATGAACTAGTTCAAATGAACTATTTCATTTTCTAAACAATCAATATACACATATATTTTGCCTTTGCTTATATTTGTTCTCTCAAAAAAAAATATATAAAATGATGTAGTTCAAATGAACCAAATTATATGCAGCCTAAACTTTAATCAGTTAAGCTAAATTCGAAATTCCCTTCGACTATCTCCCTCTCGCTTTCACTTTTCTCTAGAAACTTCACCCAGCCATAACTGCATGTGACCCATTTCGAACTATATAAATATTGTGCATGACCTTTCAGCTTATGGCCAAACGTTTGTTCAGCCTGATTAACTTGAATATTTTAGCACATTTTTATCGTTTATCGATAACAAATATTGAAACGTAGCTCAATCATAAAAAATAAAGAGAACCCACGCCGTGAACTCATCTTGCTGCTTGCTCTATCATGCACAGACCCAACCTTATTAATCATAGATCAGCGGCAGCGAGGGGGGGAACGTAAATTCGGATAAATTCTATAAAATATTTATGTAACACCTTTAAATTTGGCAACAGCTTTTCGTGCTCAGCCGCAAACGACAGCCAGGTTTCAATGGAACGAATCCCTTTGTTATGCTAGCTGCGTCTTAAGGTTTTTCCTTTTTCACGTTTTCCTTTTCTTTCTCGTTTTTTTTTTGGGCTCGATAATATCGGGAAGTAGTGGCCAGGCGGACACTTTAAAGCCACCAGCTGAATGTCGAAAAGTCAGAAACTTTATGGGCCAGAGGTCGGTGCGTTTTTAATAATTTATAAGAAGCACAAGGCTAACGAAAGGAATAAACAAACGTCAGGCCAACCCAGACCAAACAAGAACGAAACGAGCCTCAAATCAAGCCAACATAACATAACAGACGGACTGTCCAAGCCGTAGCCAAACACAAGCACAACATACACAAAACTTAAATGGAATGTTCGTTCACATAGCTGAGCACATGTTTCGAGCTTGTATATGTTCGCCGCTCAAGTTGTTTGAGTTTTCTCAGGCATTTTGCAACACTCGTCATGCTGCAGAGTGTTGTAAAAGCCAAAGAGCATAGTTAAGAGTTTTGTGGACACGAATTTATATATATAACTAAGCTAAGGCTAATATTTACATATGCTTAACAGAGCTGCAATGTTAATTACCTGTTAAGGGCAAAAGGCGTAATGCCTCATCTAAAGAGCTATCAAAGTCTTACAGACTTTTGTCTGTTATATTAACGAATACTTTATAAGCCAAACTCTATAGCTGTTAAAGGCATGTTAATGTGCTGTTAAAATGAACTATATAGTCTATTTCTTTCTCTATCATAGCTGTATGCTAATATGTGATGTGAATGTTAATAACATTAACATTGTTATACAGCAGCCAACAAATTATGAATTTCTCTTCATTTCAGCGAAATTTTGGCTGCTGCTTAAGCAAACTTTTACTTAACATCGATTACTCTAATACTGCTCGCTTAACAGTTATGTTAAGCACTTTACAGCTCAATAAATTTATCGCCAAGGCAAACTAATTTCTTTGCCCATTGATGAAAACAGCTTGCGCAAAAAAATTGAAAGAAAACGAAAAATCGTTAAGCAATATAAGTAGTAAGTGCATTTCGACTATCGTAATCCCATTGCGAAAACTTTCTTTCTCTCTCTTTTGCTCCCCCATACCACATTTGTTGGCCAGTGCAGAGAGAAGGCCGCGACGTGGCAGACTAAGTGCTCATCCTTCATGCGCATCAGCATCCTTTGCAGCTTATCTGCGGCACACACACACACAGAGACACACAGACACATGCAAGGCATAAAGTTCGTTATTTTCGTTATATTATGCCCCTCTGCCAGCTGCCACGCCTCCCTCCCCGGCGGCCAGCGCCCGCTCACGTAGCCATTTTAAGAGCCCCGGAAAAACTACGGCATAAAATTTCCAATTTGCTGGCATTGCTTGACTTTTCGGTAGCCGAAAAACTTGGCCCGTGTCCGGCGTGGTCTATGCGGCATATGCATGTTGTTTTTATAGCAAATATATATATATGTATATGTACATGTGTTTATATGTCTATAGATATATGTGCGCCCATATTGACGTATACATCGAGCAGATATATTATTATATATAAGCTACTGCAACGGCTGCTGAGTGAAATATGATTTTCCAAAATTTGCTATTGCTATTGAATTGTGGAGCATAGAAAATTAATGTGCTACGATTATATATGTACATATATGCATAAGTGCTATATATTAGATTAGATAGGATATAGTATATCAGTATATATGCAATATCAGCTATATGCAAGATAAGCTATAGCTAGCCAAGCTAAGTATTACAGCCTTAGACGTCATCTAACTCTAACTAACTAAAATTTCAAAGATTTATCCAGAACTTCTACGAGTGTATGTCTATGTATTTAGAGCATAAAGTAACTGAATATTCTATATGTCAAATCCATTAAGAATCGAGTAATTCAACATTAAATTACATACTCTAATGAATGTCTAGTTTTAGAAGAATAGAAAGAATATCTTAAGACAGAGTGAAGGAGAGAAAGAACAGCGAGACTTCACAACTTCAATAAGTTTTTTATTTTTATAAATTTAACAAATTTTTAAATATATAATATATATATATATATAATATATATATCTAAAATATATATATATATATATAGAATATATCTAGGAATATTTAACTGTACCATACAACTGTTTTCCAGGGATCGTAACAGTTATAATTTTTTAAATAAAAATTAAGAAATAATAATTATTTTTTGAGTTATTAAAAACAAATTATTTTTCATTATTAAAATTGATTTTTAGGATAACAATAAAAAATAATTATTACAAATTAATTTTTATATAAAAATCAAATCATAAATCAAAATCAATTTAAAAAAAAAAATTAAATAAAAATTTTTTATTCAAAATTGCAAATAAAAGTTTATCCTTTTTTTGAATTCGCCTTTTTATCCCACTCTTCCTGGTTATTTTTTTGTGCTTGATTTTTTAAAAAATCATAACTGTTATTTGCGCTCCCTGCTTTTTTGTCTATGTACGATGGCCATATCTACCTTAACTACAACTAAAAAAAATGATTTCAGCTGTTTTTTTTTGTTTTGTTAATACTACTTCGTCGCCTTGCAATTGAATCAGCAGCGCATCGTTTCACTTAGCGCAGCTCCACTGTAGTTGCCTTGGGTGCGCAATCGTTACGAAATTGAGTTGCACGAGGAGCATAATTGTGTGAGGCGCGCTACGAAACGTGAATATACGCTAGAACTGTTTCATGTCTGCAAGGGTATTCAGCACGCTTCAATCTCCTAACTCCATTTTCTTTTGCACCAACGCTCATACCTCCCCACACCCCTCTACCAAACCCCTGCTAGCCAACCTTTCCCCCTCCATTTTGTTTTTGTCTTATGATCTGTATGCAGGCAAAATGGCGGCTAGTGCGCTGCGCTTTTGTATTGAATTTGAGCAGCAGCAGCAGCAGCAATACGAAAGTCTCCCCTTCTCCCGCCTCTTTTGCTTCCTTCCATTTTTGCCAGTAGGGAGGCGTTGGCGGCATTCTTCTGGTTGGGGGCGTGCCAGGGCTAATTTTGCGCAAATAAAAACGCTGAAAATACAATTTTGGGGCCACTTGAGCGTCTCATTTTGAATTCATGGGCCGCTGGGCGCTGGGCGCTGGTCGGGCCAGCCAGAGTCAGTTTTCTTTGCCTGCAATGCTCACCGATGCTCGCAGGCAAACCGAGCATATTGATTGTGTGCAGCGTGATGCTGTTTCTCCGTGAGTTCATTGAACCCGAGATAGTGGAAGGTACACTGAAAGCCGAATATCTCTATATCTATCTATTTCGATAACTCGATAACTCTATAGATCACTATAACTGAATGCTGTATTCTTGAATCTCACTATCCCTGTATCTCTGTCTTTCTCTCTCTGTCTCTTTCTCTCTGTTCCTCTCTATCTCTATCTGTATCTGTATCTGTATCTGTATCTGTATCTGTATCTGTATCTGTATCTGTATCTGTATCTCAATCTCTATCTCTATCTCTATCTCTATCTCTATCTCTATCTCTATCTCTATCTCTATCTCTATCTCTATCTCTATCTCTATCTCTATCTCTATCTCTATCTCTATCTCTATCTCTATCTCTATCTCTATCTCTATCTCTATCTCTATCTCTATCTCTATCTCTATCTCTATCTCTATCTCTATCTCTATCTCTCTCTCTCTCTCTATCTCTCTCTATCTCTCTCTCTCTCTCGCTCTCGCTCTCGCTCTAGCGAGCATCACGCAGTCAGCACCCGTCAGACGCTATTGCTCCTTACACCTCTTTGGCTTTTTTCTGGCTTTTTTTTTTGTTTTTTGGCTGAGAGTTGTCAGGGCTGTCGAGTCTAAGCAAAAAACTTGGGCCATGTGCCTCGGCAACTAGCAACTGGTAACTGGTTTTCATCTCTTTTGTTGACGGGCGAGTCGCCTTTTCACCTTTTCGCCGTGCCACATTTCGCAATAACTTTGCCCGCAAACGACAACAACAACGACAGGAACTGGCCAAAAAGTCGTGAGTGGTTGAGGTGAGAGTTAAAGGTTGCTTGCTTCTTTTTTTTTGGATGGAGAGGGGGGATGTTCGGGGTGTTGGAGGTTTTTTGGGGTGTTTGGCTGCTGTGGCCGCTGGCCATGCTTCACGAGCGTAATTGAAAGGCTGAGCTTCTACTTCTTCAGCTTCTACTTTTCTACTTTTACTTCTGTCGCCGTCGCCGTCGCCTGCTGCTTGGTAATTAAAAGTTCGCCTGTGCCTGCCCAGGCAGTCGCTGGGCTGAGCTGGGCTGAGCTGAGCTGGGCTGAGCGAAGCTGAGCTGTTGTGGCAACAATACGTCAGCCGGTAGACGACGGCGCCACCCAAAAACGGCTGGTCAAAATAATAGCCAGAGGGCGCTGACTGGGGAGTTCAGCAAAATCGTCATTTGCCACATTTGAAATAAGTTAAAGTTTTGTTGGCCAAAAGTTGGTGCTTTGCAGCTACCAATCGAGCAGTTGGCCATTTGTCTTGAGCAACAGCAGCCAGCGAGGACTGCACAAAAAACAAAAGAACAACAACAACAAAAAAATGTGTTTAATTAGTGGGCGTGGCAGAAAATTAATTAAGACTACGAGCAAAGCAAAAAGGCAATGCCAGCGCCAACGCCAACGCCAACGCTTCTCATTATCAATTCAAGCCGCTCGCCGCGTCTCAGATTCAATCGTGTCGACAAAAGGGATAGCTGGCTGGCTGCCCTGGTTCCCTGCCTGCTTGGCTTGGCTTGGCTTGGCTGCTGTTGTCTATGGCTAGAGCAAATCTGGAGACAAGCGTACCCATTCATTGGCCACGTCAAGCGGCATCATTCCATCGAGCTTCCACACTGAATCAATTCATCATTCGTGCATCATTCATCAATGTCATTTGTTTGTTTTTGCAATTGTTTTCTTCTTGATGCGAACAAAAGCAAAGAGACAGAGAGAGAGAGAGGAGAGAGGAAGAAGAGTGAGAAGAGCCTGCAGGTTAGGCTAAGAAGGGGGCGTGCCGGTATCTACCTTTGCCTGCCTGCCTGCCTGCCTGCCTGCAGCTGTCTCGCTCTCAGCTTGTTGCTTGTTTCAAATCAAAGCAACGACAATTTCTTGTGATTTATCTAAGTAAATATATACATAGACATTATTGTACATATTTATTATACATATATATATATATTTTTTTTTGCTTATTCTTGGCTCTGCAATATTCAATGAAATTTATTAGCTCTGGCATTTGTGGCAGCTAAATTGATTTCGGCTACATTTGAACAATTAATTTGTAATAAATATTTCTGTGCACAATTTTTTGTCTGTTTCGACAGAGAAATCAAATATTTACATTCGGATTTACGCTTAAGGCGCTTGTAAAAGGAAATTAAGCCAGTGCTAGAGAGAGATAGCTAAGCAGCACAGAGAGTGACAGAGAGCGAGCGAGGCGAGACCTGGCAATTTGTTATGCAACCAAATAAGCCTTGATTTCTAGCTAATTTTTGGCTATTGCCTGCAATCATCAAGAAAATAAATATGTAAATATGGGTTAAATAAATATGCAAAAGAAAAACAACAAAATTGCCAAAAACACAGATTCTATGCAAGCAAATAAACTCGTTATTAATTCGCAAGAAAAATATATTGTTTACATTGAGGGGCACATATTGTGTTTGCTAGAGCCCAGAATCTGTTGCCTATTTGGCTTTTTTCTAGCCAGTTTTGCTGCCCATATGAAGCAGCAGCTGGCTGATATAGCTGTATATATACATGTATATATTGCAATATGAAATGTCTTTAATTTCAATCTGTATTTAAGAATACCTAGAATAAATTTCTTAGGTGTGAACTCTGCTTGAGAGCAGAGAGCAGAGAGCAGTGAGCAAAGTGATGAATCTGTCGATGCTTATAGCAAATACTATACGATTAGTACAAATTATAGAAATTATCGAAACTGCTTACTGATTAGAGAGAGAGAGACAGAGAGGGAGAGAGAGAGAGAGAGAATAGAGCTTAGAATTATTGGCACAGTATGCTTCTTAAGTTTTATAGCAACACTTTTCAAGTCATTTGAAAAGATTTGTTTATAAAACAAAAAATTATTGAAATAGATTACAGAATTTTTTAAATGAAACCAAAGAAATTTTGTAAAAATCTTAAACGTAGAATTAACTAAAATTAAATAACTACAAAAATACGTCAATTTCACTGAACAAAATTATTGGCACACCTAAAAAAAAAAACTTTAAGAATATGTTGAAAATATATACAATAATAAATATAATAATAATGACAATAACTAAAAATTATAATTCATATTTTGTACTTAAGCCCATTGCTTGTAAACAGTTTGGCTACAAAATTAGTTAATTCGATAATTAACTAATTTTTTAGCCACTTCTTCACCAATTTTTTGCCATTCCTCAGTTAAAGCTTGCTTTAATTCGGATTTGATTGTATATGCTATAAAGCTTAAAAAACATACTGTGCCAATAATTATGTTGCTCACTGTATAAACATAATTCATCGATTATCGAGCAACTTTTAGTTCTTGCATATTCGAAATGTTGCACAATTTGCCGCAAGGAATTCATCAAGATATAATTTTTTAAAATATTATTTCTATAAATTCCTTTTATTTTTTATTTTATTTATTTATTTTTTTGCTGAAAATCCGTACTCAAAGTTTTACGCAAGTTTTTGCAACTTAAGTTGAACGTAAAATTTTGGAATCTTTTGCCATTTTTTTTTATTTTTTATTTTTGCTTTTTCTTCATCATCATTTCAGGTCTTTTTTCTGGCTTTTTGTGAAGATGAATAAAATTTTAAGCCAGTGCTTCAACAGTTACTGGCCCTCGCTCTGTCGCGCTGCCTATCTCGCTTCTATCTCCCTCTCTCTCTCTCTCTCTCTGTCGCACTCTTGCTACGCTGTCTCATTTGAGTAATGTTGCAAAAATGTATGCACTTTTGGCAAATGCCGAGTGCGAGGACATTGCAGCCAGCCAGGCAGCCAGGGCCAAGTGTTGACTGGCAACTGGTTGGCCAGGCAACCAGCTAGCTGACAACTTACTTTTGGCAATGCCAAATAGTGCGCGCCAAGGAAACCAGAATCCAGCGCCAGGACATGGGCCAACGTCGAGGCCTCGACAACGACAACGACGACGACGACGACGACGACTCGACAACTTTGCCGCTTTCTGTCTATTTCAACTTCCTTTTTTATTTCCGTAATCATTTATATGCAAATCGCTTGGCTGCTGCTGCTCACACACACACACACACACACACATACACACTCTTGTACACTCTTGCACAGTCATGCGTGCATAGCCACGCCCACTTGAGCGCCCACTTGAGTTGCTCCTTCGATTTGCCATCAAAGCTCGCAAAAGTTTTTAGTTCGTCTTCGTTTTTATTTTTGCATCTATTTGCCACTTTTTTGGCTCGCTCTCGCTCTCGCTCTCTCTCTCTCTCTCTCTCTCTCTCTCTCTCTCTCTCTCTCTCTCTCTCTCTCTCTCTGTGTGTGAGCTTAGCAGCGGATAAGCACCCCCACTAAGTCATGCAGACTCAACTGTCTAGCATTTGCGTTGCCCTCACGAACTGCTAGACGATATTAACCATTTGATTGCATAGAATATAAATCACATTAAATAATAATAATAATAATCCGATATATCTATCAAATGGATAAGAAATATGTGAACTCTATAGTATAGTAGTAGTAGGTAGTAGATAGTAGGTAGTAGGTAGTAGGTAGAACTAGATTCATCGTGGAACCGCAGTTACTTAATTAATTGATTAAATTGATTAAAATATTACTTAATTAATTGATTAAATTATTAATTATTAGTTTCATTTATTAATTTATTAAGTTATTAAATTATTAAATTATTAATTCATGAATTTATTAAGTTATTAAATTATTAAATTATTAATTCATGAATTTATTATTCATTTATTAAATTATTAATTTATGAATTTATTATTTATTTATTACATTATTAATTTAATTTATTAATCTATGAAGTTATTAAATTATTAAATTTGTAAAATATTAATTTATGAATTTATCAATTATATATTTATTAAGCTAATAAATTATAAAATTTTTTTAATTATTAATTTATGAATTTATCAATTATTAATTTATTAAGCTATTAAATGATAATTTTTTTAAAATTATTAATTAATGAATTTATGAATTTATTAAATGAATAAATTATTAATTTCTTAAATTAAATAATAATTTATTATTTTGCTGATTTTGTAATTTATTAAAATATTAATTATTTAAATTTCTTTATTTATTTATCATTTTGTTGATTTTTTAATTTATTAAAATATTAATTTTTTATTAATTTATTTATTTATTCATTTATTCATTTATTAATTTCTTAATTTACCAATTTATTAATTTACTAATTTAATGATCTTAGCTGAATGATTGATTAACGATTGACTGATGATTATTTGATTTATATCTATATTTATATATCTTCTGTGATATATATAATCCACTATCATATCGCACTGCACAATGCCGCAAGAGTATTCAAGCAGCGTGTAGAGATTTGAATATTCTTTTGGCTCATTTGATTTGCATCGATAAAAAGCAGAAAGAAACGTTGCATATCTTGCGGGAGAGGAAGCCAACATTTTTTTCCTTTTCTTATTTTTTTTGGCTGCCACACATTTCACACAACTTTCGTGTGGGTGTGTGTGGATTTCTTCTTCTTCTTCGTCTTTTTTTTTTAGTTCTGGAGGCTCATTAAAATTGCACAACACTTTGATTTGCATACGTTGTGGAACACGCTCTTAGCAGCCGGAGAGGAAACAGCGAAAGTTTTCTGGTAACTGAAACTGCTTACCCCTCGGGCCTTTTTTTGCGCAACAAGAAAATGTTCGTTTATTTTCTTTTCTTTCGCTTTAGCTTTTCTTTTTGCCAAATTCGAACATTTTTGCGGCAAGCGCAAAGTCATTATCATTATCATAACCATTATCATTAGCGAAGTGAAGCGCATTATGAGCACAAGAACAAGAAAAAGAATTTATATTCAAGAGAATGAAAAAACAAAAAAAAAACTGCTGTGAGAAATGTCAATGTGAGAAAGTCGACGGAAGGAAAAGGCCTTGTCTTAGGGGCGCAAATTTAGCCAAATCAAAAGTTGCTAACTGTATTAGCCAAAAAGGAAGAAAATTGCATGTCTCATAAGACTAATATATGCATATATATATACATATATATTTAATGGTATATGGTGGCAATATGCAAATCTTGAAATGAAATTTGGAATTCGAAATTGGTTAGCGAGTGAAGCATAAAGTGGAAAATGTAGCACAGCATTTTTGATATAAATAAGTAATTCGAGCAATTCTTGCGTCTTACGTAACTCGGCAACTATGCTATATAATTTAGTATGACAATAGCTTGTAAGAGCTAAAGCTAATAAAATATTGCTTTAAACACCTTTTACGCATTGCCATTTATTATATTGCAACATCTTTTAAGATAGATTAGTAGGTTGCTAGTTCATATAAAGATATAGAGATGAACTCTTTAGAAATTGAATGCATGCATGTGTTTATATATGTATATACTACAGATAATTTAGATCAGCCCAATAACCTTGCATGCTTATTTATTAGAGCTCACAAATATCTGTTGACCGTTTCTCATAGTCTGCCAATAAGAGTCTCTCACTCGCACTTTCCACTTAGAGTGTAACTCTGTGTTCTTTCGCGATTGGTCAGATATTCTTTGCTCTGGCTTTTACACTATCGTTTGATTGCGTATTATAAAGCAATTCGCCAATCACATCAATAGCGTTGCGATTTTGTGCATGTGTGTGTGTGTAAATGAAGATCGTTTGCATAGTCTCGTTTTTCTACCTGCTCGCTTACTCTTATTGTACGAACATCAATCGTATCGAGCTTAGCAAAAAGTCTAAGTATGCGAGGGTCGCCTACGCTAACACATCCATAGCGTGAGAGAGTGGAAGTGTGTGCATGTGTGTGTGAATGTGAAGAACGTTTGCATAGACTCTTGCAGCTACCCGTTCGCTTACTCTCATTGTACGAACATCAATCGTGTCGCTACCTATACGAAGTTCGTTAAATGAGCAGCACACGAATTTTGTGTGGTATGTGTGTTTTTGGTATGTGTGTGAGCGCTGCGTTCGCGAATTGAGTGCGTGCATTTATGTGTGTGTGTGTATGTGAAGACCGTTTGCATAGACTCTTGCAGCTACCTGCTCGCTTACTCTCATTGTGCGAACATCAATCGTCTCGCTCAGTAAACGAAGTTCGCAAAGAGAAACACGAATCGTTCAACTCAAGGCGCTCAATAAGACCAAAGAAGACAAAACGAAAAGAACTGAAGACTGTTGCTTAAAGCGAAAGCGAGAGCGAGAGAGCATAATTCTTATGATTGTGTGTGCGAATAGAGCGTGAAGCCTCAAATTTATTTACACATATATAAAATTTTGGCTTTTAAATGCAAATATTAAATAAATTAAAATTATTATATTTTGTTTAAATTGTTGCATTAACTGAGAAGCAATATAAGCTAAGCCTTTTAGCATTTCTAGAGCATGTACAACATAAAAACAAAGAGAATTATTTGCAATGTGAAACAAATTGATGAGCACTTCAAATAACTCCATTAGCTAACAAGTTTAGACTAAATATAGCCATGTAATAACTTGAATAGATTTAGTTTTTTATATATATGATCTCATAGTTATAGCCACTCCATATAATCTAAACATCCATTAAACCCATAGCCAGTTCTTTCGCACAAACTACAAACCGTCATAGCCTTTATCAAGCAACAGAGAGAGAGGGATAGACAGAGAGAGAGATAGCGCATAAAAAGGTTTATTTCAGGCATAATTCAATTTCAATATTTATTTAACATTTTCTTTTTGCTCTTGGCCATAAATAGTGAAATTCGTTTAGCTGCGAGCATATTTTAGGCTCTATCTGATGCCACAATACATATTTATATAAGTGTGTGTGTGTGTATGGCAATGTGAAGAATAAAAAAAAGCGAGACGCATAAAACATATTTGGTAATTGAATTTGTTATAATTTTTTATGTACAGCAGGTCAACAGCAACAAATTATTCACACACACACACACGCAGAGCGAGTGCCAGCTGTAGCTGTGTGTGTGTGTGTGTCACTCTTATTTATTTAGCGTTTTGTGTTGTCAAAGAAAATGCTATAGATACACATATATGTACACAAACACACACACACACACACACGCACGCACAAGTTTTGTTTTTCTTTTTGCTCAACTGACTTGTGGACTTTTAAAGCGTCGGCGGCGTGGCATTTCAGTGCGACGATATGTGGATATGGCCATGTATACATGTATATGTATGTGTGTGTGAGTGATTTGGGTGGCCAGGAGGCGTGGCTGGCTGTTTGAAGACTTTAAACGTCGCAGCAAATTTCATTTGATTTATTTGCCAGTTTTCATTTCCCTTTCCCATTGTTTTCGCTATTTTCTCGTTTTTTTGTGCTTTTCGTTCTTTTGCCTCCCGTTTTGTTCGGGCCAGAAACCCATTTGGCAATTTACTGTAAATCACATAAAAACGCAACAAGAGCTTGCACCAACAACAACGAACAAAAATGTTGCATACTTCAAGGCGAGCAGTCAATGGCGGAGGCCAACAACTGACTGACTCGCTCCCCGTCCCTCCCTCTCTCTCTCTCTCCCACTCTCTCTCACCCACTCTCTCTGTCGTCTTTGTGAATTCCATTGAACATTTCATTCCAGCATATGAGCATCGTGCCAGCCTTCTTTCATATCGCATTTTCAAGGTATCCTTTTCATCTGGGCCCAATCACAATTCGTCTCTAATCAACTAGCTGTAGCTAAGGTTGTAAATTGCTTTTTATGTGGCAAAATAAAAAATCGAAAAAAAAAATCAATGCTCTTGATCGTTATACAATACAGCAGCATAATATGCTCATATATATTTATATTGCCAACATATTTCTTGTCAAATAATTTCTATGCTCTACGCTATTCAGGACTTCAAAGAACTCTACACATTAATTGATTGCAACAGAGTTGCGGGCGCAAACATGTTTGTAAGATCTTTTTTTCCTTCAGCTCTGGCTCAGCTAATAAGTTCTCATATCTAATTCACAAGTTACCTTGCTTATCCGCAGCAAAATATTGTAAAAGTAGTTGGTAATGAGAAAACCCTGGAAAACTTGACTTGAGTTAAGAGACAATGGTCTTGGCTCTATAGCTCGCCTCTCTCTGTTTCTCTTCTCACTTGTTTCTTTTGTCTCTTTCTTGCTATGACCACTCGTATCTCTATGATACTTTAGGTGTTTCTCTCTCGCTCTCTCTCGCTTCCTCTCTGACTTCAACTCTAACACTAACTCTAACTTGCGCTTTGTCTCTGAGACACACACACACAAAGGCAACTCGGCGAATTTGTGTTAGACAGTCATTCGTTCATTTTAACAGACTTGACAATGTAACTTTTGTTTGAACAACTTGCAACTCGTTTGTTGCTGCTCTTGCCGCACTTATTCATCCAATTGTTTTTATGCACGCTACCCAGTGGAAGTGGGAGAGCATAGAGTAGCTTAGCTATGACTCGCCTTATTAAGATAAGTGACTGGTAACTTGCAATATTTGTTGTCGATATCATTTTGTCTACTACATACCATGCAAATTCAACTTACTCGAAAGTTGTTATCGATAATTAAAATTTGGTGTAAATATCGATTAAAATATTAGTTATCGATATAGCTTCTTCGATGCATAGCACAAATTTAACATATAGGAATGTCTGTTATCGATAACTAAAGCTAACTAAATATCGATCAACTAAAATATCTATAGCTAACTGAATAGCGATAAACTAAAGTGTCTGAAACTACATAAATATCGATCTAGTAAAATATCGAGTATTACCTAAATATCGATACACTAATATACACAGAGCTAACTAAATATCGATAAACAAAATTATCGTTCGATACATAAATATAGGTACACTAAAATATCTATAGCTAATTGTATATCAATCCACTAATATATCGATCGCTACATATATATCGATACACTAAAATATCTATAGCTAACTAAATATCGATAAACAAAAATATTGTTCGCTACTTAAATATAGATACACTAAAATATCTATAGCTAATTGTATATCAATCCACTAATATATCGATCGCTACATATATATCGATACACTAAAATATCTGTGGGTAACTATATATCAATAAATATATCGATCGCTACCTAAATGTCGATAAACAAAAATGTCTATAACTACATAAATATCGATCAACTAAAATATCTACATCTCACTAAATATCGATAAACTATCATGCTTTGTTAGCCTAGTTTACTTATGGAGCTAATATGGAGCTGACTAATATTGTTATCGATTTTACTTTTTTTTAGTTTTTATTTCAACTCCAGCAGCTTGAAGAGAACAGTTACACCTGAGCAAAATATGGATATGCGATGATTTATTTTAATATGTTCTTCTTTTCTATCGACATGCTTCGATTACTATGTATCCATAGAGAGCGTAAACCTTACTGACTTTAACAGTAAATTTCTTTATCAAAATCGATAAATATCAATGTTATATGTAGCAATGTTTGTAATCTCCAAAGAAACAGAGGTCTTTACAGTTGTTAACATTGCATTACAACTTTTATCGATATCGATATCGATATTTGTATTTCTGTGTGTCTGTGTGTTACCTGCAGCTACAGGGTAACCATTGAGTCGTCCAGTTAAGACTGAAGAACTTTTACTTTTTTACAGCTGTGGCATTTAAGAAAGATGCACTCTGACAGAGAGAGAGCGAGCGAGATGTGGTATACCTATGTGTGCCTGCAGAGCTAAAGGCAGTGCAAAAATGTCTTCTGTTTTCTTTTCGCGCTCACATCATTTGCTGTCTGTCACGGGGCAATTTTCTTATTGTTGTTGTAACTTTTTGCTGCCTTGACGCACTTAAAAAGCAATTTAGTCTAATTACATTAAGTATAACAGAAACAACAACAACAACAATAGCAACTGAAGCAGCAGCAGCAACAACAACAACTGAAGCAACTCACAAAAGTTGCGCGTCTCGTGCGTGTGTCAATAAACACACACACAGACAGAGCGAGAGAGAGAGAGAGAGAGAGAGAGAGATGTGTGTGTGTGCGGCAGAGCAGAAAAAATGGCGCTTTTAGGCCATAATTACCTGAGAACTTTTGCGAAGCCCGAACTTGGCTGGCATTATGCTCATGCTACTCCACCCCTCTAGCTCTCTCTCTCTCTCTCTCGCTGCATACTTTCTGTTTCATTTTGTCTTTCCGCTTGGCCATTGCTTGTTGAGCTCACTTCCGTTTCCTGTTCGACAACCGCTCGCACCGCTTGTCCGTTTTTTTGCTTCTGGGCCTCTCTTCATTATTACGTATTATTATGACTCCCCTCGCGCCTATTATTATTCTGGCTGATTTCTTTGGCTCTTCTCCCACACTCCCTCCCTCGCTCTGTCTCTTCGCATCTTGCTTTGTTTTGAGTAAATAAATCAGTCGTGGGCCAAGTAACTTTATCCACAGCTGTCCAAAGTGGCTTTTGTCTGCTCTTTGGCCACTCGACAGTCGCCGCTACGTTTTTATTCATCATCCGACTCCAACTCGCCATTCATCGGGCTGCGCTCTAGCTCCAGCTCGCTTGCTTAGGCATTGTTCTCTATATCCATTGCATTAACTATCTCACACTCGAAACATTGATTGGATAATTATAATGAGCTTAGCTGAAGAAGAGCTAACTTAATATACAAAAAAACAAAGCGAGCCACTAACTGACATGACTGACTAGTAAATATCCTAGAAGGGCATATATACATTTTGGTTTCTGTTTTTTTTTAGTTATATACTTGACTTGTAAATACCCTTACTACATCACATTTGGCCTGGTTTATTCATGTTGGTCCAGCACTTACCTAAAATGAGAAGCAAAGCGAGAATATTTAATTAATTTATTGCATTGCCTTAGATAAACTATTAATTCATTGATTAAACGTCATCTTAATTAGATTTGCTCTGCATTTAATATCACATATATACATATATATATATATATATTCTCCAGATCATACAAACTTGCTTCATTGCCTGGCCAAATGAACTGAGCAAACTCTTGAACTCTTTTGCAACTAACTGCCAAATAACTTTCAATTGCTTTGCACAGTTAATTCTTAACAAAATTCTAGCTATATTTCACACACACGCACACACACACAAACACACACACATATACACACACACACACACACACACTGTCTTACAAGTTTTCAATTGAGCCAACACAATAATCAATGTTCGAAGTTGTGTAAAATCTGTTTGAGCTACAGCTCGAAATTCCTAAATAAATCAATCAACATTTTATGCCAGCTACCGAGCACACACACACGCACACACACACACACACACACAACATGATGTCATCAACACTCACACACACACACTTGAAACTCTGCTGCCATATACGAGGCAAAGTCAACGCCACAATGCCACACCTACGCTTTTACACACTCTCACACACACACACACTCCACAGGCACACACACACACACTCCTCCGCCCCTGCGCGCACTTTTCTTCACACGTTAAACTATGGCACAACATTTTAACAAATTTTTCTCTTTTTTATTATTTTCCTTTGGCTGTTTGTTCGTTCGTTTGTTTGTTTGTTAGCGCCATCTGCTGGCAGCTGCAGCAACTACAATTGGCACACCCCTTGGCCACAAGCATGCCATGCCTTGCCACCTGCACCCCCACCCCTCCCACCAACGCCACTGGCCGTGTAAGTAATTTGTTTTAGTTGCGTCCGAGTCGAAAAACTTTGTAATTAACAACGCAGCGTCTGACGACCTTTTTGCTTAACAATATTTTCATTATAATTAGCTTCCAGTGTGAAACTTTAAGCGTGGCGCTTCGATGGCTCAACGCAGGCTCGGCGGTTCGTAGGTACGGCGGTGCGGCGGTGCGCTGGTGCGGTGGCTGAGCGGTTCAGTGGTTCAACAAACGACAGCTGTCAGCGGTTAAAGTTCAACACAAAGCTGTTCCCACTGCCAATAGAGAGTGTCTAACTGTGTGTGTGTGTGTGTGTGTGTGTGTGTGTGTGTGTGTGTGTGTGTGTGTGTGTGTGTGTGTGGCTATGTGGGGGCATGTCAATGCTGCGGTGTGTCGTAAATGCTTGTGCGAATTCCAAGAAAATTTCAATTAAATTGTGATTTATATCTGTTCGCCTAATTTTCCTATAATCCATATTGCCTTACTCTCTCTCTCTCTCTCTCTCTCTCTCTCTCTCTCTCTCTCTAGCCCTGTCTCTATCTCTATCGCTATTTCAGTTTATATCTCTCTCTCTCTCTTTCTATTCCACACATTCTGTCCAGCTCTAGGTCAAGCTCTAGCTCTAGCTGCCTCTGTCTCTGTCTCTGTCTCTGTCTCTCTTTCTCTTCCACACACTCTCTCTAGCTCTAGGTGTAGCTCTAGCTCTTGCTCCAGCTATAGCTCTCTCTCTTTCTCTCTCATTCTCTAGCTCTAGCTATCCCTCGTTCTGTCTGTATCTCTCTCTCTCTCTCTCTCTCTCTCTCTCTCTCTCTCTCTCTCCCTTTTACTCCAGCTCTAGCTCTAGCTCTAGCTCTCTCATTCTCATTCTCTCATTCTCTAGCTCTAGCTATCCCTCGTTCTGTCTGTCTCTCTCTCTCTCTCTCTCTCTCTCTCTCTCTCTCTCTCCCTTTTACTCCAGCTCTAGCTCTAGCTCTAGCTCTAGCTCTAGCTCTAGCTCTAGCTCTAGCTCTAGCTCTAGCTCTAGCTCTAGCTCTAGCTCTGTCTCTGTCTCTGTCTCTGTCTCTGTCTCTGTCTCTGTCTCTGTCTCTGTCTCTGTCTCTGTCTCTTTCTTTCTCTCCTATAGGTCTGTCTTTATCTCTGTCTCTGCTTCTGTTTCTCTCTCTCTCTTGTTCTCTTCCACACACTCCCTCTAGCTCTAGGTCCAGATCTAACTCTTGCTCCAACTATAGCTCTCTCTCTCTCTCTCTGATTCTCCAGCTCTAGCTATCCCGCTATCTATCTCTCTCTTTCTCTCTCTTTCTCTCTCTCTCTCTCTCTCTCTCTCTCTCTCTCTCTGACACTCTCTAACTTAACTCAAGCTCTAACTTTTTTTCTCTATCTCACTTTCTGGCTACAGTTCTAGCTCTCTCTCTCCCTTCCTAAATGTAGATCTCTCTCCCTGATCCTCTCTCTCCTCTCTCTCTCTAGATCTCACTCCCTCTGTCTCTCTCACACTCTCCCTCTCTCCCTCCATTTTCCATTTTGCTTAAGCAGCTTGAAACGTTGCATATAGTATACACATATATATCATCAAATCATTAAATTTGACAGCTACTTTAACTGGTTGTCAAAATGATTAGCTTGTTTTAAACACTTTTTGAGATATCAAGGTAGATAATATTCTTGCCAGACTTATTATACTATATATTTCTAGCACATATTACACACACACATCTATTGCAATCAAAATTGACAGTTGCTTGATAGAGTTGTCAAGTTTTAGTCATGCTTAGAGTTACTACAATACCTATTAAAAGTATAGATACATATACATATTTCAATTAAAATTGACAGTCACTTTAACTAGTTTCAGTTCTCCATTCCATTTAAGAAAAATACAATATTTGAGAGTTGTATATTTTGAACTTTTATTCCCCAAGGCAGTCAGCTAACAAGCTCTCTAACATGCGGTGAAATTGCTATTTTATTCATAAGCATTTCGTACTATGTGGTGTGTCTCTCCGAACATAAATCAAGCCAAAGGCCCAAGTAAAATAAATGAAAAGAATAATCAATATAGTTGGCATGAAGTTGGAGCAGCAAAACTTAAATACAGCCAAGTTGCAAGCTTTTCAATAAATCATAAATGAAACATGTTTGACATGTTCTTGTCGAAAAGTCTCAAAGTCTCAAAGTCTCAGGCTACAAAGTGAAATTGAGTACTATATTTAAGACTTGGCAATGCTTGATGCATTTATATTTTGAAGTGAATTCCTTTTAAGAGCTCTCGCAAATATAGCTGAAGCTGATTAAAGATGACAAACACACAATGCCAAATATCATACTAGTTGCTGTGCTGGCCAAGCTTAATGGCCTTATGGCTTCCAAGCAATAGTCCAATAGTCAACGGGCAGCAACAACAATTGCGAATGCGTTAAGCGCACCGCAAATGCAACAGATACAAAAGCTGACAGCTGAACCGCCAGACAGACAGCCAAACAGACAGCCAGACAGACAGACAGACAGCCAGACAGACAGACACATGGCCAGAAGCTGGCCAGGACATGACCAGACCCTCGACCAGCTTCTAGTCAATGTGCATGTCCACGTCCATGTCCACATTCATGTCCATGTCCAGGTTCAGGACGTTCAGGCGGAGGCCCACGCAGTGGCCATTACAAGCCAGTGAAGCGGGCGCTTAGAAAAAACAGCCACAACAATGCCCCGAGACAATGGCAAAATGCTCAAATAACGTGCGCAAAAAAAAAGAAAAGAGAAAACAAATATAAAAACAAATGCTATTGTTTCTCCTATACCCTATAACTAATCGAAATGTTGATCTAGTTGCATCTGCTCGTTGTGTCTTGACTTTTCTCAAAATCGATAAATATCGATCAGGCATGCAGGCAGCATTAACTATCTAAGTATTCTAGTACGTAATCTTTAGTCTCTCTGAATGCAGATACATTTCTTTGAAATCGATTAATATCGATTTAGCGTACTTTTGGGCAATATATTCTATAATATTTTATTATTATATCGATATTTATCGATTTATTATTATGCCATTATAAAAAAACGTAATTGCACAGTCAAAATCTTTGCAAATATACAATAAAATATAGAATTTCCCAAATACACAAATATCGATAAGTATCGATTTTTTTTTTATGCTCTGACATATTTATTATATATATGAGAGACTGATGATATATGAGATATGAGTGAGATTCATATTAATAATTTTTCTTCACTACACAAATCGATAAATATCGATAAATAAAACATAAACAACTAGCAAAAATATGTTGTTCACTCTAAGGAATTTATTTACTTTACGTTTATGCACATGCCAAACTGTAATAGCTCTAACCCCATTTAAAAGTTCTAATATCGATACACTTAATCGATAATAAATGATCAATATATGAACATGGACCCAACTACTTCCACTCAGTCAAAGCAATATCATATATAGATGTTGTGTTTAACGAAAAAGCTATTAGCAAGCGCACATCTTATTATAGGAAATCCTTAGGTCGATAACTTTTTATTGCAGTTATCGCTCTCTTTCACTCCCTCTCAAAGCGTTTGTTTTTGTTGTAATTGGCAAAGCGTTGATGCAAAAAGAACAACCACATCAACAGACAACAGCAGCAGCAACAGCCAACATGACATTGACGTTGGCGTTCGTAAAAGGATAAAGCGTAAATGAGTTGCCAACCACAAGCAACAACAGCAACAACAAGAAGAAGAACAACTGCAAAGGAATTGCATTTGAAAAACAATTTAGTTAGCTGACAGCGTGTGTAACTGCGCTCGTTCGACTGTCAGATGCACTTAATTGATAGCTTTCGCTTAAGTGTGACACTTGAAAATGGGGCTTAGAGCTTTGAGCAAGCTTCAAAAGGCGAGCCAGGGCCAAAGCCATAAAACTGATTTAGATAAGTTCAAGTGAAGAGTTGAGTAAACTTTTCAATTGAAACGCTAGAGTAAACATTGATATTTATTGAGGTTGCCACCAATCGATAACAAATTAATCGAAAGCGTCACACAAACGTGTAAATTAAATAAAGTTTTTTTATTAAGAATGAAAAATTTATAGAAATATAGAAATGAAAAAATAAAACTGAGAGATAGCACCCCTCGATAACAAATTAATCGAAATCGTTATAGAGAAAATTTTGAAATTAAGTCAATTTTCTAATTGAAACCGAAAACAGTAAAAGAAAAACATAAAATGAAAATAAAATAGATGCTAATACCAATCGATAACAAATTAATCGAAATCGTTACAGAGGAAATTTTGAAATTAAGTAAATTTTATAATTGAAACCGAAAACAGTAAAAAAAAAAACATAAAATAAAAATAAAATTAAAATAAAATAGATGCTAATACCAATCGATAACAAATTAATCGAAAGCGTCACACAAACGTGCAAATTAGGTGAAGTTTTTTTATTAAGAAGCAAAAATTTTAAATAAATATAGAGATATAAAAAAACTGAAAGGTTGTCACCAATCGATAACTATTTAATCGATATCTTTGTACAGAAAATGTAGAAATTAAGTAAATTTTGTAATTGAAACAAAATTATAGAATAAACATAGAAATGAAAAAAAAAAGCAGATGTTAATACCAATCGATAATAAATTAATCGAAATCGTCACACAAAAATGTTTAAATTAAGTAAACTGTTTAATGAAAACGAAAACTGTAAAGTAACATCAATTAAAAATAAAATAGTTACCAATCGATAACAATTTAATCGAAATCGTCACACAAAAAAATGTTCAAATTAAATCAAACGATAACAAATTAATCGATATCGTTACACAAAAAAATGCTTAAATTAAGTTAACTTTTCAATTGCAATTTAAAATTGTAAACCTAGAAATTTACCGATGTTACTACCAATCGATAAAAAATTAATCATAGAGATGGCAGATAAATAAATTTCTAAGCTCTAAAATAACATTGATATACATATATTGAGGCAACAATCAATCGATTACAAACTAATTGATATCGTAATAGAAACACGTCAATTGGCAAAACGTTTAGACGCCAGGACAATGGCTTCTACTGAGAACACAGTCTATCGATAGACACTTTTCGATAGGCAAGCTGCCAGCAGGCAAATAAGAATGACAGAGCAACAAAACCCCAATTTCAGTTATTAATTACTGCCCCGAAACATGACTCTCCTCCTCCTATGAGTGAGCGTGCTTGTGTGTGGTTACAATATAAATCTGCATGTATATAAACTTAATATAGACGTGTGACCAGCAACAGCCAAAGCTCGCAACCCCTTCACACCTCACACCTCACATCAGCACCCCCTCAAACACCCAGAGCCATGCCCAAACCCAAACCCAACTCTCGAAGTTCACTTTGGGAACGCGCCCTTTGCCGGTCAGCGGGCAACAGTATTGGGCAGCAACCCCTTGAGGCTGGCAAGAACCAAAAAAAAAGTAGGAAGAGAAGGGAGGCAGTGGAGCAGCACGGGGTCTTCGACATGGACATGGCAACAATGGACATCAGGCAGCACACACCTTTTTTATCACTGTTGTTTTTGTTCTTGTTGTTGCTGTTGCTGTTGCTGTTGCTGTTCATGTGGCCAGCTGACAACACGACGCAGCAGCGCCCAGCAGCGTCCATGTTGGACTAACGGAAATGTACAGCGGATATATTGATTGTCAAACGTTGTGCGTGTGCGTGTGTGTGTGTGAGTGTAGAATTGTGTGTGTGCATAAACAGACAACATAGTATCCATGCCATATAGCCATAGCCCAGCCAGACGCGTCGCAGCTAGCAGCATAGCCTAATAAAATAGATCAGTTTCATGCAGCTGTCAAATGCTCTCTATATATAAGTATATATCAAAAAAATTTATATATTTTATAATCTATATATAATACATATTATATAAACATATACTAACTATAACTTATATGCCTAATCTGAATTAATGCCAATATGCAATGAAAATTCTAATAAATGGAATTTTCATTGATATATCAAAACATAAAACTAGGCCAATAGGAATTGGAGCCTTTATCTATATAATAGATGGATAGATAGATAGGTATATGATAGATAGATAGATAGATGGATAGATAGATAGATAGATAGATAGATAGATAGATGGATAGATAGATGATAGACAGAAGATAGATAGATAGACAGATAGATAGATAGATAGATAGATAAAGATAGATAGATGGATAGATAGATAGACAGATAGATAGATAGATAGATAGATAGATGGATAGATAGATGGATAGATAGATGGATAGATAGATAGATAGATAGACAGATAGATAGACAGATAGATAGATAGATAGATAGATAGATAGGTAGATAGATAGATAGATAGATAGATAGATAGATAGATAGACAGATAGATAGACAGATAGATAGATAGATAGATATAAAGATAGATAGATAGATAGATAGATAGATAGATAGATAGATAGATAGATAGATGGATCGATAGATAGATAGACAGATAGATAGATAGACAAGATAGATAGATAGATAGATAGATAGATAGATAGATAGATAGATAGATAGATAGATAGATAGATAGATAGATAGATAGATAGATAGATGGATAGATAGGTAAGTAGATAGATGGATAGATAGATAGATAGATAGATAGATAGATAGATAGATAGATAGATAGATGATAGACAGAAAATAGATAGATAGACAGATAGATAGATAGACAGATAGCTACCTAGCCAGATATATGGATAAGTAGATAGCTATATAAGAACTATAAAAGCTGTGTACCGAATCCATCATATATGCATGAAGATTATATCGAAAGAACTTACTGGAAAATTCTAAAAATTTTCCCATCTAAATAACAATCCCCACACAAGGCGTAGCCCAACATGACTAAGCCGTTTCATAGAGTATTTAAGGCCAAGCCAAAAGTTAGCCAAGGACATACACACCCACACACACACACACTCACACACCCACACACACACACACACACTCACACACCCACACACAACGCACACCCACACACGGAAAAGCTCACATAGCCCCCAGTCCCAAATAATTTGATATTTATTTTGATATTATTAAATGGGGCTGGTTCGAAAAACGTCCCGACCGAACGAACAGCGGCTCGGTGGGGGCCGAGACGGGTTGATAAATGCATTTGACAGGCAAAAAGGCTACAACAGAATATTAACTAACCGAAGGGCCGCTGTGGGTTGTGCTTTGCGTTGCGTTACGTACGTTACGTTACGTTATGCTACACGCCTTAAAGCCACAATTATTGAAATATTTTATAATATTTGGCATATTTGAATGCGAATCGAAATGCGAGTGAATTTGACAGCTATAGCAGACACAAATAATTGGCAGCTAATTAAGAGTCGATTGTTGTTTCATCCACTTGCACCCTAGCTTCTAGTCCCTAGCCCCTAGCTCCTACTACCCCCCTCTCTCCCTTTCCCTTTTCAATTATAATTGAAGCATTTCAAAATCCATTATCTAGCCCCTGTGCAACACTGGTCAATCAGTGTTATTTGTCAGCACAATCCCAAATGTCTTTTCAATTGAATAATTGATGATGAATTCATCTAAACTGTCATTAAATAAACGTGAAATCGGGACAAGGGCGTTGCTTGAGTGCTGCTGCTTGAGCGAATCCTTTAGAGTGACATGGAATAGATTTCAATTTTAAATGGAATTCTGTAATTACCCTAGTAATAGTATCAATATGCATCTGTGTAATATGTAATCTAATTAGTTATCTATCCAGCTCTCACTCTGCCTCTCACTCTGCCTGTCTCCCTCTCTCTCTCTCAAACTCTCTTTCTCTCTTTGTATTGCTGCTTTTGCTTGCCTTTCTTTCTTTCTATCTCTTTCTCTCTTGTTGCCATATACTTATACTTGTCAGTCTCTCTCTCTCTCTCTCTCCTTCTCTCTCTCTCTCTTTCACTCTGTGCCCCTACATTCCTGGCCATCGATTTCTACATCTTCCTATCACTCTCTCACTCTCTCTTTGTATTGCTGCTTTTGCTAGCCTCTCTTTCTATCTCTTTCTCTCTTGTTGTCAATTTATACTTGTCTCGACGTCTTTCAGTCTCTTTCTCTCTCTCTCACTCTCTTTCACTCTGTGCCTCTACACCCCTGGCCATCAATTTCTACATCTCTCTCTCTCTCTCTCTCTCTTCGTATTGCTGCTTTTGCTTGCCTTTCTTTCTATCTATCTCTTTCTCTCTTGTTGTCAATTTATACTTGTCTAGTAGTCTATTAGTCTCTCTCTCTCTCTCTTTCACTCTGTCCTTCTACATCTCTGCCCATCGATTTTTACATCTCTCCTGTAACTCTCTCTCTCTCTCTCGCTCTCAACTCTTTCTTTCTATCTATCTATGCATTTGTTTCCTCTCTTCCTCTCTCTAGGCGAAGAGTCTTTCCTTCAGCATCTCTTACTCATCTATTATATATCATTTCGCCTGCTTTCTTTCTCTCTCTCTCTCTCTCTCTCTCTCTCTCTCTCTCTCTCTCTCTCACACAACTCTTTAGCCCGTCTCTTTCTTTCTATATATCTATATTCTTCGTCTTTCTTTCAACCCATCATCATATAGATCTACATCTCGCTTGCTCTCTCTCTCTCTTTCTCTCTCTCTCTCTCTCTATCTCTCTCTATCTCTCTCTCTCTCTCACTCTCCTTTCCTCACTCTCTTTTACTCACATACGTTTAACATATGATCCCCCAAAGCTTTCAATTGCTTTAAATGCTCTTTGAACCTAGAACTTATGAAATGTTTGTAAAACTTTCGCCTATTGCCAGCTCAATTGTCAAACGCGATGCATAGATATATGCATATAGAATACATATTTAAGCCAGTATATATGTATATATATTTTTATCTGCATATCAAGCGGTTAGTCCCGAAAGTTTCACAGTGCGCCAATCCGACACATGAAACAAACGGGCATTATGAAAATTTGTAAGCGTTAAAGCTTCACAAATAATATTCTATGCGAAAAGTTTTGTGCATTCATATTTGATTTTATAGCAAATTAGTTTTGTTTTGATGACACAAATCCCAGCACTTGTGCCAAAAAGGATATGGCTTTAGTGTTGCCCTCTACGTAATGCATGGCACTGCATGGATCTACGGGATTATTATTAAATGTACAATGTTATCCCCAAAAGAGTTGTGCAGCTACCAAAAAAAGAAATAAATAAATAAGTGGAATGGCTTAAGCGACTGCATAACACTTGCTTTGAAATAAGTATTATGAGAATTGTCTATATGGAAGCATTAGTTTATAGAGGAGATTAATCAATAATATATATAATACAATATTTCTAGCTGCTGCTGATATATACCCGACTCTAGCTAGCTAGCTTGAAATATTAAAGCGCAGCCTAATATGAGCTTAAATATTTTTATCAACTAATATACTCGCTTTGCGCTGCCTAAAGGGGTATGCAAATTGGCAAAAAAAAAAGAGTATTAGCTAGGGAAAACCTCCTGAAAACTCTCAGCCCAGTCACATTTCGCATATTAATGTTGTTGTTCATTAAAGTTGTATAAATTATAAATGAGAGAATACTGAAATGGCACTAAAATATTATCCGGGGCCACATGAGTTAAAGCGTTGTGCGACAGAGACAAAGTTAGTCAAATAGAACTCGCAACTGTACCAAACACTATATATATATATATTACTGGCAGTATAGAGCAGTGGGCGTGGTTGCTGGCGCCCCTTTTTGATGACCTTGTTAAAGAGCATTTTGTTATGTGCCTTGTCACTGCGTGCCCGATGGAGTATTTAGAATTTTAATTACCAGCAACTTTCACTTTATGAAATGTGGCCAGAGCTCGGATGACATAATCAAGCGACAGGCATTAACAATATTGTTATATAAATATTAGACAAGTTTTAAATGAGTTCACGAGCGAGGTCAGAGGAGAAGCCAGCGAGAAAAAAAAGGGAACGACAAAGCAAAGCTAATATCGAGAGCAGCAAATAAAGCAAATAGTAGAAATGGTTAAAAGTTAATAGAATAGCAAGAGACAATCCAAGAAGCCTATTGAGAGAGAAAGCAGGAAGTGAGAAGCGAACAGAGAAGTTGGGAAAGAAATTGGGCAATAAAGAATAGAAAATTTTCAGATAAATAAGCCAAGTAAGGATTATTAAAGATAATGCAACCAGTGAGATGAATCCAGTAAAATCAAACATGGAACTGAAGCCAGCTTCGAGAAGCGATCAAATGCAAAGTAATAATATAGTATAATGTAAAGTGAAATGAAATGAGGCATGAAAAGCTAAAGGAAAAATCGGTTAAATCAGCTTTAAAAGTGATGAAAATAGCAATGCTTTAGAGTCAAGTGTGAAAGCGAAAAACGGACTGCAACCAGATGGAGATGGAGATGGCATTTTGATGCCACTTTTGAGTGAGCACACTTAGTGAAAACAAACAAGAAGTTGAGGCGAAAGCAACATTCAGCACAAAGCTGAAGTCGAAAGAGCAACCAACGTCAATGAAAAGGAAACCCCAACAAAGAGAAAGAACCTAAGTGAGAAGTTAAACAAAACTGTGTATGCTGCAGCATTGAATGCATTCAATGGATCGATTGAAGGACATTCGAAGCTGCGGCTATTACCAACTAGTTTTTCTTCACATTTATATATAAATATATATGTATATGTATGTATGTATGTATGTATGTATTCTCCACTACTTCTTCTGCTTCGTTTTTCCTTTTTCTTTTTTTTTATACCCTCTGAACCCATTGAAAATGGGAAATCAGGGTATAATGGTTTTGCTAAAAGTATGTAACAGGCAGAAGGAGGCATGGCAGACTCCATAAAGTATATATATTCTTGATC
This sequence comes from Drosophila buzzatii, assembly GCA_035045845.1. Lineage (NCBI taxonomy): Eukaryota > Metazoa > Arthropoda > Insecta > Diptera > Drosophilidae > Drosophila > Drosophila buzzatii. Next base: position 13,154,919 of record JAWNOS010000596.1, read on the forward strand.
AGGATGACGAGAAAAGCTGATATAGCCATGTCCGTCTGTTCGTATGTTTGAACGCGTCGATTTCTAAAGATACAAGAGCTAGAGAGTTCATTCTTTTTGTGTTAGATTCGTATATTGCACGCGCACTATAAGATTGTTTCGGAAATTCGATAACTTGTATATTTAAAAAGTTATCGATAAAACACTCTATCGGGAATCAGTTATAAGATTCTATCTCGCTCATCTTTAGAGTTAGAGTCTTCAAGTTTTCTGCATATATATAGATACTAATTTAATACAATTTCGATTTTTGTCAGATTTTGGATTCCGATCCCCACTTCACCCCCACACCCCCAAATGTGTAAAAAATGCATTTCAAATACTAGAGACATGCAGTTTGGTTTGGCATACAGATATGAATGTCATGATCATAATCTGAAAGTTTGATTAGGATTGTCCATCTAGAAACAGAATTATTAATCAAAACACACATGGCAGAGCAAGCGAGACAGCTATACGCCTGCAATGCGTACACACATACATGCCTACAAGCGTATATCAGTGGCTGTTCTTGGAGTATTATTCTTTCGCAGAAGGGTTCAGGGGATTTCGTAGTCGAGCAGTCTCGACTGGAGCTTCATTACTTGCTTTTATTTTTGCCCTTCTTCATTTCAGTTTATAAATGATGTTTATTCCATTTACATGCAGCGGGCGTTAGTTACGTTTCATTTACTCAGCAAAGGGTGTGCGTGTGTGTGTGTGTGAGTAGTGAACACGTTAAAGCAGCGCACATATTGATTACCCTTCAACCTCGTTACTGTTGCTGACCCATCCAGACGCTGAACTGACGCGAACTGCAAAACCTTTTTACACGTTGTTTTTGTTTTTCTGTTTTTTGTTTGCTTTTGTTTTCCCTTTTCGTGTTCTTCTTTTGGCCTTTTGGATATTTTGGTCACTTGTTTAGTCAAACTTTGTGAACACTGAAATATATCATAAATAACAAAGAACTAACTAAATTATGCATGCGCTTGAAACGTAGCTAGGTGAGGAGCTGAAACTGAAACCGGAATCGGAATCGGAATCGGAACTGACACTTGAAACGAAAACTTGCCAAGTCATGAATTAAGCAAGCATGCCAGAGGCTTAGCAAAACAAAATAAAAATACCATTATGTTAAGTGGCACTTAGGGCGGAACCGGAGCGGCACCTGGAACTGGAACTGGAAAATATTGAAGTTATTGCCAGCTCCAAGCACATGTTTTTGCCTATAAATTATCTAGCAGAACTTATATCTGTGCTTTAAACGTATTAGAACTGGAACTGGAACTGGTATTGGAACTAGTAGAAACTTTGAGCTAAATGCTTAAAGACTTTTCTTAGCCATAACTGAACCCAAGCTTGAAGGCTAATAGGCAGCTTAAGCATAGGCTTTACCTAGAGCTTACTACTTTTGCAAGAGACTTGAGCTGGTACTGGAACTGGAAGTGGAACTGGAACTAGAGCTTGAGTTAGATATCAACTGTGTGCCTTTCACTCACTCTTAGAAAAGAAACAAAACTCAGAGAGAGATCAATCGCATCGGTTCTTCAGCAAGTTTTTTTATGGGTTTCTAGGCTCTCGTCTTTTCCCGATCGTTTGGTTGAGTTTCATAGAGCAAAAAGTCTCTTGTAGATGTATTGGTGCATAAGCGAGGCTTAATTGAGCGTGTGAATGTGAAGATCGATTGCATAGACTCTTTGAGGCAACTGCTCACTTGCTGAAGTTCATTGTCAATGCTATCGATGTTCTTGCTTAGAGCGAGAGCGAGAGTAAGAGTATGAAGTAAAACTCGAATTGGAACTGGAACTGGAACTGGTATCCGGCTGGCTAATGCAGTGGCACGAAATGGCCTTAAATCATAAAATGTGCGCAAAACGAACTTTGGGTCAAATGTCACACAAATATAAATCACACACATATATATATATATTATATATATATAATATACATCTAAATATTTGCTTTTTAATGGCTCCCAAGTATGGGGCGGGGCATAGGCGAGGTCGAGGGCGCGTACGTGGACGACTGTGTGTCATCATTAAATCCTGGCCAAAAGCAATTTGAAGCCAAAACGCAAATGGCAAAGCGTTCCACAGCTCCGCCTCTCGCCTGGCTAGCTGCCTGGCTTTCTTTTTTATTCTTTTTCTCTCTCTCTGGAGTTTTCTACAGCATTTTCCCAGCATTTTCCGCACTCACTCAATTGATGAGATTTTTTTTTTCTTCGCTTTTATTTGAGCTCAATCGCAGGCGGTTTCGCATTTATGTTCGCATTTTTATTTGAAATGCCATCAAAGTACAAGCGACATGTCCTTGTCCTCTGTCTACATTGCTTAGAGCTGATGTCTGCCACCTCTCTCTCTCTCTCGCTCTCTCACTCTCGCTCTGTCTCAGCTGTGACTGCGCTGCAACTTGAATGCTGCTCATGGGCAGCCACTCGTCAGCAAGAGTGTCGTAAACTGAATGACTATTGCATAATCAATTAGATTTCTCAATGTCCTTTAACCAATTTCATTTGCAGCCAAAGACTCTGAATCACATTTACGATTTATGACCCGCACACACACACACACACACAGACAATTGCAACTACATTAATCAATTAATTATTTAATATTGCGAATTACAATACTCATTAGGAAAACAGAAGGACACAGAGCTCGACATGTGTTTCCCCATCATTTAATTGAGCTGCAAGCAGCCAGCAAGAGAGAACACAAATTGATATTCAGGGCAATCGATACAAAAACAATCGATTCAATGGAACGCAAACGAGCAGTTTATATGGAAAACAATTGACATGGGCACATGCAAGAGGTTTTGTGCCTTGTTAAATGGGAGGACATCATATCAAGTGGAGTAAATTAGGAGCAAGTACATAATGAAGTAGTCAGATATCGTACCAAGTGTAGCTAGTGACTATCGATAGTTTTATTTAGAAACTCTTTTAGTTGTAAGCAAAGTATATTAAATAGAAAATAATGTAAAGATTGCATGAGAGATACGTTAAAAAATAACAATATAAATATCGATAAATATCTATAGTTTAATGTATCGATAATTGTTTTAAATAAAAGATATAAATCTAAGATAAATATATAAAATAATATAATATATATATATAAATAAATCTAATACAAAATATATTTGAATATTTACTTAAAGACTCAAGCTTTAAATAATCGATAAACATGATATTTATCGAATTCCAACGAGATTCAGCAAAATATAACAATGTTTAGCGAATTTTATCGATAAACACAGATATGTATCGGTAAATATAGATCTATGGATATTTGTAGATCTGCAACAATATTCAACGATTTATTTCGATGAATGAAATAATTTATCGATATATCTTGCTGTATTTTGCTGATATCGACATATATCAATTTACATCAAGATAGACGACCGCTGACAACTATTGTCAAAAGCAAATTGTTTTCATAAAACCACAAAAATCTATCGATATCGATTTGATCGATTTATAATATTTATTGGTATCGAGCATGTGAATAAATTATTTAAACGAATTTATGAGCCTCGCTTGAAGTAAGCAGTTACAGCTCTTTACAGCATAAGAAACATTTTAGAATTGATTTAAGTCATTGTTAGGCGCTGTCGATAAACGATAACACAAGAAATACAAAATGATTGTAAAGCCAACAATTTATTTGATTTGCGTTTAAGATAGATTGTTATCAATGACCATGTGATGCCATCAGCTGTTCAATTGCAGCACACACACAAGATAACGAACCCAACAGATAAAGAGAGAGAGAGAGAGAGAGAGAGAGAGAGAGGGAGAGGGGGAGAGAGGGAGCGAAAGAAAGCATTTCTCGGTATCCGAATGGATTTTGCATTACTTATTCTGTTTGCATGCCCGACTAATCGGCAGCTTACGTAGCGGCCAGAGCTAAAGTCTAGAGTGTGGAGGGGGAGGGGTTGGTGGGGGGGGGGGGGTTTGAGGCCGCTGCTTACGTAGGGGTGCTGTTGCGACATAGGGAACTGTTGACCCAATCATTGAATCAAGTTAAAGCTAAAAGTTTGCTTACTTTTTTTTTGCTTCTGCTTGTCTGGTGGCAGACCAGCAAGGCGAGTAGGCGTGGCAGGGCTAGGGCAGGCCTGCCTGCCTCCCCTGCACCACCTAGCTGTATGTGTGGCGCCAAAATGACAGCTAATGCCCGAACAGTTGTCAAATGTTTTCAGCAGTGGCTGCTGATGCGCCGCATAAGGGTAGGCATACACATATATACAGCTAAATATATATGTATAGGTGTGTGTGTGTGTGTGTAAGGTTTTTTTTTTTATTTGGGGGTTGCTGACAACCCTTGCGCATCGACGGGGCCAAAACGCTGGGCGTGCGGATTAACGCACACAGCGTAACGAAGACAACCAGCATAAGGACGAAGACCAGAGACAGCAAGAGAGATAACACGCACAGAGAGCGAGAGAGAGAGAGAGAGGGAGACTGGGAGTGAGAGCGAGAAAGGTGCAAGAAATCTTGGGCAAAAGGCGTTGACAACAACAACAAAAGTAAATTGGTTTACTATTGACCTTGGCGTTTGTCAACGCCTGTGCGCCAGCCCCTCTACCACGCTCTTACCTAGTGTCACATAAATAAGTCAAGCAAGTCGCAAGGAACAGACATACTTATATATATATCTATACATCTTTATAGTAGGTATATATATATTTGATTTTTAGTATTTTATATGATGCACTCCAGCTAGAGCTATAGCTATAGCTATATAACTCTATCATACAATCCTATCTATTCTCATATAAAAATATATATATAAAATACCTTGATCTATAACAATTATATATGACATAGTGTTTCGCTGCAACATGCTCAAATCTATGGTCGATAAAGACGGCAACAAATCAAAAGCTAAGGACTATATAGACAGTCTAATAATCTATAAGGCCTATATCATCGATAGAGCTAACTACAGGGAACAAAATCTATAAATAATATAAATTAAAAAAAAAAAAAAAAAAAAAACAGATATAAAATAGATTGATTTTAGAATAGATTATAATCTAAAAGGATTTATACATATATATATAGAAATATATAATATAGATATATAGATTATAAAAGTAAATGTTTCAAATGCATCTCAATTGCCCTGCGCTTCATTCATTATCTTATTCATTTATGAAGCTTACATGGTATACATAAATATATATTTTTATCTAAATATATACGTATAATCTATTCCCACTTCTATAAGGTTCTCTATTATGTCTTCTTCTACTTTTTGTATGCTCCTCTAAATAAGAGTTCGTGCAGCACCGAGAATTAAAACGGATTTCACTTCAAACAGCTTCTGTCCAGCCGGTACGAGTGACACCCACTCAGCCCCCCCCCCCCCCCCCTTCCAAGCCCAACCCCAACCCCAACCACAACCCCAATGCCAATGCCAACCAGCTGGTCGCATACTCCTCTTCCTCTTCTTCTTCCCGCCGCTCTTAAAACAGCGCCAAGTGCTAGTCATAAAAAACGTTTGGCGCTTCTTTTTTATCTGCTGCTTCTTCTTGCTTTGCCTTCAATTCAATTTTATTGATTTTTTTTTTTATTTTATTTTATTTGTTTTGATTTTTTATGCTTTAACATTTTAATACCCTGTAAAAAGTAAAGAGTGGAGAGTGGATTTGAGTGTGAAGAATGTGGAGAGAGTGGAACTAAAAGGAGAGTGCGGAGAGTGTGGAGAGTAAGGAGAGTGCGGAGAGTGTGGAGAGTAAGGAGAGTGCGGAGAGTGTGGAGAGTATGGAGAGGGTAAGGAGTATGGAGAGAGTGGAGAGTGCGGAGAGTGTTGATAGTGAGGGGAGTGTAAAGAAAATGGAGAATGTGGAGAGTGTGGAAATTGTAGAGAGGGTAAGGAGTATGGATAGTGTGGAGAGTATGGAGAGTATGAAGAGTGTGGAGAGTGTATAAACTTTAAATGCAGAGTGGAGAAACATGTGGAGAGTGGGGAGACTGTAAGGAGTATAGAGTATATGGAGAGCCTGGAGAGTGGAATGTGGAAAGTGTGAAGAGTGTGGAGAGTTTAAGGAGTATGAAGAGTATGGAGAGTGTGGCAAGTGTGGAGAGTGTGGAAAGTGTGGAGAGTGTGAGGAGTATGGAGAGAGTGGAGAGTGTGGATAGTGTGGACAATGTGGACAATGTGGACAATGTGGACAATGTGGACAATGTGGACAATGTGGACAATGTGGACAATGTGGACAATGTGGACAATGTGGACAATGTGGACAATGTGAACAAAGTGAAGAATAAGGAGAGTGCCGAAACTTTAAATGGAGAGTGGAGTGACGTGTAGAGAGTGCGGAGACTGTAAGGAGTATAGACTGTATGGAGAGCCTGGAAAGTGCAGACACATTAAATGGAGAGTGGAGTGAAGTGTGGATAATGTGGAGACTGTGGAGAGGGTAAGGAGTATGGAGAGTGTGGACAGTGTAAGGAGAAGAGAGAGTGTCAGAGTGTGGAGCATATGGAGAGTGTGCACAATGTGAACTAAGTGAAGAATATGGAGAGTCTAAAGAGTGCAGAAAATGTAAAGTGGAGAGACTGCAAAGAGTGACGACTTTTCCGAGTAGAGAAATTAGCGACTGTGGAGATTTGAGAGAATGAATGTAATGTAAATAGTGTAAACTCGACAATGGCGGAGTAGACAGTGAAAACTTAAGGGAATATAAAATCTGAATCAATTAACATATATAATAGGTTATCATATACGTAATTGAAATGAAGAAATTCTATGCAAAAGTCATTTGCATTTCCCATCTCTACAGGGTATCCTTGCTATTGAACCAATCCGCCGTAGACCATATTTCGCTGTTCCGGCATTTGTCGTCAATGTAATTTGCCGTTACACGCCCCGCACAGCTGCGACCATTAAGCGCAATAAAACCGGGAGCGGCAAAAAAAAACCCCGAAGCTCACTCCACCAACAATTCGATAGGTTTTTCCATTGTCTTACTTTTTGTTCGTTATTTTTTTTGGGAGGATTTTATGGAAATGAATAAAATAGGGACCAAAAATTTACATTGGTAAAATGCAGTTTTGTCCAATGCAAGGGAAGTTGGTTAGTTTGGGGTTAACGGGGGGTTGAATAAAGCTGAATTGTTGTCGATAATGTTGTTAATAAAGCTGCCAGACTTGGCGACCAGTTGAAGATGACAACGAAGCAGGGGAGGTGGAGGAGGAGCAGGAGTAGGAGGAGGAGGAGGAGGAGGAGCAGTAGAGGCTTTATGTGGGAGGCAGCACGCGGCAGTCAAAGTTTTCATTTGCTTGCCACGTAATGTCGCAATGCCCATAAATGTGTTACGCCTCCCTGCCGCCCGCCCGCACACGCACACTACCTCTGAGCGCCCTCAGTGGCAATCAAAGTGCCGTTGAAATAGCTACCGGTTACACATAACGCGTGTCCGGCGCTGCCATACTGCCTACGTATCCCTTGCAGCATCCTTAAACAACATTTCGTTGTTCCTTTATTGGTCGTTAAATCTCTTGCGGTTGTCGTGTCTTCTGCTGCCGCCGTTGCCACCGTTGCTGCTGCTATGGCTAAGCTAACGTCACTCCACCAACCGCACACCCACTTCACGCCCCCTAACCACAGCCATGCTTGCCCACACTCCTTTCTGGTCACCATCTAGCTATAGCCCTTGCGGCGCCAGCAACATTTAGCCACACACACACACACACGCCGCACCCTTGGCAATGAACACGAGCCTGGCAACTGAATTTCAAGTTATGCTACACGATCTACGTGCGCACAGTGCCACCAAATGCATTTATCGATTATCGATTCTCGATAAGTGTGCGTATCGATAAATCTGGAAATATAAAGATTATTGAATTTCTAAAACAAACTCGTATACGAACCTAACACAAAATGAATCAAGTCTCTAGCTCTTACATCTTCGGAAATCGACGAACAGAGGGGCAGACAGAAATAGCTATATCAACACAGCTCGTCACATCTTCTTCTGCCTCTTACATACTTTTAACAAAACCATTATATCCTGATTACCCATTTTCAATGGATTCAGGGTATGATATGAATTATTCATTGCCATTTGCTTGCAATGTCCTTTAGCTAACATAAACTTTGACATGAAGAAATTCATCTGAACTATAGTTATCTACATCTATAAAGCTAACATGAGCTGTAGCCTCATGAGAGTTACCTAAATACATATGCAAACATGCTTCAATATTAAGCCAACATCAAGCATAACATGAGAAAGTTCCCTATAAATATATCTATTTTAAGCTAACATGAACTTTTTACATAAGGAAAGTGAATATTAGCTAACAGAAATTTTTAAATATTTAGCTAAAATGAACTTTAAGATATGAGTTCATGTTAGCTCAAGCTATATACTTAAATATTAAGCTAGCATCAACTAAAACATGAGAAAGTTCCCTATAAATATATATATTTCAAGCTAACATGAACTTTTTACATAAGGGACATTCATGTTAGCTTAACAGAAATTTTTGAATATTTGGCTAAAATGAACTTTAAGATTCATAAGTTCATGTTAGTCCAAAATATAAAATTAAATATTAAGCTAACATAACTTTTAACACACTGAAGTTCATGTTAGCTTAATATTCATGTTTATATATGTATTTAGCGAAAATTAAATTGAGCAATGTTAAATATGTATATATGTTGAGCTTAAGCTAACATATACTTTAACATAAATAAGTTGCCGTCAGCTCAAAAAATATATTTTAAAATTAAGCAAGAGTATTAACATAAGCTGTTAAGGATGATGTTAACTGCATTTATTTATTTCTAAGTTAAGCAAACATGAAGTCAAGAAAGTTCATATAATCTTAATATATATAGATATATTTAAGATCTTTGCATACTTTATTTGCATTCCATAAATCTTCTCATTGCTGGCCTTTTCCATAGACTTTGCACCACTGTGCGTGTATATTTGCCGCTATGTATTTGTAGCCGGCGGCGACAGTACGCGAAAGGCAGCCGCAACAAATTCGATTCGATTCCATTCCATTCCATTCCAGAAGCTAGAAAACGCGAAAGAGTCGCAAGCAGCAGCAGCAGCAGCAGCAGCAGCACGAGCAGAAGTAGGAGGAGTAGCGGAAGTTGGATAAAGAGCAGCAGGAGCGAAGACGTGCATGGGACCGTTAGAATGGGACAGGCTGACGCCAGCGTTGGCGTCGTCCACGTTTTGTTGCTGTTTAATTTTTCATTTAGGGTTGTTAAAGTAGATGATGAAGCAGCAGCAGAAGCAGAAGAAGAAGCAGAAAGAGAAGAAGCAGTAGAAGCAGCAGAAGCAGCGCCAACACACGCATGCTTCTGTTTGGTTTTGGCATTAATGTAATTTCTTGTTGTTGTTGTTCTTTTATATTTTTGGCATAATTTGCGTGTGTGTGTGTGCGTGTGTGTGTTTCTTTCTTTTTTCGTTTCGCATTTTTCAGTTTCTTACGCGAAATTCTCGCAGCGCGTTTTCTGGCTGCATTTGGCGTCGTTTGCTTTGTTCGCTTTATTGTTGTTGTTCTTCTTCTTCTTGTTCTTGTTGTTGTTTCTCATTTCTCTTTTTGTTTTGTTATTCTTTAGCATTTCACTTTTTACGAGCCTCAAAAAACTTCCCTTTGCACGCTTACCCACTCTCACTCACGCTCTCTCTCTCTCGCTCTCCCTCTGCCTGTTGGCGTGAGTTTTTTCACTCATGACTTTGGCATTTGATTGCTTTGTGACCAAAATTTCCTTTCCCCTCAGACCGCTCACGCTATCTCATTTTACCTCTCACTCTCTCTCTCTCTCTTTCTCCCGCTCTCTCTCTCAGGATGCCAACAATAAGGCACATTTTTATTATTTCCTTCGGGCACTTGAACAGCTGACTGTCAGCGTTGTCAGCGTCGCTGCCGCTGCCGCTGTCGACGTCTACGTCGACGTCAACTTTGTTGCGGACGTTGCGTGGCAAAGCACGTTAATTAAATTAAGTAAAATTAGCTAAATATGTTTGCATTTCTCTCTTGCTCTTTCCATCTCTCCCCACTCTCTCTCTCTCTCTCTCTCTTTCTACTCTTCAAAGCTGCGTTCGAGGGTAGCAAATGTAACTAAATAAGCGTTAATAGGACTATTTGGGTCGCTGTTCAAATCTTGGCCAGTAATTGGCTTAGCTTTGGGCTACACCAAGATACCCTGTACATTGCAGCACACACTAATCCATCCAGGCACTTCAAGTCAAGTGCCCAAAACATGCTGTTAAGTATGCTATAGAAAAATGTGAGAGAAAAAGAATAACAATAACAAAAATGCAGCCAAGCGCGCTAATGAAATACCCTGTACAAAAGTTGAATACGTCTTTTTTAGTAAATATTCTAGTGCAAGGCAAGTTAAGCTTTAATTGCTCGACTTACAGTTACCCTAGCTTGCATTTGCTCAGAGTTTGTCGTGTTGCTAAGTGTTTTATTATTTGAGTACTTGCTTCTTACTTATGTCTTCTCACATCTTCTTTCCGCTCTGCCTTTCTCACTCTACCTTCCTCCCTCCCTCTCTGTCTGTCTGTCTGCCTCGCTTAGTGATTTTCCATTTTCTTGTTGTTCCCTTAATGCAAATTGATTTCTTGCTCCAGCTCTTCACGCAGCATCGCTGCGTTGATTGATTCATAGACGCGCCCTCACAGCAGCCCTGCTCCCTCTACCTCGCTCCCTCACTCACTCACTCACTCACTCACTCACTCACTCACTCACTCTTTCTCTCGCTTAATCGGTCATTGGGTCTTGTTATACAGCTCAATTATGGTCATTTGCCATGTGGCACATGCTTTGGTCCGGTCTGTTCTGGTTTGGTTTGGCTTGGGTGAGGGTAGGCTGGGCACGCCTACCCTTAACCTTCAGCTAGGGCTAGCCCACCCAACACTGCCGTTACTTTGGCCACTTTCAAAGCGGAAAGCCGTGTCACGTGCTAAGGACCAAAGCCTTTAATCGATTTGCCTTTCGTCTTTCGTCGTTAGCCAGAAATTGTTGCCTACTAAAAATAAACGCTTAATGCAAATCAACAACAACAACAACAACAACAACAGCAACAACAACCGAAAGCAACAACAATGAAATTTTTGAAAAGCAATTGCAAAATGAAGTCAACAAAAAGGCGTCCAAAAATTTTCAATTTGTTTGCCTATGCAATGAGATCCGGTTGCGTCTCTATCGCCCTCTCACCCTCTCTCTCTCTCTCTCTCTATCTCTAGTTGTTTGTTTTTGCTATTACACACACACAAGCAAATAAACACACACACACACACACATAGACTGCGATAGGCATCTATATATATTATTTTAATGACTGAATTTAGAATTTTTATGCATCCTTTTACGCAAAATACGAGAATTTAGATATCTATCTATTGAGTAAATGTTGACGCTCTACCCGGCTAAATGGATGCTACAGTATTTCAATTTTTGATTACTTTTTGAATATATTCAAGCATTTTTTTATACATGTTTATTTTATAGATATTGCCAGAGCTATAGCCATAGATAATTGTGCACAAATTTGCATAAAATATTTTTAACAAATTCATTTTAATCGGCTGCGAGTAGAGCTCTATAAGTGCTTCATATACTAGCTATAAAGACTATATATATATATATATATATATATATATATATATATATATATATATATATATATATATATATATAGCTTATATAACATATTCATTCCCTATGAGTGTGTTCAGCCAAGGCAAATTTTCCAAGTAAACTTCTCTTCATCTGCAAGCCAAGTTCGTGGATATCATGACTAGACTCATGCTGTCGGGCGTCATCGACTACAGAATTAGAATTCCAATTGGATCCATTAACAATCCAATGCAGAGTTCATTGAGTATTGCTTAAATCTCATAAAGGGTATCAAAATCTATATCTATTATAAATTTATATATCGTTTTTATTTACGTATATTGCACGCGCAGTACGAGTTTGTTTCAGAAATTCGATAACTTGTATATTAACAGAGTTATCGAAAAACGAATATATCGAGAATCAGTTATAAAATTATATTTAATTCATCTTTAGAATTAGAGTCTCCAAGTCTTCTGCATATATATAGATACTAATTTAATACAATTTGTGTGCTCGTGTTTTTGCATGTATAGTTTCTTACGCGTGGAGAATCGAAACGAAGCATTCTTGGAATATGATTCGTTCGAAGAAGGGCTCAGGGGATTTCGTAGTCGAACAGTCTCGACTACAGCTTTCTTACTTGTTTTTATATATGTATATATGCAAAGGTAGCATCAATACCGATACATATATGCAACTGTTTTCATACATAGGTATGTAAGGGTAAAGCCTTACCCATAGGTCTATCTAACGGACTGGCTCACTCTATATTTGACAAATAGAAATTCAGCTACTTAAAACGTATCATAGAGACATGTTGAACTTGAATAGACAGCACGAGAGTCTAAAGTAAAATCGATAACTTTAACTCATTGCCTGAAATCGATTAAAATCGAAATTCAATTTTGTTTCATTTAAGCATAGCTAAAAGCTAAATTTTATATAAAGAAACAACCCATACAATTTCTACTTTTTATAAACTCTAATACAGCGTATCTCTTAGTCGATCATAGACGCGAGCAAACCACTTTCACTTGCTTTTTTGCCGCAACATGTCCACGATAATGCAACATGGACAACATTTTAATATTATCGCTCAAATTGCAGATTGCTGACTGCTGATATGACGACTAGCTGCAAAAGCAACAAAAGCAAATGCCCAATCACATCTATCATAAAATTATATTGATTATAATACACACTATCAGAGGCCATCCATTAGAAGGAGTGATAAAAGCATACGAACCTAGTATACGAAATGCTAGTAACCCACATTTAGTAATGCTTTAAATATCACATTAAATACTAAGTGAGAACATTGCTTTAAGGCATACTTAGTCTGGCTCTAGCCTGATATGTTCTATATGAACTCGGCTTGCTGTGAAGCTATAGCAATGAAACTAGCTGCAGCTGTTGCTTATGCCAGCTATAATGAAATATATTAAAACTAGCTAAATCGCTTGGTTAGTTCGTTGAGAAAATGCTAAATATATAAGATAAATAAGTACATCGATAAAAGCAAATACTCTTGCTCTATCTATTGCATATTCACATATATGCAATAAGAATTTCGATTTGAATAGAACTAAGAGAAAAATTTCTTAGGCTGACAATCGATATTTATCGATATTAGGTATATACATTATGTGCTTGCTTAATTTAAGCTAATAGCATATCATAGCATTAGGCATATGCAAGGGAGAGACAATATTAAGACTCTCTAGTTGCTCAGCCCTGTCTCAAAAGCAACACTGACAAACGATATTTATCGATAAATATTAAAATATGTGTAGTATAGAAGATTCTTATAAATATAAGCTAGAATCTTAGTCAAGAATCGAAATGAATAGAAATATTTTGAGCTACTGGCGCTATTCAAGCTGCAAATCGATATTTATCGAAAATTTAAATTAAATGCAATTTTAAGTTTAAAAATATGTAAATATACCCTAATATTCAGAATTTCGATTTGAATAGAACTTGAGCAATATTTCATTTGAAGCATGTTAGCCGGCTTTACGCGTCTTAGACCACGGGCCACGTAGCTCAGGCAATTGCTGTTCATTTGGCTTAAGATATACTTAGCTGTCATTTTAACTTTTTGACACATTTGCAATGTGTGTCGCTGTGGGCGTGAATGGGTGTGTATACACATACATACATACACATATATATATATATATATATGCATGATGTTTATTAAAGCTCTTATATATATATTTATACTTTTTTTTTTGGTTCTTTAACGGCATTTGAACACGTCAGCGCTTTTCTGGCTGTGTGGGTTACGCTTATCAGATTGCCAGGCCGTATAATCGTATAAAATATAATATATATATATACATATCTATATATAGATGTGTGTAGCGCTATCTAGTAAGCATACATGTAGCGCTTTCTTGAACGCTATGCCTCTCTCTCTCTCTCGACTCTCGCTGTCTGTCTCACTTGAGCTATCTTTTAGCTGTTGCCAGTTGCTTATCTTATCAATAAATAGCGACTACGACGACGCCAAAGAACTTCAATTCAATTTCTTTCCAATTTCTTACACACACACACACACACACACACATACACCTGTCAAGCAGACGTCAGTCAGGTATTTTCTTTTTTTTTCTACTTTCTTTTGCCGGCGCTCGCTGAAAATCTCGACAGAATCTCGTAATGATGAGCGACGGTGTCGTGTTTTCATTAAGGCGCCAACACACACACACACACACACACACACATACACCCCACCCCCAAAAAAAGCATAGAGAGAACAAAATAATGTAAATTTGAAAATCTTCTCTAATAATAATAATAATGTCGTGTAATAATACAATATGTATGCAGGCATATTGTCTTCTAAGGGTGGTAGCTGCTGGCCTTTGATCTAATCGCTGGCACAACAACACACACACACACACACACACACACACACACGCATATACATATATACAGACATTTTGCACAGGTAAGCAATGCTTTACCTTTGGCTCTAGTCAGCCTCCTTGGCAAACATGAAGATGTTTCGCTCTGCGGCTTTCACAAAATGTTAATTTTGTGCTAATGAAAGCGGCGTCTATTTGCCAGCTCTTGCACGCGCGCGTGTGTGTGTGTGTGTGTGTGTGTGTGTGTGTGTGCAGCATTTAGACGCCATTTTGTCAGGCTGTCTAATGAAATTGCGCTGTCTTGTGCTAAAGATTTTTGGCTGCACAGATTTGCGCACGGCAATGGAACAAAAAAAAAAAAAAAAAACAAAGTCATATGAGTGAGCTCTAAAAGGGTAGAGACACGGCTAGAAGATACCCTATATGCTGCATTCATTCGCTTTACTTTGCCATACTCATAAGCAGCACAAGATATAATATCTCTCAGCTCAAAGCCATTAAAATATCTTAGATTGACAATCGATATTTATCGATATTATGTATGTACATTATGTGCTTGCTTAATTTAAGCTAAAAGCATATCATAGCATTAAGCATATGCATGGGAGACACAATATTAAGACTCTCTAGTTGAGCAGCTCTGTCTCAAAAGCAACACTGACAAACGATATTTATCGATAAATATCAAAATATGTGTAGTATAGGAGTTTCTTATAAATATAAGCTATAATCTTAGTCAAGAATCGAAATGAATAGACAAATGTTGAGCTACTAGCTCTATCCGCGCTGCAAATCGATATTTATCGAACATTTATAGCAAATACATATATAAACAAATTAAATATAAATATTTGTTAAGCATAAAGCTGACTAAATCAAATTTTAAGTTTAAAAATACGTAAATATACCCAAACTAACAATCGATATTTATCGATTTCAAAATTAATAAATGAATCATTATTTATCATGAATTTATTATATTAAAAACGAAAATTTCAACACAATTGTTTCAAAAATAAATATCAAATGTACAATCGATTTCTATCGATTATATTTGAGAAGCGATTTATCTATCGAGAAACATTTTCACCACTAAATACTACATCAATATACCCTCTGATAACAATTTCGTCACATCTACAGGGTATGGCAAACAGTTTTTGTTTCAAAGTAGCAATTTTGCCATGCCCCATGTGGCGCCATCTATGGGCCAGGTATAGTTCTGGCCCAAAACTTCTGGAAAGTGTCTAATAACAATTAACGAAATGGGCGCAGCTAGAAAACATTTCAGCCAGATGCAGCAGCAAAATGCGAAATTCTTGAGCAAAAAATCTATTTTAATTAACTTGAAGTGTAAATATTTATTTTTCAGCTTTCATTTCACAAAATTGTTGTTTACAAACAACAAATGTTGTGGAAAATGCGAGAGGCTGGAAAATTTTGTGAAAATTGTATTTTGTTTTTCAATAGATACAAAAGTTATCGATAACAGTCAAGTGGTATTAGTAGGAATTGATCCACACAAATTTCGAATACTCTGCGCTTAGCAATTTAACAAGCAAGTTAACTCGATAACAATCGTTATCGATAACAGATTGTTTATTAATATCTGAGTATATATACTCCCTGAATTCTATTGATCATTACTTGTTTAGGGAATCACAAATGTTAACGTTAAGAGATATTGTATTTCAAATATCAATGCTCATTCTTATCGATATTCTTATCGATTTGTAATTTCTTATAATATAATCGATGTAAATTTCTTCGCACTTACCAAATGTAAAACAGTGTTGACCACCTCCCGATTGGTCACCTGGCCCACCTCGATGAGGCCGATGAGGACGGCAAATTTCAGATTATCGGCGGTTGTCATTCTGACGATTTCGTCGGGCCGCTTGATGTCGCTGTACGGCGGACGCATGATGTCCGCCATTTTGTTATCGAGTCGTTTGTTGTTGATTTGTTGATGCAATTGTTGTGTTATCGATAATATCGATATCGATCGTGTTATTATCGTTTCAGTTTGAGCGCCGATCGTTCGATAGACGACACAGACAAAAGTGTGGCATTAATTAGTTGTTGTAGTTGTTGTTGTTGTTGGTTGCAATCATTCAGATCAAGTTATATATACACAGTTATCGATATATAGGCATGTTATGTATATATATAACCATATGTGTGCAAATTGAATGGATGGAATTCACAGGGGATTGCTATGGACGCACGCACACGCACACACAAAAGACACGAATGCACACACAGACACGGGCATATATATATGATGTGTGCCTGGATATATCTATCGATAAGGAAATATATATATATATATATTTGAAGGCTGCGGATGCTTTTATCTTTAGAGCAAATAAAAAACAAACAACAACGATTTTTCGGGAATTAAACTAAATAAAGAATTTGCTTTGATTTTTATTTTTTTTTTATTTTTTGGATTTTGTTGAATAATTTTTATTTTATTTTTGATTTCTAGATTTTGCACATTTGTTGTTGTTGTTGTTGTTGTTTTGGCAGCCGTTGTCGGCGCTCATATTGAGTCGCTTTTGTTGTTACATTTATTTTGTATTTTTTTTATTTTTTTTTTTTTTAACTTTTAATTTTTATATTTATATAATTTTTAATTGCACACTTTTTTTGAGGATTTTTGGATGGGTTTTGTTGGTTGTTGTTTTTTTGTTTGCAGACATTCAGAAAAGAGGAAGAGAAAAGAAAATACATGAATGCAAAAATTAATACAGTTTTTATATATTTTATTTTATAAATTTAATGAAATATGTGTGAGACTAAAAATAAAGTGCTCGCTATGGAAAAGTTCTTAAGCAAAGTGAAATTATATACGAATTTCAGAATGTTGTTGAAGTGAATAAATGCAGGATGAGCGGGACTTGCGATAGCCAAGCATACAACAAAATATAGCTATGTACAAATATATTTTTTTTTTATATTAAAAAAAAAATAATCATAGAAATTATACATAAACAGAAAGCGAAAATAAAAATGCATACATAGCAAAATTTAAAAAAAATATATAAATAAATAAATAATAATAATAAGTAAATAATACAGCAGATCCAAATATTATACACATCCTCAAAGACTGTCCCGTACCTCTCTCCTTAAAAACATACAGCTGCGAAAAAAAAAAATAGCACCACTTTGCATTTCAAAGTTTAAGAAGTTCTCCTGGCTACATTTATCAATGGATTGGTCTGCAGATTACTTTTATTAAAGTAGAAAACTATTAGTTATTGCTACAAAAAAGAAATTTTAATAAAAATATTCAACGTTTTTATGTAATTCAAAAAATGCTGTATGTCCTATATCGATCCTCACAAACCCAACCCCATTCCTAAAATAATTAAGTTTCTCAAAGAATACAACACTCAATTGTAAAACCTCAAGCCGAAGGCCTTAGTAGCCAGCGCTGTAGCTTTTAGTTAGCTTTAATTTAACATTAACTCTAACTGATATAAATAAATAAATAAATAAATAAATAAATAGTAAAATAAAAAATAAAAAATAAATAGAAATAAAAATAATAATAATAATAATATATAATATAATAATATAATATATATAAATATAATATAATAATAATATAATAATAATATATAATAATATATAATAATAATAATAATAATAATAATGAATTATAATAATAAAATATGCACAAATAATACAATATTAGCAAATAAAACTATGAAGAATTAAAATATGAGCTATGCAAAAATATAACAAAAGTAAAAATAAAAGTAAAAATTGTATAAAGTTTAATACGAAAACATTAAATTTAAAATCAAGTATAAAAAAATTACATTTTACATAATAAAATATATATTTTTTTAATAAAAATAAATAAATAAATAATATATACAAAAATATGAATATAAATTAATAATATAAATTTGAAAAAAAATTAAATATTAAAAATATAATAACAAATAAATAGATAATAAATAAATAAATAATAAATACAAAAATATGAATATAAATTAATAATATAAATTTGAAAAAAAAATTAAATATTAAAAATATAATAACAAATAAATAGATAATAAATAAATAAATAATAAATACAAAAATATGAATATAAATTAAAAATATAAATTTTAAAAAATAAATAAATATTAAAAATATAATAATAAATAAATAGATAATAAATAAATAAATAATAAATACAAAAATATGAATATAAATTAATAATATAAATTTGAAAAAAAAATTAAATATTAAAAATATAATAATAAATAAATAAATAAATACAAAAATATGAATATAAATTAATAATATAAATTTAAAAAAAAAAAATTAAATATTAAAAATATAATAATAAATAATTAATATAATAATACTAAATACAAAATACTATATTATATATCTCTGACTCTTTCAAATTTTCATTCTATCTCTTGCGCTTTCTCGCTATCTCTCTCTATCTTTCCGCCTCTTACTATAGCTTTCTCTCTCTCTCTCTCTCTCAAATATTGCATAATTTACATTCCTCTCATAAAATTTCAAATAATATATATGAGCTATAAAATAAGAATGAAATTCGATCATTAGATCAAATCGTATCTATATATTATATAGCATATTAATATACTTTTCATGCTTTGATTTCCAGCTCGAAAGTTTTTTTTTTCCTCTCCCTAAGAAAATTGGGTAAAACAAAAAGAAAAACTTGCTTATCAAGAACTTTTATTTTCAATTGTCAGATAGTAGTTCTCTTCTTCTACCTCTCTCTCTCCCACACTCGTTCTACAATCTCTCTCTCGCTCTCATTTATATCTCTTTTTGTCTTCTGCTCGTTTATCTACTCATTTTTGCCTTCTGCTTTGATGTTTGCTTTCGTAATATCTTAAGGGTTTTGACTCATGCAATTGCATTCGGCATATAAAAAGAGAAAGAGGAAGAGGAAGAAGTAGCAAAATATAAAAGCAATTCGTCACGCATCAGCAATAAAAGTTGCATAGAGCTAGAGATGCGTATATATATATATATATATGTATAAGCATATATCTTATAGACATATAAACAGTTAGATAGTTTCATATAGAAATCAAATTATATTTTATGTTAAAACTCTTCTATTGAGAGAGACTTTGTTGATTTTAGATATATGTATATCTGAAGATTGTGATTATATTTCGTATATAATACTAGAAAATAATATGAGAAACATTGATTTAGAAGTACTTCCAAGAAATAGCAAAAGAATTTCATTTATAACTTTCTATCTACAAAAACTTTTGTAGAACTTGATATGCATATATTATATATATTACCTATGTATATAGTAGCAAAATATTTGCAAGATATAGTAGAACTAAGGGCCACTAAATGATTGTGTGTTTTTTTTTTTTTTTTTTTTTTTAGTTTTTTTTACCTTATTTTATAGAGCATTTATATTATGCATATAATCAAAGATTTTTAGCAGAATTTTGATATAGGAATTTTCAGTATAGTGAACTCCTATAAAAGATGTACTATAGTTCTTCTTCTTAAAGAAAATTCCAAATGTTTATCATAATAAAAAGTAGTCATCTTTTCTATATCTATATCTTCAAGATCGTATGGGTAAACAGCGTCGAAACTTGTTCTGAGTTCATGTTTACATTTCTTTTCCTAAAAGTGTTCTCCCAGGTAAACAATGAAATCTTCTATCTAAAAGAGTTTCCTGACTTCGTCTAGAGAGAGTTTTTTTTTTACTTAGCAATTAGCACATTGAAGTAAGACTCTCTCAACTAAATAACAAAGAAAAACAAGGCGTTTCACTTATTGAAGAACAACAACTCTGTAAAGCAGTTTGATCTGGCGACGTTTTACCGTACATCATCTATAGATAAGCTATCGCAATAGACCATTAAAGCTGTTTCTAATAATATGTCACATAAAAAAAATTCAACAAAAAAAGAAACAAAATAAGAAGAAATAGAATGAAAAAAATGAAAAAAAAAACCGGCGTGGCATATTTTGCGGTAGTTTGGTTGGTAGCAACGCCAGCGTCGGCGTTGGCGTCGATGACGTTGACGGGTCGAACGACAGTAGCGCAATCAAACGTAATTAACGCAGCACGCTACGTAAATGAAGTGCGCTTACGCTAACGCGACACGTAAGCGGCCGGTTTTGGGTAGCCTCCGCTCCCCCCTATCCCATACTTCTTGGCAGTGGGCGAGACGATAAACTAAACGATGCGAGCAAGAGAGAATGACAACGAGAGAGGGAGAGAGAGAGAGCAAGTGAAGTCTTAACGTCACAGTTCAGTTCAGGTTCAGGTGCTGCATGCCCAATTGGAGCATGCATCTTGCCAATTGGCAATTCTCCTATGCATTACACAACAATGCAAATGTATTTGTGTAGAGATCACGCTCTACAAAAATAATGAAAAGCGAAGAGTAAATAATACAAAAAATTCATGTGCATATAAGCATGTGGAGCCGCTATCATAATGTTATCTAAGCGTTTATCTCAACATGACAGGCCGGGCCAAAAGCAAAATGTGATAAATAAACGAATGTTATCTGTGTATGTTCGAATTGGACTGCAAATTATTTAGCTATACCAATTAGAGCCTATGCATTAACGTAACATTTTTGTGTGGACAAGTTGTTGGTATATACATATACATATATAAAGTTATATATTATATATATGTTGATTCTTGTTTGTTGGTTATTCTTCTTGGTCCAACAACTTTGCCATTGGGTTTGCACTTTACGCGCGCTCTCTTGCTCTTGCTCTCGCGCTCTTTGGCAAGCACTCTCTCTCTCTCTCTCTCTCTCTGTGTGTGACTCTCTGAGTCGCTGCCTCTCTGTTGCTGTTATTGTTGTTATTGCCATTGCTGCTGGCTGTTATACGCTCTCTTGTTGTTGTTGTTGTTGGTGGTGGCTAAAAGCGGCGCTTGTTCCTTTTCGTTCTGTTTCGGTGGTTGCTTCGCTCGCGCTTTTCGAATAACAATCAAACAAACAACAAAAAATATACAACAAAAAATGTGGTTTTGGCCAAGTTGCGCAAGCAAAACGGCAGCAACAAATTGCTTCAAATCAAATACAAGTTATTTACACTAACTGCCTAACATAACCTCCAACGATGGAATTGTTAATTGCACGCACACACACACGCACACATACACAAAGTGCTAATGTGTTTTCCTTTGTTTTCCTTTACATTGCGACTTTCGCTCTCTCGCTCTTTCGGTCGCGCTCCAGGCTCTTCTACAATTCACCTTGGTCGCCTTACAACACTCACACACATACACACACACACATGTACAACTTCCTCGCCCCATTCTCCTGCTGGCTGCCGCTATGACAAAGTGGAAAAATCAATGAATGTCAGCGCGTAACAGAGCGCAAGAGAGCGAGCACGCGAAAGTAAAGTGAATGCAAAGACAAAGAGAGCGGCGCGCGCGTCCTGCTTCCCCGCATACGCCAATCCCCTCGCGACCTAGCTCTCTCTCTCACTCGCTCGCTCGCTCGCTCGCTCTCTCGGTCCCACACGAACCTGAACACACGTCGTCAGTTTGTTAACTTATTCTTATTAGGTTGCTGGCAGCTACCACGTTCTACCACAAGCAAGCACGCACACGTGCATACTTTACGTTTCATACAAGTCACGCAAACACACACACATACACACGCTATACTCGCACGCTCTCTCGCTGCCGCTCTCTGGCTGTTTCTCTGTGGATGTCAACGTCAGCGTTGCGGCTTTTCTGCTTCTTGCTACGTTTCGGTCTTTTTTTTATCGTATTATTTTGCACGGCTTTGTTATATTTTTCATTCTTATAAGCGCACCAACACCGACACAAATGCTAATTGGCATTGCCCAAACTACACAAAATTCTTAATTGGAGTGTCAAATGCACTAAATGCCAATTCACCGCGCAAAGCAAACAAAAACAAACCACGAAACAACAATAAAAAAAATGAGAGGCAAAGAGAAAATAACGGAAAACCATAACAAGAACGAGCATGTTCAATGTTTTACAACAAAATGCCGACAAAAAGAAACAATTATATTTACGTTGTTTTGGTGTCAGCCGCATGGGCTGCCCTTTGTTGTTGTTGGTGTTGTAATAGTAGTTGTCGTATTTTATTATCTTTTGTAATTTTCTATAAATATTACCGCACACTTAACACAAAACAAATATATCAATCATTTTTATATATTTATTTTTATTAAATTTTTGAATTATTATTATTTTTTTAATTATTTTTTTTTAATAGTTGTTACGATTGTTGTTTCGCACACGTACACACAGAAAAAAAAATCGCAAAAAAATTATTGTTATGATGCATAAATAAATCAACGTTCACGTAACAACAAAAACACAACCATCTTCGTTTACGTCTTGCTGCCTACTGACGTTAACTCTTACGCCGTCAAACTAGCAATGAGAACGCATGGACAACAAACCCAATCAGAATGCTGTTTATCGGCCATGTTCTCGTTTACGGCAACGCACAGTGGTGTGCATTGCTAACAATGTTCGGCGCTAGTTAACTGTTGGTAATTGCATAGCATTGACTAGTGATTCGAGTGAATATTCAAAATACAATATTGATTTAAGTAATTGACTGAATTTTTACCAATTATTAACTGGGCAAAATACAATTAAATTATCATAAGGACACAAATGGAATTGGGAACATCGTGCATTACAGCTGTTAGAGAATAATAACATCTGATGGCACTTAAGTGACACTGTTAATGTTAACTTAACAGTCAGGCTCTCAGCGAAGAGCGAGACTCAACGTCCTGCTCTCTGTTATGCACTCTGAGAGTCCTTTAAAAAGTGCTGCCCATTTTTGGCGCTCATATAACACTTTTTGAATTCATTCAACACAAGTGCATTAAATTTAAAACCTAATTTATCTGTATACAGAAAACGTGAACTCATTAAAAATTATGTCTATTATTAATTACTTATAATAAACATATATTTTTTGGTGCTAATAAAATTTATTTGTAAATATTTCTTCTCTTTTTTATCTTTGTCACATTGCGCGCATTTCCCATTTGAATTTCAGTTTTTTCTAGCACTAGAATACATTTGCAGCTATTTTGCAGCACTAGACAATATCTGCTTCACTTTAATTTTGAAGCGAGTATTTAAATACTAAAGCATTTTTATTAATCAGCTGTTTGCAGTTTTGGCTAAACAATTAACTCCTTGAAGCTGAGGAAATGGCAAGGCATATTTATTCCTATTTATTGTCTTACATATCATTTTAATATACTTCTTTTATTCATTTTTGTTTTGCAAGCAGCAAAGAGTAAACAGGAAACAGTAACTGTTTATGTGGGAGTTTGCCTTAGAGGCATAGCTCTTTTCTGCGTAAGCAGCGCATTTTTGCGAATGTGTGAGCCGATAGTAATCGTACTGAGACTGTATGTCATTTACATCTAGTTTCACTCTCATATACTTAAGATACATTATAAATTAGATTGAGCTATATTAATTAAAATAAAACTACAAGCGTATTTCAAAATTAAGCTATGATAGTTTCTAAAATATTCGGTTTTATCGATAACAATTAATAACAAATAATTGGCATAAAATTATAATATTTTATAAAAATTGCTTTGCATTTCCGCGACTAAGAACGAAAACCAAATGTAAATTATATTTTAAACATTATATTACCTATGAATATTCAACCAATACAGACTAAGTAAATTCGAAATAGCAATTAAATTCAAATTGAGAGATAAATTGCAATGCCATATCGATAGTAACAGTCAATTATCGCTGAAATCGATTCTATCGGCCAGAGGCTTACAGCTCTATTCACTGCGGACGCGTTTCGAGCAATAGCAACAGCAACGACGACAGCGCCACAACAACACAACACAAATCAATTTTGTGTGGAAGTGTGCAAAATATTATAAAATAACTAATACGACGACGAAATAAGCAATTGGCTCAATAATAACAGCCATAAATTTATTAAAAAAAAAAAAAAGAAAAGCAAATATTTTTTGTTATTGTTCGAGCTCTTTTTTTGTTGTTATTGTGTGTTTGTAGTTGACTGCACGGACAGCAGCAGCAGCAGAAAAACGCAGAAAAAAAGTGAAATCGATTAAAAGCGCAATAGGCAGCAGCAGCAGCAGCAATAACAACAATAACACCACTTGATGGAAAACAAATACGAATCCGTGGAGCAAAATTAAAAGTAAAAGAAAATAAGAACGCAACAGAGATTTAATTTTAATGTCGCAGTAACTTTGTGTGCTAGCAAGAAGCAGCAGCAACAGCAAAAACCAACAACAACAACATACCAGCAGCAGCAGCAGCTGAGGCAGAAGCTGAATCGAAAACAGAAAACAAAAAACGAATACGAGCAGCAAAGAACGTACGACGCAGACGTCGCAGCCAGCAGCCAGCAGCCTCTCTGCTGTGTGCGTTTGTGTGTGTGAGCCTCTGAGTGGTGAGCGTGGGTGCGAGCGAGGCAGCAGCAGCAGCAATAACAACAACAAAACAGACCAGCAACGACGACTGCGACGTCAACAGCAACAGTATCGACGGCTGTTGTCGTTCATTTTTTCGTAATTCTTTTTTTTTTTTTTTTTTGACACAGTTCAAACAAACTCGGAGCTTTGCACTTGAAAGTTTGTTTCTAAGCTCGACTTTTTGTTTGCAGTTGCAGCGTGTGTGTGTGCGTGCGTGTATGTGTGTATGTGTGCATCGTCTGCCTTTGTGTGGGCGTTAACAGTCGCTGGTAGTGGAGAGTTCAAAGACGAACGCAAGACGCAGTTTGTTTGTTGCCAGCCAAAAAATAATAAAAACTAAATCAATTTACTGTTGCTGCTGCTGCCGACTGCAACAACAACAAAAACAACTGCAATTTAAACAGCAAATAGTCCAAACACACAACAATAACAACAAAGCAGTCGCATAAAAACGTGGAGAAGGGGAAAGAAGCTACGCAGGCAGCAATAGCAACGACAACAGCTGAAAACATATGATTTTTGTTTGTGTTGCTTTTGTTTTTGTGCGCTCTACTCTGCCTCTTCTACTGGGTCCTCAGTCGTAAGCAGCGAAAACACGAAAGAAAAAGTTGAGCAGCGGAACGCGCGGAACTGGAACGAGCAGGCTCGCATTGTTGTTGCTGCTGCTGCTGTTGCTGCTGCTGCTATCCACCAATTCTCAACTGTTTCTCGACGTCGTAACAACAACGCCAGCAGAAGCAGCAGCGTCAAGTGGTAAGTTTACTGTTGTTTTTGTCGTTGTTACTATTGTGTTTCCCTTCTATTTTTCATATCTTCTTTTTTTGTTTTTATTTTTTAACTCTCATTATTGTTGACGCGCGAAACAAACAAAGGAGAAAAACAGAAAATTTGTATTAAAAAAAAAACAATGTTATTTTTATGCATTTTTTTTATTTTTCATTGTTGTTTATTGTTTATCTGTTGTTCGCTTTTCGAAACTCTTTCAAGTACACACAAATACACACAGACGGGCAGGCATATGTATATGTGTGTACGTGTGTGTGAGTATTTGTTTGTATACGTGTGGCCCACCTCTAAATTTTACTAAAGGCATGTAAGCAGCGACGTGTGCGTGTATATTTTGCATATATGTATATATATTTGCATTACTTGGTTTCATAATATTTTTGTCACATACGTATATCCGTAATATTCGTGTAAGAGCAAAGTGTTTTTATTTTCTTCGTTTTGTCTAAATTCGCTGTGCTTTCAAAAAATATACAAACATACATATATACAGTCGACACACTGATATATACGCAGATACGCACACACATACATATATATTTATATGTATATATGTGCGAGCACTGCGCGTTAGACAGACAACGGACATCAGAGCGAAACGCAACCAAATGAAACGAACTGATAATGAAACACTTTGGCACATTGGTACACAAGCACATATGTATATATAAATTTATATATAAACATACGTAAATGTTGAATATAGTATATTTAATTTAAAAACAAATTCAATACATTCAAATAGACTTAAATATATTTAACGAAATATCAACGAATAAAATAACTAAATATTTATTTACATAACTAATCGAAATTGTCAAATTAATTTTTCAACCATATCACATTTAATTACAAATAACTTTATATCGCTCACATAATTATATTATATACAAATCCCAATACGATTGCATAAAATTACGAAATATGAATCGTCCAAATATGTTGTTTACATTTGCTTGCCATTTTCATGTGCATTCGTAGCACTGTGCATGACGCTCTGCTAGTTCAAAGAGAGGCGATAAATGGAGAAAGAGCATAAGAACAACATTTCGTTGCAGCTGACCGTTATGTGAGTGTGTGTGTTTGTTGTTTCTTTATTTTGTGATTGTTTTGTGTTTTTCTTGTATATGCTCTGATTCTACTTATTTTGATAATTGCTTTTTGGGCTCTTTGGGGGTCTCATTGTTTCCAAAGAAGAAAAAAAAATTATTAGCAGCTACTAATAATAAAGCAATGGAACACGAAGGGAAAGAAGACGATGCAGTGGTATGATAAAGGCAGCAGACAGCGAATGCATTGCAAATAACACAAGAATTTTATTTCGTTTGCCTTTTTATTTATACTTTTTTCACACAGTTCAGCGACCATTTTCGTGTCACTTTTGTTAATTTATTTTGTTTATGGCTTTGTATATATTTTAATGCTGTTTTTTGTTATTGTTGTTATACAAAATTGCAAAGCACAAATATGTATGATGCTGGCACGCTCAGTCTAACGCTTGCTACATCATGCCATCTCCGTCTGACTTGCAGCTCGTATTCGAATTGTTTGAAATTTACCGCAAAATGTTTGCCAAATATTTTTGTTATTAGTATTTGTGAGTGTGCGAAATGTTTACGAGAGCAGAATGAGTGCAAAACAAGTGAGTGAGACGAGGCGTAACAAAAATGGATTAAAACAAATAAATTGGCAACAACTTGCATTGGTATTAGTGCAAATAAGTCATGTATTAATGCAAAGCTCTTGAGCGCATTTCGCATTTTGCTTTCAGTTAATATTCGTGTGTTTCGTACGTGATGTGAAAAGCAATCAACGCGAAACGACGGGGGAGTAGGGGAGCAGCAGGAGAAGAGTGAATAAATAAAATTCAATAGATAAAATCAAATTCTTAATTCAGCAAATTCTTATAGATATGGGAAATTTTTCAAATTCGTTCAACTTTTGTTTACCTGTTGCTATTACTCTTGCTTTTCTTTTTCTAATCAAATAAGAAATAATCCATTTAAATTTTCGTTAATTGCCCACAATAATTAAATTTTACCGATATCAGTTTCTTCAAATTTCTTCAATTATTTGCTTATTTCCTTCCTTGCTATGACGCATTTAAAAGCTCCTTTAGTTGCATATAAGAAACTTCAAATTGGCTATGAGGACGATTACTTTTATTATTGCTTCAAGTGGTATGCTGCCTCTCTTTCATTCACACTCAATCGTCCCTCACTCTCTCTCATTCACGCTCTCCATAACATTGCGTGCGCTTTTGAAATACTGTATGCATGCATGTATATTTATAGTAACACCTGTTCATAAAAGCTTTGGGCGTGTGTGTGTGTGTTGCGTTTTGTTGTGATTTTTCTTTGTCTACCAAAATCGCTTTGCGTAGATTTTGTCAAGTGGCTTTGGCAATGAACAGCATAAACAATAACACACAGACACACGCATACATACACACAAACACAGTCATATGAGCTTTTTTGGTGTTTCTATGTGTTTGATTTTGCGTGCACAAAGAAATCGAACGAACGGAACCATTGGCTCAACTTGCTGACTTAGCTAGCTTATTAACATTGACACACACACACGTATACAGACACACTTCCAGTCAGTGGCACACAAAGCGAAAAGCTCGCAGACAACGGTCATCGTTTGTTATTGCTTTTATTTTGTGCTGCCTATGTCAAAACAAAGACAAAGTGCGTTGCGTTCTATGAGCGGGTGAAAGAGATACGCTGTGCCGTTTAGGAGAGAGAGGTAACTGTTGCTCTTGAATGCAGTTACACACATGCATATCTTCCACTGTGTGTCCGCGTGTCTGTGTGTCTGTGTGACATTGCTTTTAGTTGGCATTGCTATTGTTGCGCTGATGCGCGTGTGCGCAAGTCAATTAAGGAATGCAACGTTTTGTGCCCTGTGCACTAGTCTCTCTCCTTCTCTCTCTGTCGCACTACATTTCAGCTACTTAAAACACAAAGAGCCACAATACTACATATTTAAACTCAAATCAACTTTGCAATGCGTCATGCGCTTTGTAAAAATAGTTTTTCGTTTAACTTTACCCCTACAGCTGTGCACAATTGTATATCTATTTTATATCGCACCGCTGCATACCCTATAAAATTGAAAAAGTTTTAGTGGTTGAACGTGTTTTAAAAAACAGGTTAATATTCTAATCAATAGCAATTCCAATTTAATTTTTCAAACTTTTGTTGCTTTTTTTTTATATAACTGTAAATATTTCCAGTTACAATTTATATATCAATAAATAAGGTATCTCTCATTCGAGCACGTATTTGAATGTCAGAGATCAATTAAATTATTTATTGAATTGTTGGAAATTTCATTACGCCCTACTACTGGCTCTTAACTTACACATGTATGTATATATGCATGTACATATATAAGCACCGTTTGTATGTATGTATTTAATAGCTATGTGCATATATTATTTCACAATGTTGATCTTTGGCTTGTGGGATTGGCTCATACACTACATCATTTCATATTTATATATACGTCATATTGGCTTATCAAACAATCTTTCAGTACATATACACTATATACATATATAGGTACATATGTATGTATTTATATACCCCACAGTGCCAGCTCTGAATAGCAAACGCAATTATTACACGTGTGCATCTACATAAATGGGTTAAATGACGACTTTCCATGGAATATTTTGTGTTCAAAATAACGACTTTATCGGCACGATAAGCTAGCTCAGCGATAAGCAAATCACTTTTTAACTGAACTGACAACAACAACAATTTGGCAAATTGTTTACAAATTGTCGAAATAACACCTATAACCTCTTGAAAAAAAAAAAATAAGGAAAAAAAATCATTTGTGTGACAAACATGCACACTTGGGCTGCATATGGGTTAATGGATACTGTTGCTATTTGAGTATTCGTTTCGGACAGCTGTTGCTCGCTGCGTCTCGCTCGCACCACAAGCTTGGCTTGGCTTGGCTTGCCTAGTGTTTTCGTGTGCCGTTGCCATTGCCGTTTGCCGTTTGCTTTGTGCTTGTTTCGTTTCTTTTGGTTCCGCTGTTTCTGGTGCTGCTGTGGTCAGATGTTGATAACTACAGCTTTGCTTAACGTGCATGTGTGTGTGTGCGTGTGTGTGTGTTCATGACATACATATGTATGTCTATGTACATATATATTACAGTAATAACAAAAGCGTAGCACGTTACAAAAATTTGTTTACCAATTTGCTTGGATTGGCATTTCTTTGTTTAATGTTTTTATTTGATTTATTTATTTTTGTTACCTGCGCTAGTTGGAATTGACGTTGTTTATTAAAAATAATCCATTTGTCCAATGTGCATTGCAGCTACATACGTACAAATGTATGTACATACATGCATATGTACTATGTACATGTATTTGTTTCATTGCACTCAATTTACGCCCCATGGAATTGCATGTGTGTGTGTGTGCTAGGCAAAAATAAAAAGTTGAAAGAAGAAAAAAAAACACGTAATACGCTAATAAAACTTAAACGGGGTGCGGGAACAGTGGGTGTTGGTGCTGAAAGCGAGAGGGGGAGGGGCACACACTGGCACATGAGTGTGCAAAGATTAAGAGAGTTTGATTGAGACAAAGCAAAAGCCATATGTACGCAACGAAATGGAATTGAAATATGGTTGGCGAGAGCGACAAAAACGAATTGAGAGACAGTAAATAAACGGTGTGCGTGTGTGTGTGTGTATGTGTGTGTGCGCGCGTGCGTGTGTTGCGTTCAGCTGAGTGTGCCAGAAAGAGAGTGAGAAAGGGAGAGCGCGCGCAATTGCTTGCAGTTTGTTTATTTATTTATATTATATATGTATGTCTGTTTTTTTTTTTTTGCTTTCTACTTTGCAGTTGACAACAGCTGAGCGCAGCACAACACATACAGCAGAGACGAGACGCCGTTAAGCCGCAGCGACAGCGCAGTCAGCACACAGGTAGACAGACAGACAGCCTGTCACCGTCTCCGTCAGCCAACATCAGCATCATCGTTGCTGTCGCCGTTGCCATTGCCGTCATCATCATCACCATCCTCCAGCTGAGCGAGCGAGCGAGCGACAACGAGGCGCTCTCTCTCCATTCAATCTCTCGCTTTGATTGAACGAAACAGGTGAGACGAGCGACAGCCGTCGCAAACACTCATCCACACAGACAATGTCCGCGGATTCGCCGCGCCGCCATCACAGTCATCATCTTCATCATCATCATCATGCAGCTGGCGGCGGCGGAGGTGGTGGCGGCGGCAGCGGCGGCAATATTGGACTGCGCGGCGGCGGCGGCATGTCTATGCCGGCCATAGTGCCGCCACAAACAGTCAGCGATCGCTCCATCCTGGACTCGGCCATTGGATTCATAAACGATGTGACGCTAGTCCATCAGCCGGTGCAGGATCCCAAGGATACGATCACCTGGGCACGCTTCGAGACGGGCGCCGATGTTAGCGATCCCCGTTTCGGCGATGACTGGGAGCTGGAGGGCAATGCGGCTCCACCACTCCTGCTCATTCTCGGCTATGGCCTGGGCGTCCAGGTGTGGGCCATACCCGCCAACGGTGAGGCCGTGGAGGTGTTGTCCTGGCGTCATGGCGTCGTCACCGCCCTGCGTGTGCTGCCCACGCCGCTGACAGCGGCCACCGCACTGGATGACAACGGGCGAGCCGACGAGCCAGTGGATGCATTTGCCGAGAAACGACCTCTGGTGGCCCTCGTCGACGGCGGCAGCGCTGCGACCAGCCATGTGCTATCTGGTGGCCACTTCTCTGGCGGTGGAGCCGGTGGCAGTGGCTCCTCGGGTCTGTCGGGCGGCGGCATGGGCAATCCCTCGCATGCCGGCGCCTCACACTTCAGTGCCGTCAACTTTCTCTCGCTGCGGACGGGCGTCCAGGTGAAGACTATCAAATTCAAGAATCCGGTGCTGGACATTCAAGCCAATCGCTCGGCGGTCGTCATTAGTTTCCACGAGCGTCTGGCGGTGTTCGATGCGCGCACGCTGGAGGATCGCCTCACCATAACCACCTGCTTTCCCAGTCCGGGGTGAGTTGAAAGCTTTGTGCTCTCGCCTGAAGCTCGAATCTAATCCGCACTCTCCCTCTATAGCATCAATCCCAATCCCATTGCGCTTGGTCCACGCTGGCTAGCCTATGCGGAGCACAAGCTGCTCCACTCGAAGCGCAGCGGCGGCGGCTGCGATGGCGAGGGCGTGCCCAGCTACACGGCAACGGTGCTAAATGCAGCCAAATCCTTTGGCAAGGGTCTGCGAGAGCTGGGCGAACAGGTGGCCGCCGGCTTGACCGGCACCAGTGCCGGCAGTGGCAACAGCTCCAAGAGCAGCAGCTTCGACTCGGCCAGCGGTGGTGCCGATGGCAAGCAATCGGGCGTGGTAACCATTATAGATGTCAAGGTAAAGTTCACGAAATAGTTCTATGACATGCTGACCAGATACGTAAATCTCTCTTTCAGCATCCCATCAAGGACTATAGCCCCACGACGGGCACGCCGCTGGGCTCGATGGGTGATCCCATCATTGCACATTTTGTGGCACATAGCGAGGCATTGGTTGCCATGGAATTCGATAGCTCTGGCATGCTGTTGCTGACAGCGGATCGTCGTGGTCACGATTTCCATGTCTTTCGCATTCAGCCGCATCCGGTGGGCTCCAGTCTGGCGGCCGTGCATCATTTGTATGTGCTGCATCGCGGCGATACGAGCGCTAAGGTGCAGCATATTGCCTTCTCGCTGGACTCCCGTTGGGCGGCCGTCTCCACGCTGCGCGGCACCACCCATGTCTTCCCCATAACGCCATACGGCGGCGCCATGGGCGTACGCACTCACACCTCACTGCATGTGGTCAACAAGCTGTCGCGTTTCCATCGCAGCGCCGGCCTGGGCGCCGACGGACGCTCCAGCTCGCCCATCTCGCACTCGGAGAGCACCACGTTCGTGCAGTCGCTGCAGCCGTATCATAATCCCACATTGCCGCCATTCCCACGACCCACAATTGTACAGCCGTTGGCGCAGCTGCGTCAACCGTTTGTGCTCGGCTCGCCGCCGGGCAGCGCGACCATGGGCGGCGGCGGTTCAGGTGTTGGCAGTGGCATGGGCGGCGGCGGCGGTGGCGGTGGTTCTGGCAGCAGTGGTGGCGGCGTCAGCGCCCATCAGCGTCAACGTTTGTCCTCGCTGTCGGATGATTGCGGCAAGCCGTTGAGTGTCTGTGCCACCTTTGCCAAGTCGCGCTCCTGGCTGCTGGAGCCACCAACGGCAACGCGCGAGGCACCGCATCGCGTCCAACGCAAGGCCGTCGATTCGCTATTCGTGATGGCCGGCCATGGAGCGCTCATACAGTATGATCTGGATACGAAATTAGCCTCAAGTGAGTGTGTCACTCTCTAATTTCTTGAGGAGATTAGTTAACATTTATGCTTTGCCCTTCACAGATGTTGCCAAAGAGAAGATTTGTGATGATACGCCCATTGAGCTGGAGGTGGAGGCCAAGGCACAGTGGAATCTGGGCCGACGCAAGGATGGATCTCATGAAATTGTACCACCGCTAGCGCTGGACAATTGGCTGATCAAGGATCGCCATGCCAGCCTCCTCATGGACAGCGCCAGTCAGTTCGATGAGCCCGACGAACGGCCCGAGAGCTGGTTGGCCCAAGTCGAAATTATCACACATGCTGGACCACATCGTCGGCTCTGGATGGGGCCGCAGTTCGTTTTCAAGAACTACAATACGCCCAGCGGGTAAGAGACGGCGGAGACAGAGGAGGATAGCTAGAGAGAGAGAGAGAGAGAGGCAATTTGTCATAGCAGCAAATGAAATGAAACATGGAATAGAATGGAAAAGCCTTAAGCATTATGATAGGTATCTTCTAGTTGGGCATTGCTGAATGCATTGAAATATGTGAATATGTAACAGACAGAAGCAGGCGTGACAGACTCATGTATACATATGTGCTTGATCAGTACGACGAGCTGAATCGATATAGTCATGTCAGTCCGTCCGTATGATTTCGCACAGATTTCGTAAAGTACAAATTCTAGAGTTTTTAAGCTTTACTCGTGTATGTCATACGCAGTATGGGTTTCTTTTGTTTTTATCGGTCTCGATTTTTTATCGATAACAATCGAAAACTGAGTTTCGTTTTTAAACGTTTGAGCTAGAGATAAATATGATATGTAGGTAAATATAATGCATACGAAGATTGAAATTTTAAGTGCCACGCCCCCTAAGCCTCAAATTTTGCATAAAATCGTATTTCAAATTCTAGAGACTTGACTTTTGGCAACTAGGCAAATTTGAATACTATTATTACGCTTTGAAAGATTGATGATGATTGTTCATCTAGAAAATAGATCTAGACATCGAGCCTATACTGGATTCCAAGTGGCTGCGTTGAGCAGAAGAATATCAGTTATTTGAGGGGTTCAGGATACTGGGCATCTTCCAGTCGAGCAGTCTCGACTTGAGCACTCAAAGGACATTAGATTAGCTCAAGAAGTTAGCAAGAAGTTTTTGTTTTCTCTCCTTAGTCTCAACTAGATCACACTTTACTAGATAATTCATCTATATCTATATCCACAGCTCCAATTTGAATCACGTGGATGCAGAGGCTGTGGAAATAGGCGTTACCAAGACGACAACCACAGCGCTGCCCTCAACGTCAGCTGGCTGTGGTGCATCGGGCGGTGGTGCAATTATAGCCGCCGTTGAACGTTCCAGTCCATTGAGCATGCCGCTGAGCATTGGCGGCGGTGGCATTGGCGTAGCCAGCATGGGCAGCACGCAACGTGCCGGAGTGCCGGTGCTCATTGAATCCGGTTCATATAGTAAGTGCCTGAAACGAGCTGCGTATGTGCTATAGTTGTGTAAGGCATAAAAAATATACTAAAACTCTTGTATCATTTCATAATATGCGCTGCTGCAGGCAGCATTGAGCAGAGTCCCAAGCTGATGGATCGCTTCCGGCATGGACACTTGGACTCGGACTACGGGCATGGCGATATGCGTCTAAAGGAGGATCTGGCCGATGCTATGCGTGAATCGCCCTCATCGATGGCAGCGCGTCGCGATACCGGTAAGTCTTTATAATAAGAGGATATATATACATATATATGCTATCTAGTATATATATAGATATATATGTCAGTTAGTGCTCAAATGTGATTCAAGTCATTTTTGTGTGAACTGAAGAGTTCTATATAGCTAAAGTGTTCTATATAAATATATTTCCTATATATTAGATCACATTTGAGCACTCTAACAAAATCGTTTATTTATCAAGTTATCGTTATCGTTATCGTTTATCGTTAGCTAAGCTTTAACTCAAGTTTCTCAAGTGTTGCCTTTGAGCTTTACTCACTTTTGAATGTTTTACTATTATTATTATTATTATTCTTATTATTATTACGATTGTTTTTAGTAAATTTTTATATTGTTTATTGAACGCTTTATGAGAAATGTAAATTTTACAATTGGCAAAAATCTTAATTGAAACAAACTACGAAAGACAAAAAAAAACAAACATCACGAAATTGGCATTGGTTTCTTCCCTCCTTTCCCCCTTTTTTATCTTCTCTTTTTTGTTGTTGTTTAGTTTG
Organism: Drosophila buzzatii; assembly: GCA_035045845.1. Lineage (NCBI taxonomy): Eukaryota > Metazoa > Arthropoda > Insecta > Diptera > Drosophilidae > Drosophila > Drosophila buzzatii. Next base: position 13,190,295 of record JAWNOS010000596.1, read on the forward strand.
CACTTCGTTATAGATATATACTCCTCCATATAGATAGATATATCCTACCCATGTATGCTAACCAATCAGCCCTATACGCCTAGCATATCATTCTTCAGCTCATCATTTCACTGAAGTGTATGTGCGTGTGTGTGTGTGTGTGTGTGTGTGTGTGTGTGTGTGTGTGTGTGTGTGTGTGTGTGTGTGTGTGCCTGAAATTCTTTAACAAAATTCCATAAATTCAAATTCAAATTTCTAAAATGTTAGCAAAAGCTTTAAGCTTTTAAATTAAATATAAATATAAATTCGTTTAAATTTTAATATTTTTTTTTTTTTTTAATAATTATATTCAAAAGAATTTAAAAATTTTATTAAGAAAATTCCATAAATTTATATTTCTAAAATGTTAGCAAAAGCTTTAAGCTACAGTCAGCGCTCGCTAAGAAAAACGCGCTTAAATTGAAATATAAATTCATTTAAATATTTATATATATATATATATTTTTAAAATTTTATTTATTTTTTTTTAATAATTATATTCAAAATTCAATTCAATTCAATTTATTTCACTCTTTGTTATAATTACAGTTTTGTGAATAGTATCTTACAATAATTAAAGAGTTTAGACTAAGGATTAGGCCTTTTCTGCTTAGATATTTTTTTTTTTTTAGGAGTATGACATGGTATATAAGATGACATAATTATTGGGGGAAAAATCAAAGAAATAGAAAACCCCAAGGTAATTTATTACAAGCTAACTTAAACACTAATAATACTTAAAAACTAAATGGCTATGCCAGGTCATTTATATGTGAATATGTTGATTCACAACATTTGGTTATGAAATTTTGCGATAGTCGCGATAATCTAATATCTACCAATTCGACATTGGCTCGACAGTGTAGATCGGACGTGGAATGATGCCAAGGAAGATTCAAAACAAGCTTCAAGACTTTATTTTGTGTGATTTGCAACTGACTTATGTGACATTTGGCTATATCTGCCCAGACTGGTGCACCGTAAAAAGTAACTGATTGGAAAATAGACCTAAACAAAAACATTTTGTTTTCTATGTTCAGCCTCGAGTTTCTGTTTATAAGGGGATATAGCGTACGGATTAAGTGTTTGAGTTTTTTGTTTGTGTTGGTTATATGGTCTTTGAATGTAAGTCTTTTGTCCAAAATAATACCCAGATATCTGACATTTGGTTCCCACTTAATATATTTCGAGCCCAATCTGATATCTGTTGTTGGAACGTAGATGTCCTTTCGTTTTTTTGTGAAAAATATTGCCTTGGTCTTTTCTGGGCAGACTAAAATTTTCCATTGGGAGAAATATGTACCTAAAGAGTCGTATGCTGCTTGGAGGTTTCGTACTATATCTGCAGAACGAATTCCACCACAAAGAATTGCTGTGTCGTCCGCAAAAACCGAGGTTGTGCATTGGGGTAATATTGGGAGATCAGATGTATATATGTTATATAGAATAGGAGATAGGCATGAGCCTTGGGGACAGCCTGCTGAAATATTAACTGTTGTGGATGAAGCATTTCCTAAATATACTATAAAAGATCTGTTTTTTAAATAACTTTGGACTATCTTTATGACCGCAGGTGGGAAATTTAGATGTAACATTTTATGTATTAGGCCGTCATGCCACACTGAATCAAATGCGGCTTTGATATCTAGCAGTACCATTCCCGTTGACATAGAACTGGAGAAGTTGTCTTTAATAATTTTTTTAATTCTACAAAGGGGCTGAACAGTATTGTGTTCGTTTCTGAATCCAAACTGGTGACTTGGAAGGATATTATTGGATTCGACAAAATGAGTTAATTTACCTTTGATAACCTTCTCTAGTATTTTACTGACTGCCGACAAAAGACTAATAGGCCTGTAAGATGAGAGTAACTCGATAGGCTTATTTTGTTTTGGAATAGGAACAACTTTGGCACACTTCCAGACAGAAGGGAAATAACTTAGCTCTAGGCATTTATTGACTATGCACGTAATAAACTTTATTCCCTTCGTAGGTAGGGTTTTTAAGCATAGATTGTCAATTTGATCAATACCTGGAGATTTCTTCTTCTTCAGCCCTTTCAGTATATCTTTTATGACGCTGGAGCTAATAAAGTGGTCATTCAGCGGCTCTATAGATAATTGGGCGACTGAGAGGGTTGAGGCATCGACAGCGGCTTTAGTTAGTGGATCACCGAGTCCAGCGGATACGATATGGTTTAGTCGAAACGATTGAGCTAACGCCTCAGCCTTTTCTTCATCTGTCGAGTGACTTATGTTGTTATTGACTAATGTTGGAATAATTAAGTGTTTCTTTCTAATAATTTTGGAGAGTTTCCAAAAAGGGGAAGAACCTTTATCTAAGGCTGCAAGAGTGATATTCCAGGATTTATTTCTAAATTCTAGTATCGCCTCGGTAATTAGTTTATTTAGCCATTTGAACAGGATGAGATCGGATTGGTGACGATACCTCAGCCAGGTGCGCCGTCGTATGTTTCTACTCTTTATAAGGTTTATAATGTTTTGCGGCAGTGGCTTTGGAGAAAATTTTATTTGTTTTTTTGGGATGCTAATATCTTTGGCTTCACGGAGGACTTCACTAAAAATGTTGATCATATCATCAACATCTTCTGTGCGCCACATTAAGTTTGAGTTTAGGGGCGGAAGCGAATTTTCGACGAAACGAGCGAACCTTACCCAGTTTGCTCTTTTTACATCGAAGTAAAAGCAGTTTGCAGTAGAGGCAGAATTGACTGATACCTCAAGCAGCACTGGAATGTGATCAGAATTTAGTGCGTGTAACACTCGTGGGCTGGCTAGATAACCAGGACGATTGGTAAGGAAAATATCTAAAGTAGAGGGTTGCCCGTGACTTCCTGCGGGGTAATATGTGTGTTCGGAGGGATGCATTAGATAAAAGTTCCTGCAGTCTACCTTAGATTTAAGTAGGTTACCCCACAAGTTCGCTCTAGAGCATCCCCATGACGGATGTCTGCAATTAAAATCCCCTCCCAGAATAAATGTTCTATTTGCACTACAAAAGAATTTAATAATTTTATATCTAAAATTTAATTTTCCTTTATTTGCAAGCTGTACTTATATTTTGTTGGTATTTTTTCTGGTATTTTACGCAGCTATGGTCACCCTTAAAGTTTTCCTTTAAACATTTGCCATTATTATATATATACAAATATGAAAAAGTAAAGAAAACCGTTTACATTTTAATAATTAATTTAAGCTAATCCAAATTGAAACTTTTTGCAGACACAAACACACACACACACACACACACACACACATACACACACACAGAGAGCAATTGGCTTCTATATCTACTTATAAAACTCTATTTTGCACCATTTCTCTCTGAATTACTTTTCTGTTGTTTAGGACTCATTGCCAGAGTTCACTGTAAATGAACGAAAGTGAGTGAGAGAGAGAGAGCGAGAGCGAGAGCGAGAGCGAGAGCGAGAGCGAGGCAAATTCATGCCAGAAAAAGACAACAATTGTGCTTCTCTTTCAGCAACTCTATCGTATACCCCGCAGATCCTGCCCCATATCAAATAACATTTCAATTGCAATTGCATGTACAAGACTGATATAGATATAGATTATATATGCACATAAATATAGATTTGATTTATTCATATAGCATATCTATATAGTCTCTATATGCAATTGTGTAGTGCCACAACCCCAATATCTATCTATATACATATATATATATCTATATAAACAAAATTATGTAATTATAAATTGTTCTGCGTTCGCTGCTTCTTCTTCTTCTGCTGCTTCTACATCATCGTGGTCTGCTTCTTCTTCTTCTACTACTACAACTTCTTCTTCTTCTTCTTGAACTCAACTTCTCCTGCTTTAAGCGCTTCACTTTTTTTGGGCATTTTCCCCTTGAATTTATCACATTTTAACTGTTTGCTTTTGGAAACGCGTGCGAGAGAGACAGAGAGAGAGAGAGAAAGAGAGACTGTTAGAGTCAGAGCATGAGAGACAGTGAGAGAGAGAGAGAGAGCGAGAGCGAGAGGGAGAACATAAGTGTGAAGGAGAGAAAGAGACAGAGAACAGTTGAGAAGAAAGAGCACATGAAAGAACTAAAAAAAAATATATATATTATAAAATTAATAAATATAAAAAATTTTAATTAAAATTCTTTAATTAAAATTAAAAAAAAAAAGCCAAAGCCATTTAATTTCGATTAACTAATATTAAAAAAAAATTTGCAAGCCAAAAAGTTCATCTTTATTTTTATAAATATATATAATATATTTTTTATTTATATATATACATATATAAATTTAATTTTCCATACGCTTAAAAAAAAACTCACTGCATTAAAAAAAAAAAAACACTAGTAAAAAACCGTTGCAAAAATATATAAATATATATATATATAAAAGAAATATTAATTAAATTTCGTAGCAAAACATTTTTCACTAAAAAAAAAAATTGTTTTTACCATTTGCATTTAGCTTAAAGCGTTCTTTTTATGCCGTTTGCATTTTCTAGTTAACTTTTCTTGTTTGTTGTTTTACCTTTTTTTTATATAATTTTTTTTTTTTAAACATTGTAAAGCTTACTAAAAACAAGCGCCAAAGAAAAACGATTATAATATTATAAAAAAAAAAATTAAAAAAAAAAATTATAAAAAAAAATAGAAACAATTTGTGGCCTTTGGCTTTTTGGCAAAATGCGCTTTTCTCATAATTTGTTTTCTCTTCTCTTCTCTTCTCTGTTCTGTGCGCTGTCCGTAAACGTCGTCGCGTTCCTTTGCCCAGATGTTGCAGCTCTCGATTCAGCAACTGTTGCTGGCACAGGTGCAGCTGCAGCAACTGTTGCAGCAGCAGCAGCGGCAGCAGCAGCAGCATTCGCTGGCGACAATGCCTGCTACTACGATGCCCTGGCCGAGCATGAGGCGGACGAGGAGGAGTCGGGCAGTGTGCTGCTGGGCCAGGATTTGTCACACAATGCTGCCGCCTACTCGGCACTGGCCAGCGTCCTGCCCAACATATGCAGCTACGATCTGCTGAGCGGCAAGCCGAGCCATGCCACAGCAGCGACACAGGCAACTGCAACGCAACCGCCGCCGCCGCCGGCGCCGCGCATTGAGAAAATCGTGAATCCTTTGGGCACCGTCACGGACGTGCATGCCGGCATCAGCGGTGAGCTGCAGACGGACATGCTGGACGAGGTGGTGGGTCAGCTGGCCGCCGAGGATTGTGTGATTCATGAGAATTGCGATGAGGCGCTCTTTCGGCCCGTCGTGGCCATCTTCTGTGACGAGCTCGCCGAGCAGCGGCGGCACGAGGAGCAGCTGCAGCGCGAGCAACAGCAGCGTGAGCAGCTGGAGCTGCAGCGGGGCCACGGGCTGGGTGGATCGGCTGTCATGGGTGAGGTGCAGCCGCCGGTGGTGTTGGCCAATAAGCTGATTGTGCCGGTGATAGCCAAGGAAATGGATGAGGTTATCACACAGAAGGAGAAGAAGCAGAAATCATTAAAATCTCAAGCGGCGGCCGAGGATGCGGCGCAGGCGCAGCGATTCGCTGAGCTCTCGCATCTCAATAAGCCCATCAGGAGCAACAACAACAACAACAATAATAACAACAAAGCGACAACAACTGCCAAAGCAACAGCAGCAACTGCAACAGTTGCAGCTGCAACAACAACAACAACAACTGCCATCAGCGAGGATGAGCAGCAGCTCGAGGAAGAGCTGCAGACATCGATCAGCTCGACGCTGTCCCTAAAAACCAATCAAACAAGCAACAAAAAGTCCAAAGCGGCCAAGCACAAGGCTAACAAAGCAGCAGCACAACAACAGAGCAATAAGAAAGACAAAAAGCAGGCCGAGCAGGAGGCAGAGCGTAGGCAGCAGGAGAAAGAGAGGGAGAGAGCGGAGCAGGAGGCAAGGGAGGCAAAGGAGATGGAGCTGAAGAGGCAAGAGCAGGAGCTAAAGGCAAAACAGCAGCAAGAATTGGCAGAGAAGAAGCAGCAGGACGACGAGCAAGTGGAGAAGGAGCGAGAGCGGCAGCAGGAGCAGGAGCTGGCGGAGCAACAGAAACAGGAGGAAGCTGAACAGGAATTGGACTATGCCGACGGATTGCTGGCCAAGCGAGCCTCAATAGCTGCCGTAATGCTAAGCAGTGCCAGTGCACAAGGACTCAATTTGCATGTGGAAACCGAGGAGCAGGAGGCGGCGGTGGCAGAGCAGGAGGCAAAAGCAAAAATCGAGCCAGAGGCAGAGCTAAAGCTTGTCAAGTCGGAAATAGCGAAGCAGTCAAAGAGCAAAGCGGGCAAGAGCAAGGATAAGGATAAGGACAAGGATAAGGATACGGAGAGCGTTAGCTATCAGGTCAAGGTGCTGGAGCTGCTGCCGCCGGAGTCAGGCAGCGCCTGGAGAACTCTCGAAAAACAACAAACACAAGAAACACAAACAACAACAATGGCCACAGATTTTCCCAGCCTCAGTGGCAAGCGGCAGGCGGAGAAGCTGCTGCCAGGACTGCTGACGCCGCTGCAGGAGCCGCCGAATCGTTTCGATGACTTTTTGCTGAGTGCGCTGCAGCCGCTGGAAACGTTGCCGCCGCTGCCGGCACTGGAGCCGCTGCAAGTGCTCGACGATGAGGAGGTTGGACATGGGCAGGAGCCAGAGGCAACGGCAGCCAAAGCAGCCGAGACAGCAGCAGCAGGAGCTGAGCGCAGTCTCATCAATTTCGAGAGTCCGCTGCAGGAGAACGCCGGAGCAATGCCGCGAAAAATAACGCCACCGCCGCGCGGCTTCACCGAACAGAATCTGATTCTGGCGCTCTGCGGCTCGCTGCACTACGAGAAGGACTATGCGCAGCTGCAGCTGCTGGCGGGCAAGGAGCAGCTGGCAAATGCAGCCATGCACAAGTCCGTCTGCAGCACGAACAGCTCGTCTGGATCCGAGGAGCTGCTGCTCATGGAGGAGCCCACCAAGAAGCCGAGCAAGAAGCACAAACGAGCCAAGCAGCAGCAGCAGCAAAAGGAGCAGCACTCTGCAGTGGCCGTGGATGATGAGGAGCTGCGTCCATTGATTAGCATCAGCATGTGTGAATCCCAGCAGCAGCAGCAGGACCAGGAGCAGGAGCAAGAGCAGTTGCTCAGTGTTGCGCCTGATGACGATGACAATGATAATGACAATGACAATGACAATGATGACGATGACAATGATGAGGACGACGAGCACGATGATGATGACGATGATGATGATGCTGGTGTTGCCACACTGCCAGAAGATCTGCTGCACTTTGGCAGCAGCGCCACAGCACCACACTCGGGCACCACCACGGACAGTGAGGGTCCAGTGCCGACAACCACATCGGATGATAATATTCTATATGCAGGCAGCAGCAACTTGACCACATCCACGTCCCATGCCAAGCTGAAGACCAAGAAGCTGGAGCATAAAATCAATTTGATAGCAGCCATTGAGGCGGCCACATCGTCGTCCACATCGTCGGCGGAGGAGAGCAGCGCCGAGACGACGGCAACGGCGACGGCAACAACAACAGCAGCAGCAGCAGCGGCAGCAACAGTTGCCACAACCTCAGCAGCAACAACGCTTGCAACGGCAGCAACGGCCGGCAGTGCTGCAGCGGCGACTGCAGCGTCACATTTGAGCGCATTGGCAACGCCTGCATTGGCAGCTGGTGGCGGCAGCGCAGCGCTGGGCTTAGGCTTGGGCGTGGGCGTGGGCGTGGCACACGTCAGCGGCCAGCCGAGTGCCACAAAGAAGAAGACGAAGCGTCGCAAGAGATAAGAATTAGCAATATGTTTGTTGTGCGTGTTCAGTTTTGTGGTGCTCTGGCATTTGTACGGCAGTCCGGCAACGCCACACGCGGCCAGACAACAGCCGCCGTCACAGTTGCAGTCGCAGTCGCAGTCGACGCAGCAGCAGCAGCAGCAGCAACAACAACAGCAACCACAGCAGCAATACCAACCGCAGCAGCAGCTAACGTTGCTGCCGGCAGAGCAGCAGCAGATGGTGCTGCCGCGCGGCGTCAAATAGCGCAACAAACATTCGCGTTACTCACACACACACACAAACACAGAGACAGACACACACACACGAGCTCCTTGCACTTACGCCCACCCCAAGTCCAACTGTCTTAGAGCTTAAGTAAATAGCAAAAACCGCACACAACTCTCTCTTAATCTCTCTCTGTCTATCTCCCTCACTCTCTCTACTACGATTACTATTGCTGCACTCTCACACATATGCATATATGTCTGTATGTAGCCCCCTGAAAGAAGTGTGCAAAAATTAAAAAAAAAAAATTATACATAAAAAAATCTAAAACTGCAAAAAAAAAAAAACTATGTGATTATTGACAACAACAAAAACACGCGTCTGTAGCAATTTGTTTAAATTTACAAAACAAAAAAATATTAAGAAAAAAAACGACAAAAAAAATATATACGCTAACCATTTTTAAGTGCAAAAGTTATATTATTAGTTATAAAAAAAAATAATAATAATAAAACTCAACATCTATATATATTATATATACACACCTATACATAAAGAAATAAATATGTAAGAGAATTATGCAAAAACGAAAGAAAAAATCAAATCAAACAAAACTAAAAAAGCTCTAATTTTAATGTTGTAAATACATGAAAAAAAAATCATTTGGCATGAGAATTACAAATTGTATAAAAAGAAACCGTTTGCTCACACACACACACCCACAAACCCATTTAACTGCATCCCAGCTTAAAATAGAACAAGAAAAAACAACAACAACAAGAACACTGTCCAATGCCACAATCTATGTAAATGCGCTGCGTCGACGCAGAAATGCGCGCAGAACTCCAAACTGCTCTTGTACACTCGATCCTTGGGAGCAGCGCAGTTGTGCACTCTTTAACGCAAAGCTGCGCTGCGTTGCTCTCTTCAATGCTGCGCAGCTCACTTTACCGTAATTGAGCGCCAGAGAAGCTGCGCTGCTTTGGCCCATGCAAATTGCCATAGTAATTCAAAGCTGCGCAGCGCTGCTCTCTTCGAGCGTACAGAGCATAAAAGTTCTGCTCTCGTTATGATTTTATAACGACAGGCTACAACAACAACAACAAAAGCAACAACACACAAAACTGCAACAAAAACTTCTCCCTAACAAAAAGCTCTCAAAAAAGAAAATGAAAAAAAATGATATATATGTAAACTCAACTCGTTTTTTGGCGCTTTGCTTAAATTATAAATACATATATTTTTTTAAATATTATTTTTATACAGCTATTTTTTCGTTTCTGTTTATTTATTTCAATTGCAAAGAAAAATCCTAAAAAAAAAACAATCTAACTTAAATATTTGCTTATTTTAGTATTTCTCTTATAAGAATTTGTTTGCTTTTCAATTGTAAAGAACATTTTGGCAAAGCTTTTGAAATAATGTAAAAAAAATTTAAACAAATGTAAAAGAACAAGAAAAACAAAAATAGTTTTCTGTACATATAACTTGCAGTATTTATGATTTTTAACTGACGGAAAAAAGAAGAAAAAAAAGCATTGAGGGAAAAAAACAACAAAAAACAACTAAAAATTAATTAAATTAAATATGTATAATTAAATAAATGCAATTTTAGTTAAAACTACCATAAACAAAGAGTTTTATGTGTGTGAAAATGTTGAAAAGTCTCTTGGAATACCCTGTAATGTGAATTTATAGTTATTGATATTTGTTTTATATGAATTTTTGCCAAAATTCACAAAATATAGAAGTCAGCCTATTGAAACTGGGCTTCTAGCATAGCTCTATTGCTCAAATTTGGTACAAGTGCTTTATACTATAAGCTGATTAACATATGTCTAAAGCAATCTGAACGTATGACTAGATCTTGTAGAATTCATATAATATAGTTTTCATATATTTTGTATTTCAAAGTTCAAAGAAATTTCAAAATATAACAAATCTATGCAAATGAGATCAAAGATGCCAGCTCTCTATGTGCTGTGACCTTGTATAGCTCTCAACTTCGCTCAACAGACCCATTGAACTCAGTCGCTAGTAAAGCTAGAGGGCCAACATTTAGCGTGTAGTCTGATAGCTGATGAATATATAAAATTTGATCATAATATAGCGCATTCAGATATAAATTTAATAATAATTTTTGATTTTTCTTCAGGCAATTTCTTTGGCATGGATCAAGCTGATGGCATGGCCAACAACAACAACTTCAACAGCAACAACAATAACAACAACACAATTCTGGCAACAACAACACGTAAAGCTGGCAACAACCAGCTGTTGACCAAGCCCAAACGGCTGAGCATCAATCCGAGCGTCAATGCGAATGCCAGCAAACAGCAGCAGCCGGAGACGAAAGCCGAACCCGTAGCCGAACCCCAACCGGAACCAGAATCGGAACCAATGAGCATAACACCGCCGCTGCCGCCACCAACAACAACAACATCTGCAGCAGCAGCAACAGTTGCTGTTACCGCACCAACAATTGCTGGCAGCATGCTGACGCCAAAGTCTCAGATAAACACAGCCGCCGTGGGCATCGATGGCGAGCTGGCAACCGTTGTGAATATCGATGTGTTCGACGATCAGCTCAGCCTGAGCAGCATCAGCACCAACAGTCGCCTCTCGATAGAGGGGCCGCCGTCACAGTCGTCGCCGCCGCTGAGTCTCAGCAACGGCCTCATGATGGAGACGAATCTAATGCATTTCAGTGAGAGTGCGGCGCCCGTAACAGTTGATGCAACTGGTTCCGGTTCCGGTTCCGGTTCTGGCTGTGAGCCCATGTCTGGCCTAGATGGCATGCCAAATTTGTGAGAGTTAATCCAGACATCGTCGGCGACGCGTCTCATGCAGCGCGCCACGCTGATCGGTGACAATTTCAATTTGCGGCGCATCTGCACGCAACTGTTCAAACAATCGCCAACAGATGGCGCCAGCGCAGATCCAACCAACGAGAAGCCTTCTTAAACACAAACCACACAAGAAAAAACAGAAAAAAAAACTTAAAAACTTAAAAAAAAATCTCTTCTAGTTCGGTGCTTGTTTTTAACATTTTATTATTATTTTAAGCATCACATGAGACGAGGCTGCAAATGGAACTTAATCATTGGATTAATCTTAAGCTAATTGACAGTGTGATGCGTTGGTTTACCTAGCCTATTCTTAACAAAGCTTTCAAGCACATGAAGCCTAAAGCTAAAAGCTCAGTCATCGTTGTATCCCAGCGTGCAACAAATTAATAAGTCTAAGAGCACTGTAAAGTTTGCAAAAATTCCACAGCAAAGCTTTCACTAACGCTTAAACTAATTCTGCTGAAATATCAGTTAAAAGCTTTTTCGATTAGTTCACAGAAAATGAAGCTTGCGCTATATTTGAAAGCACATTAAAGCTTTTAGCTACAAGCAAAAGTGTGTTAAACATTTCGCCCAGTGATCAAAGCGACACTGCGTTTAGCTGAAAGCTCCTTTCGAGCTGAAAGCTCTTCCATAGCTTTCTCTAAGCACTAGTTTTTTATGACACATATTAGAAGCTTTTTCTCGCTCTGCGAACTCGATTTATTCTGTGATTAAGTGTCCGCTTGCAGCCCGTGTCATTTGCTGAATGAAACGCATTAGTTCAATTAGTTTCGTATGATTCGTATGATTTCATCGATATTATTATAATATTATAACATTTTATTTTTTCAACATCCTTTAAACAATTGTTGACACAACGCATAGCAAAAGCCATAAAGAATATGCAATAAAAAAGTAAATGAGAAAAAAGTGAAAGTGAAGCACATCTAAAACAATACATAGATCAGATCAGACCTCAGCTGAATGCCGTGATATTTAAAATAAAATTTAAACAAACAAAAATATAATGAAAATAAAATAAACTTATTAAAGAAGAAGAAGCAAAGTAAGAAATACTAAAAAATATATATGTAAAAAAAAAAAAAAATTAAAAAAAATAAGAAGAGGAAGCGAACGATAAGCGCATAAACTATTACAAAATAGCAAAAACAAAAATTAGATTTAAGAAATACATTACTATATGTCTATATACTATATATATTTAAACTATATATATTATATATATTGTTTGTCAAAAGCTTTTATCCATTTTTTTCCCTTTTTTTCTAAACTGCATATTTTTAATTTGAATTTTATTTTTTCTGTGTAAGACTAAAAAAACATTTTTTTATAAATTTCAATTTTCTATAAATACAAAAAAAAAATAATAATAATAATAATAAAATCAATGCATAAAAATTCCATTCCGATACAAAATAAATTGCGATTAAAACATATCCATATATGAAAAGAATATATATATGCATATACGTGCATATGTATGTATGTATATGCATATATATTCTATATTTGATACTGAAAGCAAATACACAAAAAAAAGAGAAAAAAAACCCCAGCTCCATAATATATCCATTATAGCACTTAAAGTAAGCAAAAACAAAAATTATTGATAATAAAAATAAAAATAAAAGAAATCTGTGCAAATGTCTAACTAAAAACTTCATGAGAAACATGAACTATTTTTTGTATAAATTCAGAGTTATATATATAGAATATTGTATATGCATATGTAAAACTCTTCCTGATCCACCAAGAAACAAAAATATATATAGTTCTATATGCAACAACTGCTGGACAGGAACTTAAGAGCAGATAGAAAGAGTGAGGTTTAGGGAGTGTGAGAGAGATAGCGGGGAAATAAAAATATTTAGCTATAATTTTAATTATATTCTTTACATTCATGCTATTTGATCTACATGTATATTCATACATATATATGTTTGTATGATTTCGCGGCGCTCCACTGACTGAAGTTTCGATCAGTAGTACTTTTTACTCTATTATCTGGCAATTGAGCACCAACAATATATAAATATATATATGTGTGTATATACATATATAAAATTGGGTAAAAGCGCTCGGAACTTCCAATGCGTGCATTTCTTAAAAAAAAAAAATAAAAATAAAAATTATACAATATATATAAAATCTATTCAAATTCTATGTTTATGTCGAATTTCTCTAAAAAGAAAAATACAAAAAAAAACACTTGGGAAATCTTATTTATTATATAAAAAAATAAAAATAAATAAATAAATAAAAAAAAACATGATTTTTATTTATATAGCACAATTTGAAAAATCACTATATATTCAGTAGCGATTTGCCACGCCCCCAATGGGCGTAGATGTACAACCTTTTGATCGATCTTCATAGAATCATAACATTAACTCACATGCCAAATTTCAACGTTCTAGCTTTAACGGTGTAGAAGATACGTTTTTTTCCGATTTGCCACGCCCCCAATGGGCGTACATATATCCGCCATAGCTTTTTGAACTTGGGTTGTCACCGCGAGTATATATTCCAAACTGCAGCGCTCTAGCTCATCATCTCGTTTGATTACTGGCCTATGGGCGCAAAAGTGTTCCGATTTGCCACGCCCCTGGTGGGCGGATCGGGAAAATTTTTGCACTTTATAATTCGAGAGCATACACGAGTATATGTTCCAAATTTCAAGTCTCTAGCTCTAATAGCGGCGAAAAATATTGCATTCATACGGTCGGACAGCAAGACGGACATCGCATTGGGAACAGAGTATAATTAATTCAGGGAATGCCCCCAACAAAAGTAGATCAAGAAGCCAAAACTGCTAAAATTATTAAAAAAAATTAGGTTTTAAAATTTTTTTTTAATTTTTAGAAAATCCCAGAAATTCAACAGATATTTTCTAATATTTATAGATCTTTATAAGCAGAGCAGTTCCAAGTTCTATAAGACTTGATTATATCAATCATATTCCTTCTAAAAGTACACTATTGAATGATCTTATGTATGCATACATGCACACATGCTTAAATACTAGACATCTGCATGAATGGCAGCAAATCGACGTTCGAATGGACAATGCGCAAATTGAGTTGAGTGAATGCGAATGCGACGCACAATTTATTTGAGTGAGTGAGTGAGGGAGTGAGGGAGTACGCTAGCGCCGTACAATGTCTCATTCAACTCAAACGAAAAGCAATGAATTGAATGAATGAAAACGCGTGCAAATTAGAGGGTTGGGTTAGTTGTGAATATTTATTTATTTATTTTATTTTATTTTATTTTATTTATTTTTTTATTTTATTTATTTTTTTATTTTTTTTTATTTTATTTAGTTTTTATTTTATTTTTTTATTTTTTTTTTTTTTTAATTTTATTTATTTTTTAAATTTTATTTATTTAATTTTATTTTAATTATTTTTTTTATATTTTTTTATTTTATTTATTTTTTACTTTATTTTTTTTATTATTATTTTTTATTTTATTTATTTTTTATTTTATTTATTTATTTTATTTATTTATTTATTTTATTTTATTTTATTTATTTTATTTTATTTTATTTTATTCATTTTATTTATTTTATTTATTTTTTTATGTTATTTATTTTTTTTTATTATTATTTTTTATTTTATTTATTTTATTTTATTTTAATTATTTTTTTATTTTTTTTTTATTTTTTTTTATTTTTTTTTTATTATTATTTTATTTTATTTTTTTTATTATTATTTTTTATTTTATTTATTTATTTTATTTTATTTATTTATTTTATTTTATTTATTTATTTATTTTATTCATTTTATTTATTTTATTTACTTTATTTATTTTATTTATTTTATTTATTTTATTTATTTTATTTATTTATTTATTTATATATGCGAATGCGAGACAAATTTTTCTGGCATACATAATATTTTGCATAGGAATCTCTGGCACAGCCAACGAGTGTCTTTAGTGTATGCTTATTTCTAAGAAGATGAAGAGTTTTCGAGTCCATTCTACAACAACTCGAATACATTCGAATGTCTTGGGCTTTGCCAATGTTTTCATTCCGTTTTACGCACTTATTTATTCTCGCTCATTTCGTTGAATGTCCTTAGTTATGAAACACAATGTGGAGTGTGTCACTCATACAATTCATACAATTCATTGTGTGCTTCGAAATCATTCGAATACATTCAATTGTACGTATGCTGTGAGTGTACTCATGCAGACCTCTATTAAATACATACATATATATGTATATGTATTCACCTATATATATTCACCTAAATATTCGCAAATATTTGAATCGCTTAATTTCTATACAAATTCCCACTGAATATTATCTATGATAATTACCCAATTGTATATGGCCTATGCATACATATATCTCATATGAATATGTACATACATATGTATATATGCACATACACATACATATATTGACTTTAATTGAAAATAACGTGAATGCAATAAAATATCAATTTGGTAATTAATTAAGCCCTCGCACCTCTAATCACATTGAACTCGATTGATTGCAAAAATATATATGTACATACTTATGGATGTACATAAATGCCTATGTATGTATATACGTACATGCATGCAAATATGCATTGGAAGACAACTGTGTGAATATCTGTGTATATGCATTCATATATGCATGTTTTCATCCATTCATACATACAAATTTCTATTCATACATCCATACATCTATCTAATCATATATCAATTTACATAGTTCATATATTCAACCATTCACAAATCCATACATTCATCCATTCATACATTCGCCTAATCATACATTCATATACATTCATAGATTCTTACATTTATCCATTCACATACTCATATATTCTTGCATTTATATATTCATACATTTATACATTCATATACATTCATAGATTCTGACATTCATCCATTCATATATTCATATATTCTTAAATTCATATACATTCATAGATTCTTATATTTATCCATTCATATATTCATGTATTTATATATTCATACATTAATGAATCCATCCGTTCAGATACATTCATAGATTCTTACATTCGTCGATTCACATATTCATATATTCATGCATTTATATATTCATACATTCATAGCTTCTGACATTCATCCATTCATACATGCATTTTTTCATATACTCGCAGTTACATCCATTCATATGTACATGAATACATGAATACATTCATACATCAACCCATTCATACATTTATATATTCTAGCTTCTATGTTTCATCCATTCATATATTCACATATTCATATATTCAAACATTCATACATTCATACATTCATCCATTCATATACATTCATAGATTCTGACACTCATCTATTCATACATTCATATATTCAAGCATACATTTCATTTCATACATTTATATATTCTAGCTTCTAAGTTTCATCCATTCATACATTCACATATTCACATATTCATATATTCATGCATTCATATTCATACATTCATGCATTCACCATTCATAATAATAATATTAATACATCCATTCACACTTTCATCCTCCATTCATTTTTACAATCATAAATTTATCCATTCATTCATTCATTTATTCAAACATTCACACAATCATCCATTCACACATTCACTCACACATTCATGCCTATACCCACACACTCCACTCAAAGTAACAATATTTATTGCCAGCACTGTAAATGCCACATTATCTCAGTTCTCATTTTGTCCCCCTTCTCAGGTACGCCTGGAGCTATGCATGGCCATTTATGCTGTGCCACCAGTGTAAAGACATTTCGAGCTTTGCTTCGCCTTGACTGCGCGACAAAGCTCATCCAAGTCTAGCCCAAAGCAAACGCTACAGTCGTGGCCATATTATGCAGCACACCGCGATACGATCGCTTAGTTCGACGAAAATTGAAAGTTCCCCTCGAGAATTGAGAATGTGGAACTGTTGTAGCGTGTCACATGTCGCGTCAGGGCTAAGTACCTCCAGCCCCACAACCCCCCCTGCTGTCACACAGCTAGCGAGCGCCACAGGCACTGCAAATCGACTCTTATCAAATGTTATAGGTTTTCGTTCTGGTTTTTTTTTTTAATCAGTTTTCGTTGTATTTTGTTTTTTATAGCTCACCTTATGGCCGGGTACTTTGCCATGAAAAAAAAGCTCATGTGATTAGGCAACAGTTGGACCCCACTATAAGGCGCCCCAGCTGGCCCGGCTCGCCGTCCCTCCGCATACCCATTCCCAGCCCCATCCTGTACCCGATATCTTATCGACTCCTGCGATTAGATGACCAATGCCAATTATGATGGCCATTGGCTACACACACTTCCCAGCAATACATCGATTTCATATCACTTCATATTCACATTGTAAATGTCGGCGACTGTTTTTTAGCGCCCACGTAATCCCCATGCTGTAATCTCCATTGGGTTCGAGGTACTTTTCGTATAGCTTAACACTTTTTTTATTTATTGCTGAAATTCAATAATATATATATATTTTTTTTAGTGTTAACTTTTTGTATATTGAAAATCTTGATATGAATATTTGTCCATCTATAATTGAAGTCTTTCTTATAGAGAGCGAGAGAGAGAGAGAGAGAGAGTTATTTGATAATATTAAATATTTATTTATTATTTGGGAACTTTTTAATTCTTAAAGCAGACAGTTGAAAGTTCTCTAGAGGAATTTGTCTAAATTTTAAAAAATTACAAAAATATATATCATAACTAAAGATAAATAAAAAAAAAATAATAATAATAAAATAAAATATTAAAAAAAAAAAAATTAAAAAAAAACAAACAATTTATTATAGAAATATTATAGAAATAAATAAAAAAAAATAATTAATAAAAAATATTATTAAAAAAAAAAAAAACGAAATTACATTTTTTTAAATTACCTTTTTATTTATTTTAAAAAGTTAGATATAATAAAAATTTTGTAAAATAAATAAATAAATAAGTAATTTAAAAAAATTTAATTTGCTTTTTTTTAAATAATATTTTTAATAACATTTAATATAATAATAATAATATTTATATCTAACTTTGTAAAATAAATAAATAATTAATTTAAAAAATTTAATTTCGTTTTTTTTAAATAATATTTTTAATAATATTTAATATAATAATAATAATTTAATATAATAATAATAATAATAATAATAATAATAATAATAAAAATATTTATATCTAACTTTGTAAAATAAATAAATAAGTAATATAAAAAATTTAATTTCGTTTTTTTTTTAATCATATTTTTTATTAAATATTTTTAATTTAACTTTTTTATTTAAATTTTTATTTATTTTTTTTTATTAAATTTTGTTTAAATCTCTTATATTTCTATAATAAATAAAACAAAATAATAAATAGTTTTTTTTTTATATATTTTATTTTATGTATGTATGTATATGTCTGTCTACCATCATCATAGTTCGTTTATCTGTCCCTTATCAAATTATGGTTAGATATTTGCTCTGTTTTTTTTTTTTTACCCTCTGGCAATTACGTGAGTAAAAAATAAACCGTTTTGCGTCAATAATGCGTTTCCATTTAGGTTTCTTTTTTTTTTCATTTTTCTTATCACACAACATAAACAAATAAAAATATAGTTAGACACATACATACATACATACACACATATATAATAAATCATTTTTGCTGAAAGTTTTATCTGATTTCTTCAGATGTTTTTCTTGAATGTATTTTTTTCCATTCCATTCAGTTTTTTTTTTTTCATTAGCCATGTACATCGGCCTGTGTCTGTTGTGCTATCTCTTTCCTTCAAGTTAATTAGCTTGTTTTACCTCTTATCGTTATCGCTTTAATCGATAGTTATCGATGTGCGCTGGAAATTGATAAACTGAACTTGAAAACATCAGGCTTGAAAATAGCATAAAATTAGTTTTTCTCGACTTGATTGAGGCAGCTGCTAGAGATATCTTATCTACAACTTATAACTATGCTCATCATATATGTATGTATGTATGTATGTATATGTGTATGCCCATATATATATTTACATATACATATGTATGTATGTATGTATAGTAATTCCTTTAAGTTGATCTAGTCTTACCTTGTTCTTCCCTTACCTAGCAATATTCTCTAAGTTTATATACATTATATCTTCTATATTCTCTATAAAGTCTTCATATATTTGTAGTTTCCTCTCCGTTTCATTCGCATTCTCAAGTTAAAGTTTTGCTCAAGACTCTAAACATACCTATAACTATCCACTCTCTCTCTCTCGCTCTCTCTCTCTCTCTCTCTTTCTGGCTGCCTTCTTGTTTACACTCTCGCGCTCTGTCCACCCTTTATCTGCTTCATTTCCCATGCCTATCAACGGACAAACGTAATTTGCATATATAATTTCTTTTGCCTCAAATCAAATCAAATTAAATTAAATTAAATCAAATTGTGTCTATTGCTCTAGCTAAATGACATAATTATAAAGCGCTCTACATACACACACACACGCAGGCATAGACAGACACACACACACATACTCATACATAACCTTCTCTGACAGCCACAAAGGAGCAGACTGCAGACAGTTTCTTGCCGCTTGATAACCTTCACAATTCGTTTGCTTAAGACCAATGACAATGACATGCATACAAATACACACACACACATATACTCGACATGTCTGTGTGTGTGTGTGTGAAGACGGCCGGCAAATGTCAACGCAATAGCGCAAAGGGCATAGCAAACACATGTGAAAAATTGCACGTGCAGCGCGCAGTGCAGAGGCAAAATGCTGAGAGCAAGCGCAGGCGTAAACAACGTTTAAAACTAAGAATAAAACAAAACAAAACAAAAATCCCTTTGTCATGCATTTCCCCTGTCAACAAAAAATTGCCCCTATTTGGGCACAAAATTTACGGCGAATTTCAGGCGAGCCAACCCCGCTTACACGAGAGAGTGCCAAAAGGCAATGTTACAGGGGCGACAGAGAAAGGGAGAGTGCGAACAAAAGGAATAGTGGGATAGGGAGAGAGAGAGAGAGAGAGAAAAGAGAGAGTGCGCACGCGCTTAAATGGGATGCTAAAACACTTACAAAACTGACAGCTGCATTTTATGCTAACGGTAAACAGATATAGACAGAGAGAGCGAGAGCAAGAGCGAGTGAAAGACAGAGATATGCTAAGCATCTGTACACACATACATGCACGCAGCTGGCGGCTTGCAATACCGTTAAAATTAGCGGCATTGTTAGTGTAGCTTTTAGTTTGTTACTGTTGTTGCTGCTGTTGTTTTTCTTTCTGCATTCGTCTTATTTTGACATTTGTGTGATGTGAAAAATGGTTCATGCCCTTTTTTAGACATAACGCAAATGGTTTTCACTTTTTATACATATGTATGTATGGCGTTAGCTAAGCTCTGTGAGGGAGGGGGAGGATGAGAGACTCGAGATCATATGGACAATTGATCAATGATCATTATGTGCATACGATTGTATTCACAAGCATACATACATATGTATGTACATATGTATGTATGCTCCACATTTGGACCTTTAGTTATCATTCACTCAACCGCAACTCAATTGTGAGCCAAACAGCTGAACTGAGCTTCAACTGTCTGTATCATTAGCTCTATTCAATCAATAAATGCTTTAATGCTGTGAGTTGCGGAAGGGGCGTGGCGGGGCGGTGCAGAGAGTTGCAAAATGTAAATCAGAACAAAAGAGACCGCTTGATGCATCAAACGTACTATAACCATATTTGGCATTGCATTTTGGTAAGCTGCTCTTTGTAAGCGCGAGAGCATACAGAAAGAGAGAGAGAGAGAGCGCGCGCTAGTGTGGGCGCATGCGCATTAGCCACGCCAGCGGTCAGTCCAGCATGCAGACACACACATACACACACACATGCATATGTAAATATGTAACACAGACGTGTGCCAGCATAGTTGGCTACTCCGCCACATAAACACACACACACACCCGCATGTAAAGAGACCAGACCGGAAAACGCTCAAAAGGCAAGAAAAATAATACAAATGAATTTGAACTTGAACTTACCGCGCCCTGCGCTCTATGACTCTATCTATGCATGTCTATCGTTTATATTTGTATGTATGTATGTTCATATATGTATATGTATGTATACTTATTTTATTTTATTTCTGCTTGATGCGTGGGTGTGAGCGCAGGTTACCAAAGCGCCGGAAAATACACACCCATTTATGTACATACATATGTATGTGCACAACAGGCATTTAAAGTATATTTATAAATACATACATACATATATTGAATCATGCACATAAGCGTCGTCATCCTCGGCTAAAGCATTGTCCCCTGTCATGTCCATTTTGAGTAGTTCATTATTGTATAATAAACACAGCTACATACATACATACATACACACACGCATACACATTCCTGCATATATTTTATGCAAATCGATTATATACGGACATTGCCATCTATCTACCTGCCGCCGGCATATCCTAAAATCATACACATACACACGCACTCCACTCCTCCGCTCTCTTTCGCCAACACGCCGTTGCTGCGCTCTCTTGCGTCTTGTCTGACTTATGGGAGCCGCGCAGCGTCTGCTGTCCCTATGCCCATTGAATATTAACGAATTTCACGATGTGAATGTAATTTTTGCCGGTCTTCAACGTCAACACACACACACATGCATGCATGTAATGTATGCAACTTTTCCCTTTTTATTTTCTTAGTGCTGTGAACGTGTTTGGCCTCTTTAATGCGCCTTCGTTTCCGTAGCGAGTGTCTCTTTGATCAGCGCCCATGCACACGCACACACACACACGCACGAATTTGTCTGTGAGCTTCCTGTGAGAGAGCGCTGATCATAAATCTGCTGCCCACACACAAACACACCACAGCTTAAGAACTAGAACTAGCTTTCTCTCTCACTCTCTGCAGCAGCTTGGCAGCTTAGACTCTCTTAATGTTTGAAATGTTTGGTATTTTGTTAGGCGCTGCCAGACGATTTTATTTTTGCAGCTACATTTCGTATTTTGTGATAAGCAGCTTAATTGTGAAGCGATATGAAAACACCTGCGTACTTGGAAATTCTTGCTTAGTTAATAATGAGATTATACAAACAGACATACATACATGTATGTATGTGTTCATTTGTATGTTTGTATGTACATTGTTTCCAGCTGAACAATTGTCTAGCCAATTCTATAAAATAAAATATGAAAAATTCTGTGCAATTCCTTTCATGACTCATTATATGCTGACTTATGTGTGAGTTTGCATGTTTATGTTTATGCATATGTATGTATGTATATATATTTGTGGGTGCATGCGTGTGTGGTTTTTGCAGCAACAGCGACTCACCACTCGCCATCACTCTCTTCCAGTCAAACACCCTCATATTGCAGCAATTGTCCCTCATACTTTACCCTTTGCCGTTGCAGTTTGTTGCTTTTCTTATTTCATTTCATTCTTCTTCTGCTGCTGCTGCCTCTTTTCTTTCTTCTTTTTTTTTTGGCAGCAACGGAAGCGCTTCCCTGTCTGAGACTCACACACAGCGCCCAGCCCACTGACGACGCCACGCCCTTTTGAACTGCCATAAATTAACACGTCAGTGGGGAGCCAAGGCCCCGCATGACAAAAAGCAAACGATGCGACTTGCTCTTAAGCGTCGCTCTCACTCGCTTACCCGTTACGTCTCTCTGCCTGTGCGTCTTCCTGCCTGTGCGTGTGTGTGTGTTGCGTAGCCGCCCAATCGAGTCACTTGCGCTTTATTTTATTCTTTTTCTTTGCCTGCATTTGCCATACTCAACTCTAAGAGCGCACGAAGGAAGCAACAAGATAGAAGAAAGCGCAGCTTGCGTTGCACAAGTCGCTCTTGAGATACCCTTTAAAGTGCATATATGTTCTTAATTTAATTCAGCATGTTAAGTGGTTTATTGATTTGTGTGTGTGTGTGTACTTTTGTTATTTATGCATGCATATGTGTGCTCAATATGCCCCTTAAAAGTATGCTTATGTTAGGGTATGACAGCAAAGTAGCGGCTGCTTGAAATGTTGTCATTTCTTTTTGAATCGCTCAAGTGGAGTGGAGTTTGGTTATTTAAAGTGATTGCAGGCATATATTATCTATATGTATATGTACATATATCATATACATATTTATATATGCATATACATATATATTGTACTCATAAGATATTTGAACATTTTGTCGTTCGAATCCAGCCGAAATATCGCAGAACGCGCCCATATTTGCGATAATATTTTATTTCGCCTGATTAGTCACCCATACACATACATACATATATTCACACATACACACACATAGTGCATTGCTCTGTGGCCTGCATTATTCATTGATGATTCGCCTTTGCCCATTAGCAACAACAGCTGATTATCGCCAAACCAAGCCAAGCCACCCTCTCGCCGGTGGTGCTGGTGGTGCTGCTCCTTTGTTTGGTGGTTGCTTGTACGCTGCGACGCCCACGATATTGAGTCGCATGCATGTTGTGCCCGTTCTGTGTGTGTTAACCCAGGCCCAATTCGTGACGCTGCACGCACAGGGTGTGCATTGCGCGACGCGGCGCGGCGCGGCCTCAGCCCTCAGACAAGCCCAAAGCGAAAGACAGCAACTGAGCGTCAGCCAGGCGGCGGGCATGCTCGACTGCCAAATGCCCTGCCAAGCAGAGTCACACTTGCAGTTGGCTAAATATGAAAACTTGCCTGCTCTGCAGCCTCATCCGCCTCCTCGCACTCCCTCTCCTCCTCCTGCTCCACATCCTGTTCCATACGTACACACACAAC
Source organism: Drosophila buzzatii (assembly GCA_035045845.1). Classification (NCBI taxonomy): domain Eukaryota; kingdom Metazoa; phylum Arthropoda; class Insecta; order Diptera; family Drosophilidae; genus Drosophila; species Drosophila buzzatii. Next base: position 13,213,873 of record JAWNOS010000596.1, read on the forward strand.
CTATATACCCTTTTGGCCAAGTGGGCGCTGCCAAATAAAATAAAATGAAATAAAACAAAGCAAAGACCGGCTCAAGGTTGCGGCGACCCTTCCAACTGTCGTTACCCAGCGCAACCACCGTAAGCAGCCCGTATGCGTGCGGGCCGACGTGCCCACGCCTAGGGTAGGGCAGGGTAGAGGGTGGTTCACCCCTATACCATATGTGCATGTGCCATAACAATTGCCCGGCTGGGGTGAGGCAAACGTTTTTATTTTATTCTATTTTTTTTTTCTTTTGCCAAAACTCGCCAAAAATTACCCAAAAAGTAATATGTGTGAATGTGATTGAGCAACATGATGTGATGGACTGCACGATACCCTGTATTTATGATTGATTATCTATCTCTATCTATAAATCTATCTCTATCTATAAATCTATCTCTATCTGTATCTCAATCTCTATTTCTATCTCTATCTCTATCTCTAACTCTATCTCTATCTCTATCTCTATCTCTATCTCTATCTCTATCTCTATCTCTATCTCTATCTCTATCTCTATCGCTTTCTCTATCTCTATCTCTATCTCTATCTCTATCTCTATCTCTATCTCTATCTCTATCTCTATCTCTATCTCTATCTCTATCTCTATCTCTATCTCTATCTCTATCTCTATCTCCATTTCTATCTCCATTTCTATCTCCATCTCTATCTCTATCTCTATCTCTATCTCTATCTCCATTTCTATCTCCATCTCTATCTCTATCTCCATCTTCATCTCCATCTCCATCTCCATCTCCATCTCCATCTCCATCTCCATCTCTATCTCTATCTCTATCTCTATCTCTATCTCTATCTCTATCTCTATCTCTATCTCTATCTCTATCTCTATCTCTATCTCTATCTCTATCTCTATCTCTATCTCTATCTCTATCTCTATCTCTATCTCTATCTCTATCTCTATTTCTATCTCTATCTCCATCTTCATCTCCATCTCCATCTCTATCTCTAACTCTTATTATGCAGATATTCCCAGTTCGGATTAAAGTCTCTCATCAACTTTGCCAGCTTATCAGGCCCGTTTCTACACATTACTCCTTACAGGGTATTTGGCAAATATAAACATACATACATACATATATAGGAAAAGAGGCGCACGTGTCACTTTCTCAACTGTTGTTGAAAAATTGGGGGAAAATCCGTCTGTAAACCAGACGATTTTTCTTCTTCTTTCAGTTACATTTTGGATGACTCATACGCATTGGGTGTTAGCCATGGACGAGACGTTGCTTCTTCTTCAACTGCTTCTTCTTCTTCTTCAACAGCTGCAGCTTTGGCTCATGAATAATGCAGCGAATGGATCGCATTCAACTCTTCGTTTCGCTTCTTCTTCTCGAAATGGAAATGGAAATGAAAATGGAAATGCAACGCGTCACGCTCCAAAAATCTCTTTGCACAAATTCTCGAAAATTCCCCAACTTCACGTAAATCAATTCCACTTAACTCATCTATATTTAACTAAGTTCTCTATAAAACAAAAATTCCATATTTACCCATGTCAAGCATGACTCAGAGCTTATAGACTTATCGCCCTAGACTATCGATGAGTGTTATGTAACTAGATCATTGATTACAAATTTTTACTGCAAACTCTCTAGCTCTAAGCTAACTCTTAACTTCAATTTGTTGTTATATATGTATATATGTCTATAGTTATATATATATTCCCTCATTGAGCCACACTATATCGTGTAAAAAACACATGTAAATCTTTGGGAGTTTCCAGCTCTACGCTCTCTACAATTTCTATGGGCCCTTCATATGCAATCGCTCCATAAAACTTAAATGAACTAAATAACTGTTGATTATATCACTGGAAAGTGTTGGGTGCGGGGGGCTAGAGTCGGGGGGAAGTCAGAGTAAAGCTACTTTGCTTAGATGTATCGGTTTTATGATATTCCATGCCCCTTACAAAGTAGCTGAGCAAAAGATGGGTATATTAGTGGGGCACAGGTGCAAGAAATGAAGATGGAGAAATGAGATATATAGATGAATAGATAAACAGACAGTTAAGCTGGGAAACGTATGAGCATGGGGTAGACCAACCCACATATATATAATAATAATTATTATCAGCTAGAAACAGAAATGATTTCAGATAGCTGAAAATACAAATTGAAGGACCGAGCTGAATTGGTTGAGAGATAAAGAATGATAGATAAATATTTCTAGAGATTTATAGATGAGTAGAGCAATAGATATATTGATCGAAAGATTAATATATCAGTAGATTAATAGATCAACAAATTAAATAATAATAATAATAAATCACAAATATATAATAGATATTATTAGATTAATATATCAACAGATCAGTATAGTTCTCCACTGATCTGTTGATCTATTAATCTATTAATCTAATAATATCTATTATATATTTGTGATTCATTATTTATGATCTGTTGATCTATTAAGCCATTGTTATATTGGTCTTTTGAGTTACTGAACAATATATCTATTGCTCTACTAATCTATAAATCTCTATAAATATTTATCTATCTTTCTTTATCTCTCAATCAATTCTGCTCAATCCTTTAATTTCTCTTCTCAGCTATTTGAAATCATTTATGTTTCCAGCTCCATAGATGCATAGTTCTGTCCACTATATCCAAAATATATATATGCCTGAAACATCAAAATTGATAAGTCGTTGCTTCAATAGTCTGGAAAGAGATTATATTCTATATATATTGATAGAATATAAACATTCTAGTTATAGAAATATCTCATATATGATATACACTTATAGTATATGCTATGTTCAGATGTAAAGAAATCTCAGTCATGTCTATATGAAATACAAACTTTTAGATAAATGATTAATTATATATATGTACATATATGTGCATATATTTCTATTATAACTAAACTTCTCAAGATTTCTGAATAAGTACAGCTATCAAAATTCCCTAAGCCCATGTTCAATCTATAATCAAATTAGGCTGCAGTTAAAGCTTTTTACAGGGTATCTGCTGCTCGAGCTTGAGTCGCACTTCGCTCAACTGTATTTGTTTGTTTGATTTTAACGGTTTCTTTGAACTCTTCAACTGTTTGAGGAGAGTTGAGTTCGTTCGTTTCGAATGCACATCCCAAGACGTAACCCGTTTGCCGCGACGCCTTTTACTGCAGCTGACTTGGCTGCAGATACAGCAGATTAAGATACAGATACTGATACAGCTATGAGTATGTCAGCTTGGATCAAATCGGATCGAACGGTAAACAAAAACAAAAAAAATACGACTAGACTTTCGCAAAAATTTGCCTAATAATTGAACAAAATTATTGAAAAAGCTTTTTTTTTGGCGATTTCTGTCGCACGTTCACCGAAATTCTGATTAGCTAGTGAAAGTCTTTCACCTGCAGTACCGTTAATGGCTTATCTTTTGTTTCATTTTGCCATTTGATTTTAGCTATTTTTGCTTCTCTCGTTTTGCACATTTTGTTGAATAGATAAAACTCATAAATATAATTAACGAATGAAATGAATTTGGCTTGCATATAAGGGCAATACAATGGGCGTGATTAGCTGAAGCTCTATCATTATATATTATGGCCATATTTTATAGTTAAGTATTTATATGTTCTATATATTACAGAAACCACGTACCACATTTCGGATTTATAACCTTTATAATTTCCGAGTTCCATGGGTACATTTTAATAATATATGATATTTTGAGGGAATCTTACTTATTTTAATGCATTTTCAGATATCAAGGAAAGCTAATATTAAATTGCAGCTGCATAGCTTCTATAATTCCAGAGTTCCTTGAGGACATTTGCACAATCATCGCACATCAGCTTCGCTTATCTATAATTCGCGAGTTACGTCGTTTATATTTAAACACAAATGGATAGTTTTAATAATATTTCGCATTTATTTGTTCTCTAAGATATCATAGAAAGTGCATGTGAAATTTCAGTTGCGTATCTTCTATAGTTCCTGAGTTCGATGAGGAGAAAATGAAATGACTGCAACAGGCCAAAAGCTTAAACTCATTTACATTTAAAATAGCATTGATGCAATGTAAGCTCAACTATAGATCAAAAGCTGTTCACCTGCAGCGTAAGCAAACGGATGTCTTAATCGCAATAAACACACACACGCACACATCTAAAGACACACACAAACATATCTACACACAGATATACGCAGAGACAAAATTCTGTTTGATTTGTCGTAAAGAGCCAAAAAAGTCTACAAAATTTTGTGCAGCCCAAAATGGGGCGTTCAAATTGTGCGCGCTTCCTGAGGCGCAATAGTTAAACGCCGGATGGAAGGCCTTTTAAAGCGGCTAAGCGAAAGAGAGAGCGGGAGAGAGAGAGAGAGAGAGAGTGAGAGTCGGTGTCCCTAGATTCTGGTGTCAGCTCTGAGAGCTTAGAGCTTAGATCACTTAGCGAGTGCAGAAATATGGCAACGTTGTCAATTTCCGTTTGTTCGAAATTCGAAGATCGTTACAGTTTGAAGACCATAAAAAAAAAAACACACACACACACAAAATTTGCGACATGTACATTTTGGGATATAATTCAATATAAATCAGCAAACGAAAGATACAGCGAGAACGCACAAAGCTTTGCGTTTGTTTCATGTGGCAGCGGCGTCGACAGCGATGCCAGCAGAGACAGCTCAATGTCAATGGCTTCGCTGCGGCTGAGCATGTGTGCGTGTGTGTGTGTGTGCGAGTGTATACGACTGAAAGCCAAAAGGCAAAATAAATTATGCAAAGTAAAATTAAAATAAATACAGAAACAAAACAAAAAATGCCAAAAACGTTGACTTGTTTCTCTTTGCTGCCGTTTATTGTTTTTGCCGCTTAAAAAAATAATATTTTTGCACACATAGAAGCATATACATACGTACGTACATACATATGTACATATGTGTTTGTTGCTTTCCAATTTTGTAATTTTCTCAACATTTGAAGCTGACTCTTTGCACTTGGATATTCCAAGCAATATGAAAACACTCAAAATAGGCACACAGTAAAAAACAACACAGCAGCAGCAGCAGCTTCTACAAGCCCACACACTTATACACACATACATACATATGTATGTATCTATGTTGTAGACTTGTATATGCATGTAGTACATTAAGTCTCCAAATTTATTGTCATTGCCAGTGTTATTGTTATGGCTGCCTGTATTTTATTTTTAGCTGCAAGCTGCCTTGACTAGAAAGTGAAAAGTGCACAGATAGAAAGCATGAATTACCGTATTTTAAGTCTTCCTTAACTTCTTTGCTGCTATTTGTCCGCTTTTGTTCGCTTATGCCAACCACACACACACACATGAGCATGATATTTCTTTTCTTTTTTCGCTGACATTGGAAGTGGCGCAGCCGCCAGCCGCTGAGTGATGCTCTCAAGGCAACTTCGTCTACCTGCTGGAAGCAAGATTGAGTGTGCAAATATAGAATAAAAAGGAATAGACAAACCAATAGGAAAAAAAAGCTAGCGTTTTTCTAGCGCTCATTAGAGGGTCGCACTATACTCAATCAGCCCAAGATGCATTAGAATGTAAACATGTTGCTGTGCTTGTGCTTGTGTGTTTGTGTGTGCTGTGGCTACCCATTTCCAGCTGCCTAAGCACCGTTGCTGAGACTATTTGGAATAACTGTGCACAGTGCGGGCTGTGCAAATAGATGTGCTTAAATAGAAATAAACTGGGAATATGCTTTTATATGTAAATGTACATATGTACATATGTATATAATATTTTATTGATTTTTATCAAAAGCTCAATAACTTAAATAGTTGAGTTTTAACTTATCAATATTTTCAAAATATTATAAAAAATCTATCTAATCTAATATATCTACACACATGTATCTACATATGTATATATTAATATTAGCGCAGACTTACATACACACATATGTATGTGTTTATGTATGTACATATGCTTGTATTTTTGTGCACTTGTTAATGGCATGCTTCATGACTGCTTCTATTTAACTGCTTAGTGCTGTATGTTTATTTTCTTAGTTTTTTTACAGCCAGTTTCTTCCGTTGTTTGAAAACAAGTTTATCGGATTTTGTGCCGCTTCGACTTCTGTTTTTCTTAGCATTTCAAACGTAACTGTCAACAATGGGAGACGAAGACGTTTGCCATTAACGCCAGTGATGATGATGTTGTTCTTCTTGTTGTTGTTGTTGATGATGTTGATGTGGTTGCTGCTGTTGTTCTTCTCGCTGTTACGGCTACAGGTGCTTGGCGCGTCAGCGTCTGCGCGGCAGCTGTTCGCATTTGATTTCTCAACTGTCGGGCAACGGGAGTGTGTTTGCCCTCTCGCTCGCTCTCACACGCTCGCCTAGCGTCGAGTCGTGCTTAAATGTGTTTGTGTGTTAAGTATGCTCATTTATTAACATACATAGATGTGTATGAATGTATGTGTGGCATGCTATGCTGCGTGTATGTGTGTGTCTGTTTGTGCTTTTTCTGTTTTTGCTTTTGCCTTTGACTGCTGAGATCGCATTTATTTTGTTTACCGTTCACCTACATACATATGTACATACATAGCGAGCGCTTCTATTGTAAAAATAAACTTCCAGCGACATTTATTATTAGTTTCGATTGTTTTTCTAGTTTTTAGCAACTCATTTACAGCTGTTGTTGGCTGGCATTGCTTTCTTCGATGTTTCATATGCAAATCTGTCATCGTATACTTGAATTTATTTATTTATTTACATTTTTATTTATTTTTCTGGTTTTTTTTTCGTACTTTTCATTTCAGCCGCATGAATCATTCCAATAACATGGAATTAAGCTGCCGCGTCATATGTATTTCAATGCGACCCTCAAGCCCGCCCCAGCGCAACATTTGCTAATGTGTGTGTGTGTGTGTGTGTGTGTGTGTAAGGCGAGCTTGTTGTGCATGTCCGTGTGGGACGACGACGACGACTCAGATGAGTCATTATTTCACTCGTCGCCCATGGTCAATGTCTAATTCCAATGATAAGCACGATTCGCTCTCTCAACCCAACTGGCCATCGGAATGTGCTGCCAAATCACACTCAATTGACTCATTACTCAATTTGCTGTTGTTTAATGCCTATATGTATATTATCAGTGTGACAACAAAATAAAAAACATGCACATTAATTTCATATATTTATTTAGGCGTTGACACCAAAAATAAACAACAAAAACAATAATAAAGAAAATAAAAAGAACATGTTTATCAGTAACTTTAGTTAATCACTAAATGTGAGTTTTTTTTTTTTTTGTTAATATTTATAGGCTGCTTGGGCAATTGTATTGAAAGTGAGTGTTCACATATTTATAGCCATGATAAGATGCCCCTAGCCGGTCGCTGCTGTTCAAGTGTTGCCATATCTTTAAATAAGTACCGTATCACTGTGGATTGTAAGTGCATGAGTGAGCGGAGTGATATGAGTGCCTCTTCTCTGTATGTGTGTGTGTGCCCGCATATCCATAGCAGCAAACAGAGTTCCGTTGTACATACATACATACATACATGGATCAGCGTCATATCCGCTGATTGCAGCGTCCAAGGCGGCGAGGGCGTGCCCCTGGATTCTGCTGACAAAAATGGCGATAAAGTCGCCACGTGCAGCAATATATAATTTTTGTCCTCTTCTTCTTTAAAATTTTTTGGGTGTGACAAGTCGGTAAAATCGGTCGCTCCTGTTGCACGCACATCAGAAACTTTGCCGCTTGTCACGCGCATCAAAATCCCCCAAAACGCACGCAGCGCGATTCACGTGCGTTGTTTATTCATTTCAATTTGTTTAATTGCTGACCAGCGGCAGAGAGTTGCCAACTTTATTTGAATTTCTTGTCTCTTTAATTGATGTTGTTCACACGCACACACACACATACACAGAAGCATACATGGACAGCGCAGAGGCGCACGCCCAGCTGTTGGCGCTGAACCGTAACGGACCAAACCTGCAGAAAAGTCTTAGTCAAGCGCGGCCGACCTAAAAGTCATTTGGAATGGGAACAGCGCAACGCGACTGGGAATGGAAATGGGAATGAGAGCGTGCATGTGTGTGTGTGTGTTTAAGAGAGAGTGCGAGAGTGTGTGGGCGATGTGTTCTATACTGACATGCATGCAAACACACATACATACGCACATACATACATATATATGCCAGTACACGCTTACTAAGTATAACACACACATACACACACGCACACATAGGCGTCACTCGTTTTGATTAAAAACCACTTAAGGTTTTGTTTTTGCAACCCACATTCTTGTGGCAGCGGCCTTCTTTAGAGCGTGCCGTTACAGTAAAGACACGCTAAGAGCGACAGGCATAATTGGCGCTTACAGTAAACTCGAAGGGCATGATAAGCGTAAAATATGCCTGCAAAAATTAAGTATTATAATAAATCTAATATGAAATATATACATACATACATATTTATACATATTTTAAATATTAAGTATTGTTGTAGTTGCGCTCATAGCATGCATTTACTGTGCCTTATTTTAAAGTAGCTTTAGCTGTTGTCACAGTTACTTCACCATGCAAATATGTTGCTTTAGCCATATAAATGCAACGTCTTATATGTATATATACATATAAGTATGCGTATGTGTGTGTGTTTGTCCGTTCTGCTGCCTATTGAAGCTGTCATAATTAAAAGTTGTAGAAATTAGACGTAGTTTGTTTTTTGGAGACTTCAAATGCGTTGCATAGCTGAGCTGTGTCTGCAAATTGGAGACTCGCTCTCTTTCTCTCTCTTGCTGGCACTCTTTATGGCTTACATGGCTGAAGTGCGTAGATCGAATAAGAATTGCAAAGAGTGACAGTAGAGTGTCTTCTGCTCATACATACATTTGATATACATATCTAAACATGTCTAATTGTAGACTGTAATAACTTATTCATGCTCTGCCAGCAACGACTTAAATAACTAACTGCATACATACATACACACATGCATACATACATACACATGTACATATGTGCATATATACATATGTATGTATAAATAAATAGTAGCTGCCATTGGATGCATGGCTCCGATTGCAATCAGATACTTACTACTACAGCGAGGCGCCATTCGCATGCCCAAACCAAATCAAACAAATAGCAAAATAATGGAAAATCCAGTCAGCAGCAACAGACGCCGGCATCAGGTTAGCGCACAGTTTCGCAGTGTCTCGCCAACGCTGATGCCGCAAAAAAAAAAAGAGAAAAAAAAAAAAACAAAACAAAACGGAATGACCAACAATGTGGAGAAAAAAAAGTAAGAGTGCTTAGCACTTGGGTGCTCAGCGAGCCGATACCCTCGGTCACTGCTAACAGAGCTGCCTTTAGATAAGAGAGACATGAAAACTCTACACAATGCACTTCAAATGTCTACAGCTCTTAAAGTCTACAAACTTATATATATATATATTTATACGTACATACATATATACACATAAATTAGCTTTGCTTTTGCTGGCGCATATATACCCGCTTGTCGGCATGGCCAATTAGTACAGGGTATCGCGAGACAGTAAAATAAAGCCCAATAAAATGTTACGACTCAGACGGGCTTCTCGCTATCTGCGGCGACTCCCACAATGCGCCGCACGTCGCACACATTCAATTGCTTCAACACCTTCGGCTGCGGACGCCAACTGACTGAATGTGATTCCCTCCCCCCCGCCCCCCTTACACCACTCGACCAATTCCTTCTCTTTCTCTCCCCTTGCCTTGGCTGACTCAATGAAATTGCAGCTTGCCCGGCGAGCAAGGCGCAATGCATCATAGCCCCAACTGTTTACTATATGAATTCTAGAGCTATGAATAATATAACTATATATGTGTATGTATATATAAATATATGTATGTATATGACATCTCTTATCAAGCTCACATTATTTGCCTCGATTGCATTACAATTTCCGTAGTAATTCAATTTATATTTACATACATATGCAATATGATCTAATAATAATAAATTCCATGCAAACGCTTCCCTCATCTATATATACATATACAAATATATATATGTATGTGCATATTCCATTTGTTTAAATAGGATCTTATGAAAGTCTTTTAAACAGAAAATCGAGATATTGCTATAATAATACAACAAACTTGAATTCCTCACATTCTTCATAGTGTCAATGTTTATAAAATGTAAATAAAGTATTAATCTTCATTAAATAACATAATCATTAGCAATAAATTCAATTTACATTTATATTACTATAATCAATGCTGATTTCAATGTCAGTGTCATAAGCAATTCTCATCATTATGAACATTATTTGTAGTTATTATTATAGCATTTTGAGCAGTGCTGTAAACTACTAAATCTATCATTATCATTATGAGCTTTGTTTTAATCATCATCATAATTGTAATGACAATAACATTATCATTATCATTATGATCATGATTCCCTTTATTACTGATTTTTCATTGTCATTGTCATTATCATTATCATTATCATTCTGATCATGACTCTCTTTAGGCGAGATGGTCATGCGAAAGGTATGGAAGACGGACCGCTAGAATAATCCCCGATTTAGAGAAGTGGATAACCAGAAAACACGGTAAAACGTCGTTCTATCTGACACAACTGCTCTCCGGACATGGATACTTTCGTGAGTACCTTAATAGGATGGGGAAAACTTATGATGATCATGATTCTGCTTTTTCATTATCATTATCATTGTCATTATCATTATCACTATGAGCAGAATTTTCATTATCACTATCATTATCATTAAGAGCTTTGTTTTAATCATCATCATAATTGTAATGACAATAACATTATCATTATCATTATCATTCTGATCATGACTCTTTATTACTGCTCTTTCATTATCATTGTCATTGTCATTATCATAGTCATACTCATTATGAGCATCATTCTCATAGTCATACTCATTATGAGCATCATTATCAACATCATAATGATCATTGCTCTAATATTGTCATTTTCATCATTATCATCGTCAATCTTAATAATCTCATTACTCTTCTCGTCATGATTGCCTTGCTCATTATCATTGCCATTATCGGCGCAATTTTCACTATAATTATCTTAATCATGATCAATTCTTATTTCATTATTATTATCATCACATTCTCATAATTATTATTATAATCTTTTTCGTTATCATTTCTATTCTCTGTATGATTATTAGCCATATCAGTAACTATCTGATGCTAATAATTATTATTATTATTATTAATTATTATTATCATTATCATTATCATCATCATTACTAATATCATCTGACATTACAATTGATTTACTTGAAATTCCAATTTGTTTGCTGCTTTACGTCTATCGTAGCCACTCTCTCTCTCTCTCTCTCTCTCTCACTCCCTTTCTTTCGTGCTCTCTCTCTCATATGATGCGTGGCTGCTGTTGGCCACAGCAATTGAAAAATGGCTAATTAATTTGCTGGCTGTCTGGCAAAAGAGCCATTTGTTTATATGGAATGCGCACCCACAGCAAATCAAATCAAATCGAATGGACACAAAGCGAAACAGAGAGAGAGAGAGAGAGAGAGAGAGAGAGAGAGAGAGAGAGAGAGAGAGAGAGAGAGACATTGAGTGAGTGATATAGTGAGACAAATGCATGAGACACGCACAAATATAGCCGTGCATTGCCATCAAAGTGAAATTGTGAAAAATGGCGTCGTGCAACAATAAAATATAATTTTTCACTTTTCCAAAAGCTGCTTGAAGTTCTGCTTCTTCTTTGGCAACATCATTATCGCCAGCGCCATCGTCATTATCATCGTCAGCAGCTCATTTATCGGCAGCGTCGGGCACGCAATGCGCCCGTTAAATGCCAATTGGAGATGGAACAGCCAGCGAGTGGCATCCAATTGGAACCAGTTCAAACGGTAGCTGAACTAGATTTTTGTTTTTTTTTTCGCTGTAAATCTCGTTTCGACTTTTTACTTGTTTTAGTTACATTATTATTATTAACTATCGTAAGTGAACGCTGCTCATCTCTAGCGCAATTAACCGAATGCAATTAACAAGTTTTTGATATTTTGGCATTTTATATAAATACTTGAATCATATTTTCATGCCATTATTTATGCATCTCTTTCGCAGCCATTTGTGCACGCAGCAGACAAACGTGCTCTGGGCACTGATATGCCCCACTGTCTCCCTCTGCCCCTCTCTCTCACTCTCCTTCTGTTCTACCATGAGATGATTAGCTATAGCAAAAATGTTGTTATGAATGCTTGAAATGTTAAAGAAAGTACTTAATATAAGTAAATTAATATAAGTAGTTAAGTTAATGCAATATTTAGACTTAAAATATGGCAATTAGATTAAGAGATACCCTGGAAAATACATAGAGAAAATAAAAAAAAATATATAAATAATAGTAAAATATGAAATACAAAATAATAAAATGGATAAAATAATACAACAAAAATAATGTATGCAAATTAAATAAATAAAAATAATAATTAACAAATATAAAATATAATGTAAATAAATAAATAATTAAATAATACAAATAAAAATAATAATAAAATTATTTATTTATTATTTAAATTAAAAAAATAAAAAAAAAAATTAACAAATATAAAATTAAATATAAATAAATATATCATTAAATAATAAAAAATAAAAAAATAAAAATAATAATAAAATTATTTATTTATTATTTAAATTAAATAAATTAAAAAAAAAAAATTAACAAATATAAAATAAAATATAAATAAATATAACATTAAATAATAAAAAAATATAAATAATAAAATTATCTGAATAATTTGTTTAACTAAACAAATAGTTAATTTAAGAGCTAAATTGGAAATTTTAATTAAAATTAATAAAATAAATAAATATTTTTTTTTAAATAAATGTTTAACTAAAAATAGTTTTTTTTATGAGCTAAATTGGAAAATTTTAATTAAAATTAATAAAATAAATAAATACAATTTATTATTTATTTTATTTAATTTTTTTTTATATATATATATATATATATATATTTTTTTTTTTTTTTTTTGTTATCCATTTCTTTTCAGTTTTTATTTACAAATTATATTATTATTATTTTAATAATATATTTTTATTAAAAAATAAAATTTTAATAAAAAACGCAGTTAGCTTAAGAGATAAATGTAGAAAATGTAAATTAAAATTACTAAAATAAATAAATTAAAATTGTTATTTTTATTTATTTCTTGTTTTTTATTCATTTTTGCAGTTTTTATTAACAAATTATTAATAATATTTATTAAATATAATAATGAGAAATAATTAATGAGTAATGAGAAATAATAATAATACAAATTACGAATATTCATTAAATATACTAATGAGAAATAATTAAAAATAAATTAATAAATAGACCAGCACAAAATGCATTTGATCAGTTCGAAAATGTAGATATAAGTGATACCTGGCTAACAAGAATTTCTTCTTATAAGAACTTTAATTGGATTCCAATTTCATTACAGTCAAGTCTACATATGCACATAATTGGGCTTATTTGATTTGATATACATACATACATATGTATCTGCACTATGGCAATTAGCACAGCCAAAGCTGATCGATAATTAATACGCTCAGCTTGATCCTAGCTTTGATATGGCGCCCCGTTTGCACTTTAATTAAGCTAACAATGGTTGCGAGTTTTGAGTTTGAATCTATGGTCAAAACTGGTCACACCTGTCGCACTGCATCTATCCAAAAAAATACATGCATACAAAAGTCGTAGAGAAAATGTGCAAGTTTTGCAGCGTGACCAAAAGCGACAAGAAACAACTCGACAACTGTAAGCGCAACATGTGTGGAGGGGGGAGGAGCGGCCGGCTGGTCGACCATGCACATCTTAATACCAAATACGCGCATTAAATGCCAAATTAATTGCAAAAATGTAAAAATTTTCTCATTCAATGACCTTGACAATGGCTGCGGCTATGGCTTTGGCTTTGGCTTTGGACTCGCTTGAAGCTTAAGCTCTGCGCGCTCTTTATGGTTACAGAGTTCTCTGCGTGTATGCGTACACACAGACTCACACACACACGCACACGCACACACACATGCACATGAATGCAGTGCGAGTAACTGTCACCCCTCTTCTCCCGCTCTCTGCTCTTTTCCATTTGCTTGTGCGTGCGTGCGTACCTCTCTCTCATTCCATCTATGCCTATGTGTGTGTGTGTAGAAAACGTGACGAGCTGCGAACTTTTTGGAGAAAGGTCGTTGATCATGGCTCTTGTGTGTAGATTTTGTTGGTGTTGTTGTTGATATTGCTGTTTGCTGCTGCTGTTGTCTGTGAACACATAGCCATTTCAAAGTCATCGGCTACGTCAATTCGCCGTTTTTGGCCATTTAATTATTTCTAGTTTCAATCAAGCCAGCTGTATGTACATACGTACACATACGCACACCAGACTCCCTTGACTCCCCTTTACCAGTGGGCAAGGTCGCTGCTCATCTGTCTTTCTACATACATATACATTTGCACATGCATACATACATACATACGAACATACATATGAAATTATTTCACACTATAATTATAATAATCAAAGAACAGTAAATTGATTAAATATGATTGTATGTCTGATTATGCAAACATACATACATACATTGATTGTTTACATTTCCTATATGCACTTTGCATAGGGTTAGAAAGGCAGAGACGAACTCTCCAAGCAAATCTGCAGCAAATGAAAATGTTTGCATGCTGCATACATACATACATGCATACACACTTAAATAAACACAATTAATAATAATAATAATAACTATAACATTAATGTATAAAAAAAAAAATTAAATATCATACAGTTAATAGTCAACAAAACCGTACGATATGTAGGGTATGTAAACGTACATACATACATCTACCTGTATGTCTGTATGTGTGTGCGAAAGCAGAGCAGAAAAGAACAAGCTGATTGGAATGCTGCGAATGCTGCTGACTTTAGCGAATAGCTGTTAGCACCATGAGAATTTCTACAGCTCGTCAGTTAAAAAATATGAAATTACGACAGCTCCCATATCAAATTGAGCGTCTGCCTTGGAATAATTCCATGAACGGTGGCTCAACACAATCAGCTCTACATTCGATTTCTTCAACAAAAAAGAGAAGAAGAAAAGACCATACATATGTACATACAAATCAAGGGACTGCAAATATGTATATATGTACATATATAAACAGATACACAATATACACATACGCACACATACATATGTACATGTACATATGTAGATAGAAATGCAATGTGATCAAATGTAGCTGGGGCTGAGACTTCAACGTAATTTTTGTTTTTTTTTTTTTTTTTTTTTTTTGCCACTCCTTTGGCCACCGTACCCAAACGCAAACGTTTGTTGTTTTCTTTTTACTATTGCTGCTGCTTCGTTCGCAAGAGAGCACGCCTGCGTAAGCCTCTCTCTCGTTCGCACTCGCGTTGTCTCACTTTTTTGGTGATGCTGCTTGTGATAGTTGCTATGTATGTATGTATGTATGCGCTCGTTCACACACACACACACACAAAGAGTCACAGACAGACCTATACATGCACGCATGTTTGTTGCGTGCTAAAGCAGTTTGCTTTTGATATTCGCTAGTTATTTGTGCGTCATTGTAATTCAAAATAGGCAATTATTTAAACAATGATTAGTCAACCGGCAATAGTAAATTTACACGATTGCCTATAGAAGAATGCGTCCGCTGGCCATGTATGAGCAATTGCCGTTACAAAAAAAATTCATAGCGATTTGAGCACACGCACACAAGCATAGACAGGCAACCGCACACTTGCTCATTTATGTATGCATACATATATACAGCTGTGGTTGCATGCACTCATACATGCATGCACACAGCCATACAGAAGTATAAGTATATATGTACATATGTATTTATGCTGCATACTTGTGCAGCTTTCCACTCTTTGATTCGGACAACCACTCAAACTGCACTCTTTCACTTTAAACACTGTTGCAGGAGATACAATGAAAAAGCGAGAGAGCGGCTTTTACAATGCATTTGACAGGCCTGTTTACGAGTCATTCACAATTTTAACTATGAAATCTTGTAAATAGCTGTCAATAAATGATAAGAATTATTATTTAATCATTTAGCACTAGTCAATTTTTAAAAATACCTTCTCAACAATCACTAAAAACAAACCCCAAACGATTCAGAGAAAAGTTGAGTCAGCATTGCGCTGAGCAGCAGCGACAGCAGCAGCAAGTGAATGAGCGAGCGAGCGTAATTCTGTATGTGTGTGCCTTTGTGTGTGTGATTGAGTGAGTGCCTCTGTCTCTTTTGCGCAAACGCGCGGTTGACGATTCCAACTGGCAGCTGTTTTTGGTTGGCGCCGTTATTGCTATAAACCGAGCTTGAAAACGAGCAAAATATGCCGACTAGCGAAGACTCTGCATTTCTCTTGTGCATATGATAATGATTTCATGTAAATTGTATGAATATTTGCATTCTTGAGTTATATTTGTTAGGGAAAATGTTTTTTGTTAGACAAGGACAACTAATGAAGCTATGTTACGCTAAAGGAACTGTAATTCATTGAAAATAATTGTGTGTTTTTCTTTGCGAAAGGGAATATAAAAGTTCTTTGCTTTAACTAACGTACATGCTTTGTATGTTTATCAATCTGATTTATTTACGCATTTGAACAATTAAGCTAATCATTAAGTTAATTATTGTTTAGTTTAGTAAATGAAGGATTAGCTTCATTGATAAAATGCTTAAATGAATTATTGAATTAGCTAAGAATTCAAATGGATAGAAAAACAGACATGAAAATATTTCAGATTATTGCAAATGACAATATTTATTATTATTGTTTTTATTATTAATTATTGTTTTATTGTCATGTTATTATGTTTTGCTTACAGCTGACTTATGTCAATTACATAGCTTAGACTTAGTTATAATTTTCATATAGTCAATGCAGCTGGGATATTATAGTTTAATATTATATTTGAAATTTTTGGAATCTGTCATTGCAAGCCAAACATAGTCGCAGCTTACGCACTTTGCTCCGAGCTGCAAAACGTTCGACAAAATGACGCAATCTGTTAGGCTGTCACACCCGATATAGGGAATTATGCTGTTTCATACTCTTTGCGAGTAGCATATGAACACGCATAGACAGAGCACAGCACACACACTCACACCAATGCGAGCATACACACACACACATACACGCAGGCACATGCACATGATGGCGTATGCTGAGAGACATGTATAGCGCGCGTACACAGATACGATACACACACACACACACTATGGCCGGCAACGGGGTAAAAATTGAATTCATACCATATATGGTAAAACGCTTGCCAGGCTGGAGAAGTGTGTAAGTGGCGCTGATAAGGCGCTAAGTTACTGTGCCGGTTGGGATGGACGGATACCGGGCTTTATAAAACGGCAAACGGCGACCAGTTTTCATGTCATTACAGTTCGAGTTCTTGTGCTGTGTGGAATACACCTCCCGACACAAAACCGCTTAAAGCAGCCAGCTAAAGTCGTCTACACGAAAGACACACACAAAACAACCGAAAGACTTAATTTATATTTATTTAATTAATTTTAATCAAAACAGACCAAATGTAAGTATATTTACATCAATACCAAACAATCCATCAGTCCAGCCAAAACAAATCCAACAAAAATTATAAATTAAAAAAGAAAAAATACTTCACAAACTGCAATCAAAAATCGTGGAAAGAGTATATCATATATTCTATTATATACTTACATTTGTATATTTATACATAAATTTTTTTTTTTGAGCAAACCAATTTTTTTTGTACAAGTGCTTGTGGAATATGTGAGATAATGTCAATGAAATTGACTATCAGATAACTCAAATCGAAAAACCTAATAAAAAAAAATGTAAAAAAAATCGTATATCATAATGATATCAAACAAAAATAAAAGTCACGCGCTTGTGAAAAAGGAACAACAAAAAATCAACTCAACAATTTTGTTATCACAAACAATTTGTGAATCGATAAGATATAAACGCTTATTTCGTAAGCGCTAGAAGCTAGCAGAAGAAGAATGCAGAAATTGTACACGCAGACACATGCAAACGCATACGCACACGGACACGCACACAGCACACGCACGGCAGCTGTAGTTGTAGTTGTGTGCGTGGTAGATCTAGTGCTGGGGCGTGCCCTGTGCGGATTTTGAAAAAAAAAACTTCAGCAAAATTTGCGAAGAAGAAGACCGCATAGCAAAGAAAGAAGTGGTGACAGTTATTTTTTCCAGTTATTTGCAATTCAATTCGCAAACACTTTCTTTTTTTCCCACGCTTCAATTAACTTTCATGGCAAACAATTTGAAAAGTAACGGCCGAATGGAAGGCAAAACACTCTCACACATGTTCAAAAATTTAGAGCCAGATAGAAATGTATACATAAGTATGCATGTGTTATATGTATGTACATATCTTCGTGTATATTATTTTATACACATTTGTCCATGTGCATGTCATATACAATATATGTGTATGTATATGTGTGTGCGCTCAGCTCACGATGCAAGTGACGTAGGCAAGTTAGCCAGATATAGTCAAAGAATCACGTCATTAAAGTTATTCGGCATTTCTTGAATGCAAAAATGCCGGTTTTTTTTAATGAGCCGCGCTAAAATGGAGAAAACCTTCAACATTGTCAACCGTTGGCTTTACCATCGACGTCGCCGTCGCTGCCGCACTACAGCGCGTGAGAGAGCGAAAGCGGCGACAATTTCCAGCTCTCCTTCACGACGATTCGCTTCCAAACATGACCATATATGGTCACAAAAGTTGGCAAGCCAAGCGAGCTAATCTTGCGCTCTCTATCGCACGCATGCGCCAGCATACGCTGCGTGCGAGCGAGCTGGCAGAGCAGTGGCGCGTTCACATAGATATCACGACGACGTCGACGACGGCGACGCCGACGTCGTTTGAAGCAGCGCTTGAAATAGCTGTAACTGACATTCGTTCGTTTGTTCATTCCTCTTTCGGCAGTCAATCGGTGCGGTTGCATTTTTAGTCAGTCTATTGCCTCGTCGCCTACCAAGTGTGGTTTACAAAATTTTCAACTTGAATTGCAAAGTTTCAATTCAGTTTTTTCAAAAAATTTTCGTCGTTTGTTGTTAAATAGAAACAAAAAGGTAACAAAACAAAATAAATTACAATGAGTAAATAAATGCAGAACCAGATGCACTCAGATACTCATGAAAAAAGAATTTTCGGTGCCGGCTTGAGTGGTGAATTTTTTTTCTCGAAAATTTTTTTCTTTGTGCAAATGGCGGCCATTTTCTGCGACTACGTATACACACACACATGCATCGACATGCTCAGGCGAGAGCGGCTCTCTCCTTTGGCCACTTGCTTGGTACCGGCAAAGATGCAGTGATATACTCTTGAGCTTTTTGTCAGGTTGTTGATTTATGTGCAGGGTGTTGCCCCTCTGAGCTCAAAGAGAGCAAATGCAGATACACACACACACAGCACAGACACTAATTCACTCTCTCTCTTTTCATACGTATATGTAAAAGAGAGAAGAGTAAGAACCTGAAAAGGTGGCCATTTTGATTAATTTTTTTTTTTCTTGTGTTTTTTTCAGCTTACAAAATGTGTGACGAAGAAGTTGCTGCATTGGTTGTCGACAATGGCTCCGGCATGTGCAAGGCTGGCTTTGCTGGCGATGATGCACCCCGCGCTGTCTTCCCATCGATTGTGGGCCGTCCACGTCATCAGGGCGTGATGGTCGGTATGGGCCAAAAGGACTCGTATGTGGGTGATGAGGCACAGAGCAAACGTGGTATCCTCACCCTGAAGTATCCCATTGAGCACGGTATTGTGACCAACTGGGATGATATGGAGAAGATCTGGCATCACACCTTCTACAATGAGCTGCGTGTGGCTCCCGAGGAGCACCCCGTGCTGTTGACCGAAGCCCCCCTCAACCCTAAGGCCAATCGCGAGAAGATGACACAGATCATGTTCGAGACCTTCAACACACCCGCCATGTATGTGGCCATCCAGGCGGTGCTCTCGCTCTATGCTTCCGGTCGTACCACTGGTATTGTCCTCGACTCTGGTGATGGTGTTTCCCACACGGTGCCCATCTATGAGGGTTATGCCCTGCCCCATGCCATTCTCCGTCTGGATTTGGCCGGTCGCGATTTGACCGATTATCTGATGAAGATCCTCACTGAGCGCGGCTACTCTTTCACCACCACTGCCGAGCGTGAAATTGTGCGTGACATCAAGGAGAAGCTCTGCTATGTTGCTCTTGATTTCGAGCAGGAGATGGCCACCGCTGCCTCCAGCTCCTCCCTGGAGAAGTCCTATGAGCTTCCCGACGGTCAGGTCATCACCATCGGCAATGAGCGTTTCCGTTGCCCCGAGGCCCTGTTCCAGCCCTCGTTCTTGGGTATGGAGGCGTGCGGCATCCATGAGACCACCTACAACTCGATCATGAAGTGCGATGTCGATATCCGTAAGGATCTGTATGCCAACACAGTGCTGTCTGGTGGCACCACCATGTACCCAGGCATTGCTGACCGCATGCAGAAGGAGATCACCGCTCTGGCCCCATCCACCATGAAGATCAAGATCATTGCACCACCAGAGCGCAAATACTCCGTATGGATCGGTGGCTCCATCTTGGCATCGCTTTCCACCTTCCAGCAGATGTGGATCTCCAAGCAGGAGTACGATGAGTCCGGCCCATCCATTGTGCACCGCAAGTGCTTCTAAGCAGCGATGTCAACCAACACAGGGAGGAGCAACAGCAGTAGCAGCAGCAGCAGCAGCAAGTGGAGTGGCAACAACACCAACAACAACAACTTCTATGTGGAGCTGCACGCTATGCTATATTCACACATCATCTTCGTCGTCGTCTTGTTGTGTTCTAGCATTAATTTAATTTATTTCACATGAGATATATGATAAATGCATAATATTTTTTGTTTTTTTTTTTTTTAATATACCTTTTAATATAACAACAAATTGAGAACAACAACAACTATATATTCTCTATGCCATTCCACTTCTAAAACAAAAATCCACAACAACCAACACACATACATACACACACTACCACACACGCATGTGTACAAACTCCCTGCAAGGAAGAAACAGCAGCAGCAGCAGAAAAGCGACTAAAAATATTTCCCTTCAAAACAAAAATGAAAAAGAAGCAAATAAAAGACACAACACACAAAATATGCAAAACACAAAAACAACACTAAAAGAGTTTTGTAAAATTTCAAACACAACCTTATGTATTATTTTTTAATTATGATGTAATTATAAACAAAGTGAAACAAAAATATGATGGAAAAAAAAAACTTAACCAACTCTGTTTTCTGTTTCTTTTTGCCTCCCCTCTCTCTCACATTCACACTCTGCTGATAATTTCCCCTCTTCCACACTGGCTTTGCGTAACTTTACGCTCATCATTTGCTCTCCCTCGCTCTCGCTCTAAACTCTCCTTTTGCTTTGCCGGCCGGCAAATGCATTCATACGCACACAGACTCACCCACTCACTCACACATATTGATATGAGCGCCTACGTTGCTGAGGGAAGTCAATCGAGAGCCGGCTGAGCGCTTCTCTTGTTGCAAAGCTCCTTTGAAATTTTATATAAGCTGAAATTTGATATATGTATATGTACTTGATTTTTTTTTTGTACTATCTAATTGCATGCGTATTGAATGACTATAAGTTTACGCCTAAAAATGTTAATTAAATTGTGAAATGCAAATGAAAATTGTATTCTCTTTTACACACATATGTGCATATGTACACACGTGTGTCAGTATGTTTGTGGCTGGTAAAAAAAAATATACCGTTCTGTTGCGAGAGTGTGAGGGGGTCAGCGAACTTGTCGAGCTTTCGTTTCTCTCGAAAACCTGCACGCACAGCTGGTTTAAGCTTGCGTTCTCGCGCTCTCCAAATGCAGTTGGCATTGAACCACACACACACACACACACACACACACACATACACACATACATAGAGATATCTGTTTATGTTAATGACCTTAAACTTGCAATGTGGACCATTCCATGCGAACACAAAAGCAAGCGAACGAGCGGACCCATCTGACTGCGATTAAAGTTCCGTTTCTAACCGCTATTACAATTTGTTGGCATCGTTCTGAAAGCTTTACTTTGCTTTGGTTCTCTTTTAAATGCTTTTGTTCTTTTTTATTTTTAAAATTTGTGTTTATAAATTGATTTTGTGCCACATTCGCTTAACTATGGAAGATTCTCTTAACTGCGAATGGTAATTTTCTATTCAGACTTTTTTTTATCGCAGCATATCGAATTTTTTTTTTTACCGTTTTCTTGTGGACCAGTTGTAATAAAAATAGTTGAGCCTGTTGTTGATAGGCGACATCGCATCATATTATTTATAGAATTAGCTAAATCGACTAGCTAGCTGCATTGAACTGTTTCCATATGAAAGGTTATGTCACATACACAATATTACTTTGAACAACAGAACATTTGAACTATACTATATGCTATCTTATAGTACACAGACACATGTATATATGTATGTACGTACATATTCAATTCAATGGATTAAACATGAACCAAGTGGGCACATGCGTATGTTCCATATATACATATGTATATGTAGTATCATATCATTTGGTTCCAGCTTTACGAAACTTATTATACTCTGTAATTAGTGCAAATGTTTAGAAAATGATAAAAATGCATTTCTTAAGTGAATTTAGAAACTGCCGAAACAACATTTGCCACATTCTTATGACCAATTAACCTCATGGAACTCGAGAACTCGGCGAGTTAGAGCCACAAAATTGGGTATGCAGCGAGTTGTAAGCCATAACAGCGTAATTTAACTAAGATACATAAAATACGTTAAGCGTTTCACTTTGAATTCAAGCAACAACAAAATACCAACTCTAGTAACTCAGGAACTAAGCAAGCTAGCCAGCTGAAATTTGCTATGTACATAGCTACATATTACATAAGCATAGTTAAGTTAGAAAAAAGATTAAAAAACTACAGCAGCTCACTTGCTCAGATACCAACTCTAGTAACTCGGGAACTAAGCAAGCTAGACTCTAGACTCTAGCTAGACGTGTCTGGCCCAAATTGAATAAAAAAAATCTTTAATAGTATTAGATCAAGTAATACGAATTACTGGCCCTACTTTGCGGAATGACGTGTGTCGGGCGGAGACTGTTTGGAAGGCGTCCAGGTCGAAAATGTTTTACTTTTGTACTTGGTCTTGTCTTTAGCTGAATATTCAGCAAATTGACACGCTTCCCCTAATGGAATATGATTTGCATAATGGGGGGCGCAGTTCAGGCGCAGCCAAGCCGAAATCGTCGATCAAGTTTTCAGATTTAATTTGGTCGGCGATTCGTGCGCAACAAAATGTCGATTGCAGCCACATTTAAGGATCAGGAAATCTTCGTGACCGGCGGCACGGGTAGGCGCAGCAATATCGCTTGAATCTATATCTATATATATACTATATATATGTATATTTGTCTGTCGCTCCATGTACATACAATGTCGGATGCAATAATTTCCTATCTTAAGGTTTCGTTGGGAAGGCGCTGATCGAGAAACTCCTGCGCTCCTGCCCGTCGCTGGGCAAGATCTATGTGCTGATGCGTCCAAAGAAAGGTGTGCAGATTGAGCAGCGTTTAACGGATTTGTTCAGTTCCAAGCTCTTCGATCGCCTGCGCCGCGAACAGCCCCAGACTATATCGAAAGTCGTGCCCATTGCCGGGGACTGCATGAAGCTGGGCCTGGGCATCAGCGAAACGGATCTGGCGAGGCTAGCCAATGTGACCGTGATCTATCATTCGGCTGCCTCGGTGCGGTAGGTGGAAATGGCCACGTGCATAGCCCTCAGTTCAGTTCAAGTTCTTAACACACTTACAATGGTTTCAGCTTCGATGATCCTTTGAGCACCGCCATTTTCATGAACACACGCGGCACTCACGAGCTGGTCAAGCTCGCTCTGCAATGGAAAAAGCTGAAGGCCTTCATTCATGTCTCCACAACCTACTCGAATCCCACGGTCATTGATGTCGAAGAGCGCGTCTATCCGCCCTATGCAGACTGGCGTACAACCATCAAGCTAGCCGAGACCTACGATGATGAGACTTTGGATATTTTCAATCTGAAGTGGGTCGAAATGTTACAATAGCTCTCATTGCTCCATCTCTCACTCTCACTCTCATTCTCTCTGTGTGTCTCTCTTTCTCTTTCTTTCTCTCCCTATCAGGTACAGCAGCTTTCAGCCGAATACTTATACCTTCACCAAGAGCCTGGCTGAGCACGTAGTCAATGACTATAGGGATCAGCTGCCCATTCTTATCTATAGGCCCTCAATCGGTAGGTGTGCTTCGAAGTATTTCAGCTTATATAGACCTGCGATCCCTTAAGTCTTCACTACAACTTTCCTATATAAGTAGTTGGCATTAGTAGTTAGTCTAGCATATTTTTGAGGCAATATTTAGTTCAATCCGAAGCTTCTGGAATGCTGCGTGGAACCATCTGGGATTATCTTCAATATATCTATCTATCTATAGGAAGTCATGTCAGACTCCAAAGAATATAAATCAATCTGAAACGATTGAAACTTGTCTGTTCGTGCGACCAGTTGAGCGTATCGATCCATTCGTCTAGTTGTTCGTCCGTCTCTCTTACTCTTCCTCTTCCTCTGTCTGCTCGCACGTTAATCTGTCCATCCGTCTATATACATATCTGTTCATCAATCTGTTTGTCTTTTGAGCCCTCCATCTCCGTCCGTCTGCTTCTGCGTCCCCACGTCTCTTTGTCCGCTCGTCCCTTCATCTGTCTGTTAGTCCGTCCGGCTGTCCATTCGTCCAAACAGAAATAAGCCCTAGTCTAAACATACTCCATTCTACCTTTCTCCCTTTCTCGCTCTCATCTCTTTCCGTGCCCTTAGTGATCTCCACGTTGGAGGAACCCGTGCCCGGTTGGGCGGATAATTTTAATGGACCCATCGGAATGTTGGTTGCTTGTGGCGTTGGCATTTTACGCTCCCAGAATTGTGATCCCTACATTGTGGCCGACTTTGTGCCCGCCGATGTGGTTGCGCGCGGCCTCATCATAGCCGCCTATAAATATTTGAGAGAGCCGCCCGCCAAAGAGAAACCCATTGATGTGATCAATTGTGCCGTATCCAATATTTCGCCCATCACCATGGGCCAGGTGATAGACATTGGCAAACGGTATATACGTCAGAATCCGTTTGAGAAGACGCTCTGGCTGCCAGGCGGCAGCATTACCCTATGTCCAGTGCTGCACTTTGTGAGGGTGAGTATCCTCCCTCCCTCTCCCTCTCTCTCTCTCTGTCTCTTTCTTGATCATTATATGCATCTCTCTTTAGTTTATAACAATGCATATTATGATGGCCATTGTGGTGGACACCTTGCTGCGCTTGTCCAACGAGAAGCCCTTGTAAGTGCACTTTCGGGAGGGTTCCTGAATTTAGATTTCCTGATTTTCCCCTCATTTTTTGTATAGCCTTCTGAAGCTGCAGCGTCGCATCTTTGCCGCCTTTCGGGCCGTGAAGGTCTTTGCCGTCACTGAATGGCATTTCGATAATGACAATATGAGGGCTTTGCATGCGGCCGTGCCAAGAGATGAGATGTGAGTGCGGAAAACAAACGAAAACTCTTCGAATCAAAATGAATTTCGAATATTGTTTCTTCTAGTCCGGTCTTTGGGTTCCTTCAGCATGCGAATATCAACTATGTGGACTTCTTTCAGAATGGCATACGCGGCGCCAAGGAGTTTCTGTTGGACGAGAGTCCCGAAAGCAGCAGCGGAGCACGTTTTCGCATCAAAATCTTTTACGTGTTGGACTATTTGTTCCGGGCCATAGTCTATGGACTTTTGTTGCGTCTCATTTATCGCCTTGCTGTGCGCGTTCTCATGACCTAACAGCCAATTGGCTATTGCTATATAGAATATATGTAGCCAATTACTCATTTTTTTTTTTTAGTTTACTATCACTAGAAACACTTTTTTTTTTTGTTCTGATTAATTTTATGGATCTGGTCAAATAAAGTTTTAAGCATTGAAAATGCAAATTTACTGTTCGAGTTTGACTTTGAATTAACAGTTGCGCTGGCGCCCTCTGGCGTGATGGTGGGTCAGTTAAGAGCGGCCGCTGCTGTGATGCTGCTGCTGCTGTTAACTGGCCACTGCAGTGCTATCGATAGACCGTCGATAACAGGCACATTTTGAGTATAACATAATGCCACAATAACATACTCATTGCCAAAAAGCAACTAATTTTGCCGTGAAAAAAAGTGAGAAAATATTGAAAAATGAATACCTACAAAACGCTAATAAATAAATAAATAAATGCCCAAGTTCAAATGCGTAAAGTGTAATCAAATTTCTTTGGCATTCATCGGCGTGCTGTAATAAGAAGCTTGCAATGTTTTGCGCTGGCGTCGTTTTCCGCAATTAGCTGCTAAAATACACTGAAAATAAACAAACGGCGACACAAACAACAACAAATCATTTTTGAATTGGCATTGCAGCAAATGCCAAAGAGTGTACAATTAATTAGTTGAATTTGTTTATTTGTGTTTGGGATGCATTGTGTTTGTTATCATTACGATTATTATTATTATTGAAAGTATTCTTTTCTGTGTTTTGGGCGCACGAGAACGCCGATTAGTTTCAGCGGGTTAATTGGATTAGGCAGCAGCGGCAGCGGCAGCGGCAGCGCCAGCAAGTGAAGGGGGGGAAGAAGTGTAGGTCTGTTTATCCCGGCTTCAAGCAATGGCAACCACACAGCAATATTCGTTACGCTGGAACAACTATCTGAGACATCTGACCTATTCGCTGGACAATCATCGGCTGAACGATGATTTCGTCGATGTCAGCCTGTGCGTGGATGGGCGCCGGATCAAGGCGCACAAAGTAGTGCTCAGCTCTTGTTCGTCCTACTTCAAGGAGATATTCAAAGAGAATCCGCATCCGCATCCAGTCATTATATTTAAGTTTATCAAATTCGAAGATCTCAATTCCATAGTCGAGTTTATGTATCAGGTAAGCGAACGATAGTTAATTAATTAACTTAACTTTAAACAATTTTAATTTTATTTACCCACTAGGGCGAGGTGAACGTGCAACAAGAGGCGCTGCAATCTTTTCTACAAACGGCCGAGCTGCTCGCGGTGCAAGGCCTCACGGCCGAGGAGAAGGAGAAGCCCCAAATGCCGGTGTTGCCGCTAATTAGTGAACACAAGCTCATCAAGACGATACCCAGCACAATACGCGCCGTCAATGAGCAGCAGCAGCAGCAACACCAACAACAACAGCAGCAGCAGCAGCAGCAGCAGCAGCAGCAACACCAACAACATCAGCAGCAGCAGCAGGTGACTGTTGCGGGTAATACACAAACTATCGAAATACCAACGGCCACGCTGTTGCAGGCAACGGCAACGGCAACGCAAGTACAAACCCAGGTGGCTGCTGTTGCCGCTGCTCAGCTGCAGGTGCAGCAAACCCAACAGCAGCAACAGCAACAACAGCAACAGCAGCAGCAGCAGCATCATCATGTACAAAGCACTCAGATACAGCATATTCAAGTGCAGCCACCGCCAGCTCAGCAACAACAGCAACAGCAGCAGCAACAGCAGCAGCAGCAACAACAGCAGCAGCAGCAGCAGCAACAGCAACAACATTCACAGCAGGCCGCAGCGCAGGCGCAGCACCTGACTATCACCAATACGGTATCGTTGCCAGCTGCGAATACCGTTAAGAAGCGTAAGATCACCTTCTCTGACGATGATGACAACATCTACACCACCGAAACGGTCGACTATGCCGTCAAGGATGAGCAGACCATTGTTAAAAGTAAGCAAAGCCGCGAAAGCACTTAGCTGACCTCTATTATACGATTTATAGAGCATATATAGCAGGATATATATCTTTGTACTATCACTTGCTATATATTCTACATAAAGCTTATAATGGATCATATATTTTCTAGAGTTATATCTCTCAATATAACTAATTCCAACTATTTGCAGCTGCTGAGATGACATTTTTGCGTGGCGCCGTTAAGATGGATATACCCGATTATATAGTTAGTGAGGTAGACGATCGGCTGTCTGATGGTGCGACGCCGCAAACGTCACAGGATGCAACGACAGCAGCCGCCCAGACTGTCGCCCAATACTCATCCGAATATGAGATTCTGACCGAGTCCGAGATCGAGGAGAAGTATCAAGCGGATCCCGATAATGCCGAAATCGCCATCGAGATGAGTGAGTGCACGTTGCCAGATATATATATCAGATATATAAATTTCATTGTGAACTGAAACTAAAGTGCATTTCTTTTGCTTGCAGCTCGCCTGCTGGGCACAGCGAGCGGTGCGACAGCCACAGCTACCGCTCAGGCGGTGCTGGAGGATCCAAGCGCTGCCACAACAGGTGCCACAACCACCGTCTCCGTGACACCTGTGAAAACGGACAGCAAAGCAAGCGGCACGAATGGTAAGCTAACTAGCCAATCAAGCTGTAGAGTCTATGTTTACGAGTTGCAAGATCAAATTATATGTGTCGAAGCTTTCAGTCATTCTTTGCAGTTGTATATAAAACATTTGCAAAAGTTGTAAATCATTTGATATATTTTAAATATATAGATTTTGATCTATATCTACATTAAGCTATACTCGCTTAGCTCTAATTTTGAATAATATAGATTAAATATTGTTATATGTATAGATGCTGATGCAGATTAGTTATAGCTATAGTTTGGCTTAACGAATTTGCATTTATCTATAATATAATTTATTTTATATGACTTGTGCTTAGGTAACTCCCAGAGCTAGGCATGAACTATGTATGCATAGCTGTATATCTCTAGTAAAGTCATATAATTATAGTAATGATGCAAGATCTGTATTTAAGCAACATCTATATTTGTATGCTGTAATTATAGAGCTTATACCATGATTTATTATAGTACATATATAAATTGAGAGATTCTCCAGAATAAGTTGAATGTTAGTGTATATAATATACGTTGTATATAACATTAGAATATATCTGATTATTAAATATTATATTATATAATTATTATATATTTTATGCCTGACAATATCGTTAAAGGCTGCATAGCGTAAAACCTATATGAAACGAAATATCAGCAGCAGGCGCAGCATATATTAACTATTTGTTATTATATTAATGAAAGCTCAGCTTGCAGCTTATAATTCTCAATTCTTTCAAGTCTTGACAACGCCAGCTCTCTCAGCTCTAAAGTTCTATGCAGAAGCTTTTAAATTATTTTTTTTTAGGCGACTTTAGTTACTTTTAGTTATTTCATTTAATTAATTATTAATATAGATATATTAAATGTTTGCTCTGCTTGGTGCTGGGCGTAGCCTGTGTGAGTGAAATATTCTTACGAATTATTTGTTGTCTGTGAAATGTTTTTATGCTCTTGCGTTACTTTTTATTATTTTTGGTGTCGAATATGTCTCCAAGGTGTTTGTCTATATATTTATTGGATTTGTGTGTGTCAAGAATCAAACAGAAAAATGAGCATAGTATATGAAAGTATTATGATGAAATGCCAACTCAAGTGGGCGCAACGCTAGCTAGCTAATTGTCCTAATTTTGTCCTATTTTTCTGTATATTTTTAGATTCACCCAATAATAAGTGGACAGAATGTCAATTTTGCAAAATGGTTATTACCACGGTGAATCTTTGGAGACATATTCGCACCCAACATACGCCCCAACCGCCGCGCAAATGCGATCTCTGCAATAAGAATTTCAAAAACAAATACAGCCTGCGCGAGCACATACGCATCTCCCATGAGCAGAAGGTGGCCATTAAAACGGAGAACTGATGGACGATCTTTCAGGTGCAGCATGGCGTCAATTGAATAGTCGCACGACACAGACAGAGACAGAGACAGTGAAAGACAGAGAGAGAGAGTGAGAGAGAGAGGGAGAGGGAGTGAGCAAAATATAGAAAATTACGTCCATTCGAAATGCAAATGCCATAACGAAAGACATTTGCGGCACCGAAACGAAAATGAATACAAAAGCAAAAAAGCAAAAAAAAAATTAAGTAAACCTAAAGAAGAAACAGAGGCAAAAGCAAAAAGATAATGTTTAAACACTTTTCCAGTCATTAGCACTTACTTTGTCCAAGTTGTTAAGCCGAACACCCAAAACTAACAAGAATTATTCAAAGATACGATTTGAATTTTAGCGCAATATATATTTGTATAAATTAATATTAAATATACTATATTTCAAGTGGTGCAACAGCTATGTATATAACACATATAATTTGATAAAGTCATATATATATCGTAATATATAACTTTATATATATTTCTGATTACAAAAATTCTATCAAATTGAAATTAATTTATGTATTTTAGTTAATTAGCTAGCAAAGTAAAGTCACATAACTGTACATACATTAATCTTATATATATATATATATATTATAAATAATTTCTAGAGCGCCAGAACCGCAGCCCGAGCAGGCTGACAGTTCCCAAGCACCCACAGTCAACATAAATAAATATATATATATATTGAGATTTATGTTTTTTTTTTTTTACTCAACTTGTACAAAACTATATAATTGACACATATATATATATATATGTATTTATATCCTCATTGTATATTCTAGTTTATTTTATACCAAGTATCATATTTAACTATAAATATTGAAAGCAACAAAATATAGTTAATTGAAAAATCCAATTCCCACACACATGCTAAAGATAAAGATAAAGATAAATCTATATTATATACCTAGTTAATTGAAAGGCTAAATGTTAAATGAACAACACATACGTATTATAATATATATATATAGATGTAGATATATGTACATCGTATCGATTACAAACAATTTTTGATGTCAGATCATATATATTATATTTAGACAGAAAAGAGAGAGATATATATATTGTAATAGCGAACTAGTTAAGGCTCTCTTCGGCTAGCCGAAGTTCGTATACCCTTGCAGAACTGCATTGCCAGCCATATAATAAATATATATAAAAAAAGGAATATATATATATAGTTTACTAAATTCCCAATTCATAGTAAAAAAATCAAATTCATTGTAGTTTTTATATGGAAAAAGACATTTTTGATAATATCTTAGGAGTGACAGCTTTAACAATTGGTATGCAATGGAATGGAACAGTCGTTTTGCACCGAAAATGTCTCCATTTAACTAGTCCTTTATATGCAATTTTGATAATGCAATGAAACATGTACCAAATTGGCAAGTGCTGCAGTCAAGTTAGTGAAAGCCGTAACTGGAACGTTGTGAAATGAAACACTCGTGAATAATTCTTCACTTATGCTTAGTATAAAATGGTCAATCATGAAAGCAAACAAACCGGCAAGTATCACAAGCACGTTGGAACGCAACGGAATGGAACAACGAACGATCGCTGCTGAAACCTTGCATCGAAACCGAAAGCAATGGAACAAGAATTTGACAGGCACTAGATTTGAGAATATCATATACAAAAAAAAAATCAAATAAAATAAACTATAACTGCCTCTGCAAGGGTAGCAATAATTTCTATGTAAAAAAAAATAAATGAAAAAAAATGAAAAAAAAATAACATTTTTTGCAAAATCGAAAAAAAAAAACATTTCAAATTTTGTGTCTCCTGTAATACAAAAAAAATGTGAAGCGAACCAAATATGCATGTATATAGAAAATATAAAAAAGAGAAAAAATGCAAAAAAAAAAAATATATATATATATATATATATATAGATATATAAATTTTCGTCTCCTTTTGATAAGAAAAAAATAAAGCTAAAGGAAATTCTTGCGAGAATTCCAAATGAAATTTACACAATAAAAGCCAAGAACTATACGTATTTTCAGCTTCAAATTCAAACTCTACTTTTTTGAAAATTTCTAAAATCATATAGATTGAAAAATATATGTTTTAATGCGCTTTGAACTGTTGCAGCTGTGGCCACTGTGGAGGAGACTGCTGCAACTGGCGTTACGCTCATCTGCAGCTTCTGCAAGCGACGGCTGCAGTCGATGAATGCGCTGAGACGTCACATCGCCTCGCGACACTCGGAGATCCAGAGCAAGGAGCATGAGTGCTTCATCTGCATGAAGAACTTCAAGACCAAGTGGTCCTTGTCCACACACAATTCACGCTTCCATCGGGATGCGCGCCTGAGCAAAGAGTTGACCAAAATCGATTTTGCCGAACATCAACTCAGCTAAGGCTGGGAAGACCAATGGGAGAGATGGAGAGAGAGAAGCGTGAGACCTGTAATATATATATAGACATACTGTCATATTTAATTAAGATCTATTTGATATGCTAAGATTTAAGCCAAGCATTCAAAAGTTACAAAATTCTTTAATTTTTTTTAGAAACTTAACTAAATGCTAAATGCTATTTCGTATGACAAATTTGATTCAATTTTATTTAACGGAATTACAAAATTAGAAATACATTTTTAAATTGCAATTGTAAAGAAGAAACTAAAGAAAATCTATTTGACATGATAGTTAAATAGATTTTCTTTAGATTTTTTCTTTCTTTCTTTCATTGTCTAAACAAATTTTTTGCACCTTGAGAAGCCAAAAACTAATTTTAGTAAATTTTATTACATTTTATATAAAAAATAAAATGTAATAAATTTGTCTATAGTTTAAATTTGTATTTCTTTCACAAGCAAAGTAAACTGTTTAGCTATTTATATACTCATAAATATTTAAACTATTTAATTATTTTTATAAAAAAAATTTTTGTTCTGCTCAAAATTAAAATCAAACATGTAAGAAGGCTCTAGTCGAGACGGCTCCACTACGAGATACCCTGAACCCAAAAAAGGTGATACTCTTCTTCTTTACGCACGTATAGGCGCGCGCTCTGCTAACCGCGCCGTGGGTTGGGCTGAACTTTGAGCGCTTATAACTCCATTTCTAGATGCACGATCCCATTGAAAATGGGAAATCAGGGTATAATGTTTTTGTTAAAAGTATGTAACAGGCAGTAGGAGGCGTGGCAGACCCCATAAAGTATATATATTCTTGATCAGGTTGACGAGAAAAGTTGATATAGCCATGTCCGTCTGTCCGTCCGTCCGTCCGTCCGTATGTATGATACGCGTCAATTTCCGAAGATACAAAAGCTAGAGAGTTCATTCTTTTTGTGTTAGGTTCGTATATTGCACGCGCAGTACGAGTTTGTTTCAGAAATTCGATAAATTGTATATTTGCAAAGTTATCGATAAACGAATTTATCAGGAACCAGTTATAAAATTCTAGCTAATTCATCTTTAGAGTTAGAGTCTCCAAGTCTTCTGCATATATATAGATACTAATTAAATACAATTTCGGTTTTTGTCAGATTTTGGATTTCGGTCCCCACTTCCCCCAAATATGGAAAAAAAAAAAACATTTCAAATACTAGAGACATGCAGTTTGGTTTAGCATATAGATATGAATATCATAATCATAATCTGAAGATATCAATACGATTGTCCATCTAGAAACAGAATTATTAATCATCAAAGTTTTCTCATCAAAATCCATGCGGCGCAGCAACAAAGGCAGAGAGAGACAGCAAGATGCTTGCAATGCATACACACATACATGCATACCAGCGTAGATCAGCATCTATGTGTGCGCGTGGTTTTGCATGCGTGCAGAAACGAATCGAATAATTCTTGGAATATTATTCGTTCGAAGAAGGGCTCAGGGGATTTCGTAGTCGAGCAGTCTCGACTACAGCTTTCTTACTTGTTTTCATTTATTTTGTATAAATTTTGAAAAGCATTTAAAAGCATTAGCAAAGATAGAAAATATATTTAAAAAAAATTAAATTTTATTTCTAATTTTAATTTGTATTCGTTTCGTAAGCAAAATAAATATTTTATTATTTTTATACTAAAAAAAAAATGACAAAAAACTATTTAATATGTAATAAAGTTTGCAAAAAAAAAATCTCAAAATTAAAACCAAATGAATTATTTTTTTCTTCGAAAATGTGTCAATTTTATTTCCATTTGTTTTAAACACGTTCAATTTATTAGTTTTCATTTGTTAATTTATTTTCATACTATATATTTTAAATGCGTTAGCAAGGAAAAACAGATAAAGATATGTACGCATTATCTATATTATTTTATTTTATAGAATTTAAACAAAAAATTATTTAGAATCTGTAAAAACTTTCATTCACATTACATTTGCTATATCTAAATGTTAGTAATTAAGGAAGCATCAAAAAATATTAGTTTCCAGCAGGAAATGTGTGAAAAAGAAACGCATTCGATTAAAAATTATATTTTTGTTGTTGATTTTTAATATCTTAATTAAATCGTTGCGCCTATACAAGATAAGATATCTATATATATATGCATAACAATATATTTATATCTGTGGCAAGTTCTGGATAAGCGCAGGATTTCGTAACATTTTCACGAGAATGAAAAAAAAAAAAAGGAAAAAAAAAGAAGAAATTTATATTTTTTGTTTGTTTGCCAATTAGAGCAGTTCCTGGCCGGGCATGGCGAAGGTCCTGCTGAATTTGATGACACATTTATGGAGATCCTCCAGCTGCTGCTTGATGCTAGCGTTCTCGGTCAGGGTCTTGGTGAAGTCAATCATTTTGGGGCTGCCCGCTGCCTTGGCGGCCTCGGCGCCAATTTTCAGCGCGGCATCGATAAAGGCGACCACCTGCTCGATGTCCTTTTCGAGAAGGCCGCGTGTGGTTAGGGCCGGTGTGCCCAAACGAATGCCGGACGGATTCATGGCGGACTTGTCGCCGGGCACCGTGTTCTTGTTGCACGCAATGCCCACCTCCTCGAGCACCAGCTCGGCCTTGGCGCCGGTCAGGCCCGTCTTGCGTACGTCCACGAGCACGAGATGGACATCGGTGCCGCCGGTGGCCACCGTATAGCCCAGATCGATAAGACCCTTGCACAGTGTTTTGGCATTCTTGATTACCTGCGCCTGGTATCCCTTGAACTCCGGAGATTTGGCCTGCTTAAAAGCCGTCGCAATGCCAGCAATGGCATTGTTGTGCGGTCCACCCTGCAGGGATGGGAACACGGCTTCATTGATGCGATCCTCCAGATCGTACATCACCTGCTCGCCGTTGGCCTTCGTGCTGCGCACGCCCTTGCGGAAGAAGATGACGCCGGCGCGTGGTCCACGCAGCGTCTTGTGCGTCGTCGTGGTCACGATGTCGGCGAACTCGAATGGCGAGGGGATCTGCTGGGCGGCAACCAAACCGGCCACATGCGCCATATCGGCCATCAGGTAGGCACCGACCTCGTCACAGATCTTACGGAAGCGTCCGTAATCGAGCAGGCGTGAATAGCATGAGATGCCAGCAATGATGATTTGAGGGCGGAAGGTGCGCGCCGCCTCTGCCAGCTTGTCGTAGTCGATCAGACCCGTCTCCGGATTGACCTTGTACGGCATGCTCTCAAAGAAGATGGACGTGGCCGAGATCTTCTTGTTGGGCGTGAAGAAACCGTGTGTCAAATGGCCGCCATCGGGCAGATCCAGGCCCATAATACGACCATGTGGACGCACTATGCCCGTATAGACAGCCAGATTGGCCGGCGATCCGGAATAGGGCTGCACATTGACGCCCCACTCGGTATTGCTGAGATTGAACAATTCGAGTCCGCGAGAACGTGCCAAGTTCTCAATCTGATCGATGAACTGATTACCACCGTAATAGCTGTAAATTGATAGATAGAGAGAGAGACAGAGAGCGTAAGAAGAGAGAGAGAGAGAGAGAGATTAGTAAACATTTATTAATAAAATTCTAATTAATCAGCTTTAAATGAAATAATTCTTAGATTAAGTGCGATAAACGACTTAGTTTATTAAATCAGAACTTTTATAGGAATTTCTATTAACAAAACCATCCAAAATAATCCAAGAGAAGTTTTTAACTTTAATATACATATGTATATATTTTTGAGGAGCTTTATATATTTAAAATAAAGGAGCTTTGCATGAGCTTAGTAGTCAAAGGCTTAAAGGCATTGAACAAAAATTCGAAAGGCAAAATTAATTGTCAAAAAGTTTTCAGAAAACTTGCCTAGAAGCTTTATACAGTTTTAATGCGCTTTCATATATATAAGTAAGCTTTGAGTAGTTCCTTACGAAAAAAAACTCTCAAAGCTCTCTCGGCTATAAACATGAATTGGCTTTTGCACAAGCTAACCTTTCTGTAGTAGTTTAATGAGAGTTCTTTAATAAAGTGCTATCCAAAACTCCTACAGAATGAGTTTGAATTTCCGTTGAGCTCAAAACGATTTTTAATCTCACTTAAAATTTGTCAAAATTTGTCAGCTCAAGCGCAAACAAATTTCGATTAAGTTTTAGCATTACTTCCGCTTTCACTTGATAATGTAGCGCTAAACGAAATGTCACATTATATAAGAAGTGTGATTGATCTTACCGCTTGCCCGGATAGCCCTCAGAGTATTTGTTGGTCAGACAGGAGCCCAAACTCTCCAGCACCGCCAACGAGGTGAAATTCTCGCTGGCAATCATCTCGAGTCCCTCCTTCTGGCGCTCCTTCTCCTTGGCTATGATATCGGCTAGCTCTGGGTCGCTTTGCTTCAGCGTTGCCTGCAACATCTTCTGGTCCGCCATTTTCTGTCGAGACATTGTGAATTTAATACTCTAGAAATCTGTACCGATCGTGACAGCGATCGACAATGCAATGAATTGCAAACGCATCAATTGCCAGCTCTTTATGACGAAACGAGCGATCGACGCAAATATTTATATTTTGCACAATATTATTTTCCAACTACAGAGCAGAGCAGACCAGCCCAGCCAGCGAGTGTGCGAACGAGCCAGCCAGCCAGCCAGCCATCGGTTCAATGGGTTCAAAAAACATTGGAATTTTTTTTTTTATACATATTTATATACATATATATATAATGTGTGTATAGGTAGAGATAAGGCAAGCCTCTATCACCGCATAGTGATGAGTGACTTTCAAACTGTGACCTTAGCAAAAAAAAATTTTGCTTCAGTGAGGTCTATGAAGAAGTTTCACAGCTCTACCTAGAGTAGAGTAGAGTAGAATTTGATCTTTAAAGAGAACACAGAAAGGAGCGATCCGGCAAAGTCAAAGTGGAGCAAAGACAAGGATGCTTGGAAAACGAGTCTGTGATTTTGAGGTAAAGTTGGTACCTGGAGCCTAGTCTTGATAGTAGACCTTGAAGGTACGGTTCCAAGTTCAAGGAAGTCGTTTAGCAGCTAATGGTGTCCGACTTACCAGTCAGAGAACTAAATCTAGACTCTTGATATCTTTAGGATTTGTTTTCTATCATATATAAGAATTCATATCATATTTAAATTTGTTTTCGACAGATATTCGCTTGCAAGAACCAAATGCAAGATTAGATATTTCATGGGACAGAGTTCAGAAGCACTACGAAATCTGCATCCGTTTGGCAAACAGATCAAATCAAATATGCCCGCTTTCACTTTGCGTGTAGAGTATCTAATTCGCTTCCTGACTTTACGATAAGATTAATGCCTCCAATATAATACGTACATATATTTAAATAGTTGTTTTTGGGAATTTTGGCGTGTGTAGCCAAGAGGAATATATTTTTTGTTGCAGGCCTTTTCGGAGATCAGAATGTGCCATAGAGTCACATGCCATTTTTATATGGACCCCCCATTGGGCAGCTATTTGCGTAGCGCTCATCGCCTCATCGAGTGTCACAGGTTCAAATTCGATTGCCGATAAGACTGTGAAACAACATACTCCCCCCGGGGAATATGTCAGCTCGTTATCAACCAATTGTACCTACTCGAGGCGCTGCAAATGCACTAAGCCCGTAGAGATTGAAAAGCTTTTGCACTTTTCTAGAAAGTTATTCGAAAAATGTAAAGCCAAAAATAAACAGAAAAACAATTATTAAAAAATATATATAAAGAAAAAACAATTATTGAAAACTGATGAAATTTTGCTGATAATTCAGTCAGGCTTTATAGACATCATGGAATTATTATAGAATAAATTTAAGTCGGATTTGTGCTAAGATTTCTTCGTCTTCTCCTTCGAATTTAAATAGCTTTCCGCAAATTCCTTGAAATTCTCTCTACTCAGATTCAGCTTCGGTTAGTGAACCTATATGTAGGTTGCCAATATTGTATACAGATCTACAAATAGCTTTGTTTATGGCAAATTGCAAACATTTGTTTTCCCAGAAAAAAATGAGAAAGTTTTCTCTTTCAGTTAGTATCAGATGATACCCAGCAATAATGCAACTATCAAATATGTAGAGTAAATATCTGGAAATATTTTATTTATATTGCTAAGCATACCTTGAGTGTAGCAATGTATTAAATTTGAGCTGAGTCAAGCCTACAAAATAAACTGAATTTGTTTATAGATCGATTTCATGGCTAATGACGATAATCTAAACTATACAAAAATTATATTTAATATTGATTAAAATGGACTCTAAAGAAATGGAATTTGTTGATAATTTGAAATCAATCTGAGAATGATTTTAGTTCGTTTATAGCTATAACTATATATTGATAGGTACAAGACTATAGTCAAGTTCTGCTTCTATAACCGAATTATATATATTGGATTGGTTTTGAAATATATAGAAAGCTTTTCCGCATTCAATACGCTCATCTCTAATCAGAACTTGACAGCTTTAGTTATTCTAGTCTTCAATTTATGCCTATAAAATACAATGAATCGATTTTTATCGATTGCATAAACGCAAGACAAATTAAATGAGCTATCACCTGATATATTTGTACTACATGTGGTATATAAGAATATATATCTGCTATGTCTCGCTGCCTACGAATGCATAATCTGAGAGACTTGGCTATATGAATATACTATATATGTATGTATGTGTGTAAAACCACATTCAATTGAAGTTTTCGTATGCTTCAATGTCGCACACTGATCGCGGGACGAAGCAAAAAAAAATATATACATATAAATGAAATCGCATGGGCGAGGCCTTGAGTTGACGCCTGTTGTCAACTGCATTAATTTGATAATTTGATATTACGAGTAAACGGCAAAAATCTAAAGCTCTGAAGCATTGCGTATGCATTTAAATTAAACGCGCACGAAGCCAAGCCACGAAGCACAGGGTGACTCGAGCAGAGCTTGAGAACGAAAACCACGCGTAGCAACAATAGACATTAGGTTGACATTAGCAAGGCGAAGCCTGAATGCCCTTTCGGTCCAATTGTCTATGTTAGCTGCTAAAGAGCTAAGGAAAAAGCTAAATTACTTATTCTTTAGCACATGCAAATTATTTGTTGTATAGATAATAATATATATGTACATGTACAAGAAACAACTGGATTATTGTAAAGTTATATCCTTTACTATTTCCAACACACTCACACGACAACTAACAAAATCGATCGACTCCTAGAAAGTGTATAAAAACGTGACTGATTAACAAAAAGCAGCTTTGCTGCGCACAATTCGCGTCAAATGAATCGAAGTAACAGATTTTTTCACAAAAAACAGCGAATTTGCTGCACTGCGATTGCAATTGAAACTTGCCAATTGATCGTTTCTATAGTTATTAACAATTTGCACGTTTCGCCATCAGCTGGAGTAATTAATTAGCCACAGCACTTCTTTGTTTGCGTACACACACACACACAGATCCACTCACTTACCGGTATCGAATTCGAAATAGTTCTGATCGCCGACGAAGCTGCCGGCGTTATTGCGACCGGCGACGTTATCGGCGATTTGCTTTTCGCCTCATGTTGTGCGGCAAGCAGGTTGGCAGGCCTGTGCCAAAGCCGATAGCTGTTAAATGTACGGGTTGCTGTTATAACTGGGCAATTGATAATGCCAATGGCCAATGGATGCAGGCGTGTGGCTGTTTTTAAATTCTGCATCTCGTGGTGCTGCTGCTGCTGTTGCTGTTGCTGTTGCCGTTGCTACTGCTGTGGTTCAGTCTTCTGTGCGTTGATATCTTCGAATGTAACGTCCAGTGTCTTGATCTATACTAGCAAACAGCAAATCGCGGCCGTCTCTAGCGACTCCCAGTAGCCGCTGCTGATAACCTTTCACCTGCATTGGGAATTGTGTTTGTTGGTTTCTCTGATAAGCTGATAGAGTCATGTTTACTTGCCCCCTTGCCATTAGGCAGTCGCTGTTGACCAATCAGCTGTTTGCGATTTTCTGAATATTTACGTAAAATTTTGAAAACTCAATTGAAACTGTTGGCCGCCAATGTTATTAGCATGCTGTTGATTTCACATGTCGTTCGATTTAATATGCTGGTTCGATTTTTGGTTGCTATCGAACCAGGTCTATCGATAGAGCGCGCAGAACATCAAGGGCTGCAGCACTGGCTGCCAACACTATTCAGTTGACTTTGAACAGTTAAGCCGGTCGGTTGGTTGGTCGATTGGTTGCTTGGTCAGCGCAACGGGACACAACAGGCGAAAGCAAGCGAAAAGCATACGTCATTAACCGTTACAACTGCATCAAAAAGAAGAAAAAACAAAAGAGCGCGCGTTGCAAATCATTTTGTTTTTTATATGAATTCTGTATTTTTTTTTTGTTAAGTTGCTTTTTTTTTATATGAAAACAAATAAAAGTGCTCGACCAACAAAAATGTATGAATGAATTTTCAGCTCGTTTTCAAAAAGAAACAGCTTGAATCACAATAATCAAAAACAGAAGGAAAAGGTGAGAGACTTAAGAAAACAACTGTTACTATTATTATTATTATTATTATTTGTTTGCAAAAGCAAAGCGAAATCAGCAACAATAACAATAAAAACAACAACAGCAACAAAAGCAGAAGTGCAAATGTTATTTTTAACTTAAAGAAAGAAAAAAACTTTTTTTTTGTGGTTTCTGCTCGATTGTTGTTTTGTTTTTAAATATTTGTTATTGTGCAAAAAAAGAAAGAAATAAATAAAAATTATTACGATAAAATTCCGTTGTTCTGCTCGCTGGGCAAATTTCCGGGTTTGTTGACTTTGCCAGCTGAACGTTGTTGTTGTTGTTTTTGATCAAATTGAAATTGAAATTGGCATGAATAATAAATTAAAAAATAAATAAATATAAATAAAAATCTATAGTATGTACATATATCAAGTAGTAATAACTATTTATAGGCAATTTTTTATTTTGAAGCCAATTTCATGCGAAATGATTAAAAATTGTGTTTGCATTATTTGATTTTGTTGTAGTTGTCGTTTTTTTGTTTTTACTGTTGGTAATTAATTTTTTTGCGCCATGTGTTTTGTTGTTGTCAATTATAAAAGGCCGCGCGAAAGAGACAAAAACCAATTTCCGCCTTAGCAGCGCGCGCAAACAAACGAAGAAAAGAAAAAAAAACATAAATATATTTTAAAAAAATATAATAAATATGCCCGCAAAATGAGCCAAGCAATTTGCAATTGACTTTTTGTTGTGTGCCATTGCTGTTTTTTTTTTTGCGTGTGTTTTTTGTTTTTGTATTTTACAACTTTAAATTTAATTATACAAAACAAAAAATATAATGACAAAAAAAAGATGAAAACAAAACAGAAAAAAACGGCACGCAAAATTAAAATTGCAAATTGCGGCAGCTGCGCTGCCAGCGTACCAGCCGCCGCAGCTACCTCTGTCTGTGCCGCTGCTGTTGTCAGTTGGCTGTTTGTTTTTGTCCGCTGCTTTATTAGTTTTTTTTGTTTTCATAACGACATTCGTATGCGCGGCGTCCCAGTGTGTCCGCAATGACGTCGCGGCGAACGCAATTTCGAGTGCAAGTAGCTCTCTCTGCACACGTGTGTGTATGCGTGTGGGAGAGTTTTTGGTTGTGTGTCTGTGTGTGTGTGTGCACACATTTCAATTACATGCTGTTGACTCTCCAAATTTCAAGTTCATCCAAAGCTCAAATGGCAACAACAAAACGCCGTTAGGCAAAGTGTATGTGTGTGTGTGTGAGAGAGAGAGAGAAAGAGGGCAGGCAGGCAGTCAGGCCGTGTTAGAGTTGGATCTGGCACAATAACAACAACAAGCAAACGCCACGGTCAGGGACAAGTGTTTGTTTTGTTGCTGTTGCCAAATTTGGCTAAACTTTGGACACATTTGTTAAAGCAGGCCCCAACAAGTGTTTAAGCGCACATTAAGCCGCGCCATGCATAAATAAGCAATCAACTGTATACACCTTTGATAAACACACACACGCACACACCTGGGATGGGACAGCCTATCCGGCTATGTTGCAAAGAAAATGGAGACGAAAAGAACTTGTTGAAAATATGAGAAATGTTTGGATTAATTGAAAGTTGTTGTTGTTAAGAATAGTTTTGTTTGTTTGCATTCGATTTCACATATTTGTTTGTATATATTGAGTATTGGGTGTCGCATTTGTTTGAGTTATAAAATTTATGATCCACGTAATCGCCAGACACCCAATGCCTATGTATATTATATGCATGTTTATACATTTCAATAAATAAATAAATTAAAAAGTGTAAATTCCCCCCAATGATTGTTTCCCCTTTTATTTTGGGATTTTCGCAGCAATTTTGCTGCGTATCAGCCATTGTATATTTATATCTTCTTCATTTTTTTTACTATTTTGTATACACGTATAAAAGTTTTTTTGTTTGCTTTATTTACTTTATTTTATTTTTTTCTATATTTATTTCTCCAAACTCTGACGCTCTCTCCCTCTCTTCGCTTCGCTGATATCAGCACTTATTTATAATTAAGAAAAAAAAAAAAAAGTGGAAACAACAAAATGGTGGGGGAAAAAGGCGAAGAGGAAAGAAAAAATAGTCAACAGCAAAACAAATGCGAACGATTCGCATATAACAATAAATGTATATATTACATAAAGATATATGTATGTATATGCACATATATCTGAATATATATACTTACATAGATACATAATATATACATGTATGAAATATATATATGAACTTAATAAAAAGGAAACACAAAAATAAATAAAATAATTGAAAAAAAATGAAACATGTAAATTTTTATTTGCTGATAACTCAAGGAAAAAGCTCATAAGCTTACTATAAATTAACAACGACTAGTAGATACCCTAACTGACTAAAGCTATAAACTTAAAATTGTTTAAAAAATGAGTTTTTTGTGCGCTTCGCAGTTCTATCTAAAAGTTCGATTCAATAACTTTTAGTGAACTGAATTGGTTCATTTTTAATTGTAGTTCACAGTTTACAGTTACAGTTTACATTACGAGGTATATGTATGTATGTATATGCCATCACACATACACATACATACAAATGTACATATGACACCATATATACCGTTGTAATTATCACGAACAGGGTATCAAAGCGTGTAAAAAACAAAAAAAAAAAAAAAGCAAAAAACTAAGCAACTCAAAAAAGAGATCGAGATAAATAACAGAAGTAGAAGCGAAAGAATAGCTGTGGAGCAAAAGCTAAAATCAAAGTCTCTGCGCCTTCATAGATAAAAAGCATGTACGAGCATATCCGTTGAATAGCAGCGAACCAAACAATAGAAATCGAATAGAAGCACACACACACACAAAAAGAAGAAGAAGAGAAATAAAGAAAATCAAAAGAAATGAAACTGAGAAACAACATACAACAACAACAACGGCAAAAAACATACGCTACGAACTTCCAACTCTGCCTGTGCCCACGCCGCCTGACTCCTGTGCTCACCCACTCGCTCGCAGAACCTCTGCACCCGCTCCGCCCTCTTCCTGCACGACCGTTGCGATTTGCCGCTGCTATCAGCCGACAGAGGGCGCCGCTCAAAGATGGCTGTAGCTGTGCTACATTCACTTTTAAATAATAAATGCGGTGCAGAATTATTCTTATTGCGTATTTATTATAATTCTATCCAAACGTCGATCCTCTTCACATTCTCTTAGAGAAGTAAGTAACAACGATTATTACTATCGATTACAACTATCGTAAAACTATGTTAACTTTGTGGTGGTATGTATATTAGTGAAGATGAGGCTGCTAATGTGACCGCCACAGCTACTCCCCTCCTCAGTGATGTGTTGAGTTTATTGACGAGATTTAACACATCGATTTGTCTGGTATGTTTGAAGAGGCTTAACTGTAGTATCGGGATCTATGACACAGAATGCTGGTTTGAGTCTCTCTACTGATATGTTGTGTGTGGTTCCATTGATGCTGATTGCAAAAAGTCGATCTGTAATCCGTTCTTTAATTTCATGTGGTCCAGTGTAGGGAGGCTCAAGCGGTTGTTTGACGTGGTCGCTTCGCAGGAATACATGGCTGCATGAATATAGATTTTTATGTATGAAGGCTGTTTTGTTAGTGTGATGTATAACAGGTGAAGGGCGGACTTGGCGGATGTAATCACGGAATTTGGTTAGGAATTGTGTTGGATCATCTGGTTCATCATTATGTGCAAAAAATTCTCCAGGGAGGCGTATATCTGTACCGTATAGCATTTCGGCAGCGGACGAATTTATGTCTTCTTTGTAACAAGTTCGAAGTCCTAAAAGTACAGTTGGCAAGATTTCTAACCAAGGCGTTTGTCGGTTGCACATTAAAGCTGCTTTAAG
This sequence comes from Drosophila buzzatii, assembly GCA_035045845.1. Lineage (NCBI taxonomy): Eukaryota > Metazoa > Arthropoda > Insecta > Diptera > Drosophilidae > Drosophila > Drosophila buzzatii. The sequence continues at coordinate 13,258,488 of JAWNOS010000596.1, forward strand.
TGAGCGATGCCAGCGTTCTATCATTCCGTTGGATGCGGGATGATATGGAGATGTGCGTATTCGCTGTGCTCCTATCATGTTTGTCAGTGATTCGAATAGAGATGATTCAAATTGTGTTCCTTGGTCCGTTGATATTGTTTTTGGAGCCCCGAATCGGGCAATCCAAGATCTGAAAAATGCTGTTGCCACTGTGTCGGCAGTCATGTTTTGGATTGGAGCTATTTCTGGCCAACGAGTGAACCTGTCGATCATTGTAAGACAGTATTTGTACCCTTTGTACTCTGGGACTACGATGATGTCGATATGAACGTGTTCAAAGCGTTTGTCCACTTGACGAAAGTGCTGAGGTACAAGTTGATTGTGTCGTTGGATTTTTGAGCGTTGACAGTCGTTGCATTCGTTGACCCATTGGTTAATGTCACGACGCATAAATGGCCAGACATACTTTTTTGAAATTTGTTTAATGCTTGCTTTTTTTCCAGGATGTGAAAGGAGATGGACAGATGAAAAAATTTGTTTGCGAAGTGGCTTTGGTATGTAAGGTCGTACTTCGGATGTCTGTATGTCACAGTAAATTTCGAAATCTGGTGGGAGTTTTGTTTTCTGTAGTTTCAATGATGTGCTTCCTTGGAGAAGCTGTTTTAATTCATCATCATTTTGTTGGAGTTCTTGAATTGAACGAAGAGATACTATTTCAGGCATGTTTATTTGATTGATGCGGGATAGGGCATCTGCTACAATGTTGTTTGAACCAGATACGTGTACAATATTGGTGGTAAATTGTGCGATATAACTGAGATGACGTATTTGCATTGGAGATGCTTTGTCCAGTTTTTGTTGGAAAGCATAAATCAAGGGCTTGTGGTCAGTTTGTATGACAAAATCGCGGCCTTCCAAAATATGCTTAAAATGTTTGATAGATAAATAAATTGCTAGGAGCTCTTTATCATATGCACTGTAGTTTTGTTGGGCATTTTTGAGTTTGGTTGAGAAAAAGCCAATTGAATTCATTTGCTTATTCACGATCTGTTGGAGATGCGCACCTGCAGCGATGTCCGATGCATCTGTAGATAATACAAAGGGACATCCTGGGACAATGAAATTTAAAAGGGTGTTGGCCGCAAGGCTTGACTTGCAAGTCGAAAAAGCATTTTCTAGCTCTGGTGTCCATGTAACGGGTGTGCGATCGTTTTTCTTTGACTCCTTGCATTGCCCTGTGAGCAGTGCTTGTGAGTCTGAGGCAAGTGGAATGAACTTCCGAAAATAGTTTAGAGCGCCAAGAAAACGGCGTAGCTCCATGATGTTATTGGGTTTAGGGTAATTTTGGATGGCTTCTACTCTGTCTTTAGGTGGTGACATACCGTTAATGGAAATATTGTAGCCCAGAAATGTGAGTTGTTTTTTGCCAAATTCACATTTGGAAGCATTAATTGACAAATTGAAATTTTTAAGTTTTTCGAATACTGCTTTGAGATGAATTTCGTGTTCCTCGAGACTGGACGAGAAAACGAGGATGTCGTCGATGTAACAAAAAACATGATCATCGTCTCGGAAAATAGAATCCATGTGTCGTTGAAATGTCTGTGTAGCATTTTTGAGGCCAAACGGCATTACAACAAATTCGAACAATCCAATGGGTGTATTAACAGCCGTTTTTTGGATGTCAGGTGGATTCATGGGAATGTTGTAGTATGCTTTGTTAAGATCAATTTTTGAGAAAATTGTCTTACCGTGAAGCCTGTCGCTGATGTCGTCGATAAAAGGAATCGGATAGCGATCTGGTTGAGTGAGAGCATTAAGTCTTCTGTAGTCGCCGCAAGCCCGCCACCCACCGGTCTTCTTCTTGACAAGATGGATGGGGCTGGACCATGGACTACTTGAGGGGCGGATAATGCCAAGTTGCAGAAGCTCCTTGAACTCTGCTTTGATGACTTCTAGTTTTTCTCCTGTGTATCGTCGTTTAGCTTCTGCTACTGGTTGGCCAGTGGTGATAATGTGATGAGAAATTTCACCTGACTCTGGCCGATTGTAGGTGTTGATGCTCGTTAAATTTATATATTTGTTGATAATATGATTAAATTTAGACGAAGGGTCGATTGTGAGGATACTCTTTTGGTCATCTTTACGGGCGTCTCCGTTGCTTTTGAGATCAGTGACTGGATCGATGAGTCGTTTTGATTTCAGATCCAGTGTTAATCCGAACTGAGCCAAGAAATCAGCGCCTATGATGGCTGTTTTGACGTCAGCTACGATGAATTTCCATTTATATGATCGCCGAAGGCCTAAATTGACTTCAAGCTGTTTGGTACCAAATGTGCGGATAGTCGTATTGTTCGCTGCGAACAGGTTGAGATCGTTTGAGGTTGAGTTTCGGCTGTATGTTGCAAAGTGTCTGGGTAGAACTGAAACGATAGAGCCGGAGTCGATTAAAAATGTTGTTCGATTCTTGGAATCAAAAATGTGCAGTCTTTTTTCGGTATAAGGAACGCTGGATGGGCTGCCGTCAGCTGCACAAAGTGGCGACAGCTGATTTAGTTTTCCGGTTGATTGTTTGTGCATCCGAACTCGCATGGCTGTACACATCTCTTTGCTGCTCGGCCGAAACGAATGTGGTATTTGCACACTTTCTGCTGTAGAATCGGAGTTGACGATGTTGGTCGGTTGTAGTTATTCTGCTCCCGTACAGAATTGTTGTTTGTCGGCTTTAAAGACGCTTGATTCAACTGTTGAACCATTTTTTGTATGGACATCTCCATGGCACTCAGGCGACTATCGATGCTGTTCGTCTTGGAGCTTTGGATTGCTTCACAGTAGTTTGCAGTTGGTAAATTGTCATATATACGATCTGCAATTTCATCCAAGCTTTCCGTGTTTTGGACTTTGTATGCACAGAGAATGGTTCGAATGCTGCTCGGAAGGCGTTGCATCCATAATGTTGTAATTCCCTCGCTCGATATTGAATTGTCGGCCAAATCGCGCATTTCTCGAAGTAATATACTGGGTTTTTTGTTTGAGACTTCGGTTTCTGTTAGAAGCCTGACCAGTTTTTTTCTCGAGAATCGCCAAATCTTGCAGTGAGTTCTTTTTTTAGCTTGTCATATTTGCCGGATTCTGGTGGGTTTTTGGCAACATCGGAAATCTGACGTAGAGTGTCTGTATCTAACGCAGTCATGACGGTGTAAAATTTGGCTTGATCCGATTTAATATTATGGATGTGTAACAGTGCATCAATCTGTGTGAACCACAATTCTGGATCAGTAACCATGAATTGTGGAAAGCGAATTGTGTTAATTGCGTTCACAGAATTTGAGTCAGTGGCTGTGACTAGTGCGTGCTTGCTGTCGTTTCCAACTTGTTCGTGCATGTCGTCGTTATTTGAGACTATGGCAGCGGTAGCTTGGGTGGCAGCAGCAGCAGATGTCGAGGCTTCTTCGTCGCGAGTTACAACCATTTTCACTTAATATTCAGTTCTTTCTAAGTCGGGGTCACCATATGTAGCTGTGCTACATTCACTTTTAAATAATAAATGCGGTGCAGAATTATTCTTATTGCGTATTTATTATAATTCTATCCAAACGTCGATCCTCTTCACATTCTCTTAGAGAAGTAAGTAACAACGATTATTACTATCGATTACAACTATCGTAAAACTATGTTAACTTTGTGGTGGTATGTATATTAGTGAAGATGAGGCTGCTAATGCGACCGCCACATGGCCTATCTAAAAGAAAAGAACGAAGAAAAAACGATATAAATTAGGCAGATATCTCTCTCTCTTTCCATGTGTTCTGCATCCAGAACATATAACAAATTTACACTGTATCGTTTATATATATATCATAACAAACTTAAACTTTATTGAATATATATATAATACACCAATGTTTTGTCTATTTAATGTTTTGCGTTTAATTTTATATCTTGAACTGCCGCTCTTCGGCTCATTTTCAAGACTAAAGTATCGACGTATCGAAGCTGGAAACCCAGGGCTGCGATCCCTCGATAGCTAACAGGGCTGCGAAACAACAATTGGGTTTGGAATGATCTAGTTCACAACATCCCGCCCACCGTAAAACTACGTGGGAGTTTTACCAATAACATCAAGAATAGCTAATTTAGATACGGGACGCTTTAAGATACCAGTTGCTGTTTTCACCTCCGCTATACGTATGACTCCATCCTTTGCTGAAAAGGTGTTGATTACGATTCCTTTCTTAAACTGCCTCTCAGCTGATTGTCTTCACATATTAACACAACGTCCCCTATTTGTATAGGGTTTCTCTTCATGTTCCACTTCGTGCGTCTTGTCAGAGTTGGCAAATACTCTCTAATCCACTGCTTCCAAAATTTGTTTTTCAGTTCTTGGGAAATCCGATATTGTTTTCGATGTGGTCTGCTGTTAATGATATTTTCTGCTTCAATAAGTAAGCTTCTCAAAGTTTCAACATGTGGTGCCTGCTCCTTTAAAGTCACCGCCAATACTCGTTTGGTTGATTGAACTAAACGTTCCCAACAGCCACCAGAGCTTGGATTTGCTGGACAATTAAACTCCCATTGAATGCCTTTATTGGCCAATTCTGACTGGATATTTTCAAAGTCGAATATGTCTTTAACATTTCGTATCTCATTATCAGCCCCCACAAAGTTGGTTCCCATATCTGACCGAATGCGTACGGGAATGCCTCGCCTATTTACGAAGTTTCGTATACATAATATACATGCATCTGTAGACAGATTTTCGGCTAACTCCAAGTGAACCGCTCTTACTGTCAAACATGTGAACAACGCGACCCATCTTTTTTCCCGATGCCGTCCCACAGTTACCATCACTGGTCCAAAGTAATCCAGTCCCGTATATGAAAACGGTCGCATGTAAGGTGTCACACGATCTATTGGTAGCTGCCCCATATATGGCGATATCGGCTTTGCATTTCTATTTTTACAGTATTGACAGTTCTTCTTAGCTTGTCTGACTGCACTACGTAAGCATGGGATCCAAAATTTTTGTCTAACTTCTGCAATAATCAATTCATTATTTTGATGATGAAAACGTTTGTGATATTGTTGTATAATTAATTTTGTAATCAAATTATCTTTTGGTAAAATTATGGGTTCTCGTGTACTTTTCGAAACTGCTGTAGCGTACCCAATTCTTCCGTGTACAATTATAAGTCCCTGATCATTAAGTGTGGGAGTTAATGAGTGTATATCGCTTTTCTTTGATACTGTTCCATGCTTCTGTAAGTCGTCTATTTCCTGGGTGAAATTCTGTTGTTGTGCCATTTTGCACAATATGACCTCTGCTTTCTGTAGTTCGATTGATGACAGTTCCTTTGTTGAGTTTTTTACTTTATGTTTACGTAGTTGATTTATGAATCTTACTATCCAACCTACAGTACGTTTCAAACGCATATAGTTTGAGAAACGCTGTATATCGATCACAGGAGTTATCGATATCGTTAATATATGTTTACGAAGTTCTATTGCTTCCTCGTTTGTATAATCTGTTTTCTGCGCTGGCCAAAGTGATTCATCTTGTTGTAGAAATGTGGGACCTGATGTCCACAGCCCATTCGGCACGTAGTTCAAAGTTTTGTGTGCCCTCGTAGCAATATCAGCAACATTCATGTTGGTTGGAACCCACCGCCAGCTGTCTTTATCAGTAGTTTCCAGGATTTCGCCTATTCGATGAGCCACGAATGGTTTATACTGTCGTTGATCAGAGTTAATCCATGACAAAACCGTCTCAGAGTCTGTCCACAATACTGATCGTCGTATGCTAATGTCGTGACACTCCATAATTGAGCTTCTGAGTCTCGTTCCTAGTACTGCAGCTTGTAATTCGAGTCTAGGTATCGATAAGTGTTTTAAAGGAGCACATCTCGATTTTCCTGCAACAAATATGACATTAATGTGATTCTTTACCATTATTCTCCAATAAGCAACTGCAGCAAATGCCTGCTCACTTGCATCTACAAATATATGTAACTCCACATTAATTCCTTTAGTTAGAAAATAAGGCGAATAGCATCTTTCTATTTTAAAATCTTTTACTTTTTCGATTTGCAGCATCCATTGCTTAAATCGAATAAATAACTCTTCAGGCAATAAATCATTCCAATCTATTCCAACTCGCCACACTGCTTGCATCAAGTTTTTTCCATATATTGTTAGATCTGCTAACATTCCAAACGGATCATATACTGACATTACTAGACTGAGCAACTGTCGTTTAGATGGGCACTTAATCCCTCTAACGATGTCTTTATCGACCTTGTTCAGCTTCAAGTCGAATACAAATTTGTCCTTTGCGCTGTCCCAATGCATGCCCAAAATTTTATCGATGACTTCAGCGTCCATGTTAACAGTTTGTCTTTTCGACCAGTCGGTATCCTTGTTTAGCTTTGCTTGTACTTCCGTTGAATTTGACACAAAGCCCCTCAGTTCGAAATGCGCCAATTTGTGCACTCGACATACCTCTTTACTTATCTCATGTGCTTGCTCTTTAGATTGGAAGCTAGCCACATAATCGTCCACGTAGTGTTTGAAGTGTATTGCATCGATCACTTCATTTCTGTATTTTACAGCATGATACGCATTTAAGTTTTTTACGTATTGTGCACAGCACGGTGAGCAAGAAGCTCCGAATATCATAACCTTCATTTTATAGGTTTCAACGTCACCATTCGAGCTAGGCCTCCATAAAAATCTCAATGAATCCTGATCTTCCTCTCGTACCGATACCTGAAGAAACATTTCTTTTATGTCAGCGCATACTCCAATCTTACCCTGTCGAAATTTAAATAAAATCTTCGTCAATGGCGGGTTTTCATCCGGTCCTTTTAACAGTTTGGAATTCAATGACACTCCATTAACCATTGCAGCAGCATCAAATACAAGTCTTATCTTGTTTGGTTTATTTACATTGCTTACAGCGAAATGTGGTAGGTACCATGTTCTTGTACCAACCTTTTTTGCATCTTCGATTGACATTTTTACCGCATACCCCTTTTTGACAAATTCCATAAGTGCGGCATCATACTCCGCGAATTTCCCGTTACGCTCCAATTTGTATTCTACTGCTTTTAACCTTTTTAATGCTGCGTTATAGCTATCCGGAAAATGTACATCATCTTCAGACCATATAAGTCCAGTTTCGTAAGCTCCTTCAGTCTGCTTTGTAGTTTCCATCAATATTTTTCGAGCACGCTGATCATATACAGATTCCAAGGGCTTTCCGATGGGTTTTACTCCAAAATTTTCTGTTGAAAAATAGTCAGACATAAGTTTATGCAATTCTGACTCCTCCGTATTTTCATTAACATGTGTATGAAATACGACTGACATCAATGGAGACGAGACTTGTTTCTGTGATCCCAGTGACCCATATACAAGCCATCCTAATTTCGTTTTTGCTGCTAATAAGTTACTATCCAAATTGATGCTTCTCAATGTAGATCCCAGATGACAATTATTTATGCCAATTAACATTGTAGGATCTGCATTCATATATCCGTCCAATGGGATATTTCTTAGTTGTCTGTATTTATTTTTTAATTCTTGTAGATCTACCGTCTGTAGTGGTAGTTTCAAGTCTGGAACTGTGTTTGCTTTAAGACTCATCCATTTTCCATTCCCACCTGGGTTTCTTACTCTCAAGTTACAGCTCATTGTCTTTACATTAGACGCATGACTACCAATCCAGTTGAGCGTAAGATCAGACATTTTTTGATTCACGCCTAACTGACACGCTAGCTTCTCATTTACGAGTGATGCTGAAGATCCCTCGTCTATAAACGCATATGTCTTCGTTATCAAATTATTTGGACCAATGACCTCAACTGGCAAAACCTTAAATAACAATCTTGAGACTCCATTGTCAAGCTTATTTATGGCTGCCTCTGCCGTGTTATTTTTTGAAGTCCCATTCTGCATGTCATAATGCAGTGACTTATGGTGTAGTTTTGTACAACCATCCTGACCACAACTATGTTTCTTTTTGCATGTCGTCAAACTGTGTCCTCTGTTCAAACATCCGAAGCAAACTCTCAATCGTTTCACCATTGTCCACCTCTCCTTCGTGCTTGCTTTCTCAAACTTGTCGCATTTTGGTAGCGTGTGATCTCCCTCACACTGATAGCACTTTATCGGAAAATTGACATGTCTCTCTGACTGTTCAGTAGTTTGATATACTCTCTGAGTATTGTTTCGACCATTCCTAGACTGTGGCCTTTGACTACTTGTCATTGTTGCTGCTCGCGCTACCGATCTTGCCACGATACTGAGCCAATTAGTGAAGTGTCTCAGGTCTGCATATGGACGAATACCTGCTGCGTAATCTACCCACTGGATCCGCTTCGTCATTGGCAACTTCTCAACGAGTTGTTCCAAAAGTACTGGATTGTGCAAATGCTGGATTGCATTCGCCGATTGTAGAAATACTACCAAATTCTCAACTTTAGACGAAAAAGGTACTAATTGCTCCAAATTATTCTCGTTGACCGGACGAATCTCACCAATCACCTCTAATTGGCTTTTTATGAGTAACTCTGGTCGCCCATACGTAAATTGGAGACGCTCTATAATGCGTTCCACATTTATTGGATTAATCAGAAGTCCTTTTACTTCTTCTTTGGCCGATCCCTTCAAGCTCTTCTGCAATCTGAGCAAGTTTTCCAAATTAGAGTATCCATACGCTGCAGAAGATTCCCTAAACATTGTAACAAATACGGGCCAATCTTCAGCATTTCCTCTAAACTCTGGCAAATCAATTAACTTATACAGTGGTGAACCATGTGACATACTCATAGGTGTTCTATTCTGTTCATTTCTATTATATATTCTACGGCCCTGTGCAGCCAAATCTATCTGATCGCAACCCTGGAATCCCTCATGCCCCGATACGTTACCATACATGCCGACTGCAACAAACGATTCATCTGTATTGGGGACTCCACTTCTAGTACCAACGCCATAGGTTCCATAAGTAGTTGGACCATTTCCATGCGAGACGCCATACACGCCTCCTTGATTGGGTATACCGAAGCTCACGTTGCCACCAGTTGGCGCCGCTTGCTGCCCTGTTTCAATTCCAGATTCTCTTCTTAGCATATCCTGGTTGTCACATAAGTCACCCTGTGTGACTCTTTGACCATCCAATTTGGTCACAAGTGCTGCTTCATGTGAGACGCCATACACGCCTCCAGTATACGCATCCTTCTTGCCATTGCTTTTGCCACGATCGTCATTTGTGCTGAGTCCAAGGGTATTGCCAGAACCAATGCCTTCGTTTGCTGATACCACCTCGTGTGTGTCCAGTTTCGGTGTAGGCGTGACGTTTACATTTGATGCGGTCTCTAAGCCACCAGCATCCATTATAGCAATCATTGGGCCGCCCTTTGCTGCTCCAACTAGTCCATCGCCTTCACAAACTGTCGCCTGCGAAGCTTGTAGTTCCTCTATGCTCTTCTTCATGTTATTTATCTGTTCAGCTTGACTATGCTGCATCGTAGACACTTGCGTAGTTAATTGCTTTATTTGTTCCAATAAGATTCCAATCAAATCGTTATTATCATTATCTTTTTCTTTATTAATAACCATATCATTATTATTCGAATCCATTTCCGAAAATTCATTTAACTTTTCATTTGTTTTCTTATTTTCTTTCTTCTGTTTCTTCGCACTTCTTAAAACTGACATCTTGATTTGTTATATATGTACATGCATATACACTCGAAGCGTAGAAATACCAATGCAGACATTCATGTACGTATGTATGTATCACTGCATTGCGCCGAATTTCACAATTCCATGTAATTGCGATTCACATGCATATAAGACGGTTGCTAAGCCAATACAGACACACATGTACATATATATGTGTGTATCACTGCATTGCGCCGAATTTCACAATTCCATGTAATTGCGATCAACATATCCAAAGAGCGCCAATATCATGATAAAATTAAAACTGTTCTGCATCCAGAACATATAACAAATTTACACTGTATCGTTTATATATATATCATAACAAACTTAAACTTTATTGAATATATATATAATACACCAATGTTTTGTCTATTTAATGTTTTGCGTTTAATTTTATATCTTGAACTGCCGCTCTTCGGCTCATTTTCAAGACTAAAGTATCGACGTATCGAAGCTGGAAACCCAGGGCTGCGATCCCTCGATAGCTAACAGGGCTGCGAAACAACAATTGGGTTTGGAATGATCTAGTTCACAACACCATGTGTGCGTGTGTGTGTTAAAATAATTACACATACAAGTACAAATACGTATGCTATATATGTATGTATGTATATCAATATTTTGTTGAATTTGAGAGAAAATAAAAATAATGAAAAATTATCAAAAACTCACATCGAGCAAATAAAATAGAAATGAATGTGATTCGAAGTTATGAATCAGAGAACGTTTTGTGGTTGGTTACTGTTTTTGTATACCCTGTACATATACAAATGATAGCCGTGGGGTATATGGATATGCATTTGTTAGATATTTTATTGCATTCAAAGAATCTCAACTGAATTATGAATTGAAAACAGTCTAAATTATTCAATTGAAATATATATTACATGTTTTACATGTGCATGTATTGCTATTATACTACATATACTATATATGTACATATACATACATATACTATAATAATATATTTGATATTGAATAGAATTATATTATTCAATATCAAATATATTATTGAGAGTAGTTCTGGAAGTCGGAAAGAATTTGCGTAAATTTTTAACAATAATAAATTTTAATTTATCTGATTTTAGGTTTACCAAAATTTGCAGTCAATTAAAATTAGTAATAAATATTAAATAAATAATTAACATTTATTATTATTAATTTTTTTTTTAATATATTTTTTTTTAATGTTCATACTTCTTCATAAATTTATATTAATTAATTAATGTTAGTTCCAAAAGCTCCTCAGCTGATGCAGCATTCAAGATCTAAGTCTCTTCAACTTAAATATTCGACTCGATCTAGGGGTATTCCCTATGAATTTCCCTATTCCCTATATATTTCCTATTCTTCACATTTATGCATAGGGTATTTTTCAGTCAATTACCCGCCAGTTTTTGTTATAATTGTTTTTAAATATATATTTAAGTATACATTTGCACACATATGACTATATATGTTTTTTTTAAATGTATATATATAAATATTTTCTTCGTTTTAATGTTCTTTTAATTTTGTACGTATTCGTACTGCTGACCGCTCCTTTATGAGTAGGTTTTTTTTTTATATATGTACATATATTTAATTTATAATTATGTATAAATGCATTTACGTAACGTAGCATTATTTTGGTTTCATTTGATTTATTTTTTATTTAATTATGAATTTCAATATGGGCAAACAATAAACTTATTTGTATTCAGGAATTGAGTTTTTATTTATTATAATTCAATTACAGTTTTTCTTTCTTTTTCAATTAAATACAATTAATTTTTTCATATTTGCCAAATGGAGTTGTATAAATATTTTCATCGTTAAGGGCGTTTAAATTGTCTCAACCGAATTCGTTGCCTTGAATGAAAATTTGATTCAAAAGGACTTTCTCGAGTCGATGCAATTGATGCAAAATCTTTTGCCTAAGGTTTTCAATTGGTTCTATACTAGTTCAAAGACAAATTTCTTAGCGCATCGCAAATCGGTTCAAATACTAGATTTCCAGCTTGAATTCCATTAGAATTGAATCCAAATAAGGCGAGCGTGATTTAATTAACTGATACACATACATATGCATAGTTAGTGGATCGAGCACAAACATATATAGTATATGGATGCAAAAACTATATACACACACATTCATGTATTTGGTTAATATAAAGCTGGCAAAGAAAATATTAAAAACAAGGCAAACATCGCTTGGAAAATAAAGTTGAGCAAAAAGCATTTAATTTATTTACCTCCTCTGCTGCCCCCACCACTCCGTTTCTCATTGCCCTGCCACGCCCCCTTACAAACACACACAGGCACACAGCGGACCTGACCGTTTGCGCTGCAGCTCTTAGTCCTTTGCCTCTTATGCTCTACCCAAGCCTTCGTCCCTCCGCACGCCCACTCAACATTGTCCCAACGTCAAGGCAAAAACGTAAAAAAAAAACGGTATAAAAAACATTAAAAAAATTTCGTTTTACTGTTGCTCGGTTTTTGCCTTTTTGGCGCGGACAGAAAACTATGAGCACAAAATGAAAAAGAAGCACAGAAAATAGTTGAAAAAAAAAGCTGAGAAGGAAGCGAAAAAAATGAAAATAAACTAAGAAAAAAAGCGAAACTGAAACTGAACTTTACATCAAGGCATGCAATGGGGAGGGCAGAAGAAGAAATCGCAGAAATGGGAACAACAGCAAAAACTTCATTTATACTTTGCACCGAACAAAATAACAAGTGGCCAGAGCAGGACGGAAAGCGTGTGTGAGAGAGAGAGAGAGAGAGAGGGAGAGAGGGATAGGAAGTGGGAGAGCGAGAGAAAAAGAGAGCGTTGAGCACACTGCTTGTTATCTGTATACCCTGTATTCACTCAGTGTGTCATGCACAGCTTTTGCAAATGAATTTACGTTCCGAAAGAAAGAAAAACATATCACTGTATTGTCATACTATACTGTTATCGATATCTCATCGGCTAGCTACACTATACTATATATACTTAGAATGAAGAAGGTTATATTATTGTAACACATGCTATCGATATGCTCAATGAAATTCATATTCCACGTAAATTGTTTATTTCGTATGTTATCGATAAATGCGTGCTAAGTTGTCGCATAACATTTAATGCAATACACGGTGCGAATACACTTTGAATAAAGAACATTGTATTGCTATACTCGCATAAGCTATTGATAACACTAATGTAATCGATATTATGTATCGAGTTATCGATATGTGAGATGCGTTGTTGACTTGTCTTACTATCGATTTGGGCTTTATATAATATTATATTTGCTAATAAACAACTTAAATTAATATACTTTGTGTTATCGATATGCTTTGTATTATCGACACATGATAATCACATCAGAATGAGGTGATATAAATACTGTTCATTATATATGTATAAGGCTTGCTTAACTAGAAGTGAATGCCATCATTATATTCGCATGACTTGCTACCTAAATGTTATCGATAAATATAATGAAATGCTTGGCACTTACAGTGCAGGATATTTTGTAGTCGAACAGCTAACGAAACTGTAGCTCACAGTTTTTTATGATTTTGTTGTTGTCCGTTCGAAAGGGGGGACAAGTTCTCTTTGTTGTTGTTACATTTTTTTTTTGTTACTTACATATTATATAAGTCAGATATATGTATATAATAAACACATATGTAACACACGCCCCCATAAGAAATTGCAGAAAGAGAAAGGTTTTAGAGAGAGAGAGAGGGAGAGTACATACACACACATATGCATTGAGCTGCACATTACCTAAGGAATAAATCACTTGAATCGCCAGCTGAATCGGTTGACACTGTGAAGCACAACTCAATATTAAATTTTGGCTTTTTTTTTTGGCTCTTTTGTTAAATCGTGTAAAATTGCATGGGGAAATGGGAAAATGCGGGAGGATGAAATTATTATTGCGGTGCGTTGCAAAGTTGAAATGAAACTTTTGTGTTTTTCCTCTTTTTAAAGTGAACAAATATGCAATAAATTACAAAGCAAAAAAAAACAAAACAAAAATTGGCAAAAAATACAAAAAATTATCGTAATTTTCAAGGAGACACAGCAATGGGTAATTGCAAAATTCTCAGTTCGAACGCAGCTCGGCCATCATCATTATTATTATTATCATCATCATCATCATCATCATCAACAACAGCAGCAGCAGCAACTGGGGCTTTTTTATTTGGTGTTTTTTTTTTTCATTCAGTTTCTTTTGTTTTTGTGGTCCACTCTAATTTAGTTGTGCGTGTGTGTGTGTGTGTGTTTTGTGGCTCTGCTCTTGATTTGATGCCTGGGTTATTTTTATTTTTATATTATTTTGCTTATTTGACTTTTTGCAATTTATAAAAAGTTTTTGTGTATGACAAAAACAAATTTCAGCTGAGACAGTTTTCGATTGTCAAAGCTATCGATTAAATGGATCGATAAAGTAACGAATGATAAAGAAACGAATATATATAGACAGAATAGATGTAGATATAGATATAGATATAGATATAGATATAGATATAGATATAGATATAGATATAGATATAGATATAGATATAGATATAGATATAGATATAGATATAGATATAGATATAGATATAGATATAGATATAGATATAGATATAGATATAGATATAGATATAGATATAGATATAGATATAGATATAGATATAGATATAGATATAGATATAGATATAGATATAGATATAGATATAGATATAGATATAGATATAGATATAGATATAGATATAGATATAGATATAGATATAGATATAGATATAGATATAGATATAGATATAGATGCTATAGAGCTAGAATATGGCTCTTGGCAGGCGGCAGATATGGTTTAAAGTCCAGGGAATTCCTCTTTCGTTTCGTCAAGTAAACAAAGAGCTGCACAAAGCCAAGAACAGGTCTTGGCAAAAACATCAACAAATCTAAGAGAACAAAAACGTCAGTGAAAACAAAAAAGTCGCCAAGTAGCTATGCCGGTTCACCTCTAGACCCCGCTCAGCGGGCTCAGCACATAGTTTTTGTTTATGTTTGAATGTTGTCGTTGTTGTTCTTTTTGGGTTATGGATGGTTCGGCTGGCATTGTTAAAATATGTTGGCGCTTTTTGCCCGATAGATTTTTGTATATATAAAAATAATATTAAGTGTATATTAGGCGTAAAAAACAAAAAACGACGAAGCATTGACATAGACACACAATGAAGGCCAAAAGGCGGCAAAAAATATGGCAGGGCGTCGGCAGTATAGGGGAATGGGCGGGCCGGCACTTGCCAGGGGGCGTCTTGGCAATAATACAAAAAATGAAAATGAAAAAAAAAATAAAAATAAAATAAAACAAAACAAAATAAAACTTGGAGAAACCTCTCGCATATGAGTTAGAATCTGTGGCCGAGGCTAACGTACTTACAGATACAAGATACAAGATACACACACACACACACACACACACACACACACGCTCGCGCAGATGGGCAAAAAACGATGACAGTTTTCTTGATGAATGTGCGCGCTGCTTGCCGAAGTCGGAGACCACATAAAGCTTGCTGCTAAGCCCCAGCCACAGACCTCCCTTGGCCCACACCCACCCGGCCCCGGCCGCCTCTAGCTCCCCACCTTCATAGCTAAGCTCTAGCTGCAGCTGAACGAAGCGAGTTTTTCCTATTTGTATCTGGTGAGCGGCTCTCTTTCGCTTTTCATTGCCCTCAACCATAGAGCCTACCTACCTGGCTGCCACCTGCATGTGGCTATTCCCCCCTCCTGAACACCCTCCTCCCCTCTTGTTTGCTGATATCTTTATGCAGCTTTTCATTTTCTCGCTACGTTAGACGTTTTTCCTACTCTGTTTCCTTGGGCTCGCTGCAAGTGTTGCCTTTAAGTGCCTGGCTCTAAAAGAAATAGACAAAATGTATAAAAAAAACTCTCTCAACCCAGCAATGCTTTTCGAGCAATTTACGAGGTTCCTTCTGAGCGCTGAGATTAGAACTAGTCCACTTTTTGGGGCTTTTCTCTCTCGGTGTTTCTTACGTCACATTGCTGGTTAACAGATACTCCAACCTAAATGGACTAAAAGTGCAAGAGCTGTTGCCATGGAACTCTTGAATACCTTCAGGTCAGGCAAAGTTGGGCATACTTTGAGTGCTTTTCGAGCACGAACTACAAATAGAGCTGCTGAGAGATGTATAGATCCTTTCAAGCTTATCAGGAAAAGGAATGTGGATTATGATCTTGCTCTATCTCCTTCTCCTTCCCTTTCTCAATTCTAATTCTCAATCCTAATTCTTCTGTATCTGTATCTGTATCTCTATCTCTATCTCTATCTGTATCTGTTTCTGTATCTCTATCTGTATCTATCTGTATCTGTATCTGTATCTGTAGCTGTATCTGTATCTGTATCTGTATCTGTATCTGTATCTGTATCTGTATCTGTATCTGTATCTGTATCTGTATCTGTATCTGTATCTGCATCTGTATCTGTATCTGCATCTGTATCTCTATATCTATCTCTATCTCTATCTCTATCTCTATCTCTATCTCTATCTCTATCTGTACCTGAATCTCTATCTCGATTCTCAAGTCATTAAACTATTTCCGATCACAGAAAAATCGATAGTTTTGAGGATTTTCGATATATCTGATTTTTGTAAAGCCTTCTTTATGCTCAAGTTTCTTAAGAAATCTGATTCCGCAGCTAGGACTCTATGTTGAGTCCTGTTCAAAGCCTCTGGCCTGGCCCCTGCCACCGACTTGCGTCATTGCCTCGGGCGACGACGGGAGTTGTCTTGGGCCCAGGTTCAGCTACCTAAGATTACATCGAGACTGGCCGTAGTAAATACATTTGTATCTGCATCTGTGTGCGCGCTAAACTGGACGCTGTTGTCGTTGTTGTTGTTCTGGTTGTTGTTGTTGTTAGTGTGTCTGGAAATTATTAGATTTTGTGTCAGCAAAGCAACAACAACAACAACAACGACAGTAAGAATACCAAAGTGGAAGCTGCATAAGTCAACACAGCAGCTCGAAAGACTTGCAAAAAAAAGCTGTAAGAGAAGGAAAAAAACTAAAAAAAAAGATAAATAAATGAAAAATAAAAAATAAATAAAAACGACAGCAAAAGCGGAAGGCGAATGCACTTGGACTTGGCGAACAACAGAAACAACAACAACAAGAACAACAACAACAGCAGCAGCAGCAACAACAATAGTTGTAGAGCATCGTAAAGTCGCAAGTTGTTGCTTGAGCTCCAAGTTGTTTTTTTTTTAAGTTTTTTGTTTTTTTTTTTCTTTTTTTTTTTTTAAGTTATTTTGCTGCAGCTTGTTGCAGTTGCATTTGCTGCTGCTGCTGCTTTTGTTGTTGTTGCTTTTGTTGTTTTGAAAACATTTTATGATGTTGCTTAAAGTCGCTGCAGCAAAAGGTGGCATGCGTATCTGCCTCAGTCTTTGTCTCAGCCAGCTTCTACAGCTTTGCAGTTGGCATCGAACGATGTTGCAGTTGCAGCTAGGCTCTAGCTCTAGAGATGCGCAATGTTCTAGACTGTTTGACGATCGAAAGATTATAGAATTATATGTATACACAAATATTCTCAATTCATTTGTTAAATGCAATTTATTCAAGTTGCTTAATCAACACTTGGTTACATATATCTCAAGATGTTTGTGAGCAATAAATGAGATGAGCTGATCCGTTTTATCCTAGGTATTCTGAGCTATATCATATTATCATTAGATTGCTTAGATTTCTTTACACAATGAACTGAAGATTATAATATATAAATCTACATATATCTAGTTTTTTTTTTTTGTCTTTAAATTCTTTAAAAAAAAAATCTAGTGCAAGCCTCTTGGCTGGCAAGCTTGAGCTAAGATTTTTAATGATTTCAATACCAAATTGAGCGTAGACTTTCTTATATAAAATATTAAAATATGAATATTAAAAGCTGTTTTAAAAGAAATATTTAGCAAAAATTAATCCTAAAGCTGCATATAGATAAAGATATAGAAGATACAGAATCCGTGTTTCTGATCGATTTGTATTCTATATGCATAACAAGCGTAGCATTCCTGTTCCTGATTAATCTATATCCTAAATAGAGCATATAGAGCTTTAGGATTAATTTTGAGTGTGTATAATTTGTAATTTTTATTAAAAAAAACTATTATTTAAAAAAAATTAAATTTATACAATTTTTTTTTTTTTGAGTTTTAATAAGTTTAACACTAATTTTTGCATTCGATTCGACTCGATTCGAGATCTTTTTTATGAGCTTTTCACAAGATTGAACCATGCAAAATATATTTTAAATATAATTTATGCAAAGAAACATCATTCTCTGTCTGCTCTCTCTCTCTCTCTCTCTCTCTCTCTCTCTCTCTCTCTCTCCCTCTCTCTCCCTCTCTCTCCCTCTCTCTCCCTCTCTCTCCCTCTCTCTCTCTCTCTCTCTCTCTCTCTCTCTCTCATACTCTCCCTTTCTGTCTCATTCTCTTTTTTCTAATTTCAATTTGAGTCATTTATGTGATATCCGGTTCTTCTCGCGTGTCACGACTAAGGCACGATACGAACTGTGACACGCGCTCATCTCAAATGCGCAGCGAGTACGTGTTATTGCACTTGGCTCCCACTTGCAGTTGTTGTTGTTGTTGCTGTTGTTGTTAGCTAGACTTGATCTTGGACTTCAATTTGAAGTCGAGAACTCTTTGGGCATCTGCGCCTGCGTGCGCAGTTCCTTGGCCTAGGCAGCTCTCGACAGCATCCACACGCACACACACACACATACGCCTTCTCTTGTTATTTGTTTATTTTTATTTTATTTCATTTAGTTTTCTTTTTTCATTCCGAAAGCCCCAAAAAGGGGGTCTGAAAGCATTTCGGAACTGCGTCGATTGCAATTTGCTTAGTGTAGGGATTTTGCAGTTTTTTTAATGTTTTCTTTTAATTTTTTTTGGCGTTTTGGCTCTGTGTACACTACTAACAATATGAGACAATAAAGAAATAAAAATAATAATGATGAAAACAACAATTTCAATTTGCCAAATGTACACAAAGGCGAAGCATTTGACTTTTTTCTTCTATAAATCGATTTCAATCGAGTTTTTTCTTTTACTCATTTTTTTTTTTGTCTCTTTTCTTTATGGTTTTTGATTGTTTATTTGGATTTATTTCGCAAGACTCTAAAAAAGTTTAATTTCTTGGTTGTTTATTTAGCTGATAAGCGAATGCAAAAACAGGAAGAAAGTTGAAAGGAAAACGAAGGAAATCAAAAGAGCAGGCAGAGCAAGAGATACAGTGATGGGGGAGTCAGTAGTGAGTGAATGAGACAGACAGCTCAAGACTTAGACAAAGACAGAATATGAATATGGGAGAGACTGAAAGAAGAGAGAAATAGATAAGCACCTGAAGTAGATGTATGGATTGAAATTTCTGCTATGCCTCTATTAAGCACATAGTACGTAGGTCAAAAAATATTTATCAAACTATATTTATACTGAACTCACTCGCTCTCTCACTTTTTCTCGACCGTTCTGGTACTTCTCTTCTTAGACTTCCCAGCTCTACATTTCAAATTCTGTCTTGCTCTCGCTCTCTCTCTCTCTCTCTCTCTCTCCGTCTCCAACTGTGTCTCTCTCTAGGCTTGGATATGCCTATCTCTCTCTGTCTGTCTCATCTGCTTTTCTGTCTGCCTCTCTCGTACACTCTCACTCTCTCTCTCGTACACTCTTTCTGTCTATCGTACTCTCACTCCATCTCTCACTCTCCCTCTTTCTCTCTCTCTGTCTGTCTCATCTGCCTTTCTGTCTGTCTCTCTCGTACACTCTCTCTCTCTCGTACACACTCTCTATTGTACTCTCTCTCTCTCTCTCTCTCTCTCTCGTACTCTCCTCTGCCTCTCCTCTGCCTCTCTCTCTCTCCCTTAACTCATTAGCCCGTCTCTTTATTTCTATATATCTATTTTCTTCGTCATTCTTTCAGCCCATCATCATCTAACTTGATCTCTCTCTCTCCAACTCTGTCCCTCTCTAGGCTTGTATATGCCTATCTCTCTCATCTGCTTTTCTGTCTGTCTCTCTCGTACTCAATCTCTATCTCGCACTCAATCTCTCTCTTTCACGTACTCTCTCACTCTCTCTCTCTCGTAATCTGTCACTCTCTCTCTCTCTCTCTCTCTCGTAATCTGTCACTCTCTCTCTCTCTCTCTCTCGTACTCTCCCTTTCTGTCTCATTCTCTTTTTTTCTATCTCTCTGTCTCTCATTCTATTTTTTCGTTCTCCCTCTCATATTGTCTCTCTCTCTCTCTTCCTTCCTCTTTCCCCTGTAGCTGTATCTCATTCTTTCTTCGTCTCTTTTTTACATCTCCTACATTCCTTTTTCATTCTGAATCTCTCGACGTCTTACGCCCCTCTGATGCATTGTTCCCACATTACTTACTGTATTGCAATTAAAAATAGTTTTGCTGCAAGCTAAGCTTTTCTAAGTTTTCCGATAGTCATTGAATCAACTTATGCCGCTTGATTATCTGAAGAAAATAACGAAAGCTTCATATTTAGCGTCGTTAATTAGAAACTTCTTGGATTTCAATTAGTTCATGTTCCATGGACTGTTACATAACGATTCAAGAGAGTTCTTGAAAAAAAAAAACTTTACAAATTGTTTTTCATTTATTCAGTTAAAGTTGCGTAGGGAGAAATAACGTACATGTATCTTTGTATATATATACTATATATTTGTATCTTATGTAGCGTAGATTTTATCTCTACAATAAAAATTGTGTAAAATATTGTAGATACTTTTCGTTTTGCTTGGTTTTTATTATTTTCATTTATTTGTTGTTGTTTTTTGCTTTTCATTTCCACTTTTGTCATTTCGCAGCGCTGTGGCGCCCCTGCAACGGCGCCCCTTCGGCTCCTCAGAGCTTTCCGCTCCCCCTCCCTCGCTTCATGTGTCCCTTTTGCTGCTCCACGTTAGCACATAAATTTATATTACAGTTTTTTGCTTTGTACGATAAAGAAACAAAAGCAAAAAACGTTACGAAAAAAAAGAAGGAAAGACAAAAAAGAAAAAAAAAAATATAATAATAAAAAAAACATCCAACCAACGTACAACAAAAATGACAACAACAACAACGACGACGACGACGTTAAAAAATTATACAAATTACAAAAGCATCTGGAAAAAGAAAGAAAATTGCGATGGCAGAGGGAAAAACGGATTTTTACATTCCACATACATATATATAAAATATATGTATGACTATATAAGTGTGTGTGAGTGTGTGCAAGCACATGTATGTGTGTGTGTGTGTGTGTGTGTGTGTGTGTGTACATAACATATTTATATACGCAAGTGTTGACTATTATTTACTGGTTCTGCATTCGATGTAAATTTTACAGGTGTATTGTCTATCAATAAGACTCATTGATGTATTAAATGTGCTGAACTGAAAGCTTTCAGTCATGTATATCATATGCATCAATCATATGTTGAAGCAAACATATGTAGAAACCACTTGGTCTGACTTTGTTGGGCCATCAAGCCATCAATGTCAATCAACGAGTGATATCAATCATTCATCAATCATCATATATGCATTATGTAGGCTGAGTGAATTACTATCTTAAAGTATCAATCATTCATCAATCATCTAGACTGAGTGAATTACTATCTTAAAGTATCAATCATTCATCAATCATGCTATATATATTATGTAGACTGAGTGAATTCCTATCTTAAAGTATCAATCATTCATCAATCATGGTATATACATTATGTAGACTGAGGGAATTACTATCTTAAAGTATCAATCATTCATCAATCATCTAGACTGAGTGAATTCCTATCTTAAAGTATCAATCATTCATCAATCATGATATATACATAATGTAGACTGAGTGAATTACTATCTTAAAGTATCAATCATTCATCAATCATGATATATATATTATGTATACTGAGTGAATTACTTAAAATATCCAAATATTATTGTTTGCAGCTTAATATTGATATGCGCTTACCTCATCACATCAATCATTTATAATGTAAAGTTAATTTCTTGATGAGTATGTTAAGACGTAACCATATTCACCTGTAGAGAGTCGTTTTTGGACTATATTTAATTTACAGATCTAGCATAGCTTCAAAAGTTTCCAATCAAATTATCAATTCAAATCAATCATCATACAATTGTGATGTACGATTCTATGTACTTAGCAGTGTTGCCAAATCAGCTTTTTTCACGTCAAATATGGCTTTTTTGAAAATGCGATTGCTATAAAAATGCCAAAACTGCGGGCAGCGGGCATTCTACATAACATGACTTACATATATAAGTGAAGTTGCCAAAAAAATATATTAAAATATGATTAGCACTATGGCAGAATACGATAAAGATCATAATTGTCACGAATAGTACGAAACACTGGACTATTCGTAAAAAAATAAAAACTTAAAATAAGGTAATAAACTTCAGCTTTTTTGTCAGTTTTTTTACCCCAAAATTTAAGCTTTTTTTTTTTTTTTTTTTTTTTTAAGTATGTTCCCATTAAAACAGCTTTTTTTGCTCAAGAAAAATTGGCAACACACACAACACTATCTTTTTTTTTTTGGCAGTCGAATTTCATATAAATTTAGCTTCTGTATGTCAGATTGATATCTATATATATGTATATCTATCAATCAATCATGCAGAATTAAACTTGCAGCCAAAACTTGCATTCACAGCTTGTAACTGCTATGTAAGTGTGGTTTATAACTGAAGTAAAATTCGAATGTTGTCTAAGGGTATCAATCTATAATGATGTATGAGTATATTTGATTGAGAGCTCGTCTAACAGTGTGTTAAATGATCAGCTTACGATTAGCTAGGATGATGGATCTATTTCTGTTACAATAAAAGCTTGTTTAAAGCTTGTTCCTTTTTAAATGCAGTAGAGCTCTCAATCATGATTAGCTTTATTTAAAGCTAACTAAAGCTCAATGAAGCTTTCGATTGGCTGAACATATTCAGATATGCAGATATCGTTCTTGTTCGTTTGATTGCTTCCACTCTCTTGGGGGAAGCGATCCCAGGCTGATGCATGATTAAATTTGATTGAGTCAGCTTACTGTGCACAGCTTTAGTTTGATTAAGCGTGCGTTTTTCCATAATAATTGATGCATTTCAATCATAAAGGGCAGCTTTTATGTAAATTCTTTCTTTTATTTGCTTAAGCGAAGCTTTTGAAAACGTTCGCTTTGCCTTTCTTCAGCTCTCCGATGTGGACATTTCAATAATGCAACAAAGTCCAGGCAGCAGCTGAAAACAGTGGGGCAGGGGGAAGGCTTGAATCAAAATTAATAGTACCGAAGCACACACACACATACATACATACATATATTTGTATGTATGTATATAAAGAATGCCATATAAATAAATATATGTATATATATGGGAAACTGTGTACCTTTCATTTAAGTTGACATAAAAATCGATATTTAAAAAAAGGATAAAATTGCGCAAAAAAAAAAAAACATAAAAAACGTCAAGTAAAAAATTACAGCTTAAAAAAGCTGGCAACAACAACAACGGCAGCAACAAAAGAGCGGAGAAAGACAGAAAATGAAAATAATAATAATAAAAATAAGCAAAAAAAAGAAAAGGAAAAAAAAAAAAAAAACTCAACGGTCGTTATGCTTTTTTCCGCTTTTGCCATGTTCTCTGGCGCTTTTTGTGTTTTTATTTATTTATTTTTATTTTTCTTTCTTTTTTTTTCTCTGCTGCTGCCGCAGTCGACGTCGCTGCTGCCGCTGTTGCTGTTGTTGTTAAATTTTTTTTCATTTTCCGCTCGCAACCTTTTTGCGTCATGGCCCTACCGTAGCGCGCTCCTCTCTTTCTTCCTCCCCGTCCATCTCCCTCTCTCCCTCTCTCTCTCTACCGTTCGCTATGTGGCCGCTGCTCTCTGCTTCTGCCCCACTCCTCCCCAGCAGTCGTTTGCGTTTCATGAAGCCAACGACGTTTCTTGCCTTACGCTTGAAAAAAAAGGATGAAAAAGCTTTTTCCAAGCAAGTCGCCAACTGGAATACCCTCTCCAGAGCCAAAGCTCTCCGCTACTTAACTACTTAACTAACTAACTAACTAACTAACTTTAAGACTATATTTTGACTACCTTTGAAAAGTTTCTTGGTAAAGTTCTAAATTGTTTGTTTCAATGCTAATGTGCAGATACCTCGTCTAGCGTATAGTACTACACTAGTACTACAACAGTATTTATATATATTTTCCAAGTTTTCTAGCTTAGTCCATATATCAAGTTATGGTTATAGTTCCATGATGCTAAGAGTAAGCAAACCAATCATATGCCTGTCAAATTTGTCAACTTAATTTTCAATTTTCTTTCATCTTAAGCTTACAATTAATTATTTGTTATTTATTTTAAGAGTAATAAGCATTATTTCTGTTCTTAACATGAATTTCGATTTTGTTAAACTTGAAGTAGATCATAGCTGATATACTATATATTAGTGAGAGTATCTGCAAGTGACATACAGAATATTTAGCATTCTTTAAGCTCAAGTAGGACTATTTGTATCTCTCCTGCACTCTCTCTGCCTGTCTCTCTCTCTCTCCAGTTCGCTCTATTTCCCTATATATAACTCTCAAATGCTCGACCTCTATATCCATCTCTCTGTCTAACTCTCTCTCTCGTTCTCTGTCTCTGTCTATATATTTCAATCTTTCAGTCTCTCTCTCGTTCTCTGTCTCTGTCTCTATATTTCAATCTTTCTGTCTCTCTCTGTTTCTGTCTATATATTTCAATCTTTCTGTCTCTCCCTCTCACTCGTTTTCTGTCTCTCTCTATATATTTCAATCTCTCTGTATTTTCATCTCTCTTTCACACTATCTATATCTCTCTCTCTCCCTCTCTCTCTTTCTCTGTATTTTTTCTCTCTCTTTCACACTATCTACATCTCTCTCTCTCTTTCTCTGTCTCTTTCATTTTCTGACACTCTATCTCCCTCTTTCCGTGATTCACTCTCTCTCTCTCGCCATCGCTATCGCTCCTCTCTCTATTCATTCTTTCTCTTTCTCCTTCTTTCTCTATCTCCCTCTCTTCATCTTTCACTTTTTCTCCATTTTTCTCTCTCCCTCTCTCTACCTCTCACTTTTTCTCGCTTTATCTATCTCTTTATCTCTCTCCCTCTATCTCTTTCTCCCTCTCTCTCTCTTCTTTCTTTCTCTACCTCTCTCTAACCCTCGCTCTTGCTCTTACCTCCTCTTAGCAGACATAATCAAGCTTTTCACTCAGTTCCCTCTATAATATCAACATAGTATATCTCTGCCTATGCATACCCTACTGATTGACAGGTTGTGCAACATGCCGCGCAACATAATTAAAATGGTCACTCGGTTAGAGTATAAGAACAGAAAACAGGAACAAAAAAAATACAAAATACAAAAAAAAGTGAAGAAAAAACTGAAAAAAATGTTATATAAAAAAAACGAGACGTAAATAAGCGAAATCCAAAGAAGACGAAAAATGTGATAAAAACTGAAAAATATTTTCCATGAGAAAAACCAAAAGAAACGGAGACGGCAATGCCATTTGCTTTCTCACTCTCTCTCCCTCTCTCTACTTCTGTGTGTGTGTGTGTGTGTGTGTGTGAGGGGGCCTTGAGTTCAAGTTGGGTTCGCTAGAGGTTGGGGTTGTTCAAGGGGCTGCTGGTGGGGTCGGGCTTGGCGCCGTACGTTTGCTGTGGGGGTAGTGCTTGGGCGGCAAAAATATACTACAATAAAACATGTATTTTTTATATGCCATTCTTTTTGCGCTCTCGTTGTAAATTTTTGCGTTCTTTTTTTATTTTCTTATATATACATACATATACGTATATCGTGTATACCTTACATATATATACATATATATGTATATATTTTTTTAAGGAGCTGAAATGTGTAACGGCTCATATAAAGTGTGTGTGTGTGTGAGTGTGTGTGAGTGTGTGTGTGTGTGTGTTGGGATCAAAAAACCCTTTGCTGCAAAAGCAGTTGGCCAAATGTGTTTCCTTCTTGTGGGTGGCCGGACATTGGGTATTTTTTTGTGTCTTCTACTCTACTTCTCTTCTCTACTTCCACTTCCACTTCCACTTCTACTTCTACTTATTCCTTTTGCTACACTATATACACGCATGTATATATGTATATAGACGTGTCTCTATATCTTGTCTTCTATATGCTGCACTTTTCACAAATTCCTTTATGTGCCAGCTTTTCTTCGTCTCTTTTGGCTCTTCTTCTTCACTCTCTTCTTTGCGTCAATTTCTTTTCGAAATTAAATAGTGAAACGCAATTTTTTGTTGCTGTTTTTCAATGTTGAGAACTATTTCTTGCTTTCTTTTTTGTATTTTCAACCCGCAGGGGATGTCCTAATGGCCTGGCTTGCCGTGCTCGCTTGGGTCCTACTCCTTAGATACCCTGTAATAATCTTTTATCTTTTCTTTATTGTATGTTTTATATTCTATAATCTATATCCTCTGTTCTATATTCTATGTTCTATATTCTACCTACTCCTCAGATACCCTGTAATAATCTTTTATCTCTTCTTTATTCTATATTCCATATTCTATATTCTATACCTACTCTTAAGATACCCTGTAATAATCTTTTATCTTTTCTTTATTCTATGTTCTATATTCTACCTACTCCTCAGATACCCTGTAATAATCTTTTATCTTTTATCTTTTCTTTATTCTATATTCTATATTCTATATTCTATATTCTATATTCTATATTCTATATTTTATATTCCATATTCTATATTCTATATTCTATATTCTATATTCTATATTCTATATTCCATATTCCATATTCTATATTCTACCAACTCCTTAGATACTCTATAATCCCTATATTCCTATACCCTATATTCTGTCATATGTACAGCATATCCTCTAGTCGAGCAGTCTCTGCTGCTCTCTCAGCTTTGCGGTTGACTGTGTGTCCTTTCTTTCCTGTGTGTGTGTGTGTGTGTGTTGGCATGCTTTCCACTTAAAGTTGGACATAAAAAACAGCAGCAAAAGCAAAGTCTTGTTTTGTTATTGCATTTGTTTTTTACCCCTATTATAAAAATATTATGAAAAAATTTGAAGAAATATGCTGAGAACCTTCCCAAAATAACATACAAAAAGGGTTGGCTTAATTTGTAAAAGTAGAAAAGGGTATTAAATTCCTTAAATTTATAGCTTTATTTTATATAGTACATATATACGAACTAGCGAATCCCTCACATGTACAAGCATATATCTTAATATAGTCTTATACCAAGAGTTTTTTTTGTGGAGGTTGAGTTGGAGTATTTGGGTAGAGCAGATCTTATGTTTCATTAGAGAATTACTCGAAATTGTCTTCCTGTCTGTTCTCTGCTCAATATGTTTGTCAAATTGCTTTTGGCAGATTTTTCGAATATTTTTCGAATATTTGTCGATATTTGATCATCGTAATTCAAAACTAACTGATCGGATTTGTGAATTTTGTATATTTGTTTAGATTATTGAGCCACGGAGCCATTCGATTCGTCCACGATGCTGCCGCAGCAATATTGCCTGCGCTGGAAGTACCATCATAGCAATCTGCAGACGATGTTCTCGCAGCTGCTGGACCGGGGCTGCTTCTGCGATGTGACGCTCGCCTGCGAGGGCCAATTGATAAGGGCGCACCGTGTGGTGCTCTGTGCGTGCAGCACCTTCTTCGACTCGGTGCTGTCGAACTATGCCAGCGAGCGGGATCCGATCATCATCATGAAGGATGTCACATTCGCCGAGGTCAAGTGTCTGATCGAGTTCATGTACAAGGGCGAGATCAATGTGGAGCATGTAAGGCGCCTTGTCTTCCTCTATCTTACCTATAGCCATGGCTATAGCTCTCTGTTTGCAGGCCAGCTTGCCGTCGCTGCTGAAGACCGCTGACGATCTGAAGATCAAGGGCCTCGCCGAGGTTACCTGGCGCGATGACGACGATGGTCCGCCGCCTCCAATGCCCGCTGCTGAGTTCCATTCGCCTCCACGCAGTCTGGCCGAGAGCTATGGCCACGATCTGATTCATCAACAGGCGGCGCATCTGCAGCCACAGTTGTCGCATGCGCACAGCGATCGGGAACGTGAACGTGAGCGTGAGCGTGAACGTGAGCGTGAGCGTGATCGTGAACGCCATTCGCCAGCGGGTCTGGATAATGTCTTGGGCCTAAATGCCGGCACTCGGCTGCCCGACTTGACGCCCCTGCCCAAAGCCAGCGCTGGCTTGGACTGCCCAGCTCCCGTCTCCGATCCGTTTCTGGGACCCAAACGCAAACGGGGACGTCCACCCCTAGATGACACATACGATGTATTTAATGTGTAAGTTGCTAAGTCAATCAATATTGACTGAGTAAAAGTCTTGAGTGAAGCAATGCGCGAGGGGCTAACTGGTCTAGTCATAGATCAGGCGGAATATTTGTTAGGGGCGCGCAGTACTCAGATAAGGATTCTTTAATGTATGGATTCTTAAATGTATAGATAGGCATACCTAGCTAGTATACTTGATAGTTTTCTCTAGGGTCTATTGAATGTGAATGAGGAGAGTTTAGATAAGGGTTAAATAGTAGTATCTGTGATACTCTAATGCTTTCCCTAGGCTCGTTTGAATGTTGGCGTGGAGAGTTCAGATAAGGGTTAAATAGGAGCATAATTAAAATGGCATTACTTATAAATAGGTATACCTAGCTAGGATACTTAAAAACTTTACCAAGGGTCTAGCAAGGGTCTATTGTCTATCTCAACTTCAGTTATATACCCAGTATACATTTCAGTCAATTTTTTATTTTCTTGTTCTATTGTTCAATGAAGAAATGTGTTATATAACTATAGATAGTGCTAGATAGATAGTGATATTTCAATTGGAATAACAGACATCTCAAATTCCGTATTTTCACATATGTTTGTTGATTGTTGATTCAGCCAGTTGGATTGTTTTGAGTTTAGTGTTCAGCCTTGAATGCGCCTGGTAAGAGGAGCTGTGGCTGTTGCATATATATATATATATAGTATATATATTGAATTGCACAAAAAATGCACAACATATAAGCTGATTGTCTCAGTGTCCATATTTCTGTGCTTGTCCGATAGTCCGTACTTCCGCTGGTTCCCCCGTTCGCCTGATGGTCTCTTCGATCCTCTACGATGTTCTAGTACTACAACTATTATACGTTGTATGAAATCTGCCTTATGCGATCATGTGAAATAGAGAGAGAGAGAGTGTGTGTGAGAGAGAGAGAGAGAGTGAGGGCGCTAGGTTTGGGTGGGATTCCGGCCTTTGGCTTCGGCATACGATAATCCATTTTGATGTTCGTTTATTTTTCACTCTGCTGCAGTCGCAAACTGGCTCAATATGCTGCTAATTTGGAGCCGGCACAGCGCGCATATTTGGAGTCGACGCGTCCCTTTGTTGAGGAAACGTTGCCAACAGCACATTCCGCCGCATTGGCATCGCCGCCTGCCGCCTGTCCGCCCAAGCAGCGCCAGCGTCTGCGCCAGCAGCAGCAGCAGCAGCAACAGCAGCAACAGTCGACGTCAGCAGAAATGGAGTTGGGTGAGCGAGAATTGGACGCGACACAGGATTGGGCCAAAGAGTCCAGCCCCAAGCTCAGTGATGTGGAGCTAAAGACAGAGCTGGAGCTGAGCAATGATGAGAGCCTTGTGCAGGCAACAACAACAGTAGCAGGAGGAGGAGCAGCAGCAGCAGCAGCAGCAGCATCCGCAACTATGCCGCTCTCCAGTTCCTCTAAGAAACTGTTGGACAAGCCGGTTGAGCGACGCGAGCGTCATGGCAAGCTGCGTCATGCCACGCGTCGCCTCTACGGCGAGCGGGAAAAGTCCACCGAGAAGAAGCGCACAACAGCAACAACAGCGAGCGAGTCGCCGGCAGCGGATCAGCTGACATCGCCCGGGCCGGGTGAGGTGAGAGCCGATGCTGACGGCGACGCCAATGCTGACGCCTTGCCAAAGCCCGTCGAGGAGATCGAGAATGAGCATTTGGTGGCAAATCGAGCCGAGTCGCCGGCTCTGCTGCCAGCTGCCGGTTTTGGTGGCAAATACTTGATCAACGATCATGGCATGCTAATGGCGCACGATTTCGCGCCCAATGCCGTGGCCAGCGCTGCAGTTGCGGCCGCTGCGGCGGCGGCAGCGGTTGCCGTTGCCACAGCCAATGGTGGCGGCAACAGCAATGCGCCAGCTGGCGGCGTCGAGCATGCTGGCGACTATGCCGAGGTCAAGCTGGAGGATTACGATGCAGCCGAACTGCGGCTGACAAACGAGGAGCTAACCCAATGGCAGGATGTCATCAAAATGGATGACTACTTGGCCAAGGGGCGACGTCCACAGTTCTGGGAGGAGCCATTCACCAAGCGCGTGAGTGCAACGAAGTGCATCCCCAAGTGTCCAAGCTTGGCTAATGCAACGTCTCTTGCAGGTACTCGATGCCATCAAAAACAAAAGACTTGAAATGAAGAAGGCGGCTCGCATCCTGGGCGTCTCCTATGGCACGCTCTATGGTCGCTATCGCGAGGTCTACGGCTGTCTGAAACATCCCTATAGGTAGGTCTACGACTATGAATCAGATTTATATATATATATTGATATATATTTTTGCCACAACAGCGGCACAACCTTTCGTAATTCCGTCGCCTCCTCCGCGGCCAGCCAGCTGTCGGTGCAGCCGCGATTCGATCTGGGTTTCCGCAGCAACAATGTTTTACCCACTCAACTGGGTAAGTAATATACCCAGCTTACCATCTTACTTGTAATCATAAATTATACACCTTTGCAGAGCTGGGCAAGCTGCGGCAAAAGGATCTCAGCGAGCTCTGGACGCGTCCGCAGATTTGAAAGCCAACGAAAGTGTTGAAAAATCTCAAACGTCGACCCAGATTGATCTAAACTTAGTGTTAAGCACAATTTCGTTAGGCTAAACATATTTATGGTCTATGTACCCACAAAAACAAACATACAAACAACAAAAAACATTAAACAAAAAGACAGTTAAGTTAAGAGCGAGGCTAGTTTAAGATAATCAAGGAAACAAAAAAACTGAAGAAAAACAAAAAAAAAAAAATTAAAAAACAAAAGAAAAAAATATTTTAAGATTTCGTCATCATTTTCTGCATGTTAAAAACTGTTTGAATATATATAAATATATATATGAATAAATATTTAATATATTGATATATTAATATATGAATATATATATACATATATAATATATGAAGTGTATTGTATTAGATTGGTATTATCCAGCGTTCAATGTGAATGAAGTAGCTATTTTCTGTCAGTAGTAAAATTTAAATACAATTTAAATTAGTTTTTCAAAAATATAACTTAATGGGGATAAAAAAAAAAACATACAAAAAAATATTAATTAAAAAATAACGAAAGTACACAACAATTTTTTGATAATATTACAAAAACAAAAGTATTACATATAAACTTTATATGATTAAAACAAAATCACATGAAATATACACAAATGTTGTTTGATTTACACTGCGCAGAAAGGCAAGGAAACGCTGTCACGCTACACGTCAGAATAGTTGCATATTCATTTAAAAAAAATTCAAATAGCATTTCAAATTGAGCGCGCGTTCTAGCACTCAGTACACACTTATCGATAAGTCGACGTTCATTTAACATTTCGAACCGGTTCCAGTTAAAAGGTTCGATTGGCGCGAGTGAACTGGCAGCCTCACTGATGTCATTTATCAGCTGTTTCTGTTGTCTTCAACAATATATATTTTTTTTTTTTTTTAAGCAACTTGTGATATTTTAAGTTTTATTTTCAAATATGCAATTAAATATAATTGAGCTGAGGGATATACACTTAACGAGCTGCCTAATAAGTGGGGCCGCTGACGAAGACAAAGTGCTGCAGTTCTGTTGCCACGATCAACGTAAGGAACTGAGTTATAGCGAGAACTTGCCTGAGGCCGAATTCCTGCAACGAATTAAGGTTAGTTCATGCCTGGTTGATGAATCTGTGATGAAATTATTATTAATTGTATAAAAAACTTATAAACAGCAACTGAACAAGCGCGTCGAATTTCCAGCAAAAGCCGTGCGCACGGCCTTGAGCAGCGCCCAGCCAGCAGAGGCTACATTGCGAGCAGCTTCGCAGAATGGTGCGGAACTGCAGCAGGAACTGAATCCGGATGAGCTGCTGGAGCAGCGCGAGCAACGCACTGTGCTCAGTTTGAAGTATCGCATTGAAGGCACGCCGGCGCCTCTTAAATGGGAGTGGCACCTAACGTCTGCGGACAGTGTCATAATAACAGTATGTATTTTAGATAAATAGTTTGACTAGATCAATTGATATTAGTTCGTTTATTGTTGCAGTTCTATCGTCACATGTTGAGAAATGCGCTGCATACAGCCGCTAGTCTAAGCAAAAATCTGCAGTACTTGTTGGATGTTGTTAAGAAAAAGGACATTGAAGTTCAACAATATCGCCGGGATGGTGCTCGTCATTGGAGAAGTAAGATACGCAGTTTGTGCATTCGACAATAATTATAAAAAGGTTTATCTCTGTTAATTAGCTACGGTGGCAACGGAACCCTTCGACGTGGAGGCTTTCAATGCTCAAAACGAAAAGCTGCTGGCAGCTGCGGCTGCCTTTGAGCACGACGACGAGAAACACGATGATATGCCAAAGCCAGCATCCACCATCAAAAGCGAATCAGCAGGCAGCTCCACTTACGCAGCTGCCAAAAGCTTAAGTCCACGCAACAGGTTAGCCAAAACAAACAAATTCAATGCAAGTTGAAAATCAAATTGCATTCAATGCCCATTTTGATTGCAGAAAGCGCAAGGCAATGGAAACGGGTAAACAGCATGTGGAACGTAAGGTGCTGCAGCGTCGTCTTGTGCCACAGCTACAATACAAGAGCAGTGAAAGTCAGGAATCCGAATTGGACGCCATGTTTGCTGAGATCAAACCCGAACCAGTCAAGGCTGAACCTGAGGAGTCCACGGTAGTCGCGATCAAGGAGGAGCCAAGTACATGCAGGGAAGCGCCTAAAACAGAGCTGGATGAAATAATGCAGTTGATCAATCGAACAGAAGAGCAAACCAATAAAATTCTCGAACAACATCAAATCACTTAGAAACGATGAAGATGGCAATATGTTGAGCTCTGTCCATCTGTCTCTTTCTTAATGCAATATTTTTAAGTGTTTGTAAATTTGTTAGTTTACCTTATATTTAATATATATTTATACACATTCTTTTATGCATGAAAATAGCTGAAGCTAAGGCAATGTACAAAAGTTGTAAGATTTTTTTTCTAAATTATTTTAATTATTTTATTTTTAATTATTATTATATTAAATTGTATATTAATACTATAATATATAAGTAAATTGTGTGAATCGTTCAACTTCGATATAAATTATAATTATATATAAAATTATAAATCTTAATAAATATAAAAAATTTATATACAAACTTAGTCTATCTTGTATAGAAGCAAAATAATATAAAATAAAGTAATTATTTTATATTATTTTGATTCAATACAAGATAGCCTAAGTTTTTGATATTTATTAAGATTTATAATTTTGTAAATGAAAGTAAAATAAATCATTTTTATGGTAATTGAATATATTTGCATATAAATAAATTAAAATTGTGTATTTTTGATTTTTCATTAAGTTTATCAAGTTATCAATTAATATGGTAATATATTACCATCCAAAAAAGCTTGATAAAAAAGTAAGTCTCATAATAGACATTCTTATCTCTTTAGCTCATATCTATAGAATCCACATATAAACTATCTACCTCTAGTTCTAAGCTCCAGTGATGTAGAACGTATGAGCGCACTAACCCATACAGTTCTTAGATCTTTAAATACATGTTAGATCTGTTGTATAGCTTCGACTTGAGTGGAGCTGTGACAGCTCAATTCAACTCTGCTCAGAATCAATATCCTTTGGAGTTCAGCATTTATTTAGTCATCGAATGTGAAGACGCTTCAACTTCTTAATATTTCTATTTGGATTTCAATCCATGCATTTCCATTTATGCTGTTTGCTTTGCTCTTTACTCGGTCACGTGTTTGGTGGGTGCGTCTAATCAATCAAAATAGTTTTTTATTTTTACAATTATTTATTTACTTATTGATATTCTGAATTAATTTTAATTGAAATAAATATTTCGAAATAATCAAAATAGCCAAGTATTTTCCTAGAACTTTGCGTGCGAGAACAAGTGGCAGCTACGTTATAAACCATCTATTGTTTACGCAATACCCTAGAAAGAAGTACCTATCGAAAAATGAGGGTATATACATTTGCAATCATAGGCCAAGCCCTCTGCACTCTCTATCAGTCGATGAGCCTGAGCTGGGCATATATTTAATATGAAATCATATCATATCATATCATATCATATCATATATCATATCTGGGCACTATCTTCAGTTGGCTTCAAGAATTCCACGCGCTGCAAGCTGTAAATCATCATTGTTAAACACATTGATAGGCCAGTTGATTTGGGAAAATCCATTCAATAATTTTTGAGTGAATTTTTGCGAGGGGTTTATCAAGACAGTCTATCACACCCCTTAGCCATGGCCCGTTTCATGCCCGCTCTGATTAGATTATGTCGCTCATGTATCGCCAGATTTAATTGTGACGATACCGCGACTGACTAACGATCGATGGCCAAGTGGTTCTATTAGCCATGATTGTCCATACAGTTAGTTGACGTTTTCAGCTTGTGCCGTAAATACGAAGACTCCCCACATGGCTGCCCAACGATTTGTGACGATCGCTCTGACGATAGTCCTTCTTAGCATCTATCTGGCCGTTGGTATGTGCGAACTGAATGGAGATTCAGAGATTCTAGATATATCATTTATCACATCTCTTGCTCGTGCTTAGGCGCTAGACTGGACACACCGCTGATGCGTTCCAGATTCAATGTGGATCCCGGCCGGATTATCAATGGCACCGAGGCCATCATGGAGGCCACCAGGCATCAAGCCAGCCTGCGGCGTCGCCTCAACGATGGCTACTTCTTTGGCACCGGCCACATATGCGGCGGCTCGCTGATCAAGCCCAACGTCGTCCTCAGTGCGGCCCATTGCTTTGTGGAGTAAGTAGAAGGATTTCAGCACAGCAGATACCCAATTAAAATACCCCACTCCAAAGCTCCGTACTATTTCCTGATCAGTCTTTATAGCTGATAACTGCCCACTGATCGTCATCAGATGTACGTCATAGAGCTAACAATTTGTGTAATCATTCACATATAGGTTTTTCCATCTGATTGTCTATGAGTAGCTCTATTTGCTGTCTCATGGCTGAATTGAACACCTCTGATCGCATCTCTTTGATATCTTAAATGCCTTGTGAAACATCATGTTTAATAGCTAAAGTGATCTGACTTAACTAGGAAATTAATTAAAAACTTTTCTGATTGCATTTTTTTTTTATAACCAAGTTTTACGCTTTAATGAAGTCTTACATTTCTTATCTAGCCAGGTAATCTACGATGGCACCTTCCTGCCCAAAGAGGACATAATTGTGGTCATGGGCAACTTGGATCGTTTCGATAAGACCAACACCCTGACCTTTGACATTGAGCAGCTGATATTTCAGCTGGATAAATTTGATCTGTCCACATATGAAAAGGACATTTCCCTGCTTTTCCTCAGTGGTTCAGTGCCGGCAAAACATCCCACGATACGACCCATCGGACTGACTGCTCTAACAGTGCCGGCGGGCACCGTTTGCCAGGTCACCGGGTGGGGCAACACCGAGTATGGCTACGGCTCCGATTTACTCATGACCGTAGATGTGCCCATGATCGACGAGACGGTGTGCATCAACGACAGTCAACTGGGTCATTTGGTGCGGCCTGGCATGCTCTGTGCCGGCTATATGGAGGGGGAGCGTGATGCCTGCAATGGTGACTCCGGTGGACCCCTTGTCTGCCAGAGCCAGCTGGCGGGCATTGTATCCTGGGGCATTGGCTGTGCCCAGCCCTTGCTGCCAGGTGTTTACACCGATGTCTCCTACTACTACGACTGGATAATCGAGCTAATCTCTGAGGAGGGCAGTGGAGAAGGCAGCGGAGAAGGCAGCGGAGAGGGCAGTGGAGAAGGCAGTGGAGAGGGCAGCGGAGAGGGCAGCGGAGAGGGCAGTGGAGAGGGCAGCGGAGAGGGCAGTGGAGAGGGCAGCGGAGATGGCGTTGGAATGATTACATTTTCCATGGGCTTGAGCATGGCAGTGCCTGTGCTACTTAGCCTATGCCACGTTTCTTAGTTATGTCTAAGCCTAGTTTGTAAAAAGAACTCAATGAAGCAAAATGAAAGAGTGCCCGACTGGAAGATACTCTAAGCCCTGCGCAGGGCTGCCCATCCCATAATTCATTTGCAAATTTTTGAAGAGAGCTAGTTTCTAGAGGATGTATCTAAATATATAAAAACAAATATGTACAAATGTATGCATATAGATATACAATATAATATTAATAAATCTGTGGCATAGAAAAATCTAGATTTACGCTTTAAATATCGATTCATTTCGAGCTCAACGTAATTAGTCTACGATGGATCTGAAGCAAAAGTGAATTGAATTCATCTAATAAATTTCCTTAATGGATGTAGATATATGGACATATTAAAGTGCCTTAAACAGAGCTAAGGCTCTATAATTAAAATCGGTGGAAAATAATAGAATAATAAATAACAAGTAAGAAAGCTGTAGTCGAGACTGCTCGACTACGAAATCCCCTGAGCACTTCTTCGAACGAATCATAGTCCAAGAATAACTCGTTTCGATTCTCCAAAAAATCACGAGCACACACACACACGCTGATCTACGCTTGTGCGCCTGTATGTGTGTAAGCATTGCAGGCGTATAGCTGTCTCTCCCTCTCTCGCTTGCTCTGCCGCGTGAGTTTTGCTGCCATAACTTATTTGATTAATAATTCTGTTTGTAGACGGATAATCGCAATCAAACTTTCAGATTATGATCACGGCATAAATATCTATATGCCAAACCAAACTGCATGTCTCTAGTATTTGAAATACATTTTTTACACATTTGTGGGTGTGGGGGTGAATTGGCAACCGCAATCCAAAATCTGGCAAAAATCGAAATTGTATTAAATTAGTATCTATATATATGCAAAAGACTTGGAGACTCTAACCCTAAAGATGAATTAGCTAGAATTTTATAACTGATTCTCGTTAAATGTTTTACTCGATAACTCTTGAACGATACAAGTTATCGGATTTGTGAAACAAACTCGTACTGCGCGTAAAACAGAGTGCCAGTTTAACCTGAAAATCATTTTTTTTCTTCAATCTAGTTTGCTTTTGCTTGCCTTGAATTTTCGTATGGCTTAGCTCATTCGAGAAAATTTCAGTCTCACATATTTACTGAACATATCGTGTTGAATTTATTTATTTATTTTCTTTTTGTGAATTTTTTTTTCTTTTGCCAAATAAAAATGTGTTCAAATTTCAATATACGCTGGGAAGGTAAAATGGACGCGTTGTTGCTATTGCTATTGGTTGTCACGGGCGCAATGGGCGCGTCCAGAGTGGAGCAGAAAGTAGAATTTTTGCCTGCAGAGCTGGCAGAACAGAAGCAGAATCTCGATTGGGATGTGGGAAAGCTATTGCCCAACGATTACTATGTCTCTCTGCGACTGAAGCAAGCGGATACCTTTCGCCAAAGCGCTGGCTATGTTTGCGGTGGTTCGCTCATAAGCCACAATGTGGTGCTAACAGCCGCACATTGTTTCGTGGAGTATGTGGTCGACGACATGCATGTGGCAACGGCTGAAGTCCTAATCGATTTGTTCTTTTTTATTTCAGTAAAACCCGTTTGGATGGCATGATTATGGACAAGTCGAATTTCGTCGTAGTGCTGGGCAAGAAGCAAGAGCTGAACGTCAACGAGAAGGCGCTGTCCTTTGAGCTGCAGGAGGTTCGGCTGCAGGTGACGAATTTCGATATGAGGAAATATGACAAGGACATCGCAGTCATTGTACTCAAGGGTGCAGTGCCGCCGTTTATACAGCCTGTGGAGATGGCCAAGGGCGACTCTCAGCCGCTAACCGATTGCAAGATATCCGCCTGGAACAGCAATCAACAGCAGTACTTCCTCGGCCAACTGGTCAACCTGAATGTGAATCTAATCAATGAGGCAGACTGCCAAATGGGCGACCTATTGCCGGGCATGCTGTGTGCGGCAAATGCGAACGATCACAACCTGACGGACTGTACCACAGACGTTGGAGGAGCATTGCTCTGCCAAGGGCAGCTGGTTGGCATCAGCTCATATGGAGTGCGATGTGGCGTGCCCCACAAATCGGGCATCTACACCAGTGTGCAGCACTATAAAGTCTGGGTAGATGAGCTCGTCAAGCGTTTCGAACCACGCGAACAACGAAAGGCATCGATAGCGGAAGCTAGTGAGGTGAATTCGGATTCCGATACGGATGATTCTGAATTTGATTCTGAAGACATGCCTGACTCTGAGTCTGGACAATCTAAAAATGATTTATTGAACGTATTAGGAAACAAGAAACTATCAGCTGGCAATACTTTCAAACCATATAGCATTAACTTATATGCGATATGCATGCTAACTCTATGCCGCTTCTAGTAATCCATGCCTATTCACTGATATGTAGAGAAGCCTACTTTTAGGGCTTCGCCGAACCAAATGGCGGAAGTGCCGAATCGGTTATACGTATTGAAATGAGTCCCTTGCATTGTCACTGGAACACGAAACAAAGCCAAACAGCTATGGTCCTAAATATGATGTTCCCTAATCTACCCTGAAGAGTCCTTTCCCAAATTACTCGAAATTGCATTTGATATAAGTGGAAAAACTATATTTATAAACAATTTATTGATCTAAATATAAATTTGACGTGACCAATTGGGTAATTTTATTGGAAAATGAATTAGTCAAGATATCGCTTGTCTTGCGCCACATCAAACAGCATCAAATAGAACCTCTAGATATTCTACGACAGCTAGCTGAAAGTCTTTTCAGATATATACTCGAATATATAATATATATAACGAAGCAAACGGAATACCGCTTTTCAGAGTACAGGGTATTACACCGCTTAGACTCTACTCTACTTATGCTGCTCTAGCAGCGTGTTGGGCAATTCCTAATGCTTATCAACAATCGACAATCGCTTGTCGAATGCAATTTCGCTATGTAATCGTCTGGTCTGTCAATTACCCTTGACGATCTTGCGAAACAAGCCTATTGGATGTGTTTAATTGGCATTTGATAGGAGAGCTTTGCTGTGATATTACCATAGGAAAGTAACAGGTAACAGAGAACGGACGTTTTTCTCTGAATGGTGGAAATTTGATTAACAATTGATTGTCCGACTTTTATCCATGCCATTGCATAGACCTTGCGTCTGATAAAAGAAACATGTTAAAGGTATGTTAAGCGTGCAGTAATTATATTAAGTGCATGTTAAGTGCATGTTATTTGTATATCTAGTGCATATTATACTTAAGACAAGGCATTTCTGCTTTGTAAAGTGCATTTCAACTCTAGCCTAGATACATTTACTCAATGTGTTTACAAAATATGTCCAGGGTATAACAAATCGTTAGCCATGTTGCCAACTTCAAGTGCAAAGCTCGCAATTTAAACATAAATAAAAACAAAATGAAAAATCGAAGAAAACAAAATAGAAGAAAATAATAATAATTAATCTGAGTTCTTATCAACTGCGATTATTATTGTGTGTGTGTGTGTGTGTGTGAGAATGTATTTTTTATGGCATGTTGTGGCTTTATCAGTACATATAAACATAAAAAAACAAAAAACAAGAAGGAATGCCCAACATTGATAGAAGGAAGTAGAAATACTCTTTAAAGATCATGATAGAGGAAGAAATAAAGTTAGAGAGAGAGGGAGAGAAAGAGATAGAGAGAGAGAGGGAGAGACGGAGAGGGAGAGAGAGAGAGAGAGATAGAGATAGAGAAGGAGAGAAAAAGAGAAAGAGAGCGACAGAGAGAGAAATAAAGTGAGAGAGAGAGGGAGAGAAAGAGATAGAGAGAGAGGGAGAGGGAGAGAGAGAGGGAGAGAGAGACAGAGAGAGAGAGGAAGAGAGAGACAGAGAGAGAGAGGAAGAGAGAGGGAGAGATAGAGATAGAGATAGAGATAGAGATAGAGATAGAGATAGAGATAGAGATAGAGATAGAGATAGAGATAGAGATAGAGATAGAGATAGAGATAGAGATAGAAAGAGAGAGACAAAGAGACAGAGAGAGAGAGAGAGAGAGAGAGCGAGAGAGAGAGAGAGAGAGAAAGAGAGAGAGAAATAGAGAGAGTAATAGAGAGAGAGAGATAGAGGTAGAGATAGAGATAGAGATAGATATAGAGATAGAGATAGAGATAGAGATAGAGATAGAGATAGAGATAGAGATAGAGATAGAGATAGAGATAGAGATAGAGATAGAGATAGAGATAGAGATAGAGATAGAGATAGAGATAGAGATAGAGATAGAGATAGAGATAGAGATAGAGATAGAGATAGAGAAGGAGAAGGAGAGAAAGAGAGCGACAGAGAGACAGAGAGAGAGAGAAACACTTCAGATCAATCAAGCCAGCTCAAGTCTATATTTACACACGTTACACACCTTATGAGCAGTCAATATGATCCATTGAAAGTGTATAGAAATAAACATTGACCGAAATCAAATCAAAATTGAATTATCTGGGGGAAAAGCGTTTGCGAATTTGCTTTCGTGCGATTTAGAATAGAATTATTTCATTCAGCGTTCGGCTCTCTCGAAAGGTGCGCACTATCTATCCGAAAGCCTCAAGTGTCTGGCGATCCGTTCTAATAATAATAATCCTGAATCCAAGTTCAAATTCTTCGGAGCAATGCAGCTCAACGATCAGATCAAGAAGATCATCAAAATTATGATTTTTGCATTTCTATGCGCCGAAATGCAAACAAGTAAGTCCAAAAGAATATTAGAGTAAGGAGCGCTATTTGATAGAGTTGTTCAAATAAACATTTTTTTTTTAAGTTTATGTAACAGTTTTTTAATGTATGTAATCTAGCTTGAGCTATAGAAAATTGTAAAAATATTCACTAATTTTTCAGCTAGAATTTTGGAGTGAGAAGACTCGAGATTTCAGATGATATAATATTAGATCTTTAACAAATTTTGGTTGGTGTCTATATGTTACGGAATACTAAAATATAATCGATTTTAGATTATTTATTATTTTCATGGCAGTAGATGGCTTGTCGCTTTATAGTATATATGTAAATTAATCTTTTAAAATGTCATATTATGTATATATGCTTATATATATTCGATAGACTTTGCCCTTGGTCAAAGTATGTTTTCTGGAAAGCTCGATCTAAGTGAAGTTTTATTTGGAGAAACATTTCTATTCTTAAAGATTATCAAAATTTTTATCTATAGATATTTTTAGTTAAAACTTATGAAAATTTTAATTAAAAGCGCAGAAATCTCACTATGAGTAGATAATTTTGTAAAATTAGATATTATAGAGCAGTGGATTGACGCAGTCCTTATAGCCATGCTCAGCTATTTTTTTTGACTGTGGCAGATGCGGAGAGTCAAGGCCAAACTACAAATAGCCCATTCGTGGTTTCCGGCGTATTTGCTGACCAATAACTATTGATAGGCGCAGTCGTACGGCACGCGCGTCAGAAATTCGTATTATCGTGCGATACTACTAATGCCCCAAACTAAATGGCTGGAACAACAAGAATTGGTAAACAAACGATCAGCTGATGGGGGAATGCGCCTGAGTTGTTCATTCGTTCGTACGTTCGTTGATACTGATAAGTCCAACGCCATGGATCACACCATTCAATAAAAATGCATTTCACCTGTTGCCAAGGCCAACTCCGAAACTGTTCGATAATAAAAGAGGAAAGTTTTGTTTTCACGTGGCTCTCAGATTCCGAGATGATAACAGTTGCATAATATTTTTGATTGATTGATAATATCGAAGATATCTGCGATATTGCTTGGTTCCGCTAAAAGTATTTTAGATCTATGTTTATGCGAGTTCTCTAAGATCGAATCTCTTATTTAGCCTAACTTACCGCTTCGTTTGCTTCTCTCTCAGCCTTCACGCACTCGGGACTGGCTAAGAAGCGCAGCATTGGCTCATCCGCACCGGCAGCACCGTATCAAGCCTCGATACGACTGCTCGATCAGGAGCTGGACTACTTTGGCAAGGGTCACATTTGCTCGGGTGCACTGGTGGCTCCCTCCGTGGTGCTGACTGTGGCTCAGTGCGTTTACGAGTAGGTGCACAGCTGCCGCGGCGCATTGCCGACGTATCAGACTAATTGCTCTTTGCACTATTATTAATTGCAGTCAGGACAACTTGAGATTCTATCATCCGGCGCAGCTGCGCGTCGTGCTGGGCAGCACTCAGCGCTTTTCGCCGACGGCTCATGGCCAGGTGTTGGGCGTAACTCACGTGCACAAGCCGCCCAAGCCGCTGTCTCTGGCCATACTCATGCTCGAACAGGATATTTCTGCGCATCTCACGCGCATTCAGCCCATTGCGCTGCCCGTGGGCAAGGAGCTGCTGGAGCGTACATCTGAGGCGTGGCACATTAGCAGCTGGGGCTTGGCTGGCGAGGATGGCCACGAGCTGCATGATTTGCTGCGGCTGCGCGTGAGCCGCTCGCCCTGCGGCCAACAGCTGTGCGTGAAGTACGACGAGCAGGCCTATGAGCTGGATGCGGGCGCTCCACTGACCACAGCCAATCAGCTGCTCGGCCTGCGCAGCCAGTCGTCCGTCTTTGTCGATGTTGCCAGCCACGTCGACTGGATACGTACGCAGATCGGCGATGGCTCCAATCAGAACAGCTCCATTTGGGGCATTTTGGGTCTGCTGGCCTTCACGCTCTATGTGATCAAGTGCAGCTGCAAGGGCCTCAGTCCCTAGATGGAGTCGATGCCATCTACAGCCAAAACAAAGAACGGAAACTTTGCGGAAAATGTGATAATTCTTATTAGGGGTATGCCATAGAATATTCAAATATAAGCATGATTGTTCATATACATATATATATTTTTATGTAGTTATATTTATATATATTTTATATATATTTTTTTTTAAATTTATAATCAATTTATTTGAATTTTATGTGCATCAATATTTTTTTTTAAATTTTTTGTTTTATATTTTAAGTAGAATAAACAATTATGTTCCATGGAATTTCCACAATTTATATGATTAAATTTCTGATCTTTACTTTATGTATAATTATATAATTTTGTACATAATTTTATGTCAAATTATTTATAATTTTAATTGAATTTTATGTGCAATTTTTTTTTTTAATGTAGAATTTTTATAAATTGATTTTTAAGTAGAATAAACAATTGTTATGTTCCATGCTTCATGGGAAATATTTAACCAATTTTTTATTATGAATATTTGTTTATATATTCATTAGGGATATTCTTGAATAGCACTTATTCTAAATTTAGCTGATATTACACAAGATGAACAGATATATATAGATATTTAACAAAAGCTTTATATGAGTTTAATTAGATAAGTTTTTATATGGGATATTCCCGTCATATATACATATACATTTATCAGGGCTATTCCACTATAAATTAAACATGAAATATATATATACATCAAGATGCTTAAACTATCTAATTCAGCTAATTTTTAGCAAGCAGCAGAGGTATTCGCTCTGCGGGAATCGACAAACAAATATTTTATACAATCTAAGGGATAACAAAGCAATAAAGTGTCTTGAGTGAACTTTAGCAACAATTAATAATAACATTTCAAACATAAACAAATAAGGGAATGCCCCTGCTAATCGAGCAGCGCTTTGATCAAACTGCAAAAGCGCTGCCCGCAGAGCAGCAACACGGATGTGGAGGTCGTTAGCTGCTGGCCGGAACGTATCAGTGGCCAG
This sequence comes from Drosophila buzzatii, assembly GCA_035045845.1. Lineage (NCBI taxonomy): Eukaryota > Metazoa > Arthropoda > Insecta > Diptera > Drosophilidae > Drosophila > Drosophila buzzatii. Next base: position 13,302,175 of record JAWNOS010000596.1, read on the forward strand.
GACCATTGGAAGTCGGCCATGTGGCCATAGGTGCGCTGCTGCCAGCCCTCGATGTGGGCGTAGCTGAAGAGATGGAAGTGCCTGGAGCCGGGCAGCGTTAGCACCAGCAAATGGCGCTCCTGGGCAACGGTAAAGGGCAGCAGCTGCTGGATGCGTGCGGCCAAGTGCAGTTGCTGGAGCGGCACAAACTGCTGAGCCGTCGGATTGTAGCTGTAAATGGCAATGTGACGACAGCTGTGGCAGCTCAGCAGCAGCTGCTCCGATTGCAGCTCGACCAGATCGTAGTCGCCCTCGATGTGCTGCAGCAGCTCGAAGCGCTGGCTCTGTGCGTCCAGGCGATGCACTGCCAGCACTGGCAGATGCTCCACATGCTGCAGTCCGTTGGTCAACAGCAGAGTTGATATGATGCCATGTGCCTTGTCCTCCAGCTGAATAAGTTTCATCAGGTGGCCAGCCGCGGCGGGCTGCACCGATTGCCAATCGCTGAGGCTACAATTTGTATGATTCACTCGCAGCACACGCACCTCATCCGGGCTGCTGATCAGTAGCAGGCTGTAATCGTGCTGATCGTGCAGCTGCAGTTGCTCCACATGCTGGTGCATACCCAGCGTGTGGGTGTGGCCCCGGCAACTGATGCGCACGCGAGCTCGGAACTGCTGCTCCAGTTGGCAATAGTTTTGCGCCTTCACACGTATGGCAGCTCGCTCGGAGCTGGCGCGCAGCAGCTGGCTGGCCAGGCTGACGTTGCTTAAGTGGACAAGCTGCTGCTTCCTGGAGAACTGGGCCAGCAGCTGCTGCAGCTGACAGATGCCAGTTGGCTGTGGCGTTTGTGGAGCAGCCGCCAGCTCGAGCGACTCATTCACTGGCGGCTCACTCCAAGTCCACTTCAGCGGCGGCTGCTCGAAGTCCAGATAGAGCAGACGCTGGCTGCGATTGCCACGCTGCTGTTGCAGTTGCTGCTCCAACTGGAGCAGACGCTGACGCAGTTGCTGGCGTGCCACATTCTGTGGCTGCGTCTCCAGTCCAGCCTCTCTCGATTCACTTATTGACGCATCCACAATCAGGCCGCCATCGAAACGCGCGTCATCCAGGACCAAGCTGTCGATGCTATAGTCACGATCCGTGTAGATGCTCTGCTGATAGCTCTCGCTGAGATCACGGCCATTGAGGCGCATAATGTGGGCGGGGCCCTCGAAGCGAATGCCGCCGGCAAAGGTTTTCGGGCCGCTGACCAACTGTGGCCGCTGGCCATGTCGATAGACGACATTCTGCAAGGGAATCCCATTGATGGTGCGCAGCAGGCAGCGCTCGCCAAGCACCAGTTGCTCGAACTGCAGTGTGCCAAAGAGCTCCAGGGAGGCACCATGGAGTGGCACACGCTGCTCCAGCAGATACGCCAGACTCATGCCATTAATCTCGTCCAGTTGCAGCTGCTGCTCCAGCTCCAATCGCTCCATGCGAACTGGCGGCCAGACAACGTCCGCCCCCTGCTCAAAGATGCTAGCCACATGGCCACCATTGAGCTGCCCTTGGACTTGCAGCTCCTCTATATATGGCGGCTCTTGGAAGTGAAGTTCTGCTGCGATGGGCGCTCCGCTGGAGCGTCGATATAGCGAGGCATTCAGCCGGCGCAGATCAATCTGATTCAGCAGCTCGAATTGCCCATCGTTCAGCAGATTGATGGAGCGGGCGCGCACAGCATGAAGCATAGTCTGCGGCGCCTTCACGACTTGCGTGCTCGACGCCTTCCTCAGCAGCGCATCCTCCGCTATGTGGCTAAGATTGAGCTGACGCGGAAAGCTTTGACTGGTCTGTAGCTGGCCCAGGTGGGGCTGGTGCAGGACGACATGTCCAGAGATGATTTGCTTGCCCTGGCGACGTACCGCATGGCGACGCAAATAGTCCAGCTGCGAATTGGAGTCATGCTCTCCACTCCACAGGGCATCGCCTAGCACCACGAGGCTACGCCAGCTGCGCTGTTGCAGCGCCGTCAGCTGCTGTTCCAGCTGCGGCAACTGTGGATCATTGGCCAACTGACAGCTCAGGCTGCCATTGATGTGCAACTGGCCAAGGTGAAGATCGCCCTGCAGGTGCAACTCGTCCTGTCGCAGGTCCAGAAAGCTGCTGGCTGGCACACCATTCACCTGACCCACGTCCACATTGCTGGCCGTCAGCCGATCGAAGCTATAGATGCCGCCAATCGACTGGGGCGTGGTGCGCAGCAGCGTGTCCTCGAGCAGAGCGGATAGATCCAGGCCACTCAGGCTTGGCGCTTGTAGAGCATCCGTAATCAGCACCGGCTCCTGGAAGCACTTCTCACCAGAGATCACGCTGTTGGCATTCGCGCTCACCAAACGACCGACATACTCGTCCCAGTGGATGCCATTGAGAGTCTGCAGCTGCAGTGGCCGCTCGAAGCGCACGTTGCCCTCGATGATGAGCTGTTTGCGCAGCAGGAGTGGCGGCTGCGTTCCTCGATCCGGTTGCCCGCTGGGCAAGCTCATCGTGCCAAGCAGCTCATCGAAGGCCAGGCCATTGAGCCGCTGAAAGATTAGGCTCTGCAATTGGGGCTTTTCCAGTAGCTCAAGGCGCTGCAGACTGTAAGCCGGCTGCAGCAGCTGCGACAGTTGCATGTGATTCAGGCGCTGGGCAGACAAATTGCCCGCAATCTGCACGTGACTCTTGACCACAATCCGTGCAAAGTACTTGAGGCTGCTGAAGTTCTGTGAGAGCTGGCCCTTCAGCACCAGCTCGGAGACGGGCAGCCCATTGAGCATTTGGCTTGAGAGCGCATCCACTTGCAATGGTGCCTCGAATCGCTTGCTGCCCGTTATGTTGGCCGTCTCGCCCTGACGCACTGCGTCTGCGGCCAGCTGAGCCAGCCGACTGCTATAGTTGCCACAGTAGACATCGCCATCAATGCGGGCATCCATGAAGATCACATGCAACGGCTTTCTGAATGCTCGTCTCACGGGATCATCTTCTGCTGCGCCGCTGAGCAGATGCTCAGCCGTTGGATGTCCATTGATATGCTGGGTACTCAAGGCGCCTGCTGTCACCTTGGCATTGCCAAAGATCAGTTGCTTTAGGTGCTATGGAAGGCAAGATGATTAGTGATAAGTGAATGACTTGCTCGCAAATAACTTTGAATCGTTTCTCCTTGTCTGCAAATAATTCTCTTTAGGAAAAACTCAGAGAGCAACTCTCAGAGAGAGTCCGTTTGCAATCGGGCTCTAGTTATTTCCCGACCCGGTTTGGTTGAGTATGAGAGGGAACGTCAATCGCATCGTTCTCTAAATGAGGTTCGTCAAAAGAGAGCGTCAGACGAATAGTCTTCGTCCCATAGACGAAGTCTCTTGCTCTCATTGAGTGAATGACTAAGTTGCTGACTAGAAAGTCTTATTGACTAACATGACTAATTGATAGTTGGATAGTTTGTCTACATTTGCTTGCCCAATTATGCTTATATTATAGCCTGATCAGTCATACTTGACTCTATCTTCAACTCCCCTATCTGACTAACCTGAGTTTTATTGAGCAGTAGATAGTGTGCGTGCAAGTCCTGTGCACGCAGAGATTGCCCCAACAGCAGCATCCGCGTTGCATTCGTGTCTGCCTGCAAATTGTTCACAGTGAGGGAGCCGTTCAGCGTGACCCTGCGCATATAATATTGCTGAAGATTGGAGGACTGCTGCGTGCTCTCGGTTGCCATTTGACGAGGCCATTGTGTCGTCGTGTTCGCTACGTGAATATCACCTGAGACACTCATCTGGTATATGCGAACGGGCGCTGCAAGGAACAATGGCTATATCAATGTGCTGCATAATATTATGTTATGTTTTGTTAGTCTATAACTATGTTGAATGGTTAACTGAATATACTGAATATCTTGCATGCTTTGCAGGAAGTGTCATTTCATTCACTCATCCAGCACCCATTTGGTTTTGAAAATCATATAGTTTCAGGCCGTCTTCCACTCAATTCAAAATTCGAAGATGTTCGGTTTCGGACCTGATGAAATTTTTGGCAAAAAGTGTGACGCTATTATGATGTCACTTTTTTTGTGTTGGATTGACATTTAGATATCGATTCCGATGACGATTAAGTTCATTTTTTTTTTTTTTTATATAGAATCTCCTAATTATTAAGTCCTCGAGTCCTTACTCACTTTTAATGAGGGAATTGCTGTCGCCGCGAAATACAATATCCTCTGCAAAATTGAGGCCATTGACGAGCTTGGCATCCAGCTTGGGTGCATGGAAGGCGGACATGAATATATTGGAGGCCACTACCTGGGGCTGGCGCAAATTGAAGAGCTGCTGCACCACCAGCCCATTCAGCAGCGGTGTCTGCAGATTGACAACGCGAGCGCGCAGCTGGAAGACCAGACGTCCCGCGATCTCGTTGTCGCGCGACTTCAGAAAGAGCGAATCGTAAAAGTCAAACCAGGAGATATTGTTGATGCGCTCCACTTGGAGATGGCGCACCACCAGATGGTTAGCCGGTAAGCGCTCTGGCTGCTGCTTGTCACTGGGCGGAATCAGCAGCTGCTGTGTGTGCAGCTGCTTGGTGACCAGCTGTCCCTTGATGTTTAGTATGGCTGGCGGCTCGGTGGACTCCACAGAGTAGCCTAGCAATAGACCAAGAGAATGCTTTAAAAAGTTTCAATTCACTTGGTGCAATGAGGTGACTCTCACCTGGCAGCAGTTCACCGTGGTAGATCAGATTCTGGACATGCAAACGCCTTGCCTTGAGCGTGTCCAGTACACCCGCATTGGATGCATTGCCCACGCCAAAGGAACGCCTGTTACGCCTGCTGACATATCGTTGACGCAGTTGCTCCACTCGTTGCTGTAGTTGCACCGGACTGACCAGATGGTCTCCATGCAGCTGCACCAGTTCAATGCGTGAGCCGCTGTGAACACGCAATGGCTGCGTCTGGTTGGACTTCGGGTCGTGCTGGCCCAGTGCCTGGATCAGCTTATTCAATGCATCCACTTGTTGCTTGCGACGCAGCAGCCGACTGCGCAGTCCATGAATTGCCTGCTCGAATTCGTGACGATGCTGCTGCACGCTGCTCAGATCTGAGGAAGAACAAGTGAATAACGATTGATATCCAATCAAGACAGGTCTGTGGCTTACCATCGTTCCCTTCCAGATTGGCGCCCAGGCTGGCCGGCTCGTTGGCCCCGCCCAGCTGCACCATCCGCAGCATGGTGGTGCTAGGATTAGATTGATATGTCAGCAGCACAAAGCTTTCGTTCTGCGGATTGCGATGGGTGTAGACGCCAGCCGGTTGGGCACTGGCTCCAAAGCCGCTGTAGCAATCGAGGCGCTGGCTATTGAACACCAGCATCTCGCCATTGGCACGTGTACCCACCAGCAGCTGGCCCTGTTCGGAGGCGGCCAGGTGACTGAACTGCAGCTGTCGCAGCACATGCTTTCGATATACCACAAAGTTGCCGTCGACCATGCGGAAGAGGATGCATGAGCCTCCGCTGCTGCTGATGATGCTGGGACAGGCGAAGATCAAATTGCGGCCACGAAAGCGCACGGCCAGCACATGACGTGCCTGCACCGTGAGGCTCTGGCGGCGCACCAGGCGCAACGTGGGTGTCAGCAGCTCATGGACGGACAGCACGAGCTGTGGAGCAAGATTATTAGAATTACAATGGTGCCTTGTGACCAAATGGGTTTAACACCTTAGTTTGCCCTCGCAGCGATCGCCCCGTGATTATGTAGTAGGGCTGACGGCCCACCACCTGAAAAGCCTTAAGGGTCGGCAAATTGAGCTCCTCCACGGGATTGAAATAGGTTTCCAGCCATTCGTAGGTTCTGTAGAAGTTCAAGTTTGAGCACAACTGGTAAATAGATTCTAAGCCAGGTGCAGATAACTCACCTGCATCTGGCCTGACTGTGGGTCACATTGAAGGTCAGCAGCAGCAGCACCTGGTCTGCATTTGGCTGCAGCAAATGAAGTTGTTGCAGGCTGCTGCCAGCCAGAGCGAACTCCTGAATGGGATCGAAGAGTAGCTGCCGGGCATCCAACATCGCCTGCTGGGGCAGCTGATAGAACTCGACAGAGTCGTCCAGGGCCACGGCCAGCAACAGATACTCTCGCCAGAGGACGACAGCGGCGGCAGTGGCCAACTGGAGGCGCACACGACCCGTCAGCTCACCCAGGCGCACCAGCCGTTTGTCCTTGCCGGACAGCTGCAGCTGGAACAGTTCATGGCCATGGAGCACTAGCAGCAACTGCGGCGCCCGCAGCACAAGCAAATGCCGTTCGTGGCGCAGCTCCATGTCCATGAAAGGCAGACGAATCTCTACGCTCAAACTGGTGCCGTTAGCATCCTTGCGACAGACGCTGGGCAGCAGCTTCGCTGGACTGCTGTCAATGGGCGCCTCTGATCCATGAATCTGTGTATTTGGTTAGAGAGGGAGAGCTGCCAGGGTGAGCAGATTTTATTCATCAATTTTTTTTCTACTTACCGTTATAAAATTGAATACACATAGCAATACAATACGCAAGTCCATGAATAACAAATACAAGCACAAACAGGGGACTGAGGGAGATCTTGATTAGTTACGATCTCCAATTTAACTAACATCAAATTTTCGGCGCACGCGTCTTCAAAATTCATAGGTCTTGTGTCTGCTTCCATGTAACGGTTTAATTCTTGAGTGGAAAGACGCGTAAGCACTGCTGAGAGAGAAGGAGAGAGAGAGAAGAGCGCCAGAGACGACTTCATATTGGTACACAACTTAAAACAATGTGTGAATATCAAATGCAAAAGCAAACGTAATGTGTCTGACGCTCTGTAACGGTTAACTGCTTGTTTGCAAAAGGAGTGTAAGTACAGGCAGAGAGCGTATGAGCAAACGAAAAGACTGCAAGATGACAAGAGTAGAAGAGAGACAAACTGAGCTGAGATTTTTTCATGCTGTACAGTGGTACAATGCACTTGAAACATTGTGCGAATATGAAATGCAGAATTGGCACAAATATCAAAGCAGCTGTTTATTTATAATATAAAAAATAATAATATATAAAAAAATTAATTACAGATATTAATATAAATAATAAATATAAATAATAGTATATAATATCAAACAAGAGCATAAATTAAATATAGAATTATTATTCTTTTATGATAGATGTAAGAAAAATTATTTAAGCCTAAACGTATGCTGTACTTTATATACCAGTATTATGATATATTCTACATTGTAGGCAATGTATAATACTTTTTTCAAATTGGAAAATATGCAACATCTGAATTATTTCAGCCGTATATATCTATGAAGATAATACAGAACATTTATGTTTAACAGATAAATTATGTTGCGGTAAGCTATTCGAACTTGTATAACATAAATTCCGAAGACACCTTTTGCATATGCTCCGAAAGAAGACCCCAAAAATAGAAGCCATTGGTAAATGCCATCGAAGCTGTTGAGTCAATCGGCTTCGATCATTAGTGGAGGTCATTAAAGGCCCTAAATCGGCTGCATAAATGTGCCAGCTACTGCGACACACCCCTCAGTGCAGCCCACTGCTAATGCCATCGGAAGTGCCAGACATCAAAAAAGGAAGAAGAAAAATCACGTAAAAATAAAACCCGAAATACCATTAAAAATGTATCCGTGCCTCGACCTCAACTCCAAGTGATAGGAAACGGCAATAATTTCATCAACGGAAAGCAACTCTACGCGTATAAGGCAGCATATGGACTCTAGCCAGTATCAAATTATAAAGCCGAGATTATATTTAATGATTCGTCAGTTTTATTAATTTTGTAGAAGTTTATTACAATTCTTTAAATAAAGAAGTTTTTTTTTTTTTTTAATATTTCTTATTTAAATAGAATTAAAGTTTGTTTAATGTAATATAGAAATATTTTCCTATGATTTTTCAATTGATTAAAGATATCGCCGTTGTCAAAGGTCAAACTTGGTAGCAGATGTTTTAAAGCTGCTTTTAATTTTTGTGGCATTAGCTATGTCTTTTTTTCCTGCTCTATGCCACATTTGCCACTTGGCCAATTTTGGTCATTCTGACCATTTCGAGCCGCGAGCTTTTTCGTGACTAATTAGCGAAATTCGCGACATCATCATCAAGACACAAGACGACCTCGAAGCTAGCCAAAAAGGGGCCACCACCAACTCGGACAGTTTGGACAGTCTAAACCCTTGACTGCCCATTTGCTCTATCGCTCTGAAGCCTCGATGCTCCCATTGCCCATTGTCATGCATATCGCACATCAGTCGGCTCTGATTTGAGTGCTTTCCGATTAGATGCTTGCATGCGATACTAGCGCCCGCTGTCTCTGCTGGCGCAACAGTCAACAGCACACAAATGTTCCTTATGAGCCTATAACATAATGATACCCTACACACGCATCGCCGATGGGGTGTATAAAGTCGCGAGAAATGCTTGGATGAATGCAAGTCTTTCCTCCAATTTTTGGGTAAGTATGAACATGACATCAATATCTTTCCTCAAATCTTTGGGTAAGTATGAACATGACATCAATATCTACCACGCCATCATTACCTATTACATATGTATATACACAGACATTTTTTTACAGGATATACATTAGTTCATACATTCTATCACACAGCATTCCTATTTGATTTTGTTTGCTTTTTTGTCTGTAGCGCAGGGTAAAACGCGCCAAGCACTCGGGCACAAACGAAAGGAGAGCCGGCGCGAGCGAGAGTGGGAGAGAGAGTTTTACGAATGGAAATTCATAGACGGGAAAATAGAGAGAGAGAGAGAGTGAGTGAAAAAGAGAGCCAGACGTGGAGAGAACAACTGAGGGATAGACAGAGAGTGTGAGAGCGCTTGCAATTGAGAGCGGCAGAGCACCGTTGTCTGCTTGCTGTTGCGTATCTGACCGATACAAAGCAGAGCGACACGATGCGTCGCTGCTGCGGCCGCTGCTGCGAGGCAGCTAACTGTAAGATCGGCGAGCGTATAGCGGGCTGCCGGCGCCTGTCGGACTTCTGAATCATTGTGCAATTTCTCGTCGCGTACACCGGACGTGCCACTGCCACAAGCAGCAGTAGCAGTAGCAGCAGCAGCAGCAACAGACGTCGCGCCCTCGCGAGACGTTTAACAGTTTTTTTTTGTTGTTGTTCAATTTTTGAATACACGCGTGCGACTCGGGTGTGTGTGTGTGCGTGCGTGTGTGTGTGAGTATCTGCTCCACATTTTCATTTATTTTTCCTATATGTTTTGTTTTTTCTTATTTTTTTTTCATTATTGCGAATGGTGCAATTTATAGTATTTATTTGGGTTTCTTGATTGTGCAGCACAAATCGAATACCAAAACAGCTCTCGATATATGTAGTTTATAAAAAGATATAGATAGTGAGAGAGTGCGAAACAATGCATTTGCCAAGCCAAAACCAAAACTAAAAATCACACTCAATCTACAAGCGAATCCTTAATTTTTTTATTTGTGACTCTGTGACGTTAACACTATGAAATTGTGGAAATCCAAGAAGCCCATCGGCGGCTGTGTGCCCGGCAAATCGAGCGCGCTCAAGCAGGATCAGGAGCTGTCTAGCAAACAGCTACAGCTCCAGCAGCAGCAGCAGCAGCAGCAACAGGACTCCAATGCCATTGCGCTGGCGCCCATGCTATCCGGTAAGCTCCACATAACATAATACCAATGGCCCATCTCGAACTGATAGGCCTATGCGCTTGATCTCTTAGCCTTATTCTATCTTCTTTGCTTCTGGCTTTTGTCTTCCTCCACTTCCTCCACTTCTTCCTCTTTTTCTGTTTTATGTTTCATTTCGATTTCCCGTCGCTCAGGGTTATCGCATTTCCGCTCAAGGTGCCGCCTCCCAAAGTGGCCCTCAAGTGCTTCTAATAAGTTTTCCACGTTTTTCACATTTTGTTTTTGTTTTAGTTTTTTTGTGTGGTTTGAATTTCTCAAGCAGAACGCAGTGCAGCACGCATTTGTATCTGTTTCTGTTTCTGTATTTGTATCTGTATCTGTGAGATACAATTTTTTTTTCACGCTGACGCTGGGCCGCCGCTTGACGACTTGGCCGACGCTTTTCAGCAGCCAACATCTTTGACATTTTCAATTAAAAATAATTGCTCGCATTTCGTTTTCATTTCAAAAGCTAAATTTTCACTGCAATTTGTCAATTTCATCTACTGTGCACTGGCCTGTGTGTGCGTGTGTGGGCATGGAAATGGAGACTCATTGACCTGACCACAGATTCTCCATTGAGTTATGAAGTAAAAGTTTCAGTTGCAATTAAAGCCAATAACAAGTCGAAACGGAGTTTGAGTCGCGATTTGACAGATGGCAAAACCAAATGGTTAGCTCTGAGCGTGGAAAGTGTACGAAATATTGCCAAAATATGGCAAAAGCAATTGCTTTATGTTAATGAAATGTTAAGTTAGTGTTATGCGTAGCACTGTTATTCAGCACTTATAGCGCTGCGTATGTTAATTTCACATTTCAATTATAAAATAAAGTTCAATATGAATATATATTAATAATGGGTTTTAGTTATACAAATATTAGGTAACATATGGAGTTATTATATCGAGTGGCTTTTAATACTTTTAATAACATGCCATAACGAAAGTTTTTCAAACGAGTTATCTAACATAATGTATGTTAAGATACTTCTGTTAATTAAATATCTTGTCTTGATTCTCAGCAATGTTCTCAAGCTTATTTTAATGTTAATCAATTATTGTCATATATTGATTCTTAACAAAGTCTTACTTGAAATATAGTCTAGTTAGATGATGACATTAAGATACAGTATCTAGAGATAATTTACAGCGAAAATGCTGGTCATGCTAAGCACAGTTTACAGTTCTGTTATCGTTACTTAACAATAAATATATGCTGTTATTAAGATATTGTTTGTAGAGTTGTTTCAGAAAGTATCTAACTGACATGCAGATACTTTTATTGAGATACTGTATCTCAATAAGATTCTCTTGCCCTTGCCTAGTCAAATTGAATTGAGATACTTGAGAATTCTTTTAAGTTAGAGCAGCTTCATAGTGAACTGAATATATTGAACACATATTAAGTTACTTAGATTTAGTATCTTGCGTTAGCAATAAGGAATTTGCAGTTAGTTAGCTCAGCTACTTAACACATCTGCTGTGTATTATGTGTCCATGAGCAAACTGAGCTGTGTAGCAGCCGCACGATTCACAATTCACGCCACACGACTCACGACGAGTCACGACTCACGACTGGCGTTGCACTTGCAAAGATTGAGCTGGAAGAGTTATGGCACATATCGTTTAACCCGGCGACCGGGCTGCTCAGCTTTAGCCGAACTCTGTTAATGAATGAAAACGAGATGCGCAGCACCAGCTGCCTGCAGCTGTATCTGTAGCTGTAGCTGTATCTGTGGCTGTAATTGTGTATCTTTCGTATCTTTCGTATATTTGTATCTGCATGTGGACATTAACGCATGCAGCATAGCGGGCGCTGCTGCTGCTGCTGCGCGTGTGTGTAAGCTTAAATTGCATTTGATGAATTTATGGCATGGCAAGCGTAATTAAGCATTTAATTAAATATTTTGTGATGCGGCGCATTGTTGGCCACGCCATTCGCCTCCATACAATTTGCTAGCCTAATCTGCTAGAGCGGAATGCCACACAGATTCTTGTGTGTGTGCTGGTGTGTGTGTGACTGACCCAGCTCTTAGATGAAACTGCGTGCAATCGCTAAAGATACAAATTGAATTGCAGCTCGCTGTTAGATAGATACATTTGTAACACCCCCGCTCAAGAATTTATCGCGCTGCTAAGCAGGGGCCAAGGGGCGACCACTCGGCATGGATCGTTGGCCAGATGTCACTTGTTTACACAGCAGCAACAACAACAACAACAACAACAACAACAACTACAACGACAACAGTTTACCCAACACTCGACACTGTGTGTACACAAGGCCTGAGAAAATGTAAAGGTGCGCAATGTCAATGCACCAAATGCTAACTGAAATCAGCTGCCTTTGCGCCCCATTGCCCCTGTCCCTAGCAGTGCCCCATTACCCCTGCCCCCCTGCCCCCCAACTCTCGAAAATCTCTCACCGAAACTAACCCTTAGTCTATTTCATATTCAATTTTTATAGCTCACATTAAGCACTCATCAAAGCAGCTCAGAACTACTCAATGTTCGCTATCAAATCGAACAACATATAAAAAAGTGACATGGATCGAATGCTGATCTACATTGAAAGCATGTTGAAGATTTTGATATGTTGAAATATACTTCAAAGATTCGAAATGAAAAAAAAAAAAAAAAAAAAAACAACTTACACATAAGTAGAATAAACAGTAACAGCCAACATGTTAACACGCTGTTAATACTGATGTGCTTTGTTATTAAAATATCTTTTGCAAACTCTTTAGCAACTGCAGTTTGATTGCTTTATCAAGACGAATGTTAGAGCACTGTTAAGTTACTGACTGACTATAAAAGTACTTTAAATATTCTGTTAATGAATAAATTGATACAAAAAATTGGCAGAGTACTGTTGTCACTGTTAACGCGCTGTTAACGCGCTTCAACTGTTCATAAATTTTCATTTTACCACTAGATGGATTACATCTTCCTTTTGTCACACATCGTCACATCTTCTGTTAAGACACTGTTATCATGTTGACTGTTAATGAAGCATGATACAGTTTCTGTTCATGACTATATTGATAACGAGACTTTAATATTTGATATGTACTCTAACTGTTAAGCCACTGTCAACTCATTAGAGATTAGAAAATGCAATCTTTAGACTTTAACTGATGCTGTTAAGGCACTGTTAGCTCAGTATTGATTCAAGAACTCTAATATTTGACATCTACTCTCACTGTTAGGTCGCTGTTAACGCTTTGAAAGCACGTCACAACTCTTTCGTATGATTTTTGAGCAGCATAAAGGAATTAATCAGTTTTAATAGTTGCTATCGTATGTGTTTCTATTTCCGACTGCGGCCCACTCGAATATCTGAAAGAAACAATCGACCGAACGTGTTCAACTGCCACTAAAAAGACGTCCAGAAAATTATGGAATTCGTTGTCGCCCGATAAAATTAGAACATCAAATTCGATGCGATCGACAGTTGGGAGAGATACATACGCTGGAGATACATTCGTGTCGTCGCTGCAGATACATTTGCATTTGGCTTTTAACGAGTTGCATGATTAATTGTAAATGTTGGCATATAAAAAAATGTGTGAGGGAAAATGTGAAATGGGAATTCATGTTTGCAATGCGGATAAAAAAAAAAGAAAGAAAGACAGATAGACACAGATCATAATTAATACAGAAATTAGTTTTATGATCAATAAATTGAGTTGAACAAATTTACAACAGATTTCCCAGATATATAGATAGGTGAATAAAGATATACGTATTTAAATTTATTTATAGCACTTATTGGTGGCACATTTGCTTTGACTTGGAATTGTTTCCTGCTCGTCGAATCCATCAACAGGTCATTTAAATTGTTTGCGACACTTTATGGCTGATGGGTTTATGTCGTCTCTGGGAGCTGGAGCTGCAGCTGGAGCTGGTACTGAAGCAGCGCGCTGTTGGCCGGGAGGGTTGCTCTCCATGCCGGGGCCATTGCAGTTGGCATTGCAATAAAAGTCTCTCTCATCTCCTGCTGCTCGGGGTTTATGAGTTTGGCTCTAGGGACTTTCAGAATGCTCGCCAAGTACTTGCTCTCTCTGTCTCTCTCTCTCTCTCTTTCTCTCTCCCAACTGCATGGGGGTTAGCTGTGGGGATTTGGGGCTGGCTGGCGTTCTGGCGGGGGCACAGACAAGATGACGCGTCGCTGGCAAATGGATAAACATTAAAATTTGTTTTTCCCTTTTCGACAGAGACATGTGAAAAATTGCTCAAATGCCACGATTTGAGGCAATCGAACATTTTCTCTCCATGTGTGTGTGTGTGTGCGTTTAATGTTTGTTTTTTTTTTTTCGCCAAGCATAAACAAATGCGAAGAGCTGCTGCGGCCATAAGTGCGGTAAGAGCCACAAAAGTTGCCTCAATACACAATTTGACGCAATTGAAATGAAATGAGCACAGGCCACATGGAAACTCGCACGCGAGGGCGGGGCAGGGCAAGTCCCTGTGGCAATTGCAGCATTTGCTTATTCTTGTTTATGCAACACACACACACAGAGACAGCTGAGAGTTCCGGAGGGTGATGCGTTTACGTTTACGTTCGCTGGCAAATCCTTTCGGGTGTTGCTCTCATTAAGCTGCCACACACCAAACGGAAGCAACAATGGGCGACAACTGCAGCAGCAACAACAACAACAACAACAGAGGCAACAATAACATAAACAACAACAGCTGTGAAAGTAGAAATGTTGCATGCAGCTAACAGCTAGCAAAGCTGCGGCAAATGGCATTGACTGCCATGCACAGTGGAGCTAAATGTACAAATTTTATGCATAATTAAGCGAATGTAATATTGAAAAACTTTGTCTCGTCAGAATGTGAACTGTAGCATATCAGCTCCATTCATTGTATTCTCTCACTGCAGAATCCGATCTAACTTATATTTTAACTCAAGACTGATTTATTACTAATTTATTATTAATTTTATAAGCATAAATTGTTAATTTTAAGCTCTAAAGATGTAACTTCTATAATCTTATAATTTTTTTTTTTATTTTTATGCTAACTCTCCTTAATCTACATATATAGGTATTTAATTTAATTTAATTTTTTATTTTTATTTTATTTTACTTTTATTATCCAATTGTATTTAATAATATTTTTAAAATATATATTCATATATCTTTAATTAAAAAATTTTTATTATATAGTTTTATTTGTATATTTATAAAAAAATTATTTAATTGAAATTTTTAATATTTATATAAATAGTTAAAAATATAAATATCTCAATATTTTCAAACATTTATATAATTATTTAAAATTTCAATTAATATATGGGTAATTCTCCAGACAAGTCAACTTTTTGTCACTTTTGATACTTCGTTTTTTTTTTGTAATTATCTTAAAAACGGATTAATTTTAGTACTAATCAAAAGCAACATATTTAACTATTTGTCAAAATAATGAAGTTTTTTGCTATTTTCAGCACTAAAATTGAAGCATTTCAAGATAATTATAAAGAACCAAAGTGTCGAACGTGACAAAGTCTGGAGAATTACCCATATATAGGCATTTAATTTTTTTTTTTTTTTAAATATACAATTTTATTTAATAATATTTTTCAATATATATATGTGTTAATATATTATTAGAATATTTAAAAAAAATAACAAATTTTTTTATACTTTTATTTGTATATTTATAAAAAAAATATATAATTGAAATATTTAATATTTATATAAATAATTAAAAATATAAATATCTTAATATGTTTATCAAAAACTTGATTTAATATATAAAATTTTTTTTTTATATTTAAATATATAAATATTTTCATATATTTATATAATTATTAAAAATTTCCATTATATATTTTCAATTAAATAAGTGATTTTTTTCCATTTATCTTGCCTCTGTTGCCCATGGTGCATAACTATATTGCTGTTGTTGCAGCAGTTGAAACTGCTGTGGCAATTGTCAGACTTTTGTTTACATTTCTACGCGAAATTTGCAACAACGACGTCACTCAACACCACAGACACACACACACGCACAAACACACACAAATACTCATTTATATATATAGAAAGTCTATGAAAATGTATTTCGAATTGAAAATACATAAATATTGGGGTAAATGTCTGCTGTACAGAGAACGCGCATTGTTGATAGCAGCTACTGCATACGCACTTCAAGCTCTTCAACAAACACAAACACACACACACACACAAACACACACACACACACAAACACACACACACATGCACACTGACAAGGGCTATGGACATTTAATGCATCGTCGTTTGGTCTTGGCAGGAAAAACTGTCACAATTTCAACTTGGCTAAAAATAGTAACAAAAACAAAAGCAAAGCAAATGAGAATACCAGAAAATATGCCAAATGCTAGACCAGCACATACCCTAGGTAAAAAGAGCAGAAGAGTGAAAGAGAAAAAACCAATATAAATATATCCATATATTTATATATCAGTTATATCCAATATCTATAGCTTGTCTTAGATATTTCCAATCAAGATTTGGCTTAAAAGTCAAATTTATAAATTTGATTTGCCTTTGACATATATGAGTTATGGTTAGATCGACAATTGTTTGCGATCTCTTCTATATAGTAATTATTTGTGAAATTTGTTTCCTTTTCATTTCTTGTTTTCTAGTCCTTATTTATCTGTTTGTATTAACCCACTTCCCTATGGCCTTGCGTACAGGGTATTCATGAAGAGAAACAGCCAGCCAAATTATCATTAGCAACTTGATCATCATCAGCTGCAGCTTCAGCTACTTCATTATCATCATCATCAGCGCAGAAGGCACACGATTAATGTAATTTGTTGTTTTTGTTTTGCCTGCTGCAAGTTGTTATCGTTGCTGTTGCTGTTGTTGTTGTCGTCTACCGTTTGGATTAATTTGTAGAGTTTGCGGCAGACGGCGACTGCTAGAATAAGCGCAGCGACTCCAACTGCAGTCACCCAGCCCCCAGCTCTCAGCTCTCAGCCCTCAGCTCCCAACTCCCATCTGTCGTCTCCCCAGTGTCGACTCCATCAGCCATTCCCCACACATTGAGCATAATTATTTGTCTGTTGCTGGGGCGCAGCTGTATCTGTATCTGTATCTGCATTTGTATCTGTATCTATGGCTGTATCTGTATCTGCATCTGGATACAGCTTCCATAACTCGAATGTCGTCAGTCCTTCGCGATTTTTGTCAACGCCCTCTGCACGTGTTAATTATGAATGCTGAGAATGTTTAGCGAGCTCTCAGCATCTCTTTAATAGCTATGCGAGCAACAAATATTTGAGGCCTAACAGCTGCCAGCCTTATAGATACTAGATAGATCTGAAAAGCATAAAGAGAGAGAGAGAGATAGAGAATAGTATATAGAGAGTATGTTAAAATCTAGAGCTGAAAAACTCTCTTTAAAGTCTCTTATATTTGCTTAATATCTCGAATACTCCCTGGATTCTTTCTCAGTCTTAGTTCCACTCTCACTTTCCCATTTACTCTCACTCTCATTTTAATTTTCAATCTCACTCTCATTCGTTCCTCTTCTCTTTTTTTTGCATTCGTAAACCTTTTACTGTCAACTCAATTTATTGAAAGATATTGATTGATATATCGTTTCTTATGCAGTTTATCACTAAATTAGTCAAAATAGAACGCGTTTAGCAAATAGAACTATCTATCTATATCGTAGATAGCTGTGGTGATCTATTAGCCATTGATGAGTTCACCCACTACTTTCTCGACTCGTATAGCTCTCAGATTTTGGGGCACATGCAAGTTGTTGTGATAAGCTGGTTGGGCGATGTACAGAGAACGCCTTTCATTATGTCAATAGGGAAATTGAATATCCATTCGAATGGTAATTGCACTGGACTGGAAAAACCTTATCACGTGAAACGAAAAACGAAAAACGTAGAACCCGAAACCATATTGGTTCAGTACGTGCGCTGGCTATGGGACCGGGGATTGGTTATGGGCTATTAACATTTTGGGGCATAAATCTGTGCCCCTAACTGTTGCAAGTACATTGCGGCGCGATAAGAGCAACTGCATGGCAAATAGAGCTCATATATACCTCAAGCGTGGCACTCAGACAGGGAGAGAGTTAGAGTGAGAGGGAGAGAGAGATTGGGGGAGGAAACGTTGCATTTGCAAATGAAATTGTTGTGCTGCTTGGGCTCTTCATTAGGAGCTGCCCCTTTGGCTTGGGCATATGAAAGAGTTGACGCCGCGGCGACAACAACTCGTATGGGCATAAATCAATTCTTCAGCTCGTCTGCCCGTTCGCCCGCCTGCCTTGCAAATAAATTTTTTTTTGTTCAGCAAAACGGCGTCATAATGAGCATATATCATACCATATGCACATACATACATGCGTATATACATGCTTATGCATGTATGTACATATGTGCCTAAATACATGCACGCATGCATGCATGCTTTTATATATTGCATGCCTTTGTCTACTGCCTCGCAATCCATTCACAATTAAAACAGGGACAGAGAGTGTTCTGTGCTGGAGTCGGAACGAAAGAGTTCGCAGCAGTTTAACAGAGATTTAAAGTGATGCCATAGTTAACAGTTTCGTTATAACATTGGAAACTTGAGTAAGCATGCTGTTATTCAATACCTATTCGACAGTTGTTGCTTCTTTAACATAAGACTTGACTTACTATAAAAGTATGTCACACTTTAACAGCCGCTTAACATGTAATTCATTAATACTGCTACAGTTATGAATTTGACCGTAACATTAGTCACTTAACATAGCCTAAACATGCTGTTATTTGAACTTCATTCAACAGCTGTTAAATGCTTGCCTTAGCTGACAATAACAGCATGTCGCACTTTAACAGCTGTTTTACATGCTGTGCATTAAATGTTATCTAACAGGTTCATTCACCCCACTTAAATGCTTCTTTAACATAAGACTTGACTTATTATTAGAGTATCTCACACTTTAACAGCCGCTTAACATGTAATCTTTTAATGTTGCTACAGTTATGAATTTGACCGTAACATTAGTCACTTAACATGGCCTAAACATGCTGTTATTTGAACTTCATTCAACAGCTGTTAAATGCTTGTCTTAGCTGACAATACTAGCATGTCGCACTTTAACAGCTGTTTTACATGCTGCGCATTAAATGTTATCTAACAGGTTTATTCATCTCTTAGCAGCAGCATATTTGATTTCACAATTGCTGTTCACTTGAACTAGTTCTGGCACTTGGCACATGGCTTTCGCATTCGCATTCGCATTCCCATTCAGCCCTGCATATTGTGTTTTTTATGGGGCTCAACGCATAAATGTCAACGTCTCGCTAAATACTTGAGGATCTGAATGCAGTAGCCTCAACTGCAACTGCAACTGCAACTGCGACTGCCACTGCAACTGCGACTGCTGCATGCCACATTCATTGCAGCGCTCCCTTCTCAGCTGAGTTCAGCTGTGAGTTCTGCTTAGTTCAGTTCAGTTCAGTTCAGTTCAACGGCTGTTGCACTTTGGCTGCATCCGCTGCCCTTGCCACAGTGCTCCTGCCTCGCCGCTCTCCGCGCTCCGATTTTTTGCGGCTTTATCAGATGTTGACATTTTTTGCGGAACCACACTCGAGTTCATTTGCAATAATTGGTTTTTCTTGTTGTTGTCTTCGTCGTTCCCTTTGGGGCTACACCGACTAGGCCGTGCCCTGTCCTCGCCTCGCCTCGACTCGCCTCGAGTCTTTCGACATTTTTGACATACATATTTCTCGGCTCTGTAACTGTCGTCCATTATGAAGTGGCCGGGTTAATGGACACACGAATATTCTGGATCGAGGCGCGGCCAACAACTATTAGACCCGATTGCCCAGTACTTCAAGTACTTTTGCTTCTTCTTCTACCCCATCAACTCGAACGTCAATCAATCGCCACGAATTTCGTTGGCCCACATTGCAGTTAAGCGGAACACCTGTCAAATAAAAAGGGGAGCGAATCCAGAGCTTCTGTAAGGCAGAGCGGCAATATTTATTCAAGAGAAAGATCCCTTTTACTTTCAGAGTCTCAAAGTTTCCAAGCTAAAAATGTGTTTGGCATGCATTAGCTAACCAAAAGAATATCGATTGAAATTGTTTTAGGATGCTTTTTCAGAGGGGGATAGAGAGAGAGAGATAGAGAGAGAGAGGGAGGGAGAGAGGGAGAGAGGGACAGAAGATATAAGTATAACAGAAGAACTGATTAGTGCGATTTTAAATTGAGAAATATGCAGAGAGTGAGCTTAAGAAAAGAGAGATAGAGAGAGTGAGAGAGAGTAATACAAAGAGAGAGATAGAGAGAGATAGAGAGTGAGTGAGTGAGAGAGAGGGAGTGAGTGACAGGGACAGAAAAAAAGATGGAGAGAGAAGAGGTAGAGCAAAAGATATCAAGAGAGAGCGAGAGAGAGAGAGAGAGAGAGAGAGAGAGAGGGTTATTAAGAGAAGAAGATATTTAATATCAGGAAAGAAAGAGAGAGGATGAGTGTTGTTAAGAGAGGGAGATTATGATATCAGGATGGAAAGAGAGTGAGAGAATATAATAAGAGAGAGACAGAGAGAGGGAGAGATCAAAACCCTCGTCGATATAGAGAAATGGTACGAGAGAAGAATATATACATAGACAGACAAAGAAGAAAGCAAGCGGGAATATTAGAGAAATAAGACTAACAGAGGGAAACAGAAAGAGAGAGAGAGAGAGAGAGAGAGAGAGAGAGATAGAGAGAGAGAGAGGGAGAGAGAGAGGGATAGGGAGGGAAAAGAGAGGGAAAGAGAGTCTCCTTGAAAGTCTCTTGTCAAATGAACTAAAGTCATACGCATTAAATGTCCAATTTTCAAATGAAAAGTCAGTTGGGAATGCCCCTAATGAACTCATTTAGTGAAAAGATGCTCGCAACACATTGAAGATTATTAACAGATGTATGCAGACATATTTTAAAGGGTGGAACAAACGGGCACGCTGACGCCTTCATCAGAAGAGAAAGAGAAAGAGAGAGAGAGAGAGAGAGAGAGGGATGGAGAGAGAGGCGAAGTTCCAGTGCCATTTGAGATTTTGAATGATGTCTATTTTGAAAGTAAATGTGGCAAAGCGTCCGCTGGAATGTCTTGTTGCAAATGTGCCGCAAATGCAAACAAAAGCGACCCCCAGCGAGCTGTGTGGCAAGGCGATTGTCAGTCAGTCCATCAGTCAGTCAGTCAGTCCATCAGTCGCTTGGGCGGCCTTCAAGTGCTGCCATTCAATTGTACAACTGTTTTGTCTATTCGAAGCGACTCGCGATCTGTGATCTGTGATCTGTGATCTGTTTAATTGCCAGGATTAGCCATATAGCCAGGAAGTTGGCAATGGCAACTGGCTCCCAAGCAACGTTGCGGCTGAGCGCAATTTCCGCCTTGCAACATGCAGCGCGCAACTGTCGCCGATAAATTTAACTGCAACTGCGGCAACGGCTGGCAAATGCCAAATGCGAGCTGTGAGTTGGTCATAAAATCGAGCGGACAGCCATAACCAAAGGAAAACACCAAAATAGTTTTTAATGATTGCCAACACACCCACTCCCCATAGCCCCTGCTGCAGCACAGCAGCCAGCCATGGGCATAACGTCTTCTAAACGGAACTGCAAATGGCAATGCGAATTTGCCTGTCAATTTGCAAAATTTCCTAATGAAGAAGTCATCCAAAAAGTTTGTCACCCGCAACAAATAGAAAACAACTGGCATGGAACGGAGTGGAATGGAACAGCTCTTCAATGCTAAACGTTAAGTGTATTACTTGTGAGGTAGTTGAAGGGTAGAGAAATAGATTGGGGCAGACTTGGAATGAAATAGGACTGAATGGAATAGAACGGAATGGAACAGCTCTTCAATGCTAAACGTTAAGTGTATTACTTGTGGGGTAGTTATAGAGTAGTAAAATAGTATAGAACAGACTTGGAATGAAATAAATGGAATGAATGGATGGAATGAAACGATGCGTTTTTAGAGATTTTATTGGTTCAGTTCAATGTAGTTGAAATGTGGCTTGGCTAGAGCGGAAACTAAACAAATTTCATGGAATGGAGTGGAATAGGCCTCAACAATATTTTGTTAATGTAGTTGAAGAGTAGCACAGCATAACAAAGTGGAATGGAACAGACTTAGAATGAATTGGAATGTCCCTCTTAAAATTTAAATAATAAAGCCCAACACACTTGAAGGTTTCTTAAGGGAATGAAGTGGAAAAGAACACATTTTGGTTTGGGAAAAGGACTTTATTTAGTCTACAGTTAGAGGAGGGAACTGAAAAACAGTTTAATAATGGAACACAATGGAATGGAGTAGTTTATCTAAATTAAAGCTGTTTCGATTTCATAGCTTTGCCGTTTGACTAGATTGAAAATCTCACATAGAAATTGAATTTTTGACTCTTGTCAAAAGCTAATTCCGCTACGAAACAGAAAATGAATGGGAAAGCTAAAAACTAGATTTTCACAATTTTTCACAATTTATGCAAACTATTTAAATAGAATAGATTTTCGCTGTCAGCTGGCATTTATAATGCAATAAATATATAACATCTTCGGTCGGAGCAGATCGATGAAAAAAGTCTTTGATAGCGTCACAAAAACTTGTTGAATGGCAAAAATCCGAATAGAACTACATAATTATGTGTATACAGATATATATATTTATATATACAGAGATATATGTCTCTGTAATATAACTGAAACTAAGCGTAGACATGATTTCCGCTCGGCGTATCCAATGAATTATGTCAAAAGAGCGAAATAAAAGAAAATCGAGAGGAAAACGTGCAGCAGCTCGTGGAAAATCAAATTGAAAAGCCGCACGAAAATAGCAAAAAAACAAAAAACAAAAACCGAAAAAAAAAAAAATAAATAAAATAAAACCGAAATGAATAGAAGAATTGTAAATATAGAAATGTAAAACTGTAAAATGACTTCAAAGCGAATGGGCCCAAAAGGCAGCAAACAAAATGTCAGAAAGTGCAAAAAGCAAAAGAAGCGCTAAAAAATGGCAACAAAAAATAGATAAAAAAAAATAAACACACGGAACATGAAAACAATTCACGCCAATGCTCAACTATCATATACCCTGTAATGGCATTCATTATTCAAGATATCAAAGACTTAAGCTGTAAATTCTTAGAAGGAATTCAAAGGAATAGCAATTCAAGCTAAATTTTTTTAATGTAAATCGAATGAGTTTATCGATATTTTAAAACTCATCTATCGATAATTAAAATATAAAAAAAAGAAGAAATTTATAATTATATTCAAAATGATATATAATTGCATTATAGATAAATACAACGATATTATCGATATATACACCCCATATGTTATCGATATATCGGTAAAATAAATAAATCGATAATTGAAACTGATATACTGCTAACAAGTTTTTCGATAATTGCAAATATTCTATGTAAACTCTTCATATGCTGGACAGACATGAGAGGCGATTCGGTCCATATAATTATATTAGGCAATTGGGGTTAAGGAAATATATTTTCATAATATATTTTTATAATATATTTTTATAATATATTTTTATAATAATATACATCTTTCTCTGCCTATAACATACCTCTGAACAATATACCTTGCTTGCACGAAAACAATTTGAAAAATAAGCAAAAAAAAAACGCTATAAACTAGATACATCTATGTATGTGTATCTATGGATATATATGTGTGTGTGTGTGTATGATACGAGCACTTTGATACAAGCACATCTAATACATATATTAACTAACTGTGCCATATAGTATATCTGTGTCTGTATCTGTAGGCATCTGGGCAAATGTATCTTGCAGATACATTTCGCTGTTGTGCCTGGCAAATGAAGCGAAACGCACAAAATTTCAACGTTACGTTTTTTAGCTTCTCCGCCCTTGTCTTTGGCTTATGTTTTTTTGTTTTTAGTTTATTGTTGTTTTTGTTGCTTTCTATATATTTTTTTTATACTTTTTTTTTGTATTTTGCCTAATTATTGTTTTTGTTTTTCATACTCGGGCGGGCATTAAGAAAAACTTTATGCGCCATTGAAGCGTTCGAAAATAAAAGTCGCGTCCGCAGCGACCGCCGTTTACGTCAAAGTTGTTTTGCCTCTGTGTGTGAGTGTGTGTGGGATTACGTATGTGTGTGTGTGTATGAGTGTGTGTGTGTGAGTGTGTGTGTGTGTGAGTGTGTGCGTATGCTGTGGCTAAGGTGCGCGTCGCTTGCTGCTTGGCTGTGGCCCCACATGGAGCGCAACGCCGTAATTGTTGCAGATCGCGCATACGCCGTGTGTCACAAACAGCATTGCCACATCGCCAAAGAATGGGTTGCCAGACAGCAAGAGGGCCAAAGACACTATACGTTTTAAGAGGTTTCTATAGAAGTTGCTTTTTGATGGAAAATTTGGAATTCAGCTAATTTACAAAAGGAGAAAGGGAGCAAATAAAAAATAAAGTACAGATGGAGCAGATATAAAGTTAAGAGATCTACTAAAAACGTTAAAACAAAAAATAATATGTGATAGCTTTAAGAAAGAGTAAAATCTTGTAAATATAATAATAATAATAATAATCGTGAAACTGCGGCTCCATTTACTGCTTTGATCTGTACAAGTATTCGGAGTATCTAGAATCTTGAGTTTCACAAGATTGGAGATCTGAAAGGGATGAAAAGTAGGCTTCGATTCATTCTACCTGCATATAGCTCAGCCTACTCTAGTCTCAGTCTATGCGACTATATGTCCGCCGACTATATTGCCCTATATACAAGGCAATTCACGCAAACAAAGAGCCATGCCATCTGGAGAGACTTGCGAAAACAAGAAAAGACATGAAAAATTCATAAAGATTAATTCGATTTTTTTTCTTCGAAATTCCGTTTATTTTTCTGGTCTCGTTTTTTGGTTTTGTTCGATGGCATTTTAATTGAAACGCTGAAGGTCGTTGGCTTTGTACAACATTTTCGGTGTGACTCAGTCGATGGTAATTATTGGCCAGGTGGGCGTGGCATGCTGTGGCGCGGCGCGGCCCATAAGGGCATGCTGTTCTACGTCAGCCGGAAAGCGAAAATTCCATGGCGAAATGTCTGCAGCTCGTCTTTGATCTGATTTTTTGTTAGTTTTCTTTGCAGTTACATATACAATATATGTATATATATGTTGATTTTTATGTTTTGTTTTTATTTTCGGTAGCTGAATAAATTAAGAAATGCATGGAGCCCCCCACAAACGCTCACACAGCTCCCTTTGAGTGCAGGCTTCTCGCTGCGCTGCTCTCACTTGCCTTTGACAGCCGTTGGCAAAATTTTGAGCGGAGCGAAGGCAGTGCACGTGTGTGTGTGTGTGTGTGGTTGAGTGGGTGGGTGGTGCTGCGGTCAATGAACGTCTTTGTCTGGCGAACACCTTTGATGTTGATTTGCTGCCATATACTGATATATACGTTTGCCCATCTCTTCATTTCATTCGCAGTTGACCGAGCGATGAGCCCCGCGCAATCGGAGGACTCCGGCCTGGCACCAGAGCGAGGCACAACCTATGCAACGATCACTCTGCCGCGCAACGCTCTCCATTTGGCAATCAGTTTTGCAGGTAAGTGAGAAATGGAAATGGGAAAATGGGGAGTGGGAAATTCGCCTTGTTAGCAATTTTCCCAGCTGCAATAATTCTGAGGGCCTCCGAGACAGAAACCAGAAGCCCGCATCGAAAAATATTTGATTGCTCAATTAGAAAATCCATTTTCTGACAGCTGTCAGTTGAAGTTGAAATTGATTGAAAGAATTTTCCAATTATTTCATAATTATGTATGTTAGATCTAATTGAGAGGGTTGCAATTGACTGAAAAAATAAATAAACATTCATAAATGATTCAATAACTTGATTTGAAATGAATTTCCAGGCAAGAGAATATTTATGGAATTATCTGTGCGAAAGTAAATTTTTAGTTCAATTGTTGGCCTAGTACAGTTTACTAAATCATAGCAGTTGCACTAACAAACAAACAAGAGCTGTCAGCCTTCAATCTCTGCATAGGCCAAAAACACACTCAAGTTGAGCACTTTTCGCTTCAAAGCAATTGTAAACATTGACTTAACATTGGCATTAACATTAACAGCGTTGATTCAACATGGAAATGTTGGCTGTCGAATGTAAGTGAACGCTGTTTATGTTTGTTTGCCTTTGGTTTTAGTCTCATATTTGTGTTTACTATGATGTAACTTGTAGATACTGCATGTGTATCTGTAAGATACAAAGCAAAATGTTGCCGGTAAGATACATAGATACAAAGTATCTTCTAGATACAGCTCCAAATTTTATTTGTATTTATAGATAGATAGTAATGCTGAAGCAAAGGAAAACATAGAATGAATAAACCTTGGCTATGTCATTGTATCTTCTAGATTTTGTATCTTAAAGATACAATACTAATGTATCTTTTATATGCAATTTACAAACAAGAACCTAACAGAACTATTAAAATGAAAACCAAATACAAACCCATTTTATCTATAAAATTGTGTATCTTATAGATACATTTCCCTAGCTTATATGTATCTCATAGATGTATGCACAATAGTTGCATGATGCACCATAATAAACATAGACAAAATGCTGAAATTGAAGCCACATAAACTTTATAGAAATAATTCATATTGTATCTACCACATATCTACCAGATGTGTATCTATCAGATACATTTCTCTATTATGATTTAGTTATATATATAAATTAGCATGCCCTCACGTCCGTTGCTCCTTAACTGTTTCTTAGCCTTTCATTAAAGAGAATCTTTGAAGCTTCTTCGCCTGCTGATGAGCTATTGAATGCGTGAAGCAATTTATTTGGCTTGCCTACGAAATGGGCTCTGCTTCAATTTGCGGTTCTAGTTTAATTTCAATATTTTTGGTTTTAGTTTCATTTTTTCATCGTTTTTTTGGGTCGGTCTTGATCTCCAGCCAAAAAGTGGGCCGATGCGATTTGAATGCGGAACGCGTTCGCGTCGATAAGACGGCACAGCGTTGCCGACGTCGTCGTCGTCGTCGCCGCTGCCAAAATAAATCATCATTTCAATCTGCCGCCGACTACGCCCCCACCCCAGTCGCCGCCTTTGGCCGGCGGGCGTGGCGAGTCTGTCGACTGCCAGACATTATAATACATATTTCGCTGGCGGACGTAGATGTTGTCTGTAGTCTAGAAATTTTATATCATTTGCCCTGACTAATCTCGACACAGCGCCAAGGCAAGCAACTACAGAGAGAGTCGCTGAGAGAGTGTATCAAAGAGAGAGAGAAAGAGAGAGTCAGCGAGGCAGCTTAACCCTAGCATAGTTTAAGTGCGAGCCAGAGTCTGGACGTCTGACGTAAGCTTTTGGCCGATGACGTCTTGTCCTCGCCTTCGATTATGCTAGCCGTAATGCAAATGTGGGTGGGGCAGTGGCAGCGTCAGGGGCATTAGCAGGGCGCCTCTCCCCTGTGCTGCTGCTCTAGTGCTTTTTCGGCCTGGCAGCTTGCCAGCGACCGCACATGCACCTCGCCTTGGCTGCCCTCTGGCGCGTTGTTTGTCATAACAACAAGTCGGCCAGTCGCTTTTTAAGCATACATTTATTTACGATTTTATTTTTTTTTTTTTTAACATATTGTAGTTTTTTTCTGTTATTTTTTCTAAAATTTTATTTGGTCAAAAGAGGCGACTGTGTCGTCTGACGAGCCGCTGACAGAATTGGTAATGGAGACCAAGGCAGGTCCAAGCAGGCAGCAGGCAGCAGAAAGCCAAAGCTAACACTCAACTTATCAGACATCATATAACTGAAGGGAATATATATTGACCAATGTGAGATTAAGTCATCAGCATTATTAGCATACAATTCTAGTGTGAACAAGAAATCGATCGGCAGTGTTTATAAAGCCAGCTGAGCTACCTGTTACCATTACGCACAGTCAAGAGTCTAGCGATTAGATTAATGGCTCTCCCTTGAGTGGCGTTGCATTGTGTTTATTTGAACAGTTTAATGGAGCGAGATTAAGTGCATACTGATTTACACACTCAATTCGTAATACCCACAGAACGCAATGATCTATCGTATCCACCTGTAATTGGCGCACTTAATCCAGTGGGTCATGCGGCCGATTTTCTGGCGCCGGGCGATCGTTTGCACCAGATCGATGGCATCTCAACAATTGGGCTGAGCAATCAGAAGATCATGAATATGCTGTGCGCAACCGGAACGGACACGGGGCCAGCCATCGTGGAGATCGAATACTCGTTACCCGAATGCAGTAAGTGTGAATCCCTGGCGTTGCTGAATGATCACTGATTGATGATCCTCGTTTGATGATCACTGATTGGTGATTATTGTTTGTTCAACAGTAATACTTGATCACTGAGCGTCACGGATCGAGTGATTCCTGATCATTGATCACTGATTCATGTGCATTGATTGATGATCATCGATCACTGATTGAAGATCAATCACTAATTGCTGATCATTGCTCGATGATTATTGTTCAATGATCATTGGTTTCTGATCAGTGATCGACGAGCTTTCAATGATAGCTAAACTGAGATTCCTGATCACTGCTCACTTTTGTATTTGTTACAGCAGTTTCCCAAAACAGTTTGTATGTCACCTCGAAGCTGGCGCAGATCACCGTGGAGCGTGAGAGCGGCTGTCTGGGTCTAACGCTGCGAGGTGGTGCCGATTATCCGCTGATCGTTACACACGTTAGGCTGCATGGCCCAGTCTATAAGACCGGCCGGATCAAGCCAGGCGATCGGCTGCTGCGCGTTGATAATGTAAGTGTCCCATGATCCAAGTGATGGCAAACACCTGCTGACACGATTGCTGACAGATGCTTCCGTTGAGACATTTCCGTAAACTCTCTCCCTCTCTCTTTCTCTCTTCTGTTGTCTATTTAGATCTCGCTCATTGGAAAGACTTTGGCGGAGGCGCAGCAGATCATTAAATGCGGTCACGTTTCCGGCTATACAAATCTAACCATTGAATACGATGTCTCCGTTGTGCAGAGCGTCGAGTTCTCGATGGGCCCGCTGCTCATTGAGATCGAGCGACCCCTCAACGACAAATTGGGTCTGGTGCTATGTAACTATATGAGCACGGCCAGCAGCTCTGCGGGCACAGCCAGCAGCAGCACTGACAAAATCGATGAGCTTGCCCAATCGGGCATCTATATAGCTAGCATACTACCCGCCAGTATTGCCGATCGGTGAGTCTGAAGCGAATGTAGTTTCTAGATGTGTCAAATAGAAAATAGATCTAATTCAATTACATTTTCAACTAAAAAGTTGTTCGAATCGAACTTATCAATGAATAAATTATAAAATTATTATTAATAAATTCGTGAACTTACAGTTCAAGTCAGTAATCCATATATCATCTATTCAGCAATTTGACGTTGCCATGTTGTTATTTATTGCTAATCTGGCAACGCTTTAAACAGATTTGAGTGTTAAAATTAATGGAATTTAATCAAATATTCAATCTCAACCAATGTAAGGCATATCTTAGGCAATTCAGTGTTGCCATATTGTTATTTTTAGCTAGTCTGGCAACCCTTTACACATAAAAGCCTGCGTGGCAACTAGCGTGAGAAATAGTGTATTGAAAACCAAAAAGTAAAATGCAGCGATCTTTGTGTGTTGCAGCTGTGGCGCCTTATCTGTCGGCGATCAGGTGCTCTCCATTGATGACACCATGATCGAGCACACGGCCTACAGTCCCGACGAGGTGATGACCATATTGGACACCGGCACCGGTCGCGGCTACACACAAATGCAGATCATGCCGGCACATGCGCTGGCGCGACGAGGTAAGTCAAACGACGACTCAAAAACCAAAATCAAAACCAACAAAACAAAACTAGAGCCAAAATGCTCCCAGCGCCAGCTCCCATCTGTCGTCTCCATCGGCATTTGGTTCGTCCGCCTTTTTGGCTATCTAAGTGCTCCAATCGTTGGCCGCTTGTGCAATGCCAAAAGCCACCAAACATGGTGCATTTGAAGGTCTCGTTGCGTGGGCGTTCGGCTAATGAACAACAGAGGCCGCTATCAACAAACTAAACAACTAAATGCCCAGGCGAGGGCGGCTAGAGCAGTTGTTCACAAATAGAACTTTAGGTAAATCATTAAATTTGTTTTTCCGAGCAAGATTTTTATACATATATTTATCAGCTGCGATATTGACAATGTTTAATATATACCTGATTAGATATTGCCTATAAGGGATATAGAAAATATAGTAAATATAGTAAAAAATATAGTAAAAAGCTAAAACTATTACAGAACAGTTCCGTTCTTCATTGACTTCAATGATAAACAAAATTAAAAAAAAAAATAAATAAATATGTATTTAAATCATTTTTTTTTTTTTAATTCATCGTATTATAAAAAAATATGAAGTCAAAAATTCTTAAATGATAAAAAAAATTTTAAACAAAAAAATAAATAAATATGTATTTAAATAATTTTTTTTTTTAATTTATCGTATTATAAAAAATATGAAGTCAAAAATTCTTAAATCATAAAAAAAATTTTAAAACTAAAAAATAAATAAGTATGTATTTAAATCATTTTTTTAAATTTATCGTATTATAAAAAATATGAAGTCAAAAATTCTTAAATGATAAAAAAAAAAAAATAATAATAATAATAAACCTAAAAAATATATATTAAAAATATATTTTTTTGAATATATTAAATTATATTAAATATATATTTTTTGCCTCAGGATCTCGTAATACAATAAAAAATAAATTATTCAGTAAAAAAAAAAAAATTTAAAATTAAAAAAAAAAAATAATAAAAAAAATAACACATATATATCTATATAAAACATAAAAAATATATTTAAAATATATTTATATTCAGTATTTTCTCATATTATATACTTTGGTATGTCTTATATAAAATACATTTATTATTTATTTAAAAAAAAAACTCCTTTATGAAATATGTAACAACTGTTTAGGCCACCCTCGCTTCGAGCACATTGAATGCCAATCAATTTGTATTTGAGGGCAAAATGGAAAGACGAATAATTCGGGGGGGGCGACAATGGGCGACTACTTAGGGCCGTAAATTCTTAAGCAAGTTCGACGGGGGCAAGCAAACAGAGAGCTACACACACACACAGACACAGAAACACACACAGATACACACACACACAAGCTCTAAGCTGTGGATTAGCTGCAAAGAACTATTTCTCACACATGGTGGCAGTCGCCTGCTAAAAGCTTTTTGGCCAAGTTCGACCCGACAGGATCGTAAATAGTGTGGCTAAGCAAACAGCTGGGCGCAGTGGGGTCGCATTGTGCGTCTATAAATACAGTGGTGCAGTGGGTAATGTGGTTTCATGTGCTGCTACATCTTGTTTGTCTCTCGCATAGGTCACACGACGCTGGGCAGTCCCAAGTATAGCTTCAGCACGCTGGAGTCGCGCAAGTCGACGAGCAGGCCGGGCCGACAGCGTTTCGTGAGGAAGAGCTCGCTGCCGCTGGAGGCCGGCGGAGCTGGTGGTGCAGTGGGCACAGCTGTGGCCGCCGTCACAGGCAATGGCCATGGCAGCAGTCTGTCCGGCGGACTGTGCCGGGCCGAGAGTTTTCCGGTGCTGCTCGACTGTAGCCAGGGCGCTGGCATTCTGCTGGGCGCGGCGAGCAGCTGTGGACGCGCCGTTAGCATTGCCCAAATCGTGCCCGATTCGGTGGCCGATCGCAGCGGCTGCATACAGCCGGGAGATCGCATTGTGGCCATCAATAAGATGTACAACCTGGATGCTGCGGCCATGCGGCAGCTGCTCGACGGCCGTGCCGGCGGCGGTGGCCATGCGGCCGCCCATTGGCTGGAGCTGGAGGTGGAGTTCGATATGCCGGACGCGGTGGTGCCCTCCAGTGGTGTGTTCAACGTGAAGCTGCTGCGCGCGGGCAAATGCGGCCTGGGCCTCAGTGTGAGCGGCTCGAGTCACGGAGGTCTGGTCATCTCCGACGTCAAGATGGGCAGTCCGGCTCATCGCTGTGGCACGCTGCGACCGGGCGACATACTGCTAGCTGTGGATCAGCATCCGGTGCAGCACTTCAATGTGGATGCGCTGCTCAAAGAGCTGCCCACGGCGACAGCCACAGCAGCAGCGGCGGCAGCAACGGACTTCACCACGCTGACAATTAAGCGTGTGGTGATGCCCGACTTTCTGCCCAACCCACCCATCTACAGCAACTGCACCACAGCCGTGGTGTCCAGCGGAGGCGGAGCTGGAGTCGGCGGCAGTGGCGCGGATACTGAGCTGTATAGCAGCGCCTATGTGGCTGTCAAATATGGTGAGGTCAAGTACAACGATTGCATCTCCCTCAAGTCGAGCACACCGCAGCCGGACTACTTCCGAGCCAACTCGAGCCTGGACGAGACGGGCAGCTTGCAATCGGTGCAGCTGCGGCATCCGCCCTCCAATGGCGCCTGGCCAGTGGGCAATGGACGCGGCTTTGCCAATGGCACGGCCAACACTCAGAGCCTGACCACCGAGCTGGCCGAGCAGGAGGAGGACGAACAGGATGACGAGAATGAGCAAGCGTCCCATTACGGCGGCTACGAGTTGAATCGCTATGCCAGGTGAGTTCTGCAGGCCAAGAGACTAGACCAATATCCCACTGATCCATCGCTTTCTCTCTCTCT
The DNA here is from genome assembly GCA_035045845.1 of Drosophila buzzatii. NCBI lineage: Eukaryota > Metazoa > Arthropoda > Insecta > Diptera > Drosophilidae > Drosophila > Drosophila buzzatii. The sequence goes on from JAWNOS010000596.1 coordinate 13,334,511, forward strand.
CTCTCTCGCTCGTCTTCTGTGCAGCGTGGACTGCACCGCTCTGCCGCCGCCCATGGAGAGCAAGGTGTATGGCTCGGCGGCCAGTTCCAGCAGCAAAAGCAGTGGCAGCAGCCTGCATCAGATCATATTCACCGTGCGGCTAGAGCCAAAGGGCGGCCTGCTGGGCATCACGTTGGCGGGCAGCGAGGACATTACCAAGCCGATCACCATAAGCGGACTGGTCGAGGGTAAGTCGTCGAGTGGCGCATCAGCTAGCAGCCATTACAGATTCACTCTCACTCTCTCCACTGCCTTGCTTAGGTGGCATTGCGTTCAAGAACGGACAGATCCATGTGGGCGATCAGCTGCTGGCCATCGACGAGCACTCGGTGCAGGGCATGCCGCTCTCGCATGCCACCAGCCAGCTGCATCATCTGGGCGATGTCGTGGATCTGAAGATACTGCGCAGCCACGACATCAACAGCAGCTCCAGCTGCAGTCTGCCTGTCGCGACGCAGGCGATCTATGCCAAGGTGCAGCGACGTCCGCGCAGTCCCTCGACCAACACCGAGGCAAGCTGCAGCAACAAGGATCCGTCGCAGTCGCAGCAATCACAGCAGCAGCAGCAGCAGCAGCAGCAGCGCATCTTCCATGTCACACTTTACAAGGATAAAGTGTACGATGACTATGGCTTCTCCGTCTCGGATGGACTCTACGAGCGTGGCGTCTTCATCAATCGCATACGCAGCGGCGGGCCAGCGGATATGTGCGGCCAGCTAAAGCCCTTCGATCGCATCATGCAGGCAAGTGCGGAAGATCATAGATGCACATCAAATATAACTAACTCGCTCTCTCTCTCTGCCTCTCTCTCTCGCTTAGGTCAATGAGATTAAGACGCAAGACTTTGACTGCTGTCTCACCGTTCCGCTGATCGCTGCTGCGGGCGACAAGATCGAGATGATCATGCAACGTTCTGAATGAGCAGAGATCGTCTATCGCTTCTACTTATTTCACTTCAATTCTTTTTTTTTTTTTTTTTGTAATCTTTAACTAGTTGTATCTTAAGTCTTAGCGCTAAGTGCCATTCTTCTGTACCTAACTGATGTCCAAGTACGCCCACTTCCCGCCCCTCCCACTCGATATGCCTTAACTAATTTTAACGACAATAAGTTATGCCAAGTGCCTGCAAAGCTTTTTTCTTATCTATACAAAGATATACCAACGATTGTCTACCATAACCAAATAAATGAGAGAAAGAGAGATCGAATTGCATCATCCAGAGATGCAGATGGAAAATTATAAATTAATAATAATTGTAGTACTTTTATTATGTTTTATTTTATATACGAATATATATGAGAAACAGAACTAAAAACAAAACAAAATAAACAAATAAAAACAAAACAATAAACATTAATTTAGCTAAGGCTTGTGATTTATTTGATTTACATTTCATAATTTTTGAATGGAAAATTTAAGCTAAGCTTTTGTTTATTTCGATTGCAATCAAAGGTTTCCCATTTTAGGGTTTCAGAGAGCGGTAAGGAATGATGGAATAGATGAAGAAGAAAAGAGTGTGGGAAAAAGAACAGAAATGCAGTGACAGAGAGTGAGATATAGCAGGAGAGACAGACAGCAAGATGGATGGCGTGGCAAAAGAGAGTGAGAGGAATAGAAGGAATGAAACGGAAAGACGTAAAGAATATGAAAGATAAAAGCAGAGAATACAAAATTACAAGGGAGAGTCAAAGAGAAACGCAGAGAGAGACACACAGAGAGAAAGAGAGAGAGGGAGATAGAGAAAGAGAGAGATAGAGGGAGGCAGGCAACGGATATTATAAAGACAGAGTAAGACAGAAAGATACAGAGTAAGTAAGAAGTGGAAGAGTGAGTGAGAGAGATAGAGAGAGAGACGGAGAGAGAGAAAGAGAGAGACAGAGAGAGAGAGAGAGCAAGAGAGATAGAGAAACAAAAAATGAGAGTGAAAGAGAGAGAGAGAGAGAGAGGGGGGTAAAGAAAAAGACTTACATGGAGGCTCCATGGACAAAGAGAAAGAGAGAGAGAGACAGATAGAGGACCGACGGAAAGCGACATACAGATGAAGACAAACAAAATAAGAAGTGCAAATTATGAGAAAGAAAAATATATAGAGGGGGAGAGAGAGAGAGTGGGAAAGAGAAAAAGGAGAACGACAATAATAAAGAGAGAGAGAGAGAGGGCGACAGAGAGACGGGTAGTGAGAGAGAGAGAGGGAGATAAGGCTAAGGCTAAGGAGGAACGCGAGCTTACGTTTAGCTCGTTTTAAATATGTATCTGACTTTTAAATTGAAGTACAAGTAGAATCGAAAAGCAGCTTGTGAATGAGTTATATTTGATAAGCTAAAAACAAATCAGCAGTTATTTAGATCAATGTAAGTAGGAGATCAGGTTAGAGCTCTGGTAGTCAAGAGGTAACTAAAAGGTACTGATCAGAGTCAAACAGGATGGGGGAGTAACTGGTAAAACACTTTCCCAATCGGTTTAAGAATATTCCACAAAATGCTACGATTGCCTGTCGAATTTAACTGGCAGTTAAAGTTGATGTTACTTTAACATAAAAAATATGTTTGGTGATGCTAGCTTAGGAGCTACCTCACAGAAATTGACGCAATCGGAGCTCAACAAATTTCAATCGTCCGTCTATGGGCGTGCTTGACAGCAGGAGGCTCGTTTGTTGTTGACCTAGTGTTATGGCATTTGTTATCTCTGTTTGTCGCCCTCTGGGGCTCCGACAGGGCTCCTCCGATTGCGTTATTCAATAATGCACTTTGGGACTATAAACAAGTGTGCGAGCACACACACACACACACAACTGCCGAACGGACGTCAACGGCCTTCTGTCCCTCTACGGAGGCGATTATCGATGGGCCTCTCTGGAAAACAGATCGAAAAGTGCAATGAAAAAACAAGAAACAAGTAAGAAGGCTCTAGTCGAGACGGCTCGACTACGAGATCCCCTGAACCCTGCAAAAAAAGTGATACTCTTCTTCTTTACGATCGCATGAGCGCGAGCTCTGCTAACCACGCAGTTGCTGCTGCGGCTTGGGGGTGGGTTGGGCTATACTTTGAACGCTTATAACTCCATTTCTAGATGCATGATCTTGATGAAATTTTCAGAGTAGATTAAGAATATCTAAATGTATCTATGTGCCAAATTTCAAGTCTCTAGTATTTGAAATGCGTATTTTGCAAATTGTGGGCGAAGGGGGCGTGGCATCCAAAATCCAAAAATTACATAATCTGCGTATTCATAATATCTATCTAAATATACAAATTTGAAGTCTTTAGCTAAAACGGTGTAGAAGCTATGCTCAAAAAACCAAAAAAATTGAAACGAATTTTCGATTTTTTATCGATAATTTGGAAATGGGATGAGTTATCGAAAAAACAAAATAAACTCGTACTGCGTAGCTAACATATGAGTGTTCATGTGAAATTTCAGCTCTCTAGCTCTTGTAGTTTCCGAAATCTCGACGTTCATACGGACGGACGGACGGACGGACGGACGGACGGACGGACGGACGGACGGACGGACGGACGGACGGACGGACGGACGGACGGACGGACGGACGGACAGACGGACAGGGCTCAATCAACTTATTTTTTTATGCTGATCAAGAATATATATACTTTATGGGGTCTGCGACGTCTCCTTCTGCCTGTTACATACATTTTCACAAAACCATTATACCCTGAATTCCCATTTTCAATGGGTTCAGGGTATAAAAAGCAAATATTGTGTATTGATTGAAGCGCTTGCAAAACAAACATCATATCAGTGTGTTGTTGGGCTATTAATGATACATCGAGCGAAAAATAGACGTAATACGTTCTAGAGCTATTACACTATTGAATTCAGCTTGTCCAAGGCATGCGATAGTTAGAGATAATCCAAGTGAAGTTAGAACTTCCCAAATCTCCAGAATTTCCGTTCTTGAATGTCAAAAGCAGGCCAAATTTATATAGGCTTTATTTATTCAATCTACCTCCCCATATTTTACCTCTCTACATTTATCTATATGTATAATAGACGTAAAGCCCAGTAAATTTGAAACTTACTTCATGAATGTAACGAAAGCGAAACGATCTATTCCAATTGATATAGATTTGAAAGAGCTTTACTGAAGCTGATATCTTGATTAGACTTAATTCTCTTCACGAATGTTACGTATAGGTTAATTTGTATTGATTCGCTTTATTCTATTAGATTTATTTCATATTATTCGTTTATCTAAAATTTGTAGAGCTCTTGTGACGCCTTCTTTTATCTACAATAGATAATGAATAATCATATTGGTTACTGTCCATTCTAGCTTTCGGCTTATCTAACAAGCACTACTTCCTTCAACTGCTTTACAGGGTATTTCCCAGGTGGTATATTTGTCGTAATCTGAGAATGTAAATCAATAGAAGTGCCAGCTCAATTGCACTAGGTAAATAAAGTGGAAACTAAGTCATTTTTGTTTTCATAGACGATCTATTTTTAAATCAATGTCTCTTCCCCTCCCTGGCCGCTGGTTCGACTCTTCCCACCCATTCCCCCCCAGCGAGCTGAGTGTGGAATTCCCCTTTCGTCGCGTTCGTTTGTTGGCTCGGGCGTTTGAAAGAGAGATGAGCATAAAGAGCAGAGCTTTGTAAGTAAAAACAAAAGCAAAGCCAAGAAGATGTAGAGGAAGAATGATGTATGTATGCAGCGTTCGCTGATAAGGCGATAACTGAGCTGGTTTATTCTGGACGATCGGGTCCAGCAGCAGCTGCCACTCCGAAGCGCCCATTGACGTCAATGGCGCATTGAGATCCTGGTGGAAAAGTCAAGTCAAGCGACTGGCAAGCCGGTAAACACCTTTGCCAATGGACTTCGGACTCGCTGTTTTCGCTGCTCTGAATGCCGAATCCGTAACGGAACTAGATCACTGATAACGGCTGAGCCATCTGCCACCCGCCACCACCCGCTACCACTCGCCAACCGCCAATCGATGGCAGTTGCATTGAACCCGCCCCGAATGTGGTAGGAGGCGTGCCAGCTGTGAGCGCTTGACACAGTTTCTAATTTAAGATTCATTTGAGTTTTGTTTTCATATTTTTTGCCGATTGCCAGAGGCGATAAGCGCTTTGCGCGTTCCACTGTACAGTCATCTCTGTAGGCGGCGACATTATCTATGCCAATTCAAATTATGTTTTTGCTCTGTTGTCTTGAGCGCTTCTTCCTCTATTCTATTACGGAGAGTTCGCAGCGGAAGCTTTAAGCTTCAGTTCAAAGCCACAGCGAGCTTTTCGCTTGGCGGCGCTGCGACTTTGATCTTCGCTTGTCGCGCTTATCGTGTTTAAAGTGCATCTGACTGAGACGTCCGTATCGGCGTCGGCGTCGGCGTCGGCATCGTTGTTGGCATCGCTGTCGACGTCACTTTGTACTTTGCAGCTTGGGCTCGGTATGACCGAAGCAGAGTGTGTGGGAGAGTGGGACGCTGGGCAAAGCTTATCTCAGTGCCGTTATACCCCGCTCAGCTGCAGCGGCGAGGCCGAAGCTCAAGTCGCTGTCGCCGCGTACAAATTGCGTGCGTCGCAGCTGTTCGGCTCAGTGCTCTGTCGGCCGTCATACGCAACAGACAGCGCGTGCAATTAACGGGACTAACGGGAGAATCAATTCTGCTTCATTCTCTTCTACTTCTACTTCTACTTCGTCTGTGTCTGTTTCTTAATCCCCTCGCGGCTGGCGCAAACGAAAGAAACGTGCCAAAAAACTTGAGCGCAAATTTATATACTTGGGACCCAAAGTGAATGTCGAGTGTTGTGTGAGAGCGAGACAGCAATCGAGATAGACAGATTATAGAGTGCGAGTGAGGGAGGGAGCAGTGCGCGATTTATTGCCGATAAGATTAATTTAATTAAAAGCAACAACAACAATAACTTCAGCTATTGTCTTAACTTCTTCAGTTAAGGTATCTATAAAAAAAAAAAATAAACTAAAAAAAAAATAGAATTAAAAGTTTGACGTGCGCTGTAAATGTGATTTAGTTTAGTTTCGACCTAAAATGTAGACAGGCTGCAATACAGCAGCAGCAGCAGCAACAGGTGAACAACAGGAGAACACCAACAACAACAACAACAACAACCAGAACAACAACGAGAACAATTGACAACGTGTGCTGAAGAACCGTCGAGGCGATTCATCGAAATGTATGTGGCCAACACAACAGGTGGCTTAATGCTGCAGACGATGCTCTACTTGGCCAACCACACGAGCCGAGCCGCTGTCAACACGCTGATTGATATGCCACCGGCACCCAAAAGCGGTAAGTGTTCCGACCAGATCGCCCAAACGGGTCTACATATATACAATCAACCTCAGTGCAGACACTCTACAGATTGCAGATTGCCTAATCTAAGCGACCAAATTGCTCGGCTGTAATTCCTTTTAGCAGAGCTTTTCTATTTTTAGTTTTGCGGTTCCCTATTGATCAGAAATCAAATAAAACCTCGTCTCGCTTGCGGTTAGAGGCGAATGGAGGCAATACAGTGAAGCCTATGCTAGGTTGCATACACAGTATTACGAAGATATAGCAAGATATTCAAGCTCTGCATAGTTATTCTAGCTCAAATTCCGATAGTTCCAGTATTACTCAATGCATCGTATACCTTTACTAGTTCAGATTTTATATAGTTGCAATATGAATGTTTATGAATATTTCCAGGCTGAATTTATGAACCAATAATTCAGTGCAAATTTGTTAGTTTTATGAACTAGTTACTTATTGTAGCTCAAGTTGCACGGTTCCAATGAACCAGATACTTTATTCAGTTCAAATTTCATCTAGTTCCAATATGAGCTTCGCTTCACATTTATTTGATCCAAGCTGTAACTATAAACTAGTTACTTTTGCTGGTTCCATTTTGTCAATACCAAAATGAATCTATGAGTCAGTTATTTAAACTAGTTTAAATTTTATAGTTCCAAGCTGAGTCTGCGATTCCAGATTGAAGTTTCCATAAACCAGATTCTTCTTTTGCTTAAATCCAGATAGTTCTTGAGTTGATTTGTGAACCAGTTCATTATTTTATCACAAATTTACAAGCTTATATTTTCATTTAGCTTTTTCACTCATCTTCGACCTTTTCCTGTCTAGCTATTTTAGCTGTTTATATATAAGCTGAGACTATTTCCAAGTTTTTAAAATGCAATATGTATAGGGTCAAAAGTGCAGAGTGTCGGGCGATATAGAATGAATGTATATGGATAAAAAGTGCTGAAAACTTATATATACATATATATGGGTATATTTATATAATGCCATAGATAGTTAAACAAAACAATGACTTAACAGTTCTTTGTTAGATCAGACTCAATTATACCCTATACACTTATTTACATATATATATATATATATATATATACATATACACAAATATACATATATATGTATGTGAAATGAATGTACGCGCCATAAATACACAGTTTTATGACTAACCGAAAAACATTTACAACAATGACTTACACTTACTTATTAAGATAAGGGCTTTAATTGCGAGCTTTAGGTGATTTCTTAATAGCTCAACTTGAGCTACTTATCGAGAACGATCTTTGGGATTTTAGGTGTCCAATTATATAAGCCATTACAGGGTATGTGCTGGTCGATTACTAACAGCTGTTACACGCTCTCACTGCATGTTTACACTCTCTACGACAAGAGAGAGACATTTCAATTCCATTTCCACGAGCTGCTTTTGCATATTGCTCAGCTACTCCCAACTAGCTAGTTGGGTTACTCAGTTCGGTTGGCAGACGGAAAGTAGTACAGCAAATAGATTTAGATCGTACAAGACTCTGGCCCTAGATCTTAACCTCGCCCATCGCTTTGGAAGTAAGCCAAAAGCGAAAGCGCTCTTCATGAATTATGATCAACAGAAATTTAAGAATTGAAAATATCGAATAACTGAAATAGAGAAGAAAATTAAAGTGTATGAAATTATAGTCAGCAGATATATAATAACTAAAAGATGACAATGTTAATTTGGCAATTGGTCAATTAATCAAGCGTTTATCAGTTGATCTCTAGATCTTTCGATAGTTGAGCATTCGATTGATCAGTCGAGCGAATTCCGAGTGCCACGCAACGTTGAGCAGCTGCAAAAGGAAACAAGATAGGAAATGTTGCGCTTGATGAAACAGTCAATGACATTGCTAATTGGCTAACAGTCAATTAACAGTGGCTAAGAACAAGAGTAGTTCCAGCCAGCTGGCTAAGGCTGTTGAAAATCTCCAACATTGCCTTAACATAGCTCACTTTTCTTTTTAGGACTTAACAGACTAGCGCACTGAATAGACGCAGTATTCAGCTTTACAGTTGCTGTTATATAAAAATGTTAACAGCCATATGTAGACAACATTACCTTAACATAACAACCTACTGCAAATAACATTTCTCTAATTGAAATCCTCTTTTCTTCCATTTGCAGACATAAATGAGGTGAAATGCTTTGGCGTCTACGGCTGCTTCCCCATCAACGGACCATGGAACACGGTGACGCGCACGATCAGCGTGCATCCGCAGAAGCCATCGGAGATCGAGCCGCACTTCACGCTCTACACGGATCGCTCCATGGAGCACGCCAAGTACATTGATCTCAACGATCCGGACAGCGTTCAGACCATGGGCATCAATCCACGGGGCAAGCTCTATTTGGTGGTGCATGGCTATTTGGAGTCGGGCGCAATACCCTGGATGCTGGAGATGGGACGGACGCTGCTCAGCCAGTGCGCGGAGGGCGAGTGCGCTGTCATCATCATTGATTGGGGCGGCGGCTCGAGTCCGCCGTATGTGCAAGCCGTGGCCAATATACGGCTTGTCGGTGCCATCACCGCCCACGTGATACACATGCTGTACGAGGAGCTGCGCATGCCCCATCTGGACAATGTGCACATCATTGGCCACTCGCTTGGCTCCCATCTCTCCGGCTATGCGGGCTACCATCTGCAGCATGACTTTGGCCTGAAACTCGGGCGCATCACAGGTCTAGATCCGGCTGCGCCGCTGTTCACGGACACCGATAGGATTGTGCGTCTCGATCGATCCGATGCCAAGTTCGTGGATATCCTGCACACAGACGCTAATCCGCTGATGAAGGGCGGCCTGGGCATTATTCAGCGCATCGGCCACGTCGACTTCTACCCGAACGGCGGCTTCGACAATCCCGGCTGCGACAAGAAGCTGCAGGACGTGATGAAGAACAACCGCAAGAGCACCTTCTTCATGACAATGCAGGAGTTCATTGGCTGCAATCACCTGCGCAGCGAACAGTTCTTCATGGAGAGCATTTCCAGCAAGTGCCCCTTCCTGGGCATCACGTGCGACTCGTACGAGGTATGTGAAAGATATTCGTCCATTGATTGGCCTCCGTAACTCATCCATTTTTTCTTTGATTCCGCAGAGCTTCAAGGACGCCAAGTGCATTAGCTGCGATGAGCCGGGCCATCTGTGCATGCGCATGGGCTTCCATAGTCAGCAGGACTACGAGGAGCAGAAGTCACGTGGAATGATCAAGCCACATGATCCTCCGCCGGTCTTCTACATGATGACCAGCGATCGGCCGCCCTTCTGCCGGGCGCACTATCGGATAACGGTGCGCGTTTCCAGTCACGATGAGAGCACACTCCACGGCGGCGAGATCGGCACCCTGTCCATTCGTCTGCACGAGGAGCGCAACAAGAAGAAGACAACGGAGCGCATGAAGTTCTCACAGAAGGCCATGTACTTCGAGCCGGGCTTCGAGTATACGGCCTTGCTGCCGGGCCGTGACCTGCAGCAGCCGGGCCATGCCAGCGTCTACTGGGAGTACCAGACGAACTTCCTCAATCCGCTCACGTGGCGCATCCTGTCCTCGCCGCGCATCTATCTCGAGTACATTCTGATCGAGTCGATGGAGTCGAGCGATCTCTACCTGAAGCTCTGTCCGCTGCACGAGGGTGCCATATTGTCCGGCACGGAGAATATACTGCATGCGCACTACTGCAAAGACTAGCCCATCCAATGCACCTCTAGCTAAAGTCATCGATAGCTTTTCTCTGCTGCTCCCAAAAGCGGGCAACACCAGCTGGTTACACTCAGTGAAGAAGGTTTGTGTCCTGGCTGAAAGCAGCACGAGCAATGTCACTCAATTAAGACACTCAACCAATTCGCTGGGTTTGTGTCTTGGCTGAGCACAGTTGCAACTATTCTCACAAACTTGCCTAGACTGAGCACAGTTTTGACTGTGCCCGCTTTTTGTGCTCAGCAGAGACACACACCACACATACTGAGCAGCATTTTGTATTTTATTATAGTATTCACGCTTGTCCCATAATTTATTCAAATTGCCGCGGAAGAGGAAGAGCACAATGTTATTTATCTATATATATGTATATATAGTTGTACATAAACATATGCATGTCTTATTGTTATTTATGCTTATATAACTTTTTTTTTTTCCTTTTTTTTTTTAAATATACTTAATTAGCGTATTTATGTTAAGACATTTATTTGAATTAAAAACAGAAAAAATAGCAAATACATGTCGACTTTTATTATAAGGAAAGCAGTTCTATTTTTGTCTAATATTTACTGAGCTCTAGTGTAGCAGTCATTGGGCCATTGCATACATCTCAGTCAATCAAACCAATCGGTCAATCAGTTATTTAGTCTATTCCTCGGTTCAATCAGTTCGTCAGTCACTCAAGCAGTCATTCAGACAGACATTCAAGACAATCAATCAATCGTCATCAATCAATTGAGCACCTTGCGCCTGACCTGACTTCCTTAACAAAAATGATTGAAAATCATATTGAATGAATATTTACAAACTTGAATCTTTTCTTGGGCATACTTGATTGATTTTTGCATAGCACAAAATTGTTTTCATTCAAATCGGACTGCTCGTTGAAGAGATATATCTGTAAACTTTCAAAAAACTAGATCGTTTCTTCTAAAAGTCTCTTTAGCTCGCCTTCTCTGGGAAGCGAACTATTTATCTAGCGTAATGATTCGAATCAGCTTTTGTTTTCTAATGAATTACGCACATACATATATACCATATATACCTATACACACACACACATATCCTTTAGCTGTTGTTGTTAATAATTTAAATGCTTATCTTGTCGCCAGCATCTATCGCCTGTGTGTGTGTGTGTGTGTCCGTTTGTTTGTATCTGTATCTCTTTACATATAATTGATACTATCTGCATTTTGATTTGACTCGTTCGCCTTGACTGTGCTTCCCTGCTCTCCCTTCCTCTGCTCGCTCTTCTTTCGCCACAGCTTGTTGTTGTTGTTTGGGACATTCCACAGGTTGCTCCAAAGTTTTGCTTTGGCTCTGCTGCATCCAGCCCTGGCCCTGGCCCTGCCACGCCTCTGCCCCTCTTCCACGCCCATCATGTTGACAATCTTTCTTGCTGCTTCTACCTCTTCGTCTTTGGGCATTTCTCGGAATTTCACAACTGTTTCAACATTCTTTCTTTCTGTTTTTTTTTTTTTTTTTTTTGGTTCATTGGGAAACCTTTTTTCTCTCTCTCCTTTTCGGGACTGTCGCATGTTTTGGGTTTTTTTTCCCCTTTACTTGGTTTTTGTGGTTTTCTCTAATACGCGCGCATATTCATTAATAATGTTAATCGATTTGGAATCAAATAAAAGAAATATCTATGTCACTTGTTGTCCCCCTGCCTCTCTGTCTTACTGCCTCTCTCTGTGCTTCTCAATCCTTTGGCTGTCTGCTGCTCGTCTGTAAATTGCTTGCAGCTGTGCCACGACCTCAGCTTCGCTTCTATCTTAATTAGTTGTTCACCTCTTTATGAACCTACCCCCCGCCCCCTCTCTCCCTCTCTCTCTACTCTCTTGCTGCATAAATCAGCTGCCAAGCGCCGGCTGAGCGACATCAAATGCAACTCAAATCAAAATGTCATAACTTCCACAATGCCGACACAAGCGACAATACGTCAACATTCCACACATAACCACACACCGTCTCTCCCAGCTCAGGCTGCCTCCCACCCAACGGCATTTGGCTCTCTTTTAATTAGTCGCTGCCCGCCCCCACTTTACTTAACGGCCGCGCCCCCATCCACAGGCAACTCTTTCGCCTGCACGTCGCAAACAAATCACATAATTATGATTGAGCGCAGCCAGCCCCAGCCCCAGCCCCAGCCCCAGTCACAATCCTATCCCTAGCACTACCCCTTGCACCCTCGCCGCCCTCTGCCGCTCGGCCAGCTGTGGCGCATTTTGGGGCTTCGTTTATGGCGCGTGCATAAAAATAAATCTGTCCGGCTTGCAGCTGCCGTAATTGAATGCAAATGCCCATCCAAAAATACGCCTCATCTATTGAAGCGATGCAGCCTCTACCTCTACCTCTACCTCTCCCTCGCCCGCTCTCGCTCTCGTAGCGTGCAGGCGACAATCTGCTATAAATTATCGTGTGTAGGTGCCACTGCTGCCTCCCCCAACCACCTTCGTCAGCCTTCAGCCCCCAGCCTCTATGCTCCATTGTGTTTGCTGGCGATGCGTGGAAAACTAATTTTCCAATTCCCACTCGCATTGCTCCTCTCTCTCTCTCTCTCTCGCTATCTACCCCCATCCCTCTCTCTTTATTGAAGACTGTTGCCTTTTTCCTGTGTCGTTTATCTTGGGCACATTTTGATATTCATAATTTGTGGCGTGTGGCTCCGGCGTACTCCTTGTGGCATGTTGTTAAATTGCACCACGTGTTTTTGATAATGACGACATAATTATCCCAGTTCCTGCCCCTAAAGGCTGGAGCCGCACTCGAAGGCAAAGGCAGCAGCACAGATAGCGGCAAAGGCAACCAGCTACAGCATGTCTTCAATCAAAGTGCGTTAGTCCATGCATTGCACTCAGTCAATCTTGATTGATTGACGCGCAGAAGCCAAGATAGTCGCGGAGTCACAGCGTTAAATGTGACTTATTGGCTGGCTGAATAGGATAACTGATGAGAGTTGCCTTCTCAAGTCATACTCAAGTTGAGGTCAGTCAAGCAAGAGTTCACTCAATCAATAAGTCAATCTAACCTAACTACAATTTGCTCGGCTATCCTTTAAGAAAAGTCTATTAAAGTACTTCCTGGTGTACACTTAGTCTTAACCATAAGCTTAACATGGGCGACTTCTCTTGTACATCTGTTAGCTTAACATAGTCTCTTAACATCAGGCTAACATTTGCAAGGAGCAAAGCTCTTTTTCATAGCAAGGGGCGTGACAGAGCCAGAGAGCGCGCTGCAAAACAAATGAGATGACAAAATGTAAAGGATTCCAGAGTGGAGCAAAAGAAGTAAAGGAAAAACCAGCAGCAAGACGAGCTGAAATTAATAATACAAAGAAACCGCCTGCGGTCATATAGAGCACTAATTTAAATATCATTAGTAAACAATTAAAACAAAAGGAGCTCCCTTGACAATGGGGGCATTATACCCAGTCGCCTGTCAACGCGCGACACGCCCACGGGCGAAGGGTGGAGGGCCGCGAGCCGAGAGCGGAGGTCCGGGAACAGCGCTTACATAAATGTCACAGAGCCGAGCATAATGAAAGCCAAACAAATCAAAGGGCGACATTTCAGTGTTTTGGGTCGTTTTGGCTTTACGCAAAGTTGTGACAGGTCGCAGAGAAAAGGATTGCGCGCAGGACGAGAACACAGAAAGGAATAGGACTTCTGTGCGCTTTGTTTTTCAGCTTTTGTTGTTGGTCCCTGCTCTTAATTGCATTTCATGTACAATTTGTCAAAACACACACACACACGAGACTAAAGCGCAGAGCTATTCCTCCTCGGGCGCTCTAACCCCGATCCCTCCCAGCAACGCTCTACCCCCGCCGCACCCCCAAAAGGAAAAGCGAAAAGGCTGTTTTCTAATTTCTACTCTCTAGTTTATAAACGTGCCTTATCTGCAGCCTGCGGCAATTCTCATGGTCCATGTGGCTTTCGGACACGTGGCAACCCCAACCCCAGCACGCCATCTCCCCCTCCCCCGCCATCTCCTCAAGTGCGCAGCCGTCGCAACGCTCGACCGCAAATCACCTGATGCTATTTTTCCCATTGCCAACAATAACTGCTGCCACGCCCCGCCTAAGCACGGGGGCGTCCACCCCTACACGCCTCTCTACCCCCTCCCCACGCTCGTTCGCTCTTTGTCTCTCTGCCATAATGGCTTGGCTGGTTAGCTATACAATATGTTTGTAATATGATCCTGCGTGCTTGAGCATAATTTGTTATTTTAGCTATCGCATTATGCTACCTCTGCAGCAGCAACCCCAACCCGCCGACCTCCCGGCCCAGCCCCCTGCTACCTTTGATTAAACTACGCACTGGGGTAAGACAAACACATATATATGTATATATTTATACGTAAATGGATTTCTCGCAGCGGAACATCTTTTGTCAGCCAAAGCAAAAAGCAAAAAAAAGAAAAGAAAAATATCGATTACATTCGCTGAAAACTTTTTGTCTGTATGCAGAGGTTGAAGAAGAAGCAGGAGCAGGAGCAGGAGCAGGAGCAGGAGGAGGTGATGGAGGAGCAGCAGAACGCTGAGACAGCGCTCATTGGAGGCCCCAGGAATAACATAACCATAAATAAGGGTAATAAAATTGATGCTCAGTTGTCGCTGCAGCTGTCCTGCACTAAGAGCAACAAATAAATTGTTGCTGTTGCCGTTGTCGTTGCTGTTGTTGTTGTTGCTGTTGTTGTTGTTGTTCTTGCTTTTGTTTTTGGCGATCGAGCAATACTCATAACACTAACTCACAGTCAGCATGGCAAAGAGCTACCAACTTTTAATGAGCACGCTCTCTCTCTCTCTCTCTCTCTCTCTCTCTCTCTCTCTCTCTCTCTCTCTCTCTCTCTCTTTCTCTGCCCATGAACAGTTCTCAAGGATTTGTGAAGCAGCTTTTTGAAGGTATTTGAGCAGCAAGCGTAACCAATTGAACCGTTAACTTTGAATCTCAGCTTGAAGCAAAACAAAAAAAAAGTTGCTCAACCAATCCGAATTGCCTTATTAGTAGTTGTCACTGTATTGGTGTGTCTCAGTCTTTCGCTCTATGGCGAGCTGCATGTTCTTAAGCTTGCAAATGGCATGCTCAGCACAGCCAAATTCGCCTTAATAGTAGCTGTAATAGTAATTACTGCTCTCAGCTGTTGTTGCTGCAGAGCGCACAGCAGAGCGAAGACGGCGCGTCGCGATATGCTGCAGCGAAAAGCTGAGCTACGCAAACATGTATACACATGTACATATAAATATGTACATGTAAATAAAAAATAGACAACAATTTGCCTTGGGCTGTTTTAAAATTTATTGCATTCAACTGTTTCTTAAGCAATCTAAATACAATAATTAACTTTATATAATATATATGTTAAAAAAAAGAATTTAATATAATATAATAAAATGTTCACTTACATTTACATACACACGCACATACATATAACATAACTCAAAGAGGAAGACAAATATGGCTGTTTGTGTATTGTCCAGTTACAAAACATTTTTGCCTTTCTTTTCTTTTGTTAAGTCAAACAAATATCTTGACATCTAAATCCGAAGTAAATACTCTTTATATGCGTGTATACTTATATGTACATATGTGTAATTGAAGTATTCGCTTGTTGTTGCTCTTTGCTCGTATACAGCTGCGTATGTGTATTGGTATTTCGAGTACTTAAGAGAGTGAGCACTCAATTTCGATAATGAGAACGGATTCGCCTCACACTTGAGCACACTTGCAAAGCGAAGCCGACAAATGCTCTTTTTTACTGTTCTTGTTGTAGTGTCTCCTTGTCACTCTCATTGCTGGTTGTTGTTGCTGCTGTAACTGTTTGTGTTACTCTTTGTCTTGCTTTGTTATTTCGCTGCAGTTGTTGTTGCTGTTGCTGTTGCTGCTGCCATTGTGTTTGGCCATTGGACGAAGCATGCGAATATGCTGAGCAGCGGCGAGTTATTAAAAACAATATTCGCCGGCTAAGCGCAGTCAGGCGTGCAACGGGAATGGCAGCAGCGGCAGCGGCAGCGAATTTGTATTGAGGAGTGGGCAATGTGCGGCTTATCTCGCATCTTTGCATTAACACTTCGGGTTTCGCCGCCTGCTATTGTTGTTGTTGTTGCTATGCACACATTTTCACACACACACGCACACAAACAAATGGCACAAAATGGCTGCCACTGATGGCATTTCGCTTATCAGATCAGCGCAATCGCTGCGCTGTGACAATGAAAATTTAGCACCTTGAATCATACTCACGCACACACACACACAAATAAACATACAATCGCTTACTCACTCTCTCAATCTATCTCTCTCTCTCTCTCTCTCGTCTATCTGCTTTGCACTTACAACTTTTCAAAGGCATTCGCATTGGTAAGCATCTCACGAGTCAAACGCCAGACCTGCTTGGCGGCCTGCTCCAAGGCGCTGGGGGATTTGCCCTTGAACATATCGAGGCTGGGCAGAAAGTAGTGCGGACAGCGTCGGTACTGCAGGCAGGAGATTAGCTGCAGGAATATCCCATTCAAACGGTCCGCAATGCAGCCCTCGTCCCACTCGAAGTCACGCGGATGCTTCTCGCACTCGTAGAGCAGCAGATTCTTTAGATGATATGCGCTGATCGGATTGCCGGGCAGCTCCAAGTGCCGGTCACGCAGCGTCTTCAGTATGCTCAAGCAGCGACGACGGCAGCCACCTTTGAAGATTCACATCATCATCATCATCTCAGTTGCCAATAGATTGTTAAATCTCACCCATCTCTCTCCCACTCTCTCTCTCTCTCTATCTCTCTCACTCACCTTGCAGCAGGCGATTCTCGGCCTCGAAGAAGCTGAGCACCCAGGCATCGCCCTCCATGCTGGCCGCATTGTTGTTCTTGTTCTGCATGATGATGCTCTCCTTGGAGAGCAGATCAAATCCCTCCGTCTTCACCTCGGCAACAATGTTGGGATGCGGCCAGGGTATGTGCGGCATGGGCCAGTGGGCCGCCGATCTCGGCCAGATGCCGGAACACTTGAAAGCCGGCGTTATTTGCACCACAAAGCGTTCCCGGATGCGCAGCTTTACCTCAGTCGTATCGCCCATCATCTTGACCATGTCCCGATAGATGCTCTTGTCGCACGCCTGCGCCACCAGTGTCTGGAAGCGTGCGCGTATCTTCCGCGACGACAAATACCCGGACGCCGTAATAAACTCCACCCACAGCGACATCGAGCGTTTGCGTCCATCACTCAGCTTCAGCACCGCACAGCCCGGCAGAGTGCCGTCATCCACGAAGTTGAAGACGCCCATCTGATTGAGATAGAGCACGATCTCGAACTCATTCGGTGAGATCACCTCGACGCCCTCGAATCTGCAATGCCAGAACGAACACACATACAGAAACAAATTGTAATCCTCGACTCAGCCTCGGTATCGCCTGCGTCTAATCAATGGCTGCCAATTGGAGCTGCGTAATTCGGTCGTCTGATACCTGTCAGCGCTCTCCTGCCTCACCTGCTATAATCGTACAACAACAGCAACGGGGGCAACAGATACATTGAGTTGGTTCTTGAATCGCATGAAACATGCGATGTCATTGCTGTCAAGTCATGCTCCTCGGCTTCTCCTGCTGCTCAATATCGATTGCATCAGCGAGGGCCGAGGGGCCGAGGGCCGCAAAGTGTGAACGATTAATAAACGTAACAGATATTTATATATATATATATAGATATATGTGATCTATATCAACTATATATATTCATGATGTTTATATAAATATTTCATTGAAATTTTAGCGCATTGTGAAGTACTTGCAAAACTAGACTCGTGTTGGGTGTACCTATATACAGCTACAAAAAAAAAATATCACCACTTCAAAGTTCAATTCAAAGTTTAAGACGTTCTCCTGGCTACATTTATCAATGGATTTTTCTGCAGATTACTTTTATTAAAGCAGAAAACTATTAATTATTGCTACAAAAAAGAATTTTCAACAAAATATGCTACGTTTTTATGTAATTCAAAAAATACTGAAAATAGTCTAAAAATCTAGGAAAAAAAATAGCAACACTTTGTCATTTTGCTCTAAAAATTTTTTTAAAAAATAAAATTAAGTTACAAACTTTAACTTATACTTAATAATAAATGAAAACAATAATATTCCCTAAGTTTAGTATTTAGCTGTGGAAATTATGGCTACACGACGCCTAGCCATGGAATCAACCATGTCCTGGCATCTTTTAAGGCGCATTTGAGCCCAGGACTCAGGAACTATTTTCCAAATCATCTTTACATTAGTTGACTTAGATTCAGAAACTAGTTTGTAAGTATGTAATATTATATAGCTCAGCAAAGTGGCAGAAGTCACGAATCGCTGAGAATATAAGCAGATATAAGATCTAAGATGGGATATACGACTTAAGCCCTAATCGATCTAAAATTGCAAGTGGCAGAAATTTGTATTAATTTTTAAAGAATTCACTTAAAGAAAATCGAATGAGGAAAATATAATATATTTACCAATAAGAAAATCTTTTAAAAATTAAAAAAAAAAAAAAGATAAAATAAATAATAATTTAAAAAATTAAAAAAAATTTAGAAGTTTCACATATATATTGTTTTTATGTGTAGACATCAATAGTAAATTCCTTTCTATATAGTTGTAAAAAATTGAAACTCCATAAATGTTCATCTTTTGAACATAAATATTTTTCAAAAATAATTCAAAAATAATTTTTGTCATTCAGTTTTCAGATTTAGAATCTATTCTCTAATGAATAAAATTTCGATAGAGAAAAATGTCTGATAAGGCAAGGTATATATATTAAAAATTGTTATTTATTTATTGCATGCGATCTAGCAGCATTTTTAGCATTTTCAATGAATCAAATTAAAACTTGAATATTTGAAAGGAGGAACGCAGACATGGGGAAAATGCTGACATGAGCATCAATTGATATATCGCTAGATCGAACAGCTAGAAAATCTACAACTGGAGATATAAGTCTGTCTCATCTATATTCTAGATATTACGGCTGTATACGTAAATATATATACCAAATTCAATCATAAATGAATCATAAATGAATCATACTTGAATATAAATATTAAATATTTTTCGGTAACTTTCTGAGAGGAACTCTTCTCTGAGAAATCGCCCCATGTAATTTAATTATTCCTCGCATTTCTTTGGGATCATCTCAAATCATTTGTATCCCAAAAATTCCCAGAAATGAATTCAAAGATCTTTCGTTTGTCTAAATAGTTTCATATGCTTTTGGGTTACGCGCTCACCTGCCATTGCACTCGACGAGGCTGGATATGAAGCGCGGCTCCTGCAGCTCCACCTCCTTCAATATGTCCTGGACAATCTTGCAGATCTCTCGGATGGCCGTGGCCGTCTTGAAGATGCGCGCTTGGACGCGCTCGGCGCAGAAGCGATTCAGCTGGTAAATCATGCGCGTCTGGGCGGCCATCATATCCGGCGGCACCAGCATCGCGAGCAGCAATGATATTTATGTTAGATGTGCCAATCGGGTGCCCAAGCACTGGATGTCTCCAGAAGGTTGCCCGCGACTGGCGGCTGGCGGCTAAGAACAAACGGCGGAGTTGACGTTGATGTTGACGTTGGAGCTGGAATTGGAGTTGCAGATGGAAGCTGACCTCGAGCGTATGCCAATTATGCGAGCTGCAAACCAAATCGGAAGCGACTGCTGCCGCTGGTAGAGGAGAAGGAGGAGCTGCAGCTGTAGCTGTAGCTGTAGCTGGAGTAGACAAAGGAACAATTCAATTGTGAGTTACGTTGACAGGCGAAGTGGCAACAATGGGCAGCAAGCACAGCGCGAACTCTTGACTTTGGCTTTGCTTTTGTGTTTATATTAAATGTCGCGTATCTCCTATATATCTATTTGTATATATATATACCTGCGCGTGTGTGTGTGTGTGTGTTGGCCGGACTGGATTAGCTGTTGCGATTGCGTTAATGCGGATGCGTTATGGCCGAGCCGAGTTGTCGTGCGTCTGTCGAATGCCTCTGCCACAGCCTCGACAGCCTCGATGCGATGCTAACAAAACACTCGATGCCGATTCAGACGAAAAGATACGCGTCCGAGTCCGAGTGGCGAGTACGAATCGGAGTCCGGAGTCGTTGCTGGCGTTGTAAATCTCGCGAATATTTACAGCTTTGCCAGATAAAGCACAAACACACACACACACACACACAGAGACAGAAGTGCACTCTGTGTGTGTGTGTGTGAGTGTCTCATGAATGGGCTATGAATACACCCACAAAGGCAGCTGCAGCCAAAGTCACAGATACCAATGCAATTGCAGTTGCAGATACATGCGCAGCCATAGATACAGATACAGATACAGATGCAGATGCAGATGCAGATATAGATGCAGCTGCAACTGTCAGCGTGTCACGTGACACATGGACCGCGTGATTGTCGCCTCGCTGGTCTCGTGCCAAGCGAGCAACAACAATGTATCTGTAGCTGCATCGGCGTATCTGTGTATCTGCAAGATACAAACACACATCAAGCTGCACTGAGCGCTGACTAATCAAAGGCCCAGCGCCTTGCAGCCATGCCAAAGTATCTGAGAGCGTTTACACCTCGCTCTCACTGTTCATGTCGCTCTCGCTCTCTCTCTCTCTCTCTCGCTCTGTGTGCGTGTGTGTGTGTGGCTCTCCCATTGGCCGACGCTAGCTCCGCCCACTGAGCGCAGCGATACAGACGAGCGAGCGCTCAACATGCCGTCGGCCTGTCGCTGCGTCTGTCACGCAGCGGCGCGCTCTTTGATGTCTCTCTCGCTCTCTCCCTCGCTCTCTCCCTCTCTCTCTCTGTCTGTCGGTCGCGCTGGTGTGCGTGTGTGTGTGTGTGTAAATTTAATTTGTTAAATACATTTTGTGCCAGACGCCGTCGTACACGAATTGTTTGCAATAATTTATCTGAAATGTGCACTCATTTAGCAACGGGCCGCGAGCAACCCTCGTCCAGTCGATATCTTTATATCTCACGGATACACGAACACCACAAAGTTTTACATTTCACAGATACATTCCCACAACACACACACACACACACATGTATATATATGCGGATACATTCATAAATATGTCGCCGGGATTAATGTGCCAGTTGGCAATTTCTGACAGCGTTATTCCAGCCAAAAGCAAACTTCTGACTCGCTCTCTTTCGCTGCCCCTCTACCCCCACTCCCCACTCTAGTTATATACCCTTGCACATACCCAACATATAGCTATATATGTGCACAGAACTTCGCTCGATATATGTATATAGACAACACTGTTCCGCATTGCCATCGTCGGATCAGTCGAGATTTTGGCTTCGATCAGATCAAAGCATTCGTCAAAATTAGTTTTGTTGCTTTCAATTAGATGAAAATCTTTTGCATTTGGCACTAATTCAAACGGATGTCAACATAAGCAGCTAACAAACAGCGCATAAAACACGAAAGCATCGAACACAAAGATCAAATACATAAAACTCTGATTAAATGAGTTAAAAAAAAAAACAAAAAAAAACACAAAAGCTGAAATATAAATAAAAATATAAATGCTTAGAAAAGATAACAAATATTCACGGAATGACGCGCTGCAAATACCCTGTCAAAAATATTGAAATTGTAAACAGTTGTTGCTCTTGACATTTCTTTCAGATCTAATAAGTAAACTGTCTCTAAGAGACCTATGTTCAATGGATATTCGAGCTGTTTGACAATGGCACACGATATTGGCTAAATGGGTTCTCTCTCTCTCTCTCGACCTGCCTATCTCCCTCTCTCTTTCTCAATCTGTCTCTCTCACTCTGTCTCTCTCAATCTGTCTCTCCCGATCTGTCTATCTCACTCTGTGTCTTTCTATCTGTCTCTCTTCCATTGCTCTAATTCTGACCCCATCATTTCTGTTACTTTTCCTACATCTCTCTCTCCCCTCCACCTCTCTCTAGCATCCACCTATCTATGCCCATCACCTTTTGTTCATAATTTGGAACCCCTTCCCTCTCTGACTATCTTTTTTTTTTTTGCATACTTTTACTACTCTCTTTATATATTTATATTTCTTTCTTTCTTTTTCTCTCTTTTACTCTTCATTTCCATATTCCTTTCTTTCTCATTCTGTCACTTCCTTTTTCTTTTCTCCTGTCTAACATTCTCTTCTTCCCTGCCTCTTATCCTTTCTCTCTCACTCACTCTTATTATCTCGCTCACTATTTCTCTAACTGTCTCTCTCTGTCCCTCTCCTTCTCTGTCTCTTTGTACTTATCTTCTTCATATTTCCTAATTCTTTATGTTTCCTTAACTCCTCTCCACCTTCTTCTAGATATTTTACTTAAGGCCTATCAACTAACTATCTGAGATTCCAGACTAACTTGGACATCTAAACAGATCTATCTATCTCTCTCTCTCTCTCTCTCTCTTCCATATATAGGGTATCTTTAGTAAATCACTTGCAGCTCTTTTCAAAGACTCATAACTATGTTAATTTGACAACGATTACAACTGCTCATCGATGATCATCAACATGATTTTGCGACCCACTTCCAGTTTATATCACTTTCATATTTATCTGCTCACAGCTTAGGCCCTGGGATCCATAAAGATATATCAAAGTCCGACGGACGCAACAAATATTCATAAATAAATTAACAATGAAAATACTTGAAACTTATCTGGGGTCAATTTGTAAATGTTTTGTTGAATTCAGGAAGCGCTGCGATCGAGCTCGCATATCATTGAGCATAAGCACTCCGCTCGATAGATGGCGTATGCTATGGTGTATTGAGAGCTAGACATATAGACATATCTGCTATACATTTCATATGGATCCATTCGATTCTATGCTCTTAATGCTCCGCTGATGTACGAGTCGATTTAGACGCGTCGAGTGGATCAGTGAAGGATCGTGGCCAGGTGGGAGCGAAGTTTACAACAACATTTCTTGAAGTTTTAGCGCGGGATTTTCACACACACACACACACATGTAAGAGTAGGCATATCTGCATAAATTTGAAACAAAGGGCGACAGGCGAACCGACAGTGAGACCTCGCGACAGACGGACACAAAGAGCAGCAAATGGTAAAAAGTGGAAACGAGCATGTACTATAAATTCGTCTCTCTGAGTCTCTGTGTGTGTGTGTGTGTGTGTGTGTGTGTTTTTCCCGTATTTATATATCTCTTAGATCTTGAAGAAATTTGAATATAATTTATGTACAATCGTCGCGTTTTTCGGTTGGCTTATTTGCTTGCTCTGCCCCTGGACCGTAGCCCCTGTCTTTGCCACTACCTCTGCAGCTACCTCTGTCTCTGTCCCAGTCCCTGTCCCTGACTCGGTCCGGTTCGGTTCGGTTCGGTCCCAAATGAAGAACGATCCATCCATCTAAACGTTTGTCACTTGCTGCGTTGTCGCCGCAACGTTTGTCTTTTTGCTGGATCCGCCAGCTCTGCTCCTTCGTCTCTCTTCCTCGCCCTCCCTCTCTCTCTCTCTCTCTCTCCCGCTCGCTTCTTTTGTCTTCTACTTCATCTGCTTTTCGTTGCTGTTGTTTTTTTTTTTTTAACAAATGGTTAAAAAAAAGCGTCTGTGACACCGTCGTCGCCCGTTGACCATCAACGCAGTCGTTTATCTTGTAGATATATCGCTCTGTCCAGCTGAGCGACCAGCTCGACGAGCTGCTCCAAGTTTCTATGGAAAAGAACAATAACTAAATTTCACATGCATTCAGCTAAAGTAATTCAGCTCTATGGATTCTAGCAGACACTCGGCTCTACCTGGTATATAGTATATACCTTTAATTGCCTTCCAGTGATTTGCGAAATTTACAAACTTAATTTTTGGATGCTTTTGAGTGTTAAGAGCTCACTTATATTTATCAAGATTAATCAAAAATATACCCTGTAGAGGTTGCATGTTTCAAAAAGAGCAGAGTTTCAAATTGCAAGGAAATTGGAAAAAAAATTCTATACTAGAAAATTTGATTAATGCGAAAAGCTGTCGAATCTATTCTATTTCGAAGTTCGAAATTGTTAATATATAGACATATTATACGCTTGTCAGAAATATTGAACATCGAAATCTAACTGAAAATGAAATTAGTTCTTCAAAGTATATAAATACTATATTTTGAATAATTTTTTTATAATTCTTATATTCCCATTTGAAGATCGATAATCGTTTGATGCAGCTAGAGTCCTGTGAAATTCGAATATTCGTTATGCAATTTTACTTGACTTTAAGAATCGATTGATGTATGCAATTCAAAGTCGAAAATTGTATTTTAATTGTGTTCGAAATCTTCTTTCATTCGAGCATGAAAAGCTGATTATTTCGAGTTCAAAAAACTATTTTGTTCGAACTCGAAAAATTGATTTAATTTGAGCTCAAAAAATTATTTTGTTCTAGCCCGAGAAATCTATTTCAATTGCATTTGAATACACTTCAATTTCGATATCTATAAGTACTTGACCAATTTTTTATTTATTGTATTTACAGAAAAAAAGTAAAAATGGTAAATAACAGCGCTCTGTTATTAACATTTTACTGTCATTATATATATTATATATTACATCAGAAAAATAATAAAATAAATAACCTTAATATTGACTTTGCTTATGTCTATTACATTTGTATAACATTTGACATTTCATTAAACATTAACAGAAACATTAACATAGACATTAACAGAAGCATTGACAGTTCATTGAACATTAACAGTAACAGTAACATTAACATAGACATTAACAGAAGTATTGGAATATCACTGAACATTAACAGTAAAATTCACATAGACATTAACAGAAGCATTGACAGTTCATTGAACATTAACAGTAACATTAACATTAACATAGACATTAACAGAAGCATTGACATATCATTGAACATTAATAGAAACATTAACATAGATATTAACAGGAGCATAGAGATATCATTGAACATTAACATAGATATGAACAGAAGCATTGACATTTCAATGAACATTAACATTAACAGTAACCTTAACACAGACATTAACAGAAGCATTGACATATCATTGAACACTAACAGAAATATTAACATAGATATTAACAGAAGCATGGACATATCATTGAACATTAACATTAACAGTAACATTAACATAGCTATTAACAGAAGCAGCGCCATTTGCAAAAGAGTTTCTTCATTTCACTTTCTCAGCGGCTGCTCAGGTTGAACATGCGCTGAATTCATAAGGACGAGGGCATGCTGAGGGAAAAACCCATTGCCACGCCCACCTCTAAACGCCTTAACTTACCTTAGCTGTTGCGTCGACTGCCGCTGCTGTTGCTGCTCCATTCTGTTGGCTATGCAAAAAGCATTCTTTAAGCGGATTTGCATTAACGCTCGAGTAGCCAATAAACCCGTTTACACACACACTCACACACACACACACACACATGGAGTCAGTGCACATCAATGAAATAATAACAAAGGTAAGCCCCTGCGCTTTTTGCTTAAGTACAGGTGACATTTGACTACTTTATTGAATTATGACAGCGAACAAATCAGCGACACGTATCCATCCAGGCGACGATCCTCAAGCGAGCGACTGCCAGCCAAAGCCTCGTGCAATCAGTTAAGCATATATACAGATATATATACAGATATATATGTGTATATATAGAGAGAGAGTTTTTGTATCTGTAGAGACGGATGCAGCAGCAGACTGGAAGCCTCATTACGCATGCGCCGCGTTGTGCCGCTGCTCGAGGAATAATGATGATAATGACGGCGACGATGATGATCGACGTTGATCAAATGTTGTTGACTGGATACACTCGGGACATTGGCTAGTTGTGCGTACATGTGTTTCGCGTTCCACTGCCTGGCATACTAATTACACATATCGCATTTGCCGCCCAGCGTACCTTTTTCCGATCTCTTAACTTACGATCTTGACGACAAGTGCACGCTAATCACGCAGAAGGCCGCAGCCGAAGGGCCTGTCACTTTGTTTAAGGTTAATTTAAGTGTGGAGAAAAAACGCAACGAAAACGAGAAATAATATCATAATTTATTGTTACAGCTATATACCTCTCTTACTCACTCTCACTCACTCTCTCTCTCTCTGTCTGTCTGTCTGTCTCTGTGGGTCGCTCTCGTCGATTCTCATTTCAGACACGTACACGAAAATCGATCTCAATTTCGTAGTTCAGATATCACGCGCACCCAGCTCGTCGTTGCTGCTGTCCCGGGCTGGCCACGTTCCACATATGTAGTCGCCAAACCCTATTCCCAGGCCTCAGTCCCTCTATATGTATCTATATATAAATATACGGCCAATAAATGCGACTGGCTAAGGCGGCGGCGGCCCTTTTCAAGCTGCGATGATCACGTTGACATTTCGCTTGACAAGAGGCGGGAGGGCGCGGGCGTACGCTACTGTACAGAGTGTGTAAGAGAGAGAGAGAGAGAGAGAGATGTAGAGATCCCTCTCTGTGTGTGTGTGTGTGTGTTGGGGAGGGAGCCTACGATCACTGGGGGCTGTTGACATGTCGCTGCTTGTGATTGATTTAGGGCTCGTTGGCTGCTTTTTGTTTTCCGCTGAAGCGCAGCCGTTTGAACCCATTGTTTTTAACCAAAAATGGGCGTACGATTGTCAAGGAAAAAGACAACAACAGCAACAACAATCTTTGGGCATTGCACTTGGGCAAGCTTGAAATTAGGTTTTCGATTTTTGGATTTGAAACTTGTCCATATTGAATTGATAAAGCTGGATTACTGGGCCACAGCATGCAATTCATATTTTATCACTAATGAGCCAGCCAGACAAGAGATCTCCCGGAGATGAATGCCACAGCCAGACCTGACTAGAGCAGAGCTCATGAGAGAACTCTTTGATCAAGTTGGGATCAAGTTGGGATCTACATTGATCTTCATTTGATGAGATCTTCCATATCAGCTTTCTAATCATACAGAGCTAGACCTGACTAGAGCTCATGAGAGAACTCTTTGATCAAGTTGGGATCGAGATCTACATTGATCATACAAAGCTAGACCTGACTAGAGCTCATGAGAGAACTCTTTGATCAAGTTGGGATCGAGATCTATATTGATCTTCGTTTGCTGAGATCTTCCATATCAGCTTTCTAATCATACAAAGCTATTCGTCTATAGATCAGTATCAAGCATTGGGAGTTAACATATATATAATCGGTATACTTGTACTGGGCATGCTCTCAGCTTGAATTGCACTGATTTACTGCATTCAATGGGTCATTCGGTGCGACTCGTTGCGACTCGGCTCAGCACCGACGCGTATTGCCTCGTAATTACGTGCTCTGTCTCGATCGCGCAACAGTTGCCAACTTCGGTCAAGTCTCTGAGCCTCTGCAGCGCTCGGCGCTCTGCCTCGCGGCGCTTATGGCTGAGGCGTATTAAATGAATATTTGCTTTTTTGTCAAAAGGCTATAATCAAGCACCCTGGCGATGACAGGCTAAGGGGCTCTAATTACAGCTTGTTAGCCTGATCCGAGGGCCACACAGATCGTGGCTCACTTCGACTCGGCTCACGCAAGCGTTCCACCGATCCACCCAAACCCCCGGCCCTCGCGCCATGCCCCATTTGCCGTTTATGCTAAGTGGCAAGCGCCGACGCAACGCAAGTGGCAGCAACTGCAGCAGCAGCAGCAGCAGCAGCAGCAGCAATTGCAGCAGCGACGGCAGCAGCAGCTCATCTTTTGGCGGGCTTAATGCTAGCCTGGCCCTGCCCCACGCGTCCAGCCCAGCGGCTTGTCAGCCACTGCAGCTTGATTGAAGCCCGCAAATTAAAATTGCCAATGGCTGGCGGATTTATATGCGCTGTAGAAATGCGTATAAAGTGGGTATATGCGCTCGAAATGCAGCTGGATAGGCCTCTATCTATTGTCTCTGTCTATTCATCTAACTTGAGCTCAAAGTCTGCCTAGCATAGGTCAACATCTAGTCGAGTGGATCCTTTCTACAATTCCTGATTACCTAAAGCGCTTGCAGGGCATCAGGTAGTCGTGCATACCCGCCTAGAGATCACTTTTACTTGTTTTGGCTTTTGATGTGGCTCGAATGCAATTCTCACGATTTGGCACAGACGCATCATTTGCTCGCTGCACACAGAGCCACATGCCCAACCTCATCCCCATCGTCTTCAGAGTCATCATGATCATGGTGTAAGCTGCTCATTTGGGCGTTGCAACACACAAGATTCGCATCCAGGCTGCTCGATGCGCAAATCGCGTCTCAAGCTGCGAGCTTCCAAGTCCGGTTTGCTCCTGCTGCCCTGCTCCTGCTCCTGCTCCTGCTCCTACTTCTGCTGCCTTCAGCTGATCAAATTAACCATTTAAATAAAACATTTGTTTTGATTCTCGCTTAAAAGAAATGCAAAGCTCTGCGTTGCACACGAGAGGAGGGCGGGAAGAGAGAGAGGGAGAGAGACAGGTAGATGGGGCATCTATGGCTCGTTGATGCCGGTTGACAGGCGTACACACAAATCCTTCTCGTCTTGGTAGCTGCTGCTCAGCCAACTGAGCTCCAGCTGCAGCTCCATTATGATCATACTCGGGTCTTTGAGAACTTTAATGCCAGATTATCACAGCATTTACTCGTACTTAACCCAATGTAGCTGAATCATTAACATGCGAGCGAGAGGATCGCTCTTTCTTGCACTCAGCACTCTACACTTCTCTCTACTCTACTCTACTCTACTCTCCCTCTCTCTCTCTCTCTCTCTCTCTCTCTATCTATCTCTCTCTCTCTCTCTCTCTCTTTCTCTCTCTATCTCTCTCTAACTCAATGTTAATAATTGATCGAAATTCCTTTGACTACGTATTCATCAAATGATACATATTTTTCCATACTTAATGGAATCTCTCAATGATCTAAATGATCTATGTCTAGCATTCACCTATGCGTTCTTTTTACATTATTCTTCTACGCATAGTATGATATCTATAGTATATATCTATGATATCAACCTCTATTGTAACTATATAATATACTATTTATATGTAATTCCAATCAAATATGTATATAATATATTGCAGAATCTGTCTTTATTCTTCCTCTAGGTCATCCATTTATACTCTCTATCTATACTATCTATCTAACCATCTATAATATCTACATCATCTTTTACATCTCTTCTCTTATCTACAAATTTATCTAGAGCCTTCTTACTAAAGCCTTCTTACTTGTTACATTATTCATCTACACATAGTATAATATCTATAGTATGATATCTACCTCTACCTACATTTCTATATACTATTGTAGCTATATGATATACTACTTATATATAAAATCAATCTTTATTCTTCACCTAGGTCAGTATAAATATACTGTCTATCTATACTATCCATTTAACATCCATTCCATTCCATGTATAATATCTACATCATCGTATACATCTCTTCTCTTATCTACCAACTTATCTAACTAATCTAACTTGTTTCTTTATTTTTCACCCTAAAGCCCTACCAAAATTAGTTCTACAACTAGAGAAAGGAAATGTTTATAGAAGAATATATAGTATTCTTATAGAAGAATATATAAAATACTTATAGAAGAATATATAGTATTCTTCTATAAACATTTCTTCTCCCTTAAGGTTTACATAGCAGCAAATGTCAATTATTCGAGCGCTGAAAATATAGATATATGTATATATATATATATATATATATATGTATATATAAATATAATGTAACCGTTAGATATATGTACATACATATATCATATCACGCTCATTTTATGAAATATTCTTTTATATATAAATATATCAATCAGTCAGATATCAAAATAGCTGAAGATCTAAATCATATATGAAATTTCAAAAATTTCAATTTTCATTTTACTTGTACGAAAAAATCAAATATTCTTATATTTTTTGTAGGCGATTTCTAACAAATTTCGAATATTTTTGGGACTAGACACACGCGCACACGCCACAAAAATACCCTATAAAAATATGCGCATTGCGTATGGGGAGATAACAAATTGTGTGTTCAAAATGTAATTATGAGATGTTCATAAAAATTTGCGGCTGGCCATTAAATTAATACAAATTGCATTGAATTCATTAAGAAAGGCCAAAAGAACAAAAAACGAAAACAAGGCCAGCAGAACAAGAAGAAGAAGATGATTCCGACTTGGCTAACAAATTGGTCCCCACTGACATTTGGCTGATGAAGATGATGCCAATGGACAGGCGACAGCTGGAATGGAAAGGAGTTAACAGGAGAGAGGCAGAGGAGGAGCAGGGGGCGGAGGTGGAGGCGGAGGCGGAGAGGTGCCATTGGGGGCTGCCGGAATTATCATTTATTAATTGTTCTTTAATTTGTGTGGGAAGCAATTCCTACCTCTGCCAGTCTATACAAAGCGAAGAAGAAGAAAAATAAATAAAAATAAAATAATACAAAATTAGCGACCGCAAACAACAACAAATAATAAATTTCGGCGTTTTTTTTCTTTTTTGTTGTGTGATATTAAAATGCAAATGGAATCCAATAAACAACAACTCATTAAAAGCGCAACCAACCGGCTGATGACCCGATCCAAAAGAAGACCTCCACGACCAAATCAAGAAAATAATCCATAGACCAAACACCAAAGCCCAAAACACCAAAGCGAACATAATTGGCCATAAAAGATCGAACGCCCACCAAAATTAGTCAGGTGGCACACACAGGTGAAACATTGTGATTATCCAGTTTATCGAGCTGACGATAACAGGTGATGGGAGGAAATGAATTAAAGTATTCTCTAAACTATTCAGTTTATCGATTGGTTTGGAGTGACGATAAAAGGGTGTAAAGGAATTAAAGTATTCTCTAAACTATTCAGTTTATCGATCTGTTTGGAGTGACGATAACAGGTGATAGGTGGAAATGTATTAAAGTATTCCCTATCAAGTTTATCGATCTGCTTGGAGTGACGATAACAGGTGATGGGAGGAAATGAATTAAAGTATTCTCTAAACTGTATCGAGAATATATAGTAGTGGGGATGATAGTAGACGTATATCAAATTGGGCTACACATGCTTGAACTATTTCTTAGACTACATTTAGTTCTATCCCAAGTATTCTTGAAATAGTTTCAGATATGATATCATATATTATAATATGATAAACATAATGTTGATTAAGTGCGCTATAAAGACATGATTTATGTATAACAACTAAAAACGTATATATCTTCAGGAAGAACTTATTTTCTTATTACTTAACACTTGAATAGATTTTATAAAAAAAAACTAAGTTTATTCAGAATTTCGAACTTTAATGAGCCTAAGAAAAGCTGAAAGGGTTTCTGGGTGTGGAAATCGTAACTTCTCTTGGTAATTCTCTGTAGCTAACAATCGCTTGATATATAACTCTATAATTTCATTGTCTATTCTACCTATTATATATGTATATATTTATAAGTATTTGATACACATTTGAAATATTTATTAGGAGAAAGATATTTAATATTGAGCTACATTAGGGAAATACGTGTTTGATTTATTAATGTATTGGATTCGATGAACTCGATCAACCTGCAATATGAAATCGATTGAAAAAATGACATTTAAAAACGATATAAATAAGAAATAAGGGGACATTTCATGCACATTGGATGATATGAAAATCGAGGCTCGTACGAGCATAAATCAAGCGGAATGCAATCAAAATAAATAATATATTAGAGAATGTACGAGAGCATGTAAAGCCAGAAGAAACAGCAATTGTATGCAATGAAAATAATCCATAGGTTGGTTCAACATGCAGAGTGAACGACTAGCAGATGCTCTGTCAATGAGTTATGCAATAGAGAAAATTCTGAATATAATAAAGATGATTGTATTGAAATTGAAGAGATAGGATAAAGAGAGAGAGAGAGAGAGAGAGAGAGAGAGAGAGGGGGTGGAGAGAAAGAGACCATCAGATGCGCTGTAACTGAGCTAAAGATATAGCTGGTATAGAACACTTTGAAAATACTGAATTTGATCGATCAAACTAGAGACTGTAAGACTGAAAGATTAAGTTCTATACAAATTATTTCACTTCTAGTATTATATACCACATCAATCCAAGTTTAATTAGATCTCAAAAGTTATTACCCAACAAAAATGCGAGTTTTAAAGAAAGCTAGATCGATAGCTAGCGTGAGTGGAACATTGAAATGCATTGAGCTCTTAAAGGGTATCAGTGGCATGAAGCGAATCAATGAGTGAATAGACAGTGAAATAATTTAATTTATGAACGACATTCAATTTAATTTGACTGTTATGTCTGTTGCCTGAGAGCGAAGCTCACACGTGATCCAAATGCTGGATGACCAGCCCGGGGACTGGCCCAGCGCGCAAAGTGAGTCAGGCTCAAAGTGGGCCGCCTGCGCGAATACATATATCTACTTAAATACAAATGTACGTCTGCCTGTGTGTGCATATAGAAATATGTCTTATGGTCATGTTGGCGATCATTTTGCGACAATTGATGCAAAGTTTATTGAATTCCGTTGAGTTGTCTGCGAAAATTTCCCTAATGCGCCATTAAAAATGCGCAACGTGTTTGCCAGACGAGCCCAATTGACTGACAGCTGTACACACATACAAATGCAGACATACATATATCTAGAGGAATCGAAAACCTGGCAACATCGACTGAGACATATATATATATATGTATATTGAATTGAAATTTATATCGATGGCCGAAATTGGCGCACGTCGCCGAACGCAGCACTTCAAAGTGGCGCCCAGACCCACACGGCGGCGCTTGATTAATATTCAAATGTTAATGTTAAGCCAGTCATGGTATTGGCCATAAGAGTGACTTAACAGATCTACATTACGACTGTTAAATTGCATCATAAATAGACTCATTCGAGCATTATCTAACAAATGGCAAACCGAATCGCGACATTATGCTGTTATGCTGTCTGTTACGTGCTATGTTAAGCATTTCTTTATTAGAAATGTGATTTAAGATTTTGTTCCTCTAGACCATGGCCAGTCATATGAAGCACTTATCTTGCAATTTGGAAGTAGCATCTATATATAGATTTCATTAATTCAAACTTATGTTAAGCAGCTGTTAAGTATTTATGGGATGGTTTTCGTTGACATGCGCAGACTATGTTAATCAGCTGTTAGTGTCGTACTTAAAGCAGCAGCTGTTAATGTAGCAAACACTGTTTGGCTTGTAATGTGATAGCGCTGTTAGTGATTAGTAGACTGTTAACCGACTGTTAACTGTTAAGCTGTAAAGAACCAACAATTAAAACTCAATTGTGATTTGTTGAAAAAAAACTTAATTTTTTATTGACTAAACTCACAAGAAAAGAGAAAAACACAAATAAATAATTTAAAAAAACAAAAAAAAAATTAATATATATTTCTATATATATAAAAAGGTTTATATATATATATATATATATGTGGTGTTTTCAACTCTTGTTTACTAAATTGTCTCTTAGCTTAGACTAATTTCCTTTAGCTAATTTTAATTGCCGCCCGGCAAAATGTTTATGCAGAAAAAAAATGAACTATACTCTATATATATAGTTGATATAAGTACTTAGGTTTGTGCGTATTTCTTGCTGTTATTATTTGTATTATATATGAACTATGTATCTATACATATGCATATATATAGGCTTGTTTATATCAATTAAATATAGGAAACTCTTTAAGCGGCGTATACTTTTCGAAAGCACCTAAGAACTAAACAACTTAGTATTCTATGAAAATATCAAATAGTATTTGGGTTAAATTTTCGAATTATGAGCGTTAGCCCCCATCTAAGCCCTAGCCCCCGTTTACTACCAACTAATTGTGTGTGTGTGTGTTTTGGGCCACAACACGATGCGCCTTTTGTTATTATTATTATTTAATTTTTAGCTCATTTCCCAATAAAAAATAAAAATAGAAATAATAATGGTAAGAGACAAAACTGAGCTTCGAAAATGAACAAAGGCTAAAGAAAACCAAATTCAGAGGAAAAACACTACGAAAGAGGGAAATTTCAATGTTTCGATCATCTCACAAAGATCTTGGCATCCCTACAACTCCTCCAGGCAGCGCACATTGGTGAGCATGATGCGGGTCAGGCGCCAGACCTGTTTCGCAGCATTCTCGAGGGCGCCCGGAGACTTGCCCTTGAAGAGATCCATGTTGGGCAGGAAGTAGTGGGGACAGCGACGGCACTGCAGGCAGGATATCAGCTGCAGGAATATCCCATTGATGCGATCGGCAATGCAGTTCTCCTCCCACTCCATTTCCCTCGGATGCTTCTCACATTCGTAGAGCAGCAACGTTTTCAGATGATACGACGTTACGGGATTGCCCGGCAGATCCAGATGACGATCACGTAAAGTCTTCAATATGCTAAGGCAGCGACGGCGACTGGCACCTGGAATGTACAGAAAATGAATGAAAAATGAAATATAATCAAGATTTATAAAGTATCTTTATGCAGTGAACTACAAGAGATAGAGGGAGGCAGGGAGAGAGAGAGAGAGGGAAGAGAGAGAGAAAGAAATCAGAATTTATCTTGCACCTATTGAACGTTTAACATTCGGTTTCAAATGATTTCAGGTTTGTTCGGCCTTTCTTATTTAACATGAACTTTAACTGCTTGATAAATATTGCTTTAAGCTTAAAGATATATATGTATACATAGATATATCTTTAAATTAATTTAATATGTATTTTAGCACTTAGTAAATTTTTTTTCCTATCTTATCAAGCTGTTAAAGATTCAACAGAAATTTCTTAATATAAGAATTATAAATGCTTAAAATTTTATTTTGTTTCTTTATATTGTCTTTTCCCCTTTTTCATGCTTAACATGAAGTTTAACTG
Source organism: Drosophila buzzatii (assembly GCA_035045845.1). NCBI lineage: Eukaryota > Metazoa > Arthropoda > Insecta > Diptera > Drosophilidae > Drosophila > Drosophila buzzatii. The sequence continues at coordinate 13,369,375 of JAWNOS010000596.1, forward strand.
CTTGGTAAATGACGTTTAACGGCGTTGCCACTAAGTCACCATATTTATACATAAATATTTTGAACAAATTTATACAAAATCAATATATATTCTCTCCCACATTTCGTCCATCTTTCCTGCCTAGCATGTTCTTTATCTGCCTGTCAACTGCTGTTTTATGGCAGCTTCCCAATTTGCAGCTTAACAGCGGCATAAAATGTAACAGGCAGTCACGTTTTTGACATTTAGATACAACAGAGCGTTGCCAGTCTGCCATAAATTGCATCGCAGCTCACAGTAAGTTTGAATTGATAATCGAAATGGGTTTTCCATAAATATTATATGTACAATTTCATAATACCCCAAGTGTAGATATTGTTTGCCATTGATTATTTCGACCATGCTCATGCCCAATTAGTCATTTGAATGGCACTCAACTGTCGAAAAAGTGTGAAATGTAGGAAAACATTTTACGAAATTTGATAACTGCGCTGACTAATCGGTTTCGTTCAAATGTTGTCTTTAATTTGCTGATAATTGACACTACTTATATCGTAAGAAAGGCCCCCAAAACAATCAGTTCGGTAGTCGGTCAGGTCCAGGCACTGGTGTTTGGATATTTTGTGAACCGATTTTGATTGATCAACCCAACGTCGAATGGCACATAAATCATGGACTTCGAGTGTCAAAATTACTAATCTCAAACGGTGCCCGATAATCGTATATTGGGTACATTGATATGATGTCTACCCATGGGCTCTACACAGTAACTGGCTGGTAATACTTGAAATTTTATAGTAGAGTTCCGTTAAAACTTCTTATGAAAAATAAGTTTATGGCCGATTTGGAATACTGCGGACTATACGAAAGGCCAAATACTAATTCAAATTGAGAGTTAATATTAGATTAGAATAATCGATAAACGATAAAAGCGAATTCAATTCACAATTGATTTGTTTTCAAGCGATACAGTTGAGATTAAGCTGAGTCCACATATTAAATAGGCCTAACAATGTACGATTATCGCATTATAATCACAATTAATTATGAAATTTAACGATTTCGTTTCAAATTAGCATCAGAAGTTACACATTCTGAATAAACTTAGACAATAGCTAGAAACAATCGCCAATTAGCAAGCGATGGACATTAATGATAAAAGTTTGTATAAATTATATAGACTATATCCCATAACATTTTCTATAGTCTTACTCTAAACTAGCTCAGTAGCAAATCTGAGAAAAATTAAAGTCTAGACAGCATGAATCTGATAATCGATAACAATATATATAAGATTTCTTTTGAGTTAATGAAAGAGATATGCAATAATCGATAAACGATAAATTGTAAACAGCCGATTTACAAAGATGTTATACTTTCAAATAGATATTGCAAAAAAATAAAATCACGAATCTATTTATTGCATGTTCCTATTCGATTCAGAGCGAGCGATAAACGACAACGATAAATAATTGCATACATATACATACAAATAGATCAGAGCTTCATCAATATACCAGAAGAATGCTGAAAACATGAATAAAACAAGCAGACGCATCGAATGTGACAATGGAAATCTGATAAGTGTGACAGCTGGCGTAATCGATAGACGATTGGCGATAACGATATTGTAATGGATACAGTTACATTGACAGTTAGTCGAGGGGCACGATCGCAGCAACAAGATGAAACAAGTAATTATTATGCGACAGCCAGCATTAAATTAAATGTCAAGACGCTCGGCTAGCATCGAAGAGACAAGATTCCAAGATTCCAAGCTGCGAAGATTCGACGATTCGAAGATCGAGAGAGATCGTTGAGAGGGCGCATAAAATCAAATGTGAGGGCTTGAGATTTGATTTCGATTTGGGTCTTTGGCTAACTTTTTATCTTCTTTCATATTTTATTTTGCTTCTTCTTAGCTTTATTTTTCTTTTTGTCTTCGCTCTGTCGTCTCTGGTGGCTTTAAAGGTTTTTTTTTGTTTTAGTTTTTTATTTTTTATTTGTATTTGATTTTTGTTTGGCTGGCTTCTTGAGGCCGAGCCGGCGCGCCGTTGTTTTTATTTATTTGTTGACTTTATCTAATCGCCGAGATTTAAAATATTTATAAAATCGTTTAGAAATTTATTTATGGCTCGGTCACTGTTGGCATTTGTTGATATCGAGTCGAAAACCCGTTTCTCCGCCGCCTTGCCGTCCGCTCGAGGCTTCAGCCCAACTTCGCTTATCTGAGTCAGATCAGCGTGGATTTGTGCGCGTGGAGACATCAGCCAGAAAGGCGGCCAAAGGTGGCTTATCCAATAAATAGTGTTCGGCCTAGTCCACACACACACACAGATTTATGATCGCTGCCCATCATGGAGGCCATATCTCATGGCTTATCGCGCTTCGATAAACGGATGCGTTTTGCTCCGCCAGGCCACAGTCGATCGTTTCTCTCTCTCTCTGTGTTCAGTCTAACTTAATGGAAATTAATTGAGTGATCGATAGAGAGAATAGAAATGATCGTCTATATATTAGCAACTAGTCAGCATTCTTTTTAGATAGATCACAAAGCTGAGCCTGATTTGATCGTCTCTTGTGCATGATCAATAGTCGCGTGTTTAACGAACTCTTTTTAATTGCTGGCGATGATTAGATTAGGCAAGTGTCAAATGATCTCTAGCCAGTGAAACATCTGTATAAACTTTAATTACCTACTTTTATGATCAATTAAGTTACCTAATGATCTTTAGCATCAGAGGTGATCGTCACAGTGTTAAATGTGCTGATATCTGATTGACTTTTGTCAAAGACAAGCAGCGAGATCGTGTGAGGATCAGCTACTAGAAGAAACCCATTTAGATCGACATTTAACTATTCAACTGATCTATCACAAGATGTTTACTTTGATCACATGTTCAACACAGCTCGACGATCAGAGCTAATCAAATGCATTTTGATGCGAGTCCAGCTTATCGAATGGATCTTGTCGCTAGCCGTAGCACACACACATAAACACTCGCTCTGTATATCTTGATAGCTGATTTGATTTACAAGCAATTATATGAAAACTACAGTCGCTGATTTGTTCGAAATAAATCAATTAAATTTAAGTGTGTCGCTGATTGTAAAAGCATTGACGGGGAGACGACGATCGGCTGGTTGGGGTTGGTCGAGAGAGCTAGGTAGGCAAGCACTTGCTCGATTTTCTTCATTTGAAATTTACAATCGGCTCTCATTGATTATTAGTATTTCTTTTTTTGGTTAAACTCGATTTGAGACTTTGTTTGTTTATTTGACTTTGTGAAGTCAGAAGCAAATGTTTCGATTGAACGTACTTTGATACTGACGTAAGCTAACTTAATATTTATTTTCTATTAGGCTAAGAAACAGATTTGACTGAGAGTTCAATTCTCAACTTTCAATTTAATTTATTTATATGACACACGATCGAAAGCTGAAGTTTTGAGCAACTAACTGAAGGCGAAAATAATCAAATTGGAATTTGAAAGTAAGTATATTATATATACATATATGTATATAACGTACCTCTGACATACCTCTGAAAGAACCACTAAATATAAGCTCTGATATATATGTATATTCTATTTAACTATCTATATACAGCTCTATAGCAAACTTATCCAAAAGATCTGTCGTGATTTTTAAACTTTGTTTCCAAATTGGAAAAAAAAAGTCTATTGGGTTTGTGCAATGTCCGTCTTGTTGTCCGTCCGTCTGTCTGTCCGTCCGTCCGTCTGTCTGTACGTATGAACGCAATATTTGACGGCGCTATCAGAGCTAGAGACTTGAAATTTGGAACATATACTCATGTTGCTCCCGAATTATAAAGTGTAAAAATTTTCGCGATCCGCACACTAGGGGCGTGGCAAATCGGAAAACTCTTGCCAGTAATCATACTAGTTTATGAGCTAGTTTAACTATATCATTAATATATCTGCTCTAACTATACACAATTTACTAATCTAATAAGTCTATAAGATATCTAATTACTTCTCAAAGTATTTAATTTACTTTTTCTATATCACACTTATTCTCATATATATTTGATCTGATTAAGTGAACAACTATTCATTGTTATATATGATCGTAATATATATATTTACTATAAGCATTTACCTATCGAAATGCATGTCGATAACAATGTTATCGCTATAAGTTTTTCAAAATACATCATCTGCCAATATCTTTTCTTATTTATTTGATATCTGAACACATTATCATATATAGCGAACATAATAAATCTAAATACTAAATACTAGTTGATACCCATGCCATATTGCCCATGCCAATACATTTTATAAAGGCTTTAATATTCCTCTATTACAATAAATATCATTTTGTATCTCAAAGAATTCAAATTTCAATTTTTCCATCTATTATCAAATCTGCATTACAATAAATTGTATATAATAGATAATTTCTACTATCTATATAATATCTACAAGATATTATGTATAACAATATCTCTATCTATGCTAATCATCATCACAAGATAGCTGAGTAAAGAAATGAAATTGGGTTTTTCATGCCGACGGCAATTTGATGTGCTACGGAAATGATTTGAAGCTCGGGAACTCACCTTGTAATAGACGATTCTCGGCGTCCGTAAAGCTGAGCACCCAGGCATCGCCCTCCATGGCGGAGTTCTTGCCCTGGAGTGCGATGCACTCCTTGGAAAGCATGTCGAAGCCCTCAGTCTTAACCTCTGCAACAATGTTGGGATGCGGCCAGGGTATGCCGGGCAGCGGCCAATGCGATGCCGAGCGCGGCCAGAGGCCGGCGCACTTGAAGGCGGGCGTTATTTGGACAATGATCCGCTCCCGGATCCGCAGCTTCACCTCCGTGGTGTCGGCGATCATTTTGACAATGTCGCGATAGGCGCACTTGTCGCACGCCTGCGCCACCAGCGTCTGGAATCTGGAGCGGATCTTGCGCGCCGACAGATAGCCGGACGCCGTTATGAACTCCACCCACAGCGACATCGAGCGCTTGCGTCCGTCGCTGAGCTTCAGCACCGCACAGCCGGGCAGAGTGCCGTCGTCCACAAAGTTGAGGACGCCCATCTGATTGAGGTAGATGATGATTTCGAACTCTGTGGGTGAGATCACTTCCAGGCCCTCGAAGCGGCCGTTGTAGTCGTTCAGCGATGAGATGAAGCGCGGCTCCTGCACCTCCACCTCCTTGAGCACGTCCTGGACGATGCGGCAGACCTCCTGGATCTGTTTGTGTATCTGCGCCTTGCGCACCTGCACCCGATCCGCGCAATATTTATTCATTTGATAAACCATCTTGGACTGTGCCGCGATCATGTCCGACGGCACCAGCATTATTGACCCGGGCGACGACGTCGTGGTGATGCTTTTGCTTAACTCTTGCTAAATATATATGCACGGGTATATATCCACATATATATATAAGTATTTGTATTAGGAACTGTTGTTTAGAGATATCTTAGCTTGTTTGAGAACAGTTTAAGCATATTTTATTTTCATTTATTGTAAATTCACTTATCGCTTATCTAATTCGTTTGATTCTCTTAGGCACAGCACACAAAAAAATTGATAACAAAATGCAATTGCTTGGATTTGTGGAACGTTGCGAACGCTGGCGGCGACTTTTCGTTACTGTTGCGTTTTCACCACAATTCAAGTCACTGTTTTGCATTGGGTTTCGCACGCGGCGCTGTCGCAGTTGCAGTCGCTGTCGCAGTCACGGTCACAGTCACAGTCACAGTCGCAGTCAACTCGTGTCGCGTGTACTCGCGCCATCAACTCCAAGACATTGACTGATTTCGTATGGCGTGCACGCCGCAAGAAAAGTATCTTTGGCAGCCACAGTCGCAGCCGCGGTCGCGGCCGCAGTCGCCGTCGCTTCGCAGCGCTGCCCAGTCTCCATCTCATCGAATCCCCAATGAGTAGCAGCACTGGCAGCAGCAGCAAGTGCGAGCGAAACAGCGCTAGCCATGGCATAGCTCGTTTGGCTTTTGCCTGTTAAACTTCATCTCGCTCTGGCGCGCTCTCTCACTCTCTAACCACACCTGAAGCAGCGAGAGCGTGCGTAATGGCTGAGCAGCAACTCTGTCGGCGCAAGCTGTGTGAGTGTGCGTGTGTGTGTGTGTATTCTCGCCTTTGTGCTGGTTTCTTGTGTGTTTGTTTAATGCTCTTTTGATTGTTTGTTTGTTTAATAAAGCGCTATAATGGCGACCACACTGCATGGGAGAGCGCCTGCCGAGAGAGCGCCTGGCTTTTGGATTTAGCTTAGCTTGTGCAATTTTACTTTCACTCTTTGCAGCCACATCCACCCCGTACATGCATTCCCTTCTGTAGTTTTCATTTGCTTATGTTGCCGCCGCCGCCGCCGTCGCCACTGCTTAGCTCCGCCTCTTTTTTGCGCTCACACAAACGCACAGAGAGTGGAAGAGCGAGAGAGCAAGCGCAAGAGAGAAGCAGCCGGCATATGCTGCGCTCACACAGATAAGCACTAATACACGGAGCCAGAGCGTTACTGTTGTTGCCCACCACTTGGGGTTGGCCTGTGGGTGTAGTTTTTTTCACGCTCTCTCTCTCTCCCTCTTTCTTTTTTCTTTATTTTTTCTGGACTGCGCACATTGCAGGCATTGTAAGTAGTTGTTGACTGCTATTCGCATTACAGTTAAATAAATAACATAAACAGCGGTCCAACAGTGGCCATTAACATGCGTGATTTATGTTAAGATGTCTGCGCGCGAATCTCGCAGCGTAAATACAAAAGCAACTCTGCCGTAGTGGACATATCAAATGAGCTGCAACTGTAATTATGCTAGTTACACAGTGAAGCTAAAGAACAAATCTTTAGAAATTAATTGCGTTGTTATATACAATTTGTTATTGTCATCAAAATGAGGGTTGAAAGTACAAAAGTAACGGGCAAATTACATTAGTTAAGTTGGCTTAAAAGTTGTTGATTAATATTGCAATATTATTTACTTTTGTATACTATAAGTATAGTTTTTATATTAATACATTAACTCTTAAGTTGAGAAAAAAAAGTAATATGCATAAGTAATTAACATTGTTGACTTAGAAAAAGTAATATTTAATACATTATCTCTAGATTTTATAAATGAATAAATATATACACATATAAATATATTATATTCATTTAATAATATATTTTTAATGTATTCATATTTTGCATATTTAGAATGTTTTTTGATTTATATAACTTGGGCTTTGAAATTAATCCTTCATGCCAAAAATTACATTTTTCCATACAAAATTTAATGTTAAACTTGCTTTAACAGAGACTTTTAACATTTATGTTACAATAATGCTAAACTTGTGTTTACATATAAAATAAGCATTTATATGAATATGTAGTAAAAAAAACTATGCTTTTATTATAGATATAGCTACTACTACTACTAAGTTCCTAAAAAATGCACAAATATCCTTAAAGTTTAGTAGAAATTTAGTCAGAATCGATCGCTCATGCCATGTTGCAAAGTAGAGACATCTTCTCAAGTTCCGTATTATTTCTTTATATATAACATTTTTTTCGTATGCCCATTAATGCACATCTAATGTGATTAATGGACGCTTAACACGAGCTGCCAGCCAGCGAGTGGGCGTAGAGGGAGGGGCAGAAGCAGAGAGGGCAAGATAGAGTGACAGAGAGAGAGAGAGAGAGAGTGAATGAGTGTGAGGGAAGCTAGCCTGGTGTCATATCTAGCTTTTAATGCGAAGAGTCTGGCAACATTAAGTTCCACTTTAAGAGAGTGGCAAACAAATTATTATGTATAATTCAGTTAAGAACTGTGTGCCGGAACCTGCATTAAGATAAAGCTAATTAACACCTCAGACCCGCGATTCGGTGCCAGAGCACCCTAAGTTGGCTCTAGAATACGCTTGCCACATGCGTCTATCATTTTTCTTCGCTCTGACGATAAGCGGCCACTTGGCATATGGAGCTGAAGACGGAGCGGAGCTGAAGCTGTTGCTGTAGCTGGAAATGGAAATGAGCCGTTGGCTGATAATGTGCGAGAGAAATGCGCTGGGAATCGCTTTAATGGCCGCGTAAATGTGGAAAATTATCAAAGGGACACGAACTTAATTGCGTCCATTATCGGCCTTTATGGCATATAAATTGGAAATGAATTATGCAGACAGACACAAAAGATCTTCATTAGGCCAGGTCGGCACCAAGTGGCCAACTGGTCAACTGGTCAACTGGTCAACTGGCCAGCGAGTGCAGCTTCTGCTCATTCTGCTTTTGTCTCTTTGTCAAGGTCGTCTCGCTCACACACACAAAACTCTATCGGATAAGATAAAGCAGCCATTGATGCTGTGCGATTTATGCGAGTCACGCAGCTCTCGATCGCATTGATCGGATCATTGGCCGTTAAGTGGAGGCTGCACGGTAGTCGTTGCGTTTAATTAAATTGTGTATGTTGTGCCAGTATGTGTGTGTGTGTGTGTGTGTGTGTGTGTGTGTGTGCATGTGTGTGTGTATTAACCCTGGCTGATGGGACGACTTCATTCGCGGCGGTTGCTACTTATCAGCAGCACAAGATCTGCCATGATGAGCTCCTGCTGCTGCTCCTGCTCCTGCTGCTGCTACTCCTGCGCCTTGGCACATACGCTTTATGGTTCTGTCCAGGCCAAAATGAGCAAATGGCGGAAAATTAAGCAAGCGACAAAGAGGGAGTGAGACACACACAGAGTGAGAGACAGAGACACACAGACAAAGTAGATTGCAATCGCAACAGCAACAGCAACAGCAACAGCAGCAGCAGCTGCAACATGGCCACAACAACAAGCTGCTGCCGGTGCTCCTGCTGCCGGTGCTCCTGCTGCTCCCCCTTTGGCAACTAACTTCAGCTTTAGCTCTTGTTGTGCTGCTTCACAAGCTGTATACAAAGAGGATGTATTGGCTTTTGCTTATATAGGAACACTCCAGAGAACACACGCCAAATTGAAATATCTCCTGCTCGAACTATAGTGACCTTCATCATGCAGATCGCCGAAGCTGAGTTTGCTAATGATCTAGGAATGATCTAGGAATGGTCATGGAATGGCCTACGAATGAGCTAGGAATGAGCTAGGAATAGCCTAGGAATGAGCTAGGAATGAGCTAGGAATGAGCTAGGAATGACCTAGGAATGACCTAGGAATGACCTAGGAATGATCTAGGATTGGTATGGGAATGAGCTAGGAATGACCTAGGAATGACCTAGGAACGGTCTAGGAATGTTCTGGGAATGCTCTAGGAATGAACTCTTCTTGCAGTTGAGCCACTTTGGGTCTCCTCTCAATAAACTCTCAGTGAACAGGCATTATGCAGACGTTGACATCCGCTACTCCATTTCCACTCGTATTTGTTTCTTCTTCTTTTGGGCTTCCTTGTGTTGACACTTGCAACGTGGACATGTTCATTTGTGTTTTAGCTTCAGGCTAGCAACAGCAGAAGCAGCATCAGAATAATCGTAAGTCCCTTAAGTTGCATAATTTTTTCCGTTAACCTCAACTTCTATAAATCTACAAATTACTATTAGATCTGCAAAAGCAGAAGCTTTGCCAATGCTATCAAAAGGAATGTATAATAATGAAATGAAATATATAAAATAAAATATATAAAATATATAAAAATATATAAAATGTAATCAGAATCAAGTGAGATTGTTCAAATAGGGTGCTCTAGTCCACTAGGAGCTATCCCATGCCTCCACTTCTCAAACCCTATGAAAAATAAACTTTCTATCCACAACATTGCAGAAGGTCCAATGGTAGTGCTCATCTGAATAGCAGAAACCTCTCATAATTTTTGTATATCTAAGGAAAATAATCTTAATCTAAATTTACAGAATTTCAGCTTCATAAATAAACAAGCTGAGCTCAAATAGCTAAAGTTTGATATTGATTCTTTATGATTTTATGGAAAAGATCAAATTTATCGATTGTTCAAAGGAAATGTGATCTGCGCGTGCTATTGATGGGTCTACGTGTAAAAGTCTCAAGTCTCCATTGCTCATACTTTACGAAGATCGAAGCGATTATACGAATGGACAGATAGACACGTATGGGTAAACGAATAGAAGGTTGATGGACGGTAGGATCGACATATGGGGAGAGAGATTGACGAACGGACAGAGAGATAGACTGATAGACTGACAGACTGCAGGTGGAGAGACCAACGGATAGACGGCTGGACAGATTGACGGATAGACAGACGGGTAGAGGGACTAAGACTAAGACTAAGACTAAGACTAACACTAAGACTAAGACTAAGACTAAGAAGCATGTGTAGGTGGGCGAACAGATCTGTATGCTTTCCTCTCTCTCCCTCTCTTTCTCTTTCTCTATCTATATCTCTCTTTATCAATCTCTCACTCTCTATCCCTCTGTCCCTCTCTCTATTTCTTACGATCTGTCCCGATCCCTGTTTCCCTTTCTAACTTTCTTTCTCTTTCTATCCATACTTTATAGACCTGCTCTCTGGCCAATCCTAATTTCCTAATAGAATTGACTCTGCGTTATACGCATTGATGATTCCGTCTAATTCTAATCTCTGCTTCGAGCACTCAGCCAGAGGCAAATTCAATGGAATCTCATGCTGCAAATGGTAAGAAGTCGAGGAAGACTCTTAAATAGAAGACGGAGAATGAATTTAAACAGAAGCGAACCTTAATTAGGGCAACGCTCGAAATGCCACCTAAAATCGGACTTATTGACAATATCGCATCGAATGGAGTCGGCTGGTACTTTCAATGTCAGACGATAGCGAACCCATTTCAAAGCCAAGCACAGCTCAGGCAGACATAGACAGAGAGAGAGAGAGAGAGAGAGAGTCGTACGATCATCGATCATTTTCCAATTGAGCTGGCCGAGCTCTGATAATCTGGCGAGCTGCCAGCACGCATTGCGTTTCATTGTGCAGTCGAGTTTGTCATTCGATATGATGGCAACGCTGACAGCAGCAGCAGCCCAACAGATGAAGATAAAGATTGGGACTGAGCTGATGTGGAGTGGGGCAGGGTAGGGGGTCGCAGAGGCGACACGAGGCAAGCTGGCGCTTTGGCCAACGGGCCAACGGGCCAAACAGCTGGCGACATTTGACCTGAACACTGCTCGTTGTTGGCCTGGCTGTGGTTGTGGCTGTGGCTGTGGCATGTGCAAAGGTCAGCCGGTTGCAGAGGCAGAGCGACAGGCAGTCGAGGGCATTGGCATTAGCATTTACCTGTCTGCCCTGTCTGCTGGCCAAGTGGCGCCTGCATCCCGTCGCGCGTTGTCTGCATATGCGGAATATGCGTGAGCGTGGGGCATGCAACAACAGCAACAACAACGGCAACAACGGCAACAAGAGTCGCAGCATCTTTTTGGACATGTTCAGACATTCAAATCAGTGCCAGGTTTCAGCTGAGAATTATCCACTGTTGCACAGCTCCCCTTCCCCACACACACACACTCGCGCGCCCAGCGACATGCGGTTAAATATGCTTAAGTTTTTCCGCGGACAACTTGAAATTAAGTAGATGCCACAGCAAGCAGTTGCAACAGTTGCCGTGCCTCTTGCCATTGCCATTGCCATTGCTGTTGCCGTTGCTGTTGCCGTTGCTGCTCCAGCCTGCCTCCAGTTGGGGCACCCATGCAGTTACCTTAATTTATATATTGTTTGGCTCTGTGCAAATATCAACGCGCCTCGTCGGCCACATCTTGCGCGTCCTGTTGCCGTTGCTGCTTGGCATGTAGTTAATGCAGCTCCTTAGCCATTATCCATTCATTATGACCATTAGGCTTTGTATCACTGCCTCGCTCGCTATCTCCTTCTCTCACTCTCCCTCTTCCTCTCTCCCTCTCTCTTGCTCTCCATTTGATTAATTCGCCTTCAGACCACATGACATCAATTGAAACCACTTGGCATTCTTTAGCGTGTCATCGGCCAGTTTCTGTCGCTGCGCTGCTGCAAAATTAATCTAAATATCGCAATTTCTAGAAATTTTCCAATTTTATATATAGACTAAAACTGAAATTTTATATAATTTAAATATATTATTTAGCTATGCAAGCTTATATAATTCTGTTTTATTATCTAGATCTAAATAAGTTAAAATATGGCAAATCATCTGCAATATTTGCACGACTACGTGTTATCGATAACTTGTAAAGCTGTTGCAATCGATTTATCGGAAATTGTAGAAGATCAACAATAAGCAACAAAATGATAATATTAACAACCCAAACTTGTTTCTGTTTTATTTTTATAAAAATATATTTAATTTTTTTTTTATTTTTTAATATTTCTTTACAGTTTTTCTTATAAATATATATTATATAGTATATTATAAATTTGCTTAATTTTTTATATGAAATTTGTTTACAGTTTTTAATATTTGTTTACAGTTTTTTTTTTATATAATTATAATTTTTTATACGAAATTGTTTTTTTTTTTTTTTTTTTTTTTGTATGAAATTCTTATTTTTATTTATTTATTTATTTTTTTTTTGTATGAATTTATTTGTTTTTATACCCTGAACCCATTGAAAATGGGAATTCAGGGTATAATGGTTTTGTGAAAATGTATGTAACAGGCAGAAGGAGACGTCGCAGACCCCATAAAGTATATATATTCTTGATCAGCATAAAAAAATAAGTTGAATGAGCCCTGTCCGTCCGTCCGTCCGTCCGTCCGTATGAACGTCGAGATTTCGGAAACTACAAAAGCTAGAGAGCTGAAATTTCACATGAGCACTCATATGTTAGCTACGCAGTACGAGTTTATTTTGTTTTTTCGATAACTCATCCCATTTCCAAATTATCGATAAAAAAACGAAAATTCGTTTCAATTTTTTTGGTTTTTTGAACATAGCTTCTACACCGTTTTAGCTAAAGGCTTCGAATTTATATATTTAGATAGATATTATGAATACGCAGATTATGTAATTTTTGGATTTTGGATGCCACGCCCCCTTCGCCCACAATTTGCAAAAAACGCATTTCAAATACTAGAGACTTGAAATTTGGCACATAGATACATTTTGATATTCTTAATCTACTCTGAAAATTTCATCAAGATCATGCATCTAGAAATGGAGTTATAAGCGTTCAAAGTATAGCCCAACCCACCCCCAAGCCACGGCAGCAACTGCGCGGTTAGCAGAGCGCGCGCTCATGCGATCGTAAAGAAGAAGAGTATCACTTTTTTTGCAGGGTTCAGGGGATCTCGTAGTCGAGCCGTCTCGACTAGAGCCTTCTTACTTGTTATTTTTATTTTTTATAGTAAATAAAATGTATGGATATAAATATATATAAAAATATTCATGTATATATATTGTTTTACTATCTGTGACAGTAGTACCACACTTCGCTTGATTGTTATAAGATACAATAAAATATTGTAGGCATGCATTAAAAAAAAAATTTAATAAATATTAAAAAAATATATATATTTAAAAAATATATACATATATATAAATGTACAAAGAGGTAAAATGAAAACCAAATAAAAATTGAATAATTAAATAAATAAATAAAAAATTAAATAAATTTTAAAAAAATTTTTATTTATTTTATTTTTAAAAAAATTTATAAAAAATAATAATTAAAAAAAATATATATAAATATATACATAATAATATATATAAATATATTTAAAAACAAAAACTTTTGCCTGCTCACTCTTGAGTCGTCATTTACGCTCATCTGCATTCTATAGGAGCTGCTTCTGGTCTTTCTCGTGGGCAGCTCTTTAGAGATTTTTACAGAAATAATTAGCAGTTTGACTCTTCCAAAATAGTAAGCATAGCAACCCAAAGGTAGCTAAGGCAACTCGCTGTCTGCCCCTCGCAGCCTCGCCCTCTCTCTCTCACTCTCTCTCTCTCTGCCTCTCTCTCTGCCTGGCTTATCTCATCCTGCATTTAAATTATGGCAGAGAAATCGACGAGAGCCTCCGCAAAGCTCTGGCTTATTAATGCAATGCCTTTACCTCGACTCTACCCGCCCTCTCTCCACTCTTTAGCTCATTTTGAATGAATCGTGTGATAATTTAGTTCGAGGATCGTGCGACATGGCATGGATGAGCCATTAGCCATTAGCTGCTTGTTAAGGCGCCACAACAGAACAGAGAAAGGGAGAGAGAGAGAGAGAGAGAGAATGAGAGAGATTGTCATTAAGCTGGAAGCTGACCATAAACATGAATATGCTATTATGGCCAGCTCTTGAAGCACTTTGGGTGTTATCCTCGCTGATTAAAAGAAGCTGCAAGTATTTGTTTATTCAATTAAAAGACGTCGTCTGCTCCACTCCTCTCGCATATCCATCAAAATGAGATGCCAAACAGGGTGAGAGCGAGAGAGAGAGAGAGCGAGCGGAATGCCATGCCATAATCTCAATGCCAGATCAGAGATTTCCCAACATAAACCCAACGAATTTATGACTATAAAAACATGTCTCCGCTCGTATTCTAAAAGTGTTTATTTTGATGGCCACCGCAGTCGGGGCGCTAATTAGGACTCCAGTGCCATGCCACTCCAATCTCTAAGTCCACATCCACAGCCACAGCCACATCCATATGCAAGTCCAAGTCGCAGTCCCAGTCTCGTCGTCGTATCATTAAAATCAAAATCAAAATCATGCAAACGTTTAACAGCGCTACAAAACTTGTCGCAGATCTCCATCGGCGATAGTGTTTGCTGGGCGGGGGCGCTAGCGGGGCGAGGGCGTGGCTTGGGGGCCTGGGCGCTCTATTGGGTCGTAAAAACGCGCCGTTACAAGCAGTTGGCACTTGGCAGTTGGCAGCTGGCCCATAAACTTTATAAACTGATTGCCCAGTTTCTGTTGCACTCCAAAACTTGACTCGAGCTACCCTATCATAATCAAGCTGCCAAAATGGGCATGCTGTGCTGAAACGAGCCAACAAATATTCAGCTGACTTGACTAAAAGTCTTGCTGTCATATGCAAAGTGCATAATCAAATTATTTTTGGATAACTGCCTGAAGGCCTCTGTAGCTCTGGCTTAAAAGAAAATTGTTATTTAGAATTAATTCTTAGTAACAATAAATAAATGAATAAATAAATTTTTGGCTAAAAATTCATTGGATTAAAAATTAATATAAATATTTAATATATATAGTTATTTTATATTTTAATTAATTTAATTTTTTTTTTTCATTTTATATATTCTCAAAATAAGCTAAAACTGAATATTTTGCCGTCTTGCTTACGTCTGCTGCTCTGTAAGCCGAAAGTTTTTCTGGCTGCAATTTCAGCTCTTCTTCACTCACTCACTCTCTCTCGCTCGCTCTCCCTCTCATTCCTTGTCTTGTCTCTGTGTCCAGAAATGGCTCACAATTTGTAATTGAATGCATGTAAATTGATTTCGACTGCCAACAGTCGTAATATCAAAGATTTTATGTACCTACGAGATGTGAGCTCCGAGAAACCACGCGAAATGTCAACCGAAAACGCAGCCCAACAACAACAACAACAACAACAACAACAACAACGACAACGGTACAACAACACGAGCTGGGCTAAGACAAACTGTTAAGAGTCGAGGAGTGATGCGTTATGTGCTAAATATTATCGCCAAGTACACTTTAGGCCATTAGCAGGCCATTTAGGCGACGGCTAGCCAGAGCTCGACTCCAGCTCCGACTGCGACTTCAACCTGGAATGAGATAATTTTGTGAGAGCTGCTCAGGCTGCTATCTTGAATTATGTCAGTTTTGTAATTTTATGCGAATCTTGTTAAATGTGCGGCAGATCTCCTCAGCAACACGCACGCAACGAAAGACTTAGGCAACGAACTCGCGACAGACAGCTGCATGCAACGCCGTGTGGCACAAATGGCCATGAAATTGAGCATTGCAGCAACAACGGCTGTCAACTCTTAAACAGAGCAGCAACAACGGCAATAAAGTCAAAATATTGCAAACACAGCAACAAAATTGTGCGTAAATTTAGTCAATATCTGAGTGATAGTATTTCCGATAACTCTAGTTCACTTGTTCCATAAGTCATAGATATCATTCAGCTGCTGCAACAGTCTATAATGTTTGCCATTTTATTGTGTAAGCCCAAAGCCCAAAGCTATGTTACCAGACTTCTTTCTAAGCTCATTTGGTCTAGGCCCTAGTAGTCTCTGCTTTGACTTCACCGACAATCTCGGCAGGAATGGAACTATCTTCTGTTCAGTCGGTTCTATGTAGACCCAATATGAATTGTAATGATCTATTGCATGAAGTAGTGAATATATGTGATAATTATGAGCAAAGCATCTAAAAACATAATCGACAATAAAATAACATGCATTTCTCTCTATATTTCAAGATATGTATTAAATATATGTCGTATCGGTGTTGTGATTGACAGTTGCAGTAGTATTAAAGAGAAACCCTTCAACTAGCGCTAATCGAATGAGTTCGCATTTTAGTGACACCTAAAGGATGTCATTAGGAAAGAGACAAGCATAGGTTTTGCTGAACGTGGTCTCGGATGTCGCAGAGTGTGAGCGAGAGGACAGAGTTGCTATGATATTGATGAACGAGAATATGCAACGAAGAGGCTGTTTAACAGAAGAGCTGAAAAAGGGCAGTCAATCAGAGTTGGTTGAGAAGGAAAGACCTTTTGGTAATAGAAGTCGGCGACTGCGAGAACTCGTTATTAGGCAAACTTATAATGGAAGGCCAGAACAATATCTATATATCTCTCTCTATATTTCAAGATATATATGAAATATATATCCATATATACTTGTAGCTGAATGCAATTCCATATTTATATTGAAAAGAAATCAATTCACAAACGCAACTGTGTTTTATGGGTTCTTAATGGGCGTGCGGCGAGTCTCACAGATTTTTGACTGAAAATGTATAACAAGAGAAATATTTAAAATATAATTTATTATTATACTATATTATTTATAATTATACTATATTATGCTATGTTAATTATGGAATTTTCTAGAGATAAGAAAATTAAATATTCCAAACATCATATAATAAATTCCCTTTATACACTCGCCTCTGGGAACTTGGCCCCTGGGAACTTGGCCTTCCAGCTAACTTTGTCAGATTTGCATAGAGCAAATATATATCTGAAATAGTTCATACATCAGTCATATCAAACATTGAGTGTTATTCAAGCTACATTTTCAGAGCATTGAAACTTCGTTCTGGTCAGATTTTCAATAAAATTTTTGCTCAGCTTCAATTTTTTGCTTTTGTGTCTTTGGCGCCGTCTTCAAAATCGCATAAATTGCGGTTATTAACGCGCGCTTAGGCCACAACTCATGTCAAAATGTATCAATGGGTTTCATATGGGGAATATTTATATTTCTGAGCGGCTTTCGAAGCGCGCGCGCGCGCGCGCTCGCTCTGCACACCACAAAGGAGAGAAAAACCAATAAAGGCCCTGAGCAGCTGCAGGCGCAGTGGCTTGATATCGCTGCCTGCATAGGATAAATTATTTCGGGACAAGCAAAATATCACTTCGATTAATTCAAACAAAGGCGAACGCAAGGCTCCAAGTTCGACTCGTTGCTGGACTCTGCGCCCAATGCAAATAGAGTTGGCATCAAAAAAAAACAACTGAAATGAGCGGGCGAGAGGAAAACGCAACGGCCAGAAAAGGATAAGATGGGCAAAAAATACAAATAAAAATACAGAGAGAGACTTCGTTCGTACGACTTGTTTATTTGGTATTGAGCTTAATTTGGACATGATAAGTTGCCCGGACGGCGTTGCCGGCAACGGTCGGCTCTGCCTTTCAAGTCTCTCTTGGCCTTTACAATCCAATTGATGTTTTACTCCACGAATGCGGCACGAAGTGCCGAGCGCTCAGCCACTATGCTGATCATACCATTCGTAATGATCGTAATGATCGCCGCGCACCCACTGAGATCAGTTGCTAAACCGATATTACGTGCCTAACTAGTTGCAGTTGGTATGGATATAAAACAGTGTATTGATATGATCAGAGATCGCTTTATGATTTTTATCTCAATTTCAATGATATTTGAACTTGAAACATTCTCGAATGATCAGCTCAATCTCTAGATCCTTTGATAACACTTGAAATTTGAAAGCAAAACCTCTCGAGCTAGAAGTCCCTGAGAAATATATATATATATGCATGTATTTAAGTATATATACTTTTATATGATGAACGATCGGCAGTTGAGTGCGTGGATCGCATGGAGCGCCTCTTCACAGCAAAAGTGTCTTAAACTGCGTAAGCGGAACACAAAGTAAAAAAAAAAGAAAAGGAAAGAAAAGAAAAAAAACAAAGCAATTTAGAGCAATTTCGATTAAAATCAATATTTACAAGTCACGAGCGCCATGGACGAGTTCTCTTGACAAAGCCTGGGTGGCTCACGCACCTAGGCGATCGCTGGGTGGGGCAAACGAGGCCAAAATTACGAATTTAAACATGAAAAGTTATAAATAATGTGACGATGACGGAGACGGAGACAACACTCGCACACACACACACACAAGTGGAGTACAGAAACGAGTATAGTGCAAGAGTTTCATATACTCGAATTGCAGATACTCTGTAATATAAGCTAAGGCTCATTATTAGTTAACAAACTCAGTTACTAACGCGAGTTCAGCAGTCAAATATTTTAGCTCTGCTTGCTGATATAATGAAATATATCTTTGGAACATAATCGATTAATCACACTTATCGATATACATAATCAGTGTCTTTAAACATTTTGCATTAACGCTCGAGTTGCGTTAGCAGCGCCTAAAGGCTTCAGTTTACAGGGTATCGTATAGCAAGTACAATCGCAGTGCAAATGCATCGCCTCACATGCTGCTGAGCGCTGACAAAGGCCGAGTTTGTGTTCTGAGTCTTTCGTGCTGCGATCTGAAATAAACAAGGCGGTTGCCCCAAGGCGGCTGACGGTCGACGTTCAACATTTGGAAACAGACAGCGGTTGGACGGGCATGGCGGGCAGTTCGGATACAACGTCAGTCGCTGCTTTGTCCTAAAGAGCTGTTGATGCGTTTCGTGGCAAAGCAACAAGCCTGCCTGACTGTTGTTGGCTGTTTAGCTGGTTGGCTGGTTGGCTGGTTGGGCCTCTTGCTTGCTTGGTGTCTGGTGTCTGGTGTTGTTGGTTTGCTTTGGTAATCACCTTTTGTTATAAACACTGTAATTAGGGCTTCATTAAAAGGGTGGTCCCCGCTTGTCTTCGCCTGGCATGCCAAGCGGATGGCTGAACGTTGATTGAAAACGTCCCGTTCCGATCTGTCCGTCCGCTATCGTCGCTTGAGAGTTTTTTTCTTCTTCGGTTGGGGTACGTTCATGTAGCGCCGATCAACAAGCGTGCCACGCCCACAGCGCACGCCTCATAAATAATAAGTGAAATGTGCGTGCGGCCAGCCACAATATGTACCCACATCCACGTATACCCTGCACAGTGGGGCAAAGACTCCACTGCCACAGCCCGAGACGAGCTGAGCGCTACTGTTTCCCTTCTTTCCTTCCCTAGCAGAGATCACTTCAGCTGCAGAACATATATGTATATATGTTTTGGGCAATTCAATTGCTATTCAACTCTGGCACCACTGTGCAATCCGTGGCACTCAGGGCTAAACAAATAGCGAGCCCAACATAATTATAGCATGCACAAAGTGTTTTTTAAGAAAGGGCGGACAGTTGCTGCACAGTTTATTCACCTGCCGTCCCACTTGGGCCCAGGGACCCACCGCAACGTACAAATTTCACGCCTTGCAGCTATTTGCGGAAAAAATTGTGCATGAGCAAGCAGGGATTTAGCTAGGAGACTGCGAGATACCCTATAAAGGGAATTGAGGGTATCTAGTCTCGTTGCAATGAGAGAGAGAGAGGGAGAGAGAGGGAGAGAGAGAGAGAGAGAGAGAGGGAGAGAGAGAGAGAGATACAGAGAGATACAGAGAGAGAGAGAGAGAGAGAGCTATAGAGTAAGCCAGAGAGAGAGAGAGAGAGAGAGGGAGAGAGAGAAAAAGACTGAGCACACACACTCACTCTCTGAGAGAGAGAGAGATAGAGATAGACTGAGAAAAACTGAGTGAGAGACTGAGTGTGTGTGTGAGGGAGAGAGAGAAAGAGAGAGAGAGATAGAGAAGAACTGAGAAAGACTGAGAAAAACTGAGTGAGAGACTGAGTATGGGTGTGAGAGAGAGAGAAAGAGAGAAAGAAACTATTCATTCAAGTTTTTTTTAAGTAGACCATGTAAAGGATCCGAGGTTAAAGATTCGTGAGTCATGATTCACTCATGATTCATGAGTTTTTGACAATCTATCAATGCAATATCTCAGCCATTTCGCACTCAGTTGATTTAAAGTTAGATTCAGTTCCACAGATCAAGGCATCATTAAAGAAACTAGATAAGTTTTTCCCTTTTCTCACTCATAACTTGAAGAAAATACCATTTGAACTGATATTAGCCTAGTCTAACCAAGTTTGCTTTGCTAAGATCTTATATCACACATCTGAACAAAAAAAACTAAGCTTACCATCCTCATTCATCAACGAAATTAGATAAGTTTTAGTATCATTGTTACCTTAGTTGCAGTCTTTGCTTGGCAGAGCTCAACTTATTTCAGAATATCATATATCGTATATCCTATATTATATATCATACATGCATCATATTGCTAACGTAAGTTCTCTTGCATTTCTTGCCTAGTTCGCACACTTGCCCGTACTAATTACAGGGTATTTGCCAGCCGCACTTGCTATTTGCTCTGATAAACGTGGAGCGCTTTATCATCTTTTGTTTTTTGTTTTTCCAGTCGCCATAATTAAAATGCCATCAGGTAGAGGCTGTGACGTCAGAGCAGCTGAGTCAATGTACCTGCAACAGTTGGCTATTGATCGCTTGATCGCTTGAATGGTTGATCGCTTGATCGAGTGCATTCGATAAGGCAACAAATGGAAGAAACAAAAAACTGTCACCGACATTTCTTGCTGTCTCGGCTCGCGGCTCTACGTTCTCCGCTCTCGATGGGCATATGATTTATGCACTTGTCGCCGTCGTCGTTTGTGCGGGCCCACCAACTGAACCTTAGATAAATCGAACTGATATCGGAGTCCGTGTTGTAGTTGGGCCGGGGGAAAACGTTACTCTGTCTAAAGTATCTTCTGAGAAATTAGCTGTATGTATATGTGAGTGTGTTTTTTCTATTTGAATGTCTTTTTAATGCTAATAGATATAGATATATATGTGATGTGATGTAGCTCCTTAGAGAACTTAGAGAAAACACAGCACAGAGATCTCTCAGAGATCGCTCAACGGACTAACAGCCAAATCCCTTCATTCGCACATTTATAAGTACATCCGTTCATCCTTCCGTTTATCCATATGTGCGGACAGTCGTCCATTCTTCTATTCATAATACGTACATCCTTCCATGCATCCATATGTTCATCCTTTCGTCTGTCCTTCCGTCTATCCAACCGTCCTTCCTTCCGTCCGTCTAGATCTCTCTCCGTCTAGTTCTCTCTCTGTCTAGCTCTCTCTCCGCCTAGCTCTCTCTCTGTCTAGCTCTCTCTCCGTCTAGCTCTCTCTCCGTCTAGCTCTCTCTCTCCGTCTAGCTCTCTCTCCGTCTAGCTCTCTCTCCGTCTAGCTCTCTCTCCGTCTAGTTCTCTCTCCGTCTAGCTCTCTCTCCGTCTAGTTCTCTCTCCGTCTAGTTCTCTCTCCGTCTAGCTCTCTCTCCGTCTAGTTCTCTCTCCGTCTAGCTCTCTCTCCGTCTAGTTCTCTCTCCGTCTAGCTCGCTCTCTTTCTGTCTCTGTCTCTCTCTCTCTCTCTAGCTCTCTGTCTCTTTCTTTTTCTCTCACTACTCTTTAGCCTAGAGCCTTGTTAACTTAAATTTATGATCGTATTTCACTAGCTTGTTCGAAAATTTTCAGTTTACAGACGTCTCTTAGTTCCTCTAAGGCCCTTGGTAAATCAAGCAACGCTTCTATAAATTTCATTGAAGAGTACTTAAATCTAGAGCTAATATCATCAAGATCATAGTTGATCCCGGCTCCAATGCAAAATATTTTATTTTATTTTTATTTATATTCTATATTTTATGCATAACACGAGAGGCAACTTGAAAATAAATTTTCAAAAAATTAATCAACTTAAAATAGGCGCAAGAAAATATTTCAACATGGGATATATAATTTGCCAGATCAGCTAGTCTGTTCTACCATATATAATCAATTATATTAGTGAGTTATAATCGTAGACAATAAATATTATTCACTTCTCGCAACAAGCTCGTCACAGATATTCCATGATATTGGAATGCCAAAGAAAATTACTTAGGTTAATTCCTTATAAAGCCTAGGCCTATGCCAGAGTAGAGTTTATTAGGTATATTTATCTAAAGACTTCTTGACGACTGCAGCTTCAATTAATTTTCATTAATTTGCCCACAAACACATTGGTTATTTAAGGTATTAGCTCAACGTTGCTATTTAGTTCAATGATTGAGTTGGCCTTTTGTCAGCTCATTTGTTGTGCTCATTATGAATGTTGTTGTTGTTTGCTTTGTTTGTCTCGCAACACAGCGGGTTGTCCAGCTGATGACCCGCCGTTATCCATTGATAAGCCACTGGCGCCTGGGCCGATCGTCCGATCAACACGACAAACCCTCAAAGTTGGCAGTTGCAAGTTGAAATGTTGATATTGAAAATATGGAAATGGAAATGGAAATGAAGTTGGAGCTGAGCATGGCAGAGTTGGGGACTCGAGTGGAACGAGCACAATGTGTCATTTTAATGTTGATCAAAATGATTTTTATTATGGCCATTCGCTTGAATTTGCCCTGTTCGTTCGTTTGCCCTGTGGCCAGCCCGGGGCGTGTTGTGTTCGTTGTCACAGTTTCTCCGCCCCTGCGCCAGCGCCTCTGCTACCCGCAGGGGCTATAAACATTTATTGGTTACGGCTCATTTGGGAAGGCACAAAACAAATAAACAGTCGCAACAGACACATGAAAAACCACCTGACGCATGCCAGCCGCATGCAAAGTCGAACGAAAAAAAAAACAAAACAAACTCAGACACAGTCAATTCGATCGTTCGATCTTCGGGTTGTGCTCGAGTGTCTTGGACTCTTTGGGTTCATCCTTTCACTTTTAATGAACCTAATGAACAGATGCATAAATCATCATTCGAGAAGCCACAGAATGTCGTTAGTTTGTCGCGCTCATTAATGGGCCAGCCCTCTAGGGGGCAGGCAGGCCGTAGACGCCGTCCGGCTATCAATACCTTTACGGCATGGGATACCTAAGTGCCACGCCCACTTTCAGCTGCAGTAGCATTTGGCTCACGGTTCACGCTTCACGACAGCCCAACAACATTGTGAATTGTATGGCTATTAATCTATTGTTATGGGCCACTCGGAAATTAACTTGCCACATCATTTCTTAGACGAGAGCGAGCTGCTCCCGTTGCGAGCCGCAGGTGCAATCAGCTTATTTCATTTGTTTATACAGCCTAGCCTAGCCTTTACATAGTATATGAGCTCAGACTTAATTATGCTCTAGTCAACAGAAATCTAAAGCGATCTACCCATTTCAATAGAGCGATACTTTGGGTATTGAATGAGGAATTGCTGATCTTCGTCTATGTTGAAGAAGGAAAAAGCATTCCCGCTTCAAGCTCAACAATTTCTATTGAATTGGAGTGAGACTAAAGCCATATAAAGAGAGAATATCTATTGAAATATACTAGTGGTGTATGTGTGTACCCTGACGAGTGAGAGGAATCACAGAGTTAACTATGCTCTAATCAATCACGAGCTAAGATCACGAGATCTACCTAGATCTATTCGAGTTGAGCGGAATGTCGAGAGAGGACTTGTTGGTGCTGATTTGAGTATTTTAGCAAAGAGTAGAGAGTGCTTTGGCTGAATGTGTTGAGGGAGCAAGCATTCATACTCTTAGCTCCCAATTGTGCTGGAGACTAAGGCAATATAGGGAAAAGTTCCATTGAGAATCCTCTTTAGAGCTGCAAGTGCAAGTATGTGTAGTGGATTAGTCGGAATAATGATCAGACGTATATCTTGTGAGTGAGAGGACCTGAGCCAGTCAAGTCCAGTCACCTAAACACTTAGGTGACCTACATAGAACCTGTGTTAGTCCTAGTTCCAGTTCCAAGATAATTTACGATAGTTTTACGATAGTTGTAATCGATAATGTTACTTCACTAAGAGACAGACAATCGAATTGACATTTTTCTTACATTATAATAAATATGCAATAAGATAAATTTTGCATCGCATTTATTATTTATTAGTGAATGTAGCACAGCTGCAATCCATAAGTGTAGAGCGACATCTAGCGAGAGTATTGAGTGTTCTATCATAGCATAGACAGTCAGATGACTGTTTCAGCAGCTCATTCTAATATAGAATATATTTGTTTTGAGTGAGTAACTGAAAGGAATAGTAAACACTCCAAGCTTCAGCTATATTCAATTGAACTGGAGTGAGGTTACATAGAGAGAGTATTCAATATCGATAAATATGGTATACGGATGAAAGCGCGAGAGCTCGACTAGCATATAACCTGACTAATGTGTCAATGCAGCTAGACACAATCATAGAGAGTCAGATGATTCTAATATAGAATATATTTATTTAGTATTTATATTTATTTATGAGTAACTGAAAGGAATATATTACTTATATATACAGTGAGTCAAAAAAGTATTGGCACACTTGAAAAATCAAGCTTCTATGAGCTGTAACTTCTTTTTAAATACAGTTATAAATAAATGAAAAACGGAATTTATTAAAATTATGTATTATAATAATATTCAATAAAAAAAAAATTAAATTTCTGCTTTGGTTCCTCTTTCTTGTTCAACTTAGAAATAAAAGGCTTGCGCCTAGGAGCACGACCATGATACCCGTACTAATACAGGGTATTTCGAACAGTTTGTGGGGTTAAATTACAATCCACAACTCTAGTTAGTGCTAGTTTACCTAGCATAGAGTTTAGCATCCATGGCAGCATATGCTGCTACGTTGCTGCTGCGCGAAAAGGACATACAATCTGAGCCACGATTTGGGCGCTAGCCACAATGGGCTGGTCGTGCCGGTACTTTAAACTCTCCGCTTTCTAATCACGTGTCAAATCTGTGCAGCAGTTTTGATGGTAACTTAAAACCAAAGTTCACATTTTTGGAGGGTAGACAATCGCAGTGGCAAAGGAAGTCACAGAGGGAGAGAACGACAGAGAGAGAGAGAAAGGGAGAGAGAGAGAGCGACCTGGGTCTGCGCAAAGTCAGCGAGCCCGACGTAAACTGATTAACAAGCCTGATAAGCAACGAGCCTCAAAAAATTGCCATGCACTCGCATTTGCCACTTTTTTTGGTCCATTCTTTCTTGTTCTTTACAATGGACCTATTGTTCGACCTTTGTTCCGCTACCTCGCCATGCTGTGGGGCGTTGCTGTTGTTATTGCCACAGCTGTTCTAATAAATAGCATAATGCATCGAGCTGCCAGACAATAGAGCCGATGCTTAAGACATCAATGCATATGTTCGCAACTGGGAAACTAATGCAATTTGTGCTATGCTCAAAAATGCGCCATCAAATAAACTTGTCTAAAGGATTTCATATGGTGGAAAAAGCAGCAAGTTCGACTTGCAGCTTGACTGCCTAAGTCTAGCTTAAAGAGAGATACGCCAAGTCTACAGATATTGAGAATCAAAAGATTTGCTGAATAGCATTGAGTCATAGAAAGGTATGGTATAGGATATATATGTTATTAATCAGGGTTGATCGTTAGTCCTTGTGAACTGAACGATCTCATAAACAACAGACCTAGAGAGTTATTGAATTATATATTATAATATAGTAGTATGATAACTCAATCCATTTCCATTTTATCTATGAGCAAATGGATTGAGTTATCATACTACTATATTGAGTTATCATACTACTATATAGTAGTATGATAACTCAATCCATTTCCATTTTATCTATGAGCAAATGGATTGAGTTATCATACTACTATATACACTATATTATAATATATAATTCAATAACTCTCTAGGTCTGTTCGAACTGAATATTTTTGTAGTATAAATGAAAGATCATTCAAGCTAAGGTATATCGTTTTGGTATATAGCTTATCTCCAAGCATTATGCAGCTTATAAATGAATTCAATTTAAAATTTATTTTCTTATTTTTTAACTAAGAAATATTATCTTGAGTATACCCTGTAAATCTCATCTTCTATGTAGTCGACTTCTTATGAAGTATTTGTTAAGAGTTCTTCACTCATGAATGATAACTGAATCATTTATGAATATTTTGTGAACTGAGCAAAACAAAATGAATTATTGGACGTAGTTCATTTGAACTTGTGGAAAAATATAATGAATGAATCAGCTTAGTTCATTTGAACATATGCAAACTATAGATCAGACTAAGTAAGCTAATTGACTCACTTTACTTCATAGGAATATAGAGCTTAGTTCATAATTTGAAATATTTACATAGATTCATCAATATAACTAGGTATTTATAGTATGCATATACATATATATAATACACCTAGTACTCGGTGGTGTGAGTTGTAGGCTTGTGTCTGGCCAATGCAACACTTGCTGTCGCACTGCTCAGCCTGGCATGCGGCCAAGGCCCTTATATGGGGTTATGTAGTAGCATATATACAATGGGCACAAGTTGAGTTGTATCGGGGCGTAAAGCGACATGTTCTTGTTCCACTTAACGATACGGCACGCACACACACACACACACACGCATAGAGAGTGAGTGAGATGGAGAGAGAGAGAGCGTTGGTTGCTACTGCTCTACTGGCGACTCTGATCCCTGATCCCAGATGCCTCGAGCACCTTAACTTACTTTCGACCGTGCATTCCGCGCATAAAACCCATTGGCATTGTTATTATTGTTGTTGCATGTAATTGTTTTTGTTGTTTGTTTATTTGTTGTTGTTCCATGTCGTGTTTAGTTGTCGTAATGCCACTCTCTCTCTCTCTCTCCCCCTCTCTCTCTCCCTGTTTGTGTTGTGAATGAGTGTGTTCGAGGCGAATTTGTTTGTTTTATGGCCGCATAAAATTTAATGCCGCATAAAGTTATCGCCTAACGAGCTCAATGAGCGCACACAGAGCCAAACACAAGTCACCCTGTATACATGCAGCACACCCTGTCACACACATAAGAGAGAGAGCGAGAGAGACATTACCTCTTGGCCCCCTCGACTGAAACGTTTTGTGAGCAATTTTAATTTGCGACGCATTCCCATTGCTTCGCAGCTATTTTCAGGCGATGCGACACGACTTTTTCGTTTTCCTTTATTTTATTTTATTTTATTTTTTAATTTTTCCTTTTTTTTTTTGTTTTGGTCTCTCTCGATTGGCGTCTTGTAATTTGAGCGTAATTCACGTAAACAGCGAATTCCAATGCTGCAACGCTGCAGATGCCAGCCAAATGCAGTGGCGTGCCACCAAAGGGGGGCTAGGCTAAGCAGTTCAAATGCTTAACTAACTAAAGATCTTCTGAAATGTCAGGCTATCGATAACATTTGAAGCATTCCATATCTCTTTCTTCCATTCCTTTAGTATTACCAAAAGTAAATGCTTGCATAGGCTACATTTGTGTCTCATCTATAAATGCGCTTATCGATAAAAATAAAATCGATAACATAATGAAATACACTCTGAAAACAGCTGTACCTGAAACTAAATTCATTAATTTCCATTATTTGTTTCTAATTATATATTAAGCACGCGAATAACTCATCAATCGAACCGATACTCTACTTATCGATAACCGTGGAACGACTGCTACATAATATTACGTCAAGTAAGCTATTTATATATGCTAGAATGTAAGAGATGCGTTCAAATCTTATGAAAAGTTTGAAAATTTCGATAATATTAGTTATCGATAACAAACTAAAGTAAGCTATGAGCAATATAAACAACTGCGCAACTCTATGTCTCAGTTAGAGCGGAATATATATAAATAATATTCAGCTCTATTGTATTAACCTGGCTTATATCGATATCTAGACAGATCGATAACATATTGAACTAAACAAATAGACAAAGCTCAACAGCTGAATGACATATTCGAGGTACCTGAACTCTATGCTGAGCATTTATCGATAACATAGATGTTCGATAAGGCGTAAACTTTTACTGAGTAAGCTGAGCTGATAATACCAACAAAATCTACTATACATATACATATCCGTATAGTCTTACTCTAATATAATTGTATTTCGCAGCTCCGCCCCCTTTTTTTGCAGTCGCTTGACTTATGCCACGCCTCTGGGCGCGTCGCTCGGCTGGGCAGTCAATTTGCTTGACACCTCACGTTCATCAATGGGCAACAGAAGTAGCCGCACGGCTTGTCAGTTGTACGCCAGACTGGAGTTCTCATTCAGCCAGAGTCTGCTCGCTGGCCCAATGCTCCTTCATGTTGTCCTTGCCGACAAACATATCAATCTGTAGCTGTCAATGTGTGCGTAATTATTCCAGCAATTTGTTGCTGCGCCAATTGAAACTGCATTCCAGCAGCAACAGCAGCAGAGCCAGCGACAGCAACAGCGACAGCGACAGAAACAGCAGCAGCAACAGATGGAAACTGCTACTGTTTGCTTTCTATCTCTCTCTCTCTCTCTCTCTCTCTCTCCCTCTCCCGCTCACGCTCAGAGATTCTTCCCTCACGCTCTTACATCATTTTATTGTCAAGTATTTTAGTTCATTCAGTTTTAATGAAATGTTTATAAAAGATTATATGAAAATATATTTTAAAGCTTTATGGAGAAATCAAAATCTTTCCTATATTTCGACTAGACATATTTTAAGGTTTTAATCAATATAGTATTTTAAATATAATATTTTAAATAATTCTTAATATTTTTATCTCCAATTCCACCATCTCTCATTCAGTCTCTCTCTCTCTCTCTTTCCCTCTTTTTGAATCTCTCTCATTCTCATTCTGTCTATCTCTCTCTCTCTCTATTTTTAAATCACTCTCTGTTTTTGAATCTCTTTCATTCTCAATCAGTCTCTCTCTCTTTGTTTAATCTCTCTCCCTTTTTGAATCACTATCGCTCAAAGTCTCTCTCTCTCTTTGAATCTGTCTCGCTGCTCTTCCACCATTTAATGATTTGTATAAGAAATTAGTGCTCTCTCTCTCTTTCTCTCTCTCTCTCTCTCTCTCTCTCTCTCTCTCTCTCTCTCTCTCTCAGTCTCTTCTACCTTTCCCTCTATGTATGCCTTTATCTACCTCTTTATCTTTATCTTCATATTTCTCCATTTTTGTATTTTTCTCCATCTCTCATTCTCAAGCTATTTAAGCTCTCTCTTTGGCTCTCTCTCACCCTATTTTGCTTTATCTATATCAATCTGTCAGCGTTCCCTCTATCTCTCTCTCTCTCTCTCTCTCTCTCTCTATCACTCTCATTTAATCATGTAATTTCTTTCCTTTCTCCCTCTCTCCCCTTTCTTCTTTTTTTTGCTGCTGCCCCTCGCATGACAAACTGCTCGGTCGCCATGGCAATTGGGAAGCCACTGCGAGGATCGCTTCAAGTATTTCGAATCATTCTTAATTTTTTGCTGTTTTGTTTTCTGTGCTGAAATGTGTGAAATTTATTGCCAGCAATTTGGTTGCATGTCATTCCAGGGCGATGCGATGCAATGCGATGCGATGCGATGCGGCGAGACGAGACGCGTTGCCACATTGCAGCGCGTTGCAATAATTAAAAGCGGAAATGCATGCCACATGCGAGGCCGGGCGCAGTTGATTGTGGCGCGGGTGGAGTGGGGTTGGGGTTGGGGTAGGCGGATCGAGAATTGGACTGGGCCGAGTGTATGTCATTAGCCGCTAATGGGCTAATCCATCAAATGATGCACTCAACGATCTCAGCGATCCACTAGCCGAACCAGCAATATAAATGACCTGCAATCAATTTTGGGGGCCACAAAAATCAATTGAAGCTGAGTTGAGTTGAGTTGAGCTGAGCTGAGCTGAGTTGAGCTGAACTGAACTGAGTGTTGCGGCTAATTGATGGATGCGCCCCGTCGCACATATATCAAAATAGCACCTGGTCGATCAAAAATACAGGTAGCCGATCAGGTAGCCCGAGCAGCAGTTCAACTAGCGGCCAACGGGCCAAGGAACTGGGCACGCGCGAGAGTCATTTATCATGCAACGACTCTCAGACTCAGACTCAGACTCAGTTTCAGCATCAACTTCATCGTCAAATCCAGATAACGTGCGACCCCCGAACCCGAACTCACATCGAAAAACCTTAAAATACCCGCTACGGTGTCCAATACTCCAACTTCGACCCCAACTGAGCGCCCTGCTACTTCTTTCCCATTGTTATTTGTATGGCAGTTATTAGGGGGCGTTTCGTATATTGACACTTTGGCAACGCCCTCCGTTTGAGGCAGACAGAGGTCATCAGTATATATTAGCTTTGGCAAATGGGAAACACAGAATTGTGCAATCTTAAGTGTTTAATTTGGAGAGAAACATGAATGGTAGCATTGGTAGTGGTAGTAGTAGAGTAGTAGTAGAGTAGTAGTAGAGTAGTAGTAGAGTAGTAGAGGACTAGTAGTAGAGTAGTAGTAGAGTAGTAGTAGAGTAGTAGTAGAGTAGTAGAGGACTAGTAGAAGAGTAGGAGAAGATGAATAGAAGAGTCGTAGAAGTGTAAGAGAAGATGAATAGAAGAGTCGTAGAATAGTAGAAGACTAGCTGATGAAGAGTCGTAGAATAGTAGACGACTAGCTGAAGAAGAGTCGTAGAATAGTAGACGACTAGCTGAAGAAGAGTCGTAGAATAGTAGACGACTAGCTGAAGAAGAGTCGTAGAATAGTAGACGACTAGCTGAAGAAGAGTCGTAGAATAGTAGACGACTAGCTGAAGAAGAGTCGTAGAATAGTAGACGACTAGCTGAAGAAGAGTCGTAGAATAGTAGACAACTAGCTGAAGAAGAGTCGTAGAATAGTAGACGACTAGCTGAAGAAGAGTCGTAGAATAGTAGACGACTAGCTGAAGAAGAGTCGTAGAATAGTAGGAGAAAATTAATAGAAGAGTCGTAGAATGGTAGGAGAAGATTATCTGAAGACTAGCCGAAGACTAGCCGATGACTAGCCGAAGACTAGCCGAAGACTAGTAAACTTCAAATAAAAGAGTAGGAGAAGAATAGGAGTTCAGTAACATTTGTAATACGAGAAAAAGGTAGCAGCCGGAGCAGTAGTAGATATGAGATATAGAATAATTTCAGAAAATAGTAGCAGTGATAGCACAAGTACAAGCAAATAGTAGTCGAAGTAAAAGTAAAATCAAAGTAGGTATAGTAGTACCAGCAAATAGTAGTAGTCATATCAAAAATTAAGCATGAGAAAGTGCTATTCGGAGTGTATGGGTCTGAGTAGTAGTAGCAAATAGGCGCAGTATAAGTAGCACTAGTAGTAGTACGACCAAGTGCTACAAGCATTAACTACATGCTAAAACACATGTAACTGTGAGCACATGTATGTGTGAATCGACTTCGCACTCTACAAGCATTTGCTTAGAGGGAATATGAAATTCAAAACTCTCCTGCGCTTTACAGTTGTTTACGCTCTTTAACATCCGCTGCTCACTTGCTTCATCTCTGGCAAAGTAGCCTACAATTATACCAATACTTTGAGTGTTACTAAATGGTAAAGTCATCCATAAAGATTACGACACTCGCACACACACACACACATAGGGTTATATTCCCACACAATGATCATGTTTTGTTTTTAGTCAAATGCTGCGCTGTGATTTGAATGCCTTTTTATGAGCTGGCGCCTACCAGTACGGCGTGAAAGGTGAGAGGGAGAGAGCATGTGTGTGAGTGAGTGAGCGAGATCACCTGGCTAGTCATAAAGTTTTAATGATATCCCATTAAATTGGCTGGACACAACACCCAAGATGAAGCCATAAAAACAAAAACATCCACAACAACAACAGCAAAAACAAAGCAAACAGAGCAAAACGCAAAATTAAGTTGTTTCGAAAGCGATACGAGGATCATTAAACTGCGGCATTACTTGGCTGCCGTCAGGCCGAGGGGTACGTGCCAGCAGCTTACAGATATATCTATATGTAAATATATCTATATAAAAGTGATATCAGAAATACAACCGCCAATTGAAATCGTCTTTAATTAAAATCGTTTCACATTTGCCAACAATCGATAACGATCGAACAATCGAACGAAATTCAAGCAAGCATGAAAGCAGCTCGGCTAGAAAATGGAAAGCAACGAAAAATGAAAAGGGTTCTCCAAAGACCGCATCCAGCTCAGAAGCTAAAGCCAATTCTGATGAAAAGAAAATCCAAATTTTGAATCACAATTCCAGCCACAAGACTTGTTATCATTTTAATCCGCGCAAGTTCTTCTTTTTTTTTGTAAATACTCTGCCAGCAAACATGGTCAGGGTATATGGGCTTTGAATGTTAGGTTAGATCAAGAGCAGAAGAAAGCATTATCGAGAAGGAAGGGAAAGGAAATAGATACACATATAGAGGTAAAGCTAAGGTTATGCGTAGAGAGTTAGAGACAGAGAGAGATAAAGAGTGAAAGAGAGAGAGAGAGAGAGAGTAATCGTTAGATCAAGAGCAGAAGAATTAGAAGATAAGGAAAGGAAAGGAAATAGGTAAAGGTAAGGTTATAGGTAGAGAGTTAGAGACAGAGAGAGAGGGAGAGAGAGAGAGAGAGAGAGAGAGAGAGAAAATTAGTAATCTGTTGGTCCAATTTTCATACCCTCTCTCTCCTATCTTCTATCTTCTATTGTCTTCTATCTATATTCCCTTGCATTCCCTTACTTTTCAGCCAATTCTTTTAATTCAATTTATTCTTCAACTCCACTCAACCAGCTAGAGTATCTTCAAGTCGACTATGGCCGCTTCAAAAACCTTTTTACATTGTTGTATTCATTTTGTTCTTTCATATTCTTTTTTTTTATTCCTTTGAATGAAATTCGAAACCGAAACCGAATGCAGCAGCCGCTCGGCACTTGCCATGCTCCAAGCCCAAACCGAACCGAACTGAGCTGGAATTTTTGTTCTTTCGTCTTCATTTTTTTTTTTTTTGGGTTCTGTTGCATCAAGCGCGAAAATACCGCGAAATGCGCCCGCTCCCTTTTCACTCTGCCTGCTCTATATGCGATTGCTTGGATTTAGCTTAAGGCTTTTTAATACCTCTTGGCAGGGGTTTGAGCTGGGTATATTGGTATCATAGTGAAATTGAGGGAAATCAAAACAGAAGTAGTATAAATTTAATTGAGGAAGTACTCAACATTTCTGAACAAGAAACATCTGCTTATCGATTCTATATATCCACCTATTCTATCTATATCTCTTTGTCCAGATTAACTTTGTCTCATGCCGTCGACGCTCTAAATTGATAAAAATGTAAAGCCCCTTATGCAAGCATTAATAAGTCTTGCTCTGATATATATTTTACTAAAGCCTATACAGAACTATTAAGTAACATAGTAAAAGAATAGTTTCTCATTCTACTGCATTCTTCTATCTCGTTTGCTGCTTTAGAGCTCACAACATTTAGGGTATCTGCTAGTCGTTCACTCTCTACTAAATCACTCTTTCTCTTTCACTCTAGCTCGCTCGGCTCGCCTCTTTGCCTTATTATTTTTGAAAATATTATTCAAAAATATAAACAAAAAGAGCGAGAGAGAGAGACAAAGAGAGAGGGAGAGAGAGAGAGAGAGAGAGAGAGAAGCGTTAACATGGCAACAATCGCCTCCTGCTGCGACATTGAGTTATTGTTATTGTGAACCTTAACGACACTCTCCATTTATGCGACGTCTTTCTTTCGGCTGTTTTCCCTCTCTCTCTCTTCTTCTGCTGCTTCATTATTATTATAATAATATTTGTGATTGTTGTCATTGTTCTTCTTGTTAGCATTATAGTTAGCCTATATCAAAATCAATTTGAATTGGTTTTTATGCAGAGCAAAGCCTAATTAACATTTATCAATGGCTTCCATCCGATGCAAGTTTGCTGCTGAATGTTGATAAGCGTTAAATTGATCATTTAGCAGTGTTGATAAATGCTTAACGCAGTGTTGGCAAACTCAGCAACAATTGTGATTAATCATTCAGTGTTGATAAACGCTGACAGACTGTATCAAGCTTTCCGTGAAGGTCGCTCTAGACCCAAAGGACTAAGCGCCATAGTACGACTGTTCCTTAATGAAAATCGTATATGAAATGAAATTCCGAGAAATATATATAGAGATTCCTAGAAATTCGTAGTGTCCTCATAGATTCCTGGCAACGCTCAACTTAAAAGAATAATGATTGGGTAGCTGTGGTAGCTCTGGTAGCTCTGGTAGCTCTGGTAGCTCTGGTAGCTCTAGTAGCTCTAGTAGCTCTGGTAGCCCTCTTCTCAACACTCAGCGCATCTTCTAGTCGTGCATAGCCGATTTGCTTAATTACTGTTCCACAATTATGTATGCATATTTATGCTGATGCGCTAATTGAGCCAGCCTCAGCCTCAGCCTCAGCCCGCCCCTTTTACCTTCTCTATCTGGTAAATGTGTCAAAATGCGCAACCTCATCAGCGTCAACAGTCTCTCATCTGGTGTTCATCTAATCAGAGATTAAAAAGCCGCCTCGCAGCCACCTCCCACGGCGCGAACGCCCACTGATTGCTTCCTTCCGTACACTTAACGCATAGACAACCCCGACAGTCGTCCGTCCTCCCTTCCTTCCCTTCCTTCCTTCCGTTGAGTAATGTTTGCGTTGTGTCAAAATGCAAAATTCAATTGTTTAGCCCTTTGTCGAGGACCCGCACTGGATGAGTTGTGGAAGTTGAAGTAATTTACGAAAAATTGACATAAAAATCCATTTGTCAGCCCCTTCAGATTAAAATCAAGGATTTAAAATGTAATTTGATTCATGGCTGGGTCTACATGCTCTCTATGGCGGAGTGGGGTGGCGATGCTGGCAATGCGATCAAAAGAGCAAAGCGTGACCCCAGAAAAAAATCACACAAGAGCCAGACCATACTACGGGAATCAGGAATCAGGAATCAGTAAGCAGAAGGCAGAAGGCAGGAAACGGGGTAACAGGGTAACAGGGCACCAGGCAGCCCAAGTACCAGCTCGAGCTAGGCATGATGATTGCAGGAACAACACCAATAAATGACAACAAACACACCCCCCGGCAACGGGCAACGAGCAACGAGCAACGAGCAACGGGCTGGAGGTCTGGTGTTCTGGTGTACTATGACTCTCAAGGGTTTGGGGTTGTTGGGCAACCGGCTGACTGCTGGCAAGGATGCGAGGGTGTCGCTCGAGTGCTCAAATCTCCCGAGTGCTATTTTATGCCAAAGTGTGCCAGACGCAAACCAACTGACGCTGCACACGGCCCCCGCTGCCTAAGCCTCCCACTCCCAGTCAGGACCAGTTGCTGTCGCATCTTCTTTTGGGGTTTGTATAGAGCTGGGCGAGGTTTGTCTCTGTTTTCGTTTCTTATTTTTGGTTTTTTGCTGTGCTGTGCAACCGGTTGAGTCCATTAATCATTTTCTAATTTGTGGAATGCAGAGTATCTGTGTGTGTGGCAGAGTGGAATGCCGCTGGCCCAGGAGGGTCGCTCCCCACGGGCACACTGGGTTACAGTGGCTCTTCCTGCCTCTGCCCGTTCTCTAATTCCTGCTGTTTGCTGGCTCTGACACTCAAAATGAAATTTTCACATCTGTAATTTGTTAAGTGCGTTTGTTATTTCCATCGAATTATTTCACTTTTATGGGTTAAGTGCTTTTTGAATTATGTTTCAAATGTTGCTGCTGCTGCTGCTGCTGCTGCTTCCTCGGCACATCCTTGAGGGTTGCCACGGACTGAGGAACAACCTATTAGGCAACCCTGGCAGGAAATATGCGTAGACAATTCACTTAAATTAGTTGTCTGGGAATTGCCTAGCAGCCACCAATACACATCCGTCAGGCATACCACGAATCCGCATCCAGCAATTGGTTCAAAGGTCACACAGCACTCGCTAGCTCAGCTCTCGACTAATTACATAATAGCAAACACATTGAGTGGACTCGCATGCGTCTCCATACAGCTGCAGCTGGAAATTCAAGTTCTAAAGCAACCAGCCAGAGTTGAGCAATCACAGTGAGGCTCTGATAGAGTCAAGTCTTACAAATTGCGACAAGTTTCTTATAGCTATATTTACATCGGCGATTAGTTTCAATTTTATGCACTTTGAAAGCCAAGAGTTTTCCATGAGTTGTGCTAGAGGATATTCAAGTAACACTTGTTAAATGAGAGAAATTTTCATAATTTCGTAATCCATTTCTTCTGAGTTCTAAGCTCTTATTCCTGAAATTATAGCAAGTTCTTCAGTAAGCATTTGTCCTAAGCTAACTTCACTTTCTATTACTATTGTGAAGCTCTCAAGAGAACCTTCTTCTAGATCAAACTCAACAATTGGAAATATTTTGATTTTTACACAAAATTTACACAACTATATATGACTTTGCTCTACCAAGAAATTTCTTGTACCTTATCTCTTAAGAGAACCGTCTTCGAGGTGTAATCAAACTGTAGGAAGAACTACGTATTTATCCAAACTCTACTTTAGCTCTTAAGAGCACATTCTTCGAGGTGTAATTAAACTGTAGCAAGTATTACATTTTCATCCAAACTCTACTTTAGTTCTTAAGAGAACCTTTTTCGAGGTCTGTAGGAAGTATTACATATTTATCAATACTCTACTTGTTATGTCTGTGCTAGGCAACGAGACTTCATGGGACATGCCTAAGTTCTAGAAAAAATATCAACTCGATATCAAAATTCTTCTAGCAGTTCTCTCTAGAAGTTTTGACTCACTAAAATCCAGAGGCAGAATTTCTAGAGGTTGTTTCCCATTGAGTTGCATTTTGCCTGAAACCTGAGGCTACACTATAAAAGTAGATTGCAAAATGAATTCCTGCGCAAACTATCTGAAAATCCCTTCCTAAAATGCCTTCTATAACCAGCTGCTGCTTGAGCTCTACTCCGCAGGCAACTTCTAGTGCTAAGTAGACTAAGTAGAAAAAGTGCCCAAAGCTACTTCAGAATGACATCAAATAATTTAGAGCTAATGACAAGTGTTGCTCAGCTAGGTCAGCTCAAGACCTGGACTTGAGATGCCTTCAGCTCCAGAGCTACTCTCCAAAATAAAGATGTTTGTGCTTTTAGCCCAAGACACATCTGGAAAGTTTTTGCAACCCCAAAAAGGGCAGCCGAGCACTTCCAGCTCATAAAGTTCGTGAGTGAATTTTAAGTTGATTTCATTTGATTACTTCATTTGCAACAACAACAGCAGCAGCAACAACAACAACAACAACAGCTAATGGCGAAATGATAGCCATTGATTTTGCGACAAGTGAATATTTGCGCATTTGTCTAGCCTAGGGTTTTGATGTGCTGTTGCCACCCTTCGCAGGCGCTTCGCTGCCTCTCAACTGCTGTCGGATGTGGATTGCCGATTGTCGATTGTGTCGAGGGTGTCATTTGGTAATTGTTACAAGCTGCCGCATATTTGGACAGCCAGTCGACCCACTCAAAACAAACAAAACAGACGAGCGGCAACAACCCTCGCGCCACACAACATCCTTAGCATGCTGTAAGCGGATACGCACAAAGGACACCACAAGAGACCAACTAGACAGGATCAGCAGCAGCAGCAGCGGCAGCAGCGACCCGAGCACTCGACGTGGAACACAACTGCAAATGTCATTAGTTTACAGTTGTCTTATTCCATTTCAATATTGTGATCGATGATAACACAAGAGTGGGAGAGGGAGAGGGCGAGGGCGAGGGGGCACCAGTCGCATCTTAAGTAAGTTATGCCTGGTTGGGGGTCTCTTCTCCATCTCTGTCTATATTCTGTCTTTCTCTGCCTCTCTCTTCTATCTCTTCCTTGCCTTCTCTCTCTCCCTCCCTCTACATATATTGAAATCATAGCCTAAAGAAGAAGAGAATCAATCTAGTCATTCCCATTCAACTCGTAGGATTGATATCTGGTCTGAAAAACAGCTATGCTATATCATATGATTCACTGTAATCGTGAAATCATATCTCTGAAATCTCTATGCAGATTGACAACCCAAATAAAAGTAAGGTCGGATATATCTACGACCACTGAATCCTCACTCGAATCTCAACCAAGAAAAAATATCCTCTGATCATCAAATTTGGTATACTTCAACTCTTGGCTAACTCTATGCCTCGATTCGATGCACAAACCTCTCTCTTCTATCTCCATACCATCAAAGAGCTCTACTTGAGTTCCACTCCCCTGCTCTAAAATGTTTAGATCTAAAACTCAACTTTGGGCTTTTATGATCTTATGTTTCCCAGAGAAAATGCGCATCAAATGTAATGCAAGAAGATGTGGCCGCTGTCGCCGCCCCCGTTGAGCTTTTCCAGACATGAAAAACTGTCGACATCTGCAACTGTTGCTGACAACAGCAGCAGTTGCTGCTGCTGCCGCCGCTGCTGCTGTTGGGACAAGTGACGCCAATATGATTTGTGATTTACAACAGGTTTCAATTAACAAAAAAAAAAAGTCGCCCAACCGCCCGACCCACCGACCGCCCGCCCTGCCTGTCCCCCTATCTGTACCCCCCACAACATGAGGGGCTGACGTAGATCTTGAAATACTCTCACTTGGGTTATATTCGTGCTAAGTGGCTAAACTATCAAATATTTCAGTTATGTGGAGATCAAAAATTGAAGAAAATTCATGTTAAATAGCTGTTGTAAAAGCAAAGTTAAACTGGCTGTCAACTTTAACAAACACTTTGACAATTGAATTGTAAACTTTGTTGAAATTTAACTAAATAAAATCTTTTTTAAATTAGAATAATAATAATATATATTACACAAATTTAAAAGCAGCTGTTAAGTTTGACAGGCACATTTTGAATTTTTGATTTCGAGGCTTAACTTAACATATATTTAACAGTCTGTTAACTGTTGTTAAGTCTCTTAACTGTCGTTCAGTCTGAGAAGCATATGGACAAATTGTTAACCAAGAATCAAAGAATTCGTTGGAAAAATATCTTAACATATATTTAACAGTCTCTTAACTGTTGTTACGTCTGACAAGCATATGGCCAAATTGTTAACTCTAAGAATCAAAGAATTCGTTGCAGAAATTTCCTAACATATATTTAACAGTGATTAGAACTCTGTTTAAAGTAGCTGTCATATTTAACAGACGCTACAAGACATTGTGAGTCACTATAACAGCTAGACTAATGGAAATTTAGAATAAAAATTCTATTATAATAAAAGTTGAGAGTATTAAAAATATCTTTGCATATAGTATATCTGAAAAGCAGCATAGTTAGGGTATTCTCGCCTTCGTTTTGGACTTTATTTGGTTTGAATTTTTGGTTGGTTTTCGCATTTGGAAAAGTGAGCAGCTGAGAGGCGTTGACAGGGACATAAATAAAGGACGGTTAAGTATCAAGTAATACTAGACGAATAGTTTAAAGTCTGCCTCACTCTCGCTCTCACTCTCGCTCTCACTCTCACTCACTCCCCCTCTCTCTCTCTCTAGCTCTAGCTCGATCGATTGTAAATGGAGATGCAAGCGTCTGCCCCTTGGGGCAGTTGCAGTTGCAGTTGCCGAGCGACTAATTGAAGACAAGGCGGCAACGATTGCGGCATAAATTAGACAACAACGAGCCAAACAACAAGAGTGCCATTAAGTGGATGCCATCGAGTGGAGGCGCTGCGAGTGGAGGGGGCAAATGAAAATGAAAATGTCTGATGGATTGTTAAATGTGTATGAAATGTCGCGGCGACATATTTCAATTAAAAATGCGCCAGGCAACGGCGACGACGACGGCGACTGTTAGACTAGAGCAGATACCCTGTAAAATGTGGCTTACGAGTTGCTAAGGCACTTATTTTTTTACACTTAAATTTTAATGCTCGCTTCTGAACTACTGTCAAAAAAAATATATATATTTCTAACAGGAATTGTTTCTTAAATATTTCAGAATCCAAAATAGATAAAAGAAAAATATATATATATTAAACAAAAAATTAATTTAATAAAAAAATAAATAAATAATTAATTAATAAAAAAAATAAAATAGAACATTTAATAATAATATTAAAAAAAATAGAATACGAATTGTTTCTGGAATATTTCAGAGTTCATAATTAAAATAATTAATAAATATAAAATAAAAAAAAGCAAAAATAAAGACAGTAAAAAAATCTAGAAATGAATACAACATATTTTTTAAATTAATGAATGAATTAAAACAATTAATAAATATAAAATAAAATAAAGTAAAAATGAATACAGTAAAAAAAATTATTTTGAAATCTAGAAATGAATAAAAAAATTTGTTCAATTAATGAATGAATTAAAATAATTAATAAATTTAAAATAAAATAAAGTAAAAATAAATACAGTAAAAAAAATATCTGAATCTAGAAATGAATAAAAAAAAATGTTCAAAATGAATAATAAAAAAAAAACAAGAAATTTCTTAATTTAAGCATTAAAACAATTGGATTATTTAGCAACAGAAAAACCCTAACTAAAAATACAAATAACATTTCCTTAAGTCAATTTAAATTGAATTCAATTAGTGCATCTTCTCGCACTGCATATTGCCCATTTCTATTTACAGGGTATAGACTGTCGTCAAGCAGTGCGCGGCGCTAGCTGCATGGGCTCATTAAATTCAGATGGCATTTGGTTAAGGCAAACATAATCCGCTCATAAACATTTATTTGTTGCCCAAAAAACTTGACGGCGCGCCAGCATGCAGTTCGCAGCACCCGCCACGCCCTGCCGCCCACAGTGGCGAGCGAGTGGCAGAGTGCGAGAGAGCGAGAGGTGCTGCCCACCTCCTCATTTACAGGGTATTATAAATCACGTGCTCTTCGCTGCAGGATTTGCTCGAGCTCATGAGCTCGCAGCGCCCATCACGGCCACGCCCATCCCTGTGTGTATGTGTGTGGGCACGTGTGGCGCACTTAAGACTCGCAACGAATGTTATGCAACACTGGCCAAGTGCTGTTGTCTCTGCTCCCCCTACTCCTGCTGCTCCTGCTGCTCCTGCTGCTCCTTTCCACCAGCCGCTCAGTCAAAAATCTAATTTCAAGCACCAGAGAGCAGCCGAGAAGCCGAAGCAGGTTGAGCTGGTTGGGTGGGTGATTGTGGGTGGTTTGGTTGGGTGATTGTGGCTCCAGTGGCAAGGCCGTGGTGAATTTTCGCAAGCGTCGTCTGTTCCACTTGGCTGGCTTAACGATTTTCACTGCTGTCAGAGTTTTGGGCTCTGGCCATTTGATGTCTTAATGCCCGAGACCAAAGCTACGCATACCCTGTAAAGCAGAGCCAGACAATCAACCCCCTCCCCACCCCTCCCCACACTGCCGTAACCCTCGGCATACTCGAACACCGGCCCCTCCCCCCTCCCGGGCCATACAATTTTAATCAAATGGATTTGTTTCTATTTTCTATCCAATTTTCCAGCGGGGCAGCAACCCCGAAAATAGATGCAGCCACACCCCCTTTTCATCTGCCCTCATCTAGATTTTGGAGAGGTGTCAACGGGGGCGGCGCGATTTATTTATTAGTTTTTTTAGCTGAGCTCTTGGGGTATTAACTGGCCTAGGTGCAACAATAATTCACAGCAAGACAGAATGTATGGAGGGAGAGGGAGATAGGGAGAGGAACGTTAGAGACAAAGAGAATACGAGAGAAAGAAAAAAGATAAGTTCCATTTTATAGCAAGCGGTGCAAGTCTTTGGTTAGCCACTATTTACAGACACAAACCAAATTATAGCATAACAAAGCTGCAATACTGGGAACAGTCAGAGCTTACGACTTAGCTGTAACGCAAACCAATAACTAAAGCTCGCAGCTACTTTTCAAAGTGCCGCCCAAAAGTATGCTATATAACTTCAAATATCATGTTTTTATACCCAAGCCAAAAACAGAACCAAGCTCGCAGTTCAGCCAAGACTTGAATCGGCCCAGACATCAACAACAGCTGTTCGCATGCCAAAGTAGTGCTGCACAGTGCAGCAAAGAAGCGCGCCAAACAATCGATAACAGCGCAGTGTTTACCAAGCGTATCGATACAACAACAGCTACAACAGTGTCCGAACGTAAGCAGCTGCACAACGTGAATGCATGCCTGTTAACAGTTAGCAGTACGCTAGTCGGTTTTTTGTATTCGCTAAGAGCTGGCGTGCGGCTCGTCGTGAAATTTTTTGTATGTGCGTTTTTCTCGATTTGAGTTCTTTTTTTTTCGAACGACGCGCTTGAAATTCAAATTGTGGTTCGTTCAACTGACGCGAAGTTAAGCCGAGTGTAGCCAAGTGAAAGAAGCCAAATTAACGCAGTGCATTAGTAAGTGTTAACAAGAAAAGCAAATAAAATGGCATTGAAGAGCGACGAAGGAGAAAAGTGAAAAGCAAATTTTCTGCTACGCTTGAGAACCGAAACGAAACAGCAACAAGAAACAGAAGAACAAGAAGAAGAAGAAGCAGCAACAGCAGCAGACGAAGACGAAAGCGAAAAGCTGAAGAGAAG
Source organism: Drosophila buzzatii (assembly GCA_035045845.1). Taxonomy (NCBI): domain Eukaryota; kingdom Metazoa; phylum Arthropoda; class Insecta; order Diptera; family Drosophilidae; genus Drosophila; species Drosophila buzzatii. The sequence continues at coordinate 13,411,932 of JAWNOS010000596.1, forward strand.
CAGAGAAAAAGATCATGCGTGCTTGACGACGACGCTGGCAACGCCAACACATGCAGCAGAGGGGCGGACAGCGGGCGAGACAATAACAACAACAACAATAAGTAGTGCCAACCACAATGCACAAGATAGACAACAAGAAAATGAGGAGCAGCAACAACAGTATTTGTATTTCCACATAATTGACAACGAGCGCCTGCAAACGTGCGCACAAGAAGCCACACAAGAGAGAGCCCACGAAATTAGATGAAGAAAATAAGACACAAAACAACAACAAAATTACCGCTCAGCATTGCTCAAGCATATGTGTGCATGTGTGTGTGTCTCTCTCTCGCTCTCTCTCTACCTATCTGTGTTTTGAAAGTATAGCGAAGGCAACAGGCGTCTAACAGTGTTGTGTGCAGCAGCAGCAGCAATCACAGAGCTTACCTTCAGCTGGGCTCAGACAAACAGGAGACGACAACGAAGAACAGTGTTGTGTGCAGCAGCCGTAGAAAAAAGTAGTATTAAGGCGAACTGAAGCAAAGGAGGCTCGCAACAAGGAAGTGTAGCAACAAATGCAATTAGGCAATTCAAACATTGTGCACTTAATTTGAATTCATTTTAAATTCCAAATGAATAATTAACATAAACAAACTTATTATTTGAAAACTGCGTACTGAGTACTTTTGAAAAAGTAGTAAAGGCACGTGTATCGGAACAAACATAATTAAAGTGCAGTTAAAACAGTGCTGCGTGCAGCATTGAAACTAAGTATAACAAACAAAAGAGGATTAAGGCGCGAAGCCTTGCGCAATACCCATACAAAGATGAAGAGCTTTTGGCTTTTGCTAGCGCTGCTGATCGGCTCAGCGAACAGCCAAGAGGATTTGCTCACAACAACAACGACAGCGGCGACGCCTGGGAGCGCGTCTGGTCGGCCGCCTCCACCGCGTGTCTTTATAAACAAGTGTTGCCACCACGGCGAATATTTGATTGGCAGCACGCTGGAGTGCGTCGCTGGCTCCTCGGAGAAGTGGGTGCCGCTGGTCTATCTTACGCAGCAGAATCGCTTCTTTGAGCCTAGGGGCGCCAAGCCGCGTTTCATCAAGTTCCTGGCGAAGGTTCGGCCAACTTGCCAGGCGCAAGGTCAACAGCAGGAGCTGTTCAGCAGCCGGGATGCAAATGTCGTGCTCCTGCCCAATGGCACAATGAAGGTGCACGAGCGAGGACTGTTCATCGAACCCTCACGCTATTGCGTGGATCAAGGCGTGGCGCTGGTCTGCCTCGACAAAGATAAGGACAAGGACAAGAATGCTCAAGCAGCAACGGCTGCTGATGGCACTGATGCAGCCAATGCCACCGACGATGCACTGCGTCCGGCCAGCTCGACAGCGCCCATGCTGCGCCTGCGCAAATGCTGCGGCAAATGGGGCTACTACGACAGCGTGGCCAAGACCTGCAGCATCCAGGCGCCCGCTGAGCGTGGCTCGGACAGCGGGCAGCTGAATCTGCCCAATCTGGAGCCAGGCAGCTACCAGACCACATACGAGCTGCCCGACTGCAAGGGCAACGGCAGTGGCTATGCCATAGCTGGAGACTGGCACGAGGCGACACTGAATCGGAGCAGTGGATCCCTTCAGCTCAGCCACACGAATCTGACGGCTGTCCAGTTCTGCCTGGAGCACACGCAGCGAGCGGGCGAGGTGAAGATCATTGCCTGCACCCAGCACTTTGCCGACGATCACAACAACGTGTCGTATGGCGGAGCGAACGGCAATCTGCAGAAGGCCGTGCTGGACGTGGGCATCATCATATCCATTATCTTTCTGGCGGCCACTCTGGTGGCCGGGTATATGCTGCCGGCAGTGCATCATGCACTGCACTGGCGTTGCCAGATCTACTACGTGTTCTGCCTGCTGCTAGGCAAGATTCTGCTGGCCATCGAGGAGCTGAGCTCCAGCCTGGAGCCGGGCACAGCGAGCTGCCTGCTCATTGCCATCGGCATGCAGTTCTTCTTCCTGTCGGCCTTCTTCTGGCTGAACACGATGTGCTTCAACATCTGGTGGACATTCCGGGACTTTCGGCCCAGCTCGCTGGAGCGCAACCAGGAATCGATCCGCCTGCGGCTCTACTCCGTCTATGCCTGGGGCTTGCCTCTGCTCATCTGCGCCATCGCCGCCTTTGTGGACCAGCTGCCGGACACGGAGACCTCAATGCTACGGCCGGGCTTTGGCCAGCCTTTTTGCTGGTTCGACAATCGCTCACTGACCATCTTCGCCTACTTCTACGGGCCAATCGGCTTGCTGCTGTGCGCCAACATTGTGCTCTTTATCTCTACCACGCATCAGCTGACGTGTGGGCTGTGGAAGCGCGACGATGTCAAGTCGACGTCTGAGAAATCGGCGCTGGGTCGTGTATGCCTGAAACTGGTGGTGGTGATGGGTGTCACCTGGATCTGGGACATCATTTCGTGGCTAGTGGGCGGACCGCACGGCGCATGGCTGTTGACGGATCTCATCAATGCCCTCCAGGGCGTCTTCATATTCATTGTGGTCGGCTGCCAGCCGCAGGTGTGGACCGCCTGCAAGCGCATCTGCTGTCCACGCCTACGACACGACATCACCAACACCACCAATGGCGTGCAGCACTCGAGCAGCTCCCAGGGTCTGCCCTCCATGGCCAATGGCACCGAATTCACCCAAAACATTTCCATGAACAACACAATAACAACTACGACCACAACACCTGCCAGCCCCACCACAGAGGAGGCCCCAACCTCGATACCAGCGACCCACAGTCCAAGCACCCAAACCCCAACAACACCCCCAGCAGCAGCCGCAGCCGCAGCAACAGCAGCAACAGCAGCATCAACAACAAAGATACCCTTGGAGACCATTTGCTAAGGTAAGTTTTCTATTTGATCAATAACCCTACAGTGCTGGTCATAAAAATGAGAAAGGTCTAGACTTTGTAGAGCTGTCGAGGAGGGAAGGTGTAAATAGTGGACCAAATCCATTAGATATAGATGTCGGCTGGGTATATAGCTATAGATAAATGTAGTTGGCCTAGACAGCAAACACTAAACACAATTAAGTAAGGAATCTCTCCAGACAGTCTTTAAGACTGTGACCAGCACTGTGCCGATAAGATTATGTGTGCCTCAAGCAAACAGACGTACAGGTAAATCTTGTAATCGAGGCACACCTTGAGCAAATATAAATACAAATACGACATCAAATACAAATATCCAGTCATAGAGCCGTCAATTGCCTCACTTTCTTGCGCGCGTTGGTAAACAGAACTTAAAAGCAGAAGAAAAGAAAGAAAAAAAAACAAAGATATCTTTATTTAAACTGAGAATTCCATTTATCTGGTACTCAGATGGAGTCAGCATAGCTCTATTTGTCATCATGCGTCGCACAGCTAAAAGTCTAGCAGATGTCGAAAATTATACGATCTCTAATGAGGTAATACGATCCCAGCCAAGCCTAACAGAGAACTTAAGCGAGTTGCTCATTGGTGAATAATTTTAATGAGTAAATTATATATACATAGATGTGAATATCATATATATATATATATTTCAATTGCTACATCTTTTGATATTTGACATGCAATAGATCTAGATGAAGATCCTTCTAGAAAACGACTTTTTATATGCTTTATATGCCAACGATAGTTCCTATAGTTACCATAAACTATAGTACTCCGTTTTGATACGACTTTCTAGATAATTTAACTAAAGCCAGCGAAGCACGTAATTGCCAAAGATAACTCACAAATAAAGTAAAACTTCTCATATTATGCCACGATTTCGTACACCAGTCTGAACTTTATAAGACTTATGTGTGTCATTCATATATGAGAAACATGCTCCCAACATAAATTCCAGTTTTAAACCATTTAGAATAAAATAGATGAGGATATAGATATAGATATAGATATACATATAGATATAGATAGAAATAGAGATAGACATAGAGATAGACATAGAGATAGACATAGACATAGAGATAGACATAGATATAGATATAGATATAGATATAGATATAGATATAGATATAGATATAGATATAGATATAGATATAGATATAGATAGAAATAGAGATAGACATAGAGATAGACTTAGAGATAGACATAGATATAGATAGAGATGGAGACATGGGGAGATGGAGAGATAGAGAGATAGAGATAAAGATAGAGATAGATATAGATATAAATAAAGATAGATATAGATATAAATAAAAATCTATGGATATGGATTTGGATAGATATGAATGGATCCATATCCACATTTATATCCGTATCTTTATAGATATAGATATTCATGTATACGGAAATGGATATCGATATGGATATATATATATCTGTATATCACTTAATACAATTTCCCACACATTTTCTCTGCTTCATATGGAATCAATGAAAATCTTCCAATGGGTTTTCTCTATTTTACTTTTCGGTTTTTTTTTTATATTATTTTTACTGCTCTTGAGTAAGCGCGATCCATTAGACACGCCCACAGTAAGTGCTGCTGGCCCGATGCGCTGTGACTTTTGCAATACGCCGAAAAGGGCGGAAAAGAAAATTGCAATTGCAATGGAAACTTGATGGGAAATAACAGGACATATGGAAATCAATGGCAGGCAGACATCTGAGCAGATGTGTGAGGCTATTTGAGTTTTTGGGAAATTTATCAACACTGCTGACGCAGGCGCCGCGGCGCCTCCTGCTGCTGCGGCTGCTGCTGAAATTCTTGTGCGTGTTTTGACCATGCTTGGCCTAGGCTTGTTTAATTATTTTACAGCTATGCGCCAAGTTTACAATTGCGTCTGCTTCTTCTTCTTCTTGTTCTGCATTTATTGCGCTGCGAACGAACCACTTGAAAGTGCCATAAAAATCAAGACGACGAAGAAGAAGAAGAACAGCAAAGAGGCGTAGGAATGTGAAATGTGAAATGTTTTTCATTGTTTTTCAATGGAAAAATGCTGGGATAGCGCCGTTGGCTATTCGGACATTTCCTGTAGATTTCCACATGGCCATAAAATAATCAGCGCAACCCTTGACACACAGACACACACACACACTCTACGTATGTGTGTGTGCGTGTTTTTATGGCATCCTCTTGAGTCCATTTAAATGTTATGCATATTGATAGAAGAAATGGACACACGTTTAACGCGCTGTGATAAGAACTTTTTACTTGATGCTCCCCCCCCGTAGCCATCGAAGCGGCGACCTGACACCCGGGAACACCAACCATGACTACACACAGTTTACCCCCACACACCCCCTCTCTCAATTGAAGTGAGTGTTGCATTGAGTCGCTGCCGACACTGAGTTGGCTACACAGAATTGTGTGATCGACTAGCAAATACCCTGCGGGCGTTAATGGAATAAATAATGAGGTCTAAATGCAGCTCTAAAATTTAGTTTATTGATAATATATCATTATTATAATTATTTGTTTTTTTATTTATTATTATTTAAAACAAAATTTTTTATTTATGATTTTTTTTTATTTTATTTTTTTTTTTTACATTTTTTTTTTTTAACATTTTTTTTTTTTTTTCAAAAAATTTTTTATTTATGATTTTTTTTTTAATTTGTGTGTGTTTTTTTTTTTTTTTTTTTTTTTTTTAATTAGATTTTGTTTATTATTATTATTATTATTATTATTATTATTACTTATCTTTACCTTTTGCTATTACTAGCATTATTGCCTTTGTGTGAATTAATCAGATAGCTCTACCATATCAAAAACATATGTATGTATAGCTGAAGCTAAACATATGTCAAATGTATTTACAATTTGATTATTATTGTGCTTAACTGAATTTGATAATTGAAAGCTGTTTAGCATATATAGGCAATATTTTATCTACATATTGCTGTCTTATATGCACATATGAATTCCTGTACTTAGCTATTCTATATACCCAATTATTCCATTCCTCCATTCATGCGATTTATTCATACACAAAAATTCACACCAAAAATTTGTTCTACAAATTTCGTAACAAATTTCGTTCGATTCCCCCCAAATCGAACTGGCATATAAAGCATAAATTACGAGATATATGAAATACCTATATATATATGAATGAATGTAAATTAATGATGTACAAAATATACAGACAATGGCATGATTATACCAAAATTTCGTATGGCTACAGGGTAGAATGCGGAAAACCATAATGAAATGAAATCGAAATCGAAATTGAAATTGAAATTAAAATGAAAATGATTTTTTAATATACAATATATGTATAAATATATATGTATGATGTATATATATATATATATGTGTGTGTGTGTGTGTACAAATTTGTGGACTGCGTCACTGCAGCAAGAGAAACAGATGTCGGCGCTGGCCACAGGGTGGTTAGGGAGCTGGCGGCCAAGGGGGCGATTGGTATGTTTACTTAGCCAATAATCAAGGCGATTCCAAATGTGCTGAGAGCCAATGAGTGTGCGTGTGTCTGTTTGTGTTTGTTTTTGTTTATTGAGGTGGTTTTACCCGGTCAACACGCATACATACACACACATATCAGAGCTCCGGCTTTAACCTGCCCCATGGGCTATTAACGTCTCAAGTATTATGCAAGAAACATTTTGGGCAATGCCATAAAGACAACGCATCCACGAAAAAAAAGAAAAAACCGGGCTTAAAACTGTGCCGGGTCACAAGCACTCTTAACGACATACAAAGCACACACTCACACTCTCACACACACATATGCATATACGTGTACACGTCGTTTCGGTCAAGAGCTCTCTTCTTATCGAGCACATGTCACGGACGGTCTTCAGCTCACAATTAACATACATATCGTAGCACATTAATGCTATTCATGGGATTCTGTTTCATTTTTATGACTTTCTACATGATATCTTAACTGCCTCTATTATTCATAGTTGATAATTGAGCAGTTCTAACGAAATAGACCTCTTCAAAATTAAGATATCGCGAGAAAAGTTGCACTTACAAATCTCAATTCAAGCAATTTCATTAATTAATGCGTGAGTCGTAGGGGTGAGCTTAGACAAATTTCTTTATAATTTATATACATAAACTATATCGCATTTATACATAATGCTATTTATATGTGGGTTATTATAATGTGGATCCGTAATGCCTAGAGAACTTAATATTAGCTCGCTGTTGTCTATGGATGCACTCCAGCAGAAGCGACAATATTGCTTTTATTTAAGGTATTCCTAATTGGATTACAACTCATTCCTATATTTCGATTATGCAGAGCAGACTTGAGACAATAATTTATTATTAAATATATATTTCTATAATGTCTAGTGATCTGACTCTGATCTGTTCTTGCTTACTTCTAGAAGAGTCAGCTACTTTTATTTTAGGAGTTCCTAAATGGATTACAGATCTTTACCATATTTCGATTATGCTTTCAGACGAGATCTCCTTAGTCAAGATCATTTTCTGTTAAATGAGAAACTACAGCTAGATAGATAACTAAACTAAAAAACCCAAATATATCTTATATTGTGATTCCTAAACTTATCAAATCTTTCATTCTGAACAGTTTTCATCTGCCTTTCACTCAACTCAGCTTCAATTGAAAGCAACTGTCAAACGGAAATTATTTAGTGTACTACATAGACCACATTGAGATATTCTTCGACTGTTTATCTTATAGCAAGAATAGCTGTCTCTCTGTCTTCCATTCACTGTCAAGTATTCAATGCATATCCATAAACAATCTATGCAACAATTTCTAACAATTTCAATTGTTTACAATATGTAGATATATATATATATAACAAATGCAAACTACGTATAATACCTTTTAGCTAGAGACAAGTTAACTTTCCAATTCCATTTGTTTACTCAAACCAAATGCTCTGCGGCAATTGTTTACTATGGAGACTACGACTTGGACTGCGACTACGACTACTTGGAATTTATTTAGCTTGTGCATGTTTATAAACAATTACACCTTTATTTACCTGCATTTCCTCATTCAAATGTGAATGCAGTTGACTTTTTGTTTAGATTTGGCATTGCTTGGCCCCACTGTGCGTGCGGCAGCTGCCAGAGGCAACTTCTTTGGCTTTTTTGCATAATCCCCATGCAACGTGTCAACGTCACGCTCAGCAGCCGTGCAGCAGCCGTGCAGCAGTCGATTCGCAGACCTAAATGAGCTATATCCATATGGGGGACGGTGGGTTGTCAGGGAGAGACGGCACTAGAGGGAGAGAGAGAGAGAGATGGGATCGGGGGCAGGTGCAGATGCAGATGCAGATGCTGATGCTGTTGGAGGGAATGAAGCATCTTTCGTCAACCGGTACGCGCATATCAAAGTCTTCTGTTTCTTTTCTCGTTTATTTTTTTGTGGCTGTGTATCTTATAAATACGAATGTATCTGATAAATGCGAAAGTATCTTATGGATGCGAATGCGAATGCCAGCTCGAGTTCGAGTACGTGTCTGTATCTTTGAGTACTTTTTTGTCAAACAAGCAAATGCAGCAAAAATGCAAAACGTACAGAACACACACACACACACAGATATATATGTATATATGTACATATATATATATCTGTACAGACTTCGTTCATTAATCGAGTTTGGCCGCAATTTTAATTTGTTCGTTCTGCAGTTTTTCAAGTTATAATTGCAATGTGGGCCATTTACATTTTACGCTCAGCTCTTTTTATAATACACTTCACGGAGCGAGTGATGGAAAGAGAGACAGACAGAGAGAGAGCGAGAGAGATAGACTATATAGTACAATGAATACACATATATATACATACATATATATCTTGTGTCTGTTTGAACTCAGCATTCCTTAACAGCAAATTTACTTTGAGGCTATGATTTATCTATGCAAGATTTTCTGCAGATCATCAACAGATCAAGGCACAGACAGACATGTACATACATGTATGTATATGCATACATATATATATATATCCATTTAGATACAATCATATCTGCACTAGAGCATAAAAACTTCTTTAAACTCAAGTAAATTGTTCTATCCGCTTTTAATTTGCGGCTCCAAGTGGAAGATCTGTTTTACTTAAGCGAGGGCAGCTATAAAAAAATCAAAAATCAAAGATATATCAAATTATATTTAACTGCAGAATTTGTATATAATTTTTAAATATAATTAAAATATCAACCTTTGTCAAATTAGCAAATTTATTTCATATTATTTTATTTTATTTATCTATTTTTATTTAATTTTTTTCGTATTATATATAAATACTCCATATATAAATTTCATTTGCCCAAAAATAATTACAAGTTGGTAAAAGTTGACTGAACTTGTTGAGCAACCCTCGCACGAACGTGTACGTGAATATGTTGGTAATCATTTTTGTTGCCCTTTTGTTGTTTCTTCACATTTTGCAGAAAACTGAGACGAGCGACAATGCGAAAGTAAACCGAGTCCTACAACTACAACAACAACAACAGCAGCAGCAACAACAATGACAATGAAGGCAGCAGCAGCAGCAAGAGCAGCAACCACCGCAAGCAGGCAAGCTTGCGCAATAGCAGAGACAACAAAAACAAAAACAACTGTAATAACCGCAATAAGCACAACATTCAAGCACGCGCATTGACCGAACGAGCGAGAGGCCAACTTAACTGCCCAGCCCCAGGCCCAGGCCTGAGCCCATGCCCATGCCCAGCTGGCCAAGCTCTTTCTTGCAATGTAAGTATATTGAATAAAACTGTAAGTGCGCTCAGATGTGTGTGTGTGTGTGTGTGAGCGAGTGAATATGTTTGTGCTTTTCAAAATCAGTTTTTAGCCGCAGTCAAACAAAGACGGGCAAATTACTTACACACACACAGACACATACACTCATGCATGCATGCATGCATGCATATGTGGGCATGTGTATGAGCAGCACAAAAGAAATGGCTTAATTTGCTCAAATAACGGTGTGCAATGGGATATGCACTGCGGTAGAAGGGATAAAGCAAGATAGCTATATATATACATATGTATGTATGTGTGTATATGCTCATGCAGAGCGAGTGCTGATTGAGTGAGGAGAGCAAAGGCCTCGACTTGAGCAATTTGCTATTCTAATTGAAAAGTTACAAACATAGGTAGAGGCTGGGGCTGGGGCTGGGGCAGAGGCAGTGTTGCAAAATGCCACTGGCAGTCGAGTAGGCGTCAAGGAATGCCCACAAATAACAAAATACAAGACAATGCGTTGCCATTGTTACAAAGACTTTCAAATGGCAATTTACAAAAAGCAACACACAGACAAACACACGCACACACAGTCGTACTTTCTAAGCGTTTGTGCATGTGTTTTGTTTATGTAAACGCAACCAATAGCAACCGCAGCAGCAGCAGCAACAACAGCAACAACAACAAGCGCAAGAGCGGCGCCCAGTCACAAGGAATTTATTGTTGAGGCATTTTTTCATGCTTAGGTTTTTATTAGTGCTGTCGCTGCTCTTCTCATCCCTCTTCAGCTATTCTTTCTTAGCGATGCTGTTGCTCTTGTTGTTTTTGCCTTTTCTTATTTTCAAGTGCTGCTGTCAGCCACAAAAATGCTTCGAGTGTGAGAAAACGGCAACATTTAAATTAGCTGATTCTGATTGGAATTGCGGTTGCGCTGCATTTTACGTCATCGCACGTACGAAAACGTTAGCATATGCATGTGTGCGTGTGTGTGTCGTTCGCTGCTTTCTGTCATTTCGATTGCTTAATCTATTTTGGAATTCTTATAGTTTACTAATTGGAGTTTTGCAACTGAACTTTGATATTTACTAATGGGATTTTGGCTTAAACACATGCTGATAAATTTTCTAATGCAAACTGTTTTTTATTTTGATTGTTTAATTTTAGAATTTTAACATCACATATTGACTTGGAGCGGAAGAAGTGGATCGATCGCCTTTGCGTTAGTGGAACGTGGAAGCTGTGGATCTTTTATTGCTTGCCATTCTAACCGAAAGCGGAGGCTGTAACTGTAAACACTGAAAATTGTATTGTTTATATGTGCGAGCGTGTGTGTGTGTGTGTGTGTGTGTGTTATTGTTGTTGTTTTTTTTAGCGCGCGTTCAATTAAACAAACATTGAGAACGGTTAAATAGTTTACTTTGATATGCACGTACACACAAACAGACAAAGACATAACAATAACACACACAAATGCAAAAGTTCAACGGAATGAAAACTGATCAAGGTTAAATGGCGCAAAGCAACATAAAAAATAATATAAATAGAAGCGAAATAAGAAAAAAACAATAACCACATCAAATAGACAAAAAACAGAGATAAAGAAGATGCCAAAAGAAGAAAGCGCGTTTAATTAACCGGACGCTCTCACACACACACGCAATGCACAGTTAAGTTGGCGCAGTTGCCAGAGCTGCGCGCAGAGTTGCCAGATCGGATTTGCTGAGCTGTTCCAGTTGTACGACATGCAAATGCCCTTACCCCGCCCCTATTAACAAAATGTATTTGTTTTTTTTTTTTTTTTTAATTTACAAAAAACGCAGAAACTAAAAAAGTACAATTATTCAAACATATGTTTTTTTTATTATTTTAATTTATTAGTGCGTTAAACGCATGCGAAGAGAGAGAAAAAAAATTAAATGCGTTTTGAAAACCAACAAAAAAAATATAAACTAAAATTTAAACTTTTTTTTATAGTTTTTTAAGCACACTTGTATTATGCTAGCTGTATTCGTATAGTTTACTTCCAAAGTGTTCAGGCCAAAAGTAATTTTCCCTCTTATATTGCTCATCCTCCTCTATGATGTGAACGTCCTATATTTAAGTACATTTAATTTTGTTTATTTGATGTATTTTTTTTTTTTTTTCAATGTGTAAAACTACAACGAATATTTTTAAATTACAAACTGACTGAGGCAAAGGCAGCGAATACAACAATAACTCTTATATAAACATAAATATATATATATATATATATTTTTTATATAGAGCATTCGATTATAAGATATTTCTGATACTACGAACAAACAGTCAATTGTATATAACTGTGTATATATATATTTTGTATTAACTATTCTAATTGAACAATTGAAATTGATGCATGAAATTTCATTAACACATTTACTCGAATAATCAGAAATATATATATCTACATATATATATATATCATACGTAACTGATCAACGAATATATTGTAGAGCATAACTAATATTTAAGCACTCTATTTTTACATATACATACACTATATATATATGATATATATACATATATCTTACAAGTATTCCAAGAAAAAAAAAAAACTTAAAACTTAGCTCGAAACAATTTGAAATTGAAAAAGTCTGCAAAGAAATTTTTGAATAATGTTTATATATATCGAGAAAGAAAAACTGATAAATATTAAAAAGATATACTGTCAAGTAAATTGCAATATTTTGTATATTTTCCTTTGATATATCTTTCATGAATATTTATGGAGCGTACCGCCCTCCGATCTTCCTATTTTTGCTCCTTACTTAAAATTTATTGCGCACGAAATTTTGATGTGAAAATTGTTAAACGAAATCGAAAACTGAAAATTGAGCAAATAATTTAATGAGCTTTTTCCCCCATACGTATATATCGGGAAGTGTGTGTATATATCTATATAGCATGTATGTATATTATCTAGTATTTTGTATTTGTGCATAAAAAAGTCATGACTAACTAGCGCAGGCAACTATATATCATGTATTTATATTTATATTTGTATTTATATATAATATGTTTATCTAAAAAAAAAAACAAAGAAAAACCATCCAATAAAAAACCCATTTTAAAGAAAATTTAAATGTTTTCCAATTGCAAATTGAGATATATAATATATTGAAATTATATTATATACTTTACGTTTTTGGGGGCATGGGGTATTTGTCATCTTTTTCGTATGCAAATTTGGAGCTGCAGGTGTGGCAAGACTTTTGTGACGCCATTATTAGTCTTAATGGGGATTACGAGTGCAAAACAGGTTTTCTTTGCAAGCACTTCAAATGCTTCGACAGCGCACATCATATATATAAATAAAGATCAGTGCAGAAAACAAGGCAAAAACCGGAAAGCATGCACTGGACTGCTGTGATCGACTAGCAGCTACCCTGCTAGGCGCTGTGGTGGGTATGCTTGACTTGGACAATCTTTTGGGATTGTCTAAATGATCGATTACAAATTACTTTAAACAAAATACTTTAGTTTCATATCAGTATATATTACGATCTACATCTAAAAATTGAAGAGCCTAGCTTCTATAACTACTAAGATTGATAAGTTTTTATAGAAGGCTATATGCATATGCATATATAATCTAGATATGCCATATAATGGTATGTATATATCTGATAGTAAATAAGATAGATAAGCCTACGGTCAGATATATATGTACAGTAATTTGGTTCCTTTATAATAAGCATTTTATAATGAGCACCTACTAGAACAAGAAGCTATTGTAAGTACTAGATAAACACGTAGAGCCTATTACATGACTCATTAATGTACCTATAAATATAGTCTATATAAACACTTGTTATCTACAATACCATAAAGCATACAAATGATAAACATGTTATACAAAATCTTAATTTCCACTTAAGATAGGGTATACAATGTGAACTGCAGCCATAATAAGTACTGTCCAGATAATGACTATATGTCTAACTATACCCATTGCAAGTCTTATGGGAAGAGATAAAACAAAAGTGAGCCGGTTATGCAAGCAGAGCATGCATATATCATTTAGTATATATGCATGAGCATTAAATCATTTTTAGAGAGAACATGATGCCTGAGAAATATAGCATAGCTAATGGAACAACAGCAAAACGTTTAAGCGGGCTATACCTATGCGAAAAAACCTTGGCATATGTGAACAATCTCGCTCTCCTCTGTTGAAACTGTATACAAAAATATTATATATCAAATTGGGTAATGAAAACCTTCAGGCTTTGTAAATGCCGCCGTCTTATAATATGGGATACTTTATATAGATATATGCATATATATATATAAAGTATCATATGTATATACATGCACAGATATATCAAAACTTGAGGCTTTTGAAAGTGTTATGCAAAGTCGTGTTCATATGTATGGGAACAGTCTGACAATTGGTGTATATGGTTTGGTCGTGTATTTGTGTATTATATAACATATACATATATCCAACAAATAAAATAATAAACATATATAAAAATCACGTTGCGTGTAATGAAATGTATAAGCATGCATATACATATATATATAGATGATTATATATATATAAATATACGTAGATCGAAAACAATTGCAGATTGTTAATAAGAAATGCATTCACAAGGACCATATTGCGATAGATATATACACATATATATATACATATATATGATAGATAATGTTTAACAAATTAAGGCATAAGAATTAAGTGCTTGATCTTGCGACTAAAGTATATAGATGTCGAGGGCCTCCGCTAGCTAGTCAACATGATACTCGGTGCGATGCGGCGATCCGCTGCGCTTCTCGGCCACAAAGGGGCCGGAGATGTGGGCGATGCTGGTGACGCCACGCAGTCCGGTGCTGCGGAAATAGATTAGCACATATTGCTCGCCATGGCGCAGGTCAACGTCGTCGGCAAAGTCAAGGCGTACCAGCTCCTCGTTGGCATCCTGCTGGCGGCGCAAGCGTTGCCGATTGCGATGATGATGGTGGGAGCGATGCGGTGACGGCGCTGGCATCTCAAAGTAGTCCCGTTCGTGATTCGAGTCCGAGGACGTCGGCGACTCGGCTTGATTGACATACTCGTACGCCACATAGTCCGCCAGGCTGGCATACTCGATGCCATAGATGGCAATCCAATCATTGGGTCCCTCCTCGAACTCCGCATGCTTTCGATACTCCACAGTGTTCTCGTCGCCGATCTTCCAGACAGAGATCGGGCTAAACGTAATGCCCGGCACACGATAGTTGGGATACAGCTTGATCGTGAATTCGCTGCTGACCGGCTTGTGGTCGCTGATATTGTAGGCGGGATGTGATTTGTAGGAGCACTGCTCGATGGCCAGCTGCATGCCCGGCTGCCGGTTGAGCGGCTGCACGGCGTACATGATGCGATCTGTCCAGGCGGGCCGACGCTTCATATCGTACTCGGAGGTGCCTTCCTTGAACTTGAATGTGGGCGGAAAGGCGGGCAGACGTTCATGCAGCACCTGGAATGCCTTTTGTGAACGCTCACGCACCTGATACAGCTGATCCCGCTGCAGGAGAGCCTCGTGCTTGGTGTCGTCGGCAACGGCGTCGCGCACCTCGGTGGCACTGTCGTTGCCCTCCAGCCGAAAGTTGAGATCACCGAACCAGAAGACGTAGTCGTGATCGTAGATCTCACGATAGCGCTTCACATGGTAATGATGGCTCTCGAGTATCTGCTTGTAGTCTTCGATGCGCTCGTCCAGCTGATGATCGTGTGCGGCCAAATGGGCGACCACAAAGGCCAGGCCACAGCCGTAGAGCGTGAATCGGACACTCACCGCCCCCTTGTTACCCCAAATGCCGCCAAACCCGGTGCGCGTGAATTCCGCCTCGATATCCTTTAGATGCTCCACATGCGGTCGACGCACAAACATGGTCAGCAGCAGGCCCTGCATCTGTTCGGTCTTGACGGCCACATAGTTGTAGCCGCGTAACAGCTGCTTCGCCTTGTGTGTCCAGGGATCCTCCTTGAAGAGGCCCAGCACCTGCTGCTGTGGTTGAGCATTCACCTCCTGCAATCCAATTGCATAGATGTCGGGTAATTCCTTAGCTGCATCGCCACTCGCCTCGCCCTGCAGACCCAGCAGTTGACGCAGCGAGATATTGTCCGGAAATCGGCTACCAACATTCCAGGTGATCACATAGACTCGATACGTTTCCAGTTTCTGGCGGGAGCTCGACTCCGCTTTGGGTGCGGCTTTCTCTGTCGTGCTCATGCTACGTCAAACAAACACACACACACACACGCACACCCAGAGACACATGAATAGATTACTTGTTAGGTTTTGATTCATCCCATATTGTTACTCACATTTAACGAGTTCTTTACTTGTTTTTTCTTTTTATATTCTTACTGCTTTTAGCAATCGGATGTTGTAATTGGTTTACCTCGCTGCCTTCGATTTGGTAATTGCAAATATAGTTTGATAGCTTCCTTAGTTACTGGGCCGTGCTATGAAGTAATCAGCGTAATAAGGTACGCAAAGCGCATAGTAAATAAAGCAGCACACAAGCAACAGCAACAACAGAGCCCGTTTTTGAGCAGCAAGGCCAATTAAGTCATAAACAGCTGGTCGCTGTGCGGCAATCGTTATCGATAGTAAACGATATATCGCTAAATGCAGCGCATGCAGTGTTGGCAGCCAATGTTCGAAATTTTGGCTTTAAAAGAGAAAATGCAAAATGAAATGTTTACTAAAGATAGACAACGATAAATTTATATTTTATTCCAAAATCAATTTTTTTTTATTAGTTTTAGCTTTTTAGCCATTTTTCAAATACAATACTAAACTCATCAGACGTTCCACACACTATGCGTCGTTACACAGCACTGTGCTTAGTTTTGGGTTTGTTTTTGTTTTTGTGCAACACATAGATATTTTTGTTTTATTGATGCACAATTGATAAGCGCTCATAAAGCAGCAAAGCAGAAAAAATACACAGCTCTACAAGCAATATCAGTTTCAAACATACAAATCAATTCTGCAATGTGTAAGCGGTCAGGGCGTGCGTTTAATTGAAGACAGTACGTCGGTACAAGGGGCTGCGGGAATAACAAGGCGAGCATAGCAAACACAACAAAAACTAATTTTGGTTTCGACTCTTTTGTGTTGTTTTTGTTTCTTCGCACATTGACGTCGTTGGCAGCAGTTGCCGCTGCTTGTTATTGTTGTTGCTGCTGCTGCTGCTGATGTCGTTGTTATGTAAAAATATACAAGAGCCAATTGTGCGCACAGCATCATCCTTGAAAAAAGTTGAACTGTATATCAAAACAGCCTCCTCATTGCTTAATTACAAGTCACGCGATCTTTGCGCTTTCAATTATTGACTTCAGTCGCAGTAGCAGCAGCAGCAGCAGCAGCACCAACAGCAGCAGCAGCAACAGCAACAGCACCTGTGAAGCCTGTAAAGTTTATTTTTGAAAAGCTAACGAAACAATTTTATTGAATTATTTTGAATTGAACTTGTTAATAAATAAATGAAATTTCAGTTGAGAGATGCCAGCGCCACAGACGATTGCAGTAAGCGCCGCTGCAGCGGCGGCTGCCATAACCACGACCAGTGTGCCCAGCGCAGAAGCCAGCAGCAATGCCGCAGCGACGACTGCAACGGCCTCAGCTGCTGCGGCGGCGGCGGCGGCTGCAACCGTAAACACTGTCGCTAGCAATAGCGGACGCCATCAGCTGCGACCCGTTAAATACGATTATGCGGATTCGTTTGCCTGCACATACGTCGTTTCGGTGGTGGCCGCCTCTATAGCCGAGCTGGCCACATATCCACTGGATCTCACAAAGACCCGCTTGCAAATCCAAGGCGAGGCGGCCAGTGGGGCCACTAAAGCGAATGTGAGTGAACTTTGCACAGACATATTTACGTACATTTTTATTTTTATTCGTTTTTTTCTGTTGCATACTTTTGGTATTTCGGTGTTTGTTATTGTGTTGGTCTCTCATGCATGCTAGCTTTTTGATCCCAGCTTATGCTAACAACCGTTACCCTCGCAGAACCGTTAACCCAAATCGAACGACATCCGTCCATCCGCTTGTCAGTGTTGACAAACGTTCACAACTCCGTAGCCTTGTGCAGCCTGCGTGGGGATAACTTATCGATACTCGAATCTAAGATAAGCGCTTCGGCGTGCCGAACTTAACTTTAGCTTATTTGTTTATTGTTTTCTGTTTTTTTTTTCTCTTTCTTTGGTAAATTCTTATTTTCGGTCAGTCATATGCATTATCAGCATGCTGATAAGATGAATGTGGTGCTGGCGTTTAATTTTGTTACCTTTTCTCGTTCGTCTTTGTGTTTTGGGGGAGTGTCCAAGTGGGCCGTCTGAGATATGGTTTTATAGGGGACTTGAGATTAGCCGACTGTCATAAATCCCAATAACTAAGCAATCAACCAACCAACCACCCACCCACCTACCTACCTATCTACCCCACTAGCTGCCAAATATCCATAAATCCATTTCTCTGTACGTTTGTTTAAATAAGGAACGTAAAATGATTAAAGAAAATACCAAAACGAAAATTTAATACCACGTTCTATACATGTACATGTGCCTAAATGTGTGTGTGTGTGTGTGTGTGTGTGTGTGTATAGGATAGGTATATGTATATGTATGTATATACACAAACAATATGAGCTGCACATATATATATGTTATGTAACTGAACCACAACCCCCCATTACCAGATGCAATATCGCGGCATGGTCGCCACGGCCTTTGGCATTGTACGCGAGGAGGGCGCCCTCAAGTTGTGGCAGGGCGTGACGCCGGCGCTCTACCGACACGTCGTCTATAGGTGGGCAATCAATCAATCTATGAATTAATCAATTGAACCAACCAGCTACAAACCAAGTACAATTATTCAAATTCAAATTCAAATTGAGATTCAAATTCAAATTCAAATTGAGATTCAAATTCAAACGATCTGTGCCACTCTTTAAGTAGCATCTGATGCGATTGCCTCAAGCATTCCAAAAAAATGATACATTTTTACACATGTCCAGTTGTGGCTAGCTTGAACTAATCTCGTCCTCCTCCATTGACAGTGGCGTGCGCATCTGCAGCTATGACCTGATGCGCAAGGAGCTAACCGAGAATGGCACCCAGGCGCTGCCCGTCTGGAAATCGGCGCTGTGCGGCGTCACAGCTGGCGCGGTGGCTCAGTGGCTGGCCTCGCCTGCGGATCTGGTCAAGGTCCAAATACAAATGGAGGGTAAGCGGCGACTGATGGGCGAGGCGCCCCGCGTGCATGGAGCCGCGCATGCGTTCCGCAATATTGTGCAGCGGGGCGGCATCAAGGGCCTGTGGAAGGGCAGCATACCGAATGTGCAGCGAGCGGCGTTAGTTAATTTGGGTGATCTGACCACATACGACACGATCAAGCATCTGATCATGCGGCGCCTGCAAATGCCCGACTGCCATACGGTCCATGTGCTCGCCTCCATTTGCGCCGGCTTCGTGGCTGCCATCATGGGCACGCCAGCGGACGTGGTGAAGACGCGCATCATGAACCAGCCCACCGACGAGCTGGGACGGTAAGCGGACAATCTGGTTCCCATTCGATACCCACTCCTTAACTATATATATATCACTTTGCAGTGGCCTGCTCTATCGTGGCTCGGTGGACTGTCTACGTCAGACGGTTGGCAAGGAGGGCTTCGTTGCTTTATACAAGGGATTCCTGCCCTGCTGGATACGCATGGCACCCTGGTCGCTCACCTTCTGGCTGTCCTTTGAGCAGATACGCAAAATGATTGGTGCCTCCAGCTACTGAGAGAGCCCTTAGCTATTAGAAGTCAAATATCAGATGTTTGGTACTGGAACAGAATCAAAAACAAAAACAAAAACAGAAACAAAAAAAACAAAACAAAACAAATTTGAAGAAATTGCAATTGATATTTAAATAAGAAGAAAGAAAAGAAACCTGTTTAATTGTTAATACTATACTATATTTTCTGGTTTTTTTTTTTTTTTTTTTTTTTTGTAAACAAGTTATACAAGTGCCGTTCGCTTTAAATGGTGCAAATACTCTCAAGACTGTTTTTATCTATGCCTCCCCATTTGATTCCCGTTGTCGTTTGACGCCACAAACCTTGCGACAATTGGCTGATGATTCGCGCAGAACTAAGAGATTGATACATCAAATATATAAATATATATACATATATATATACAAATAGAATCCTATGCAGAATTCCTAATAAAGATGCAGAGCAAACATTACAAATTATATACTATATATATAATTTTTATATATTACTAATACATACATATATACATATAATTACTAACTATATATAAATCACCCAAAAAGTAAAGAAACAAAAAATTAAATATAGTGTTTTTTTTTATTTTCAAAAGTATTTCTAATGCTTTTTTACGAATGTGGTAAATAAAATATTTTAAAATTTTATAAATTAGTATTTACTCATAATATAAATTATACCATATATACGCATGCCTATATAAATTAAAGAGTAAGAAATCAAATTTAGTTTGCTTATCAGCAACGTTAAATATTTGAATATTAACGCAAATTAAATGAATACCCAAATGCAATTTTTAACCGTTATTGTTATCGAATACCTAGTGCTAGTTATCGATATCAGCCAATGCAACGCGCTCATTTTGCGTAGGCGGCTAGCCAATTTGGAATGCTTGAGCCCCCTGAAACTGGTCACACTGCTGCAGACGGCCAACATTTGGTGTAGTGTATTTAATAAGTGCAAAGACGATAGACAGATATTTTCCACACTCCACAATGTTGTTTAAATCAATTATACCGTTGGCCATCTGTGCGCTCACCTTCAGACCATTTTTGGCAAACGCATCGACGGAAGATCCAACAAAGCCGGCCGATGAGAAACAATTTACCGTTGAGCTCAATCCGGAAACATTCGAGGAGGCCATCAAAGCCGGCAATGTCTTTGTGAAGTTTTTTGCGCCATGGTAAGCATAAATTGCCAAAAATGAAAAAAAAATGAACGCAACTGGTATTTCCAGCAATATGCTGAATTGGCAACAATTCATGAAATTGAGCTAAAGCAAAGAAAAGAACTATTATTGCAAGTTTTATTGTCAGTCACAAACACACACACACACATGCATACGGACAAAGCCACGCAATCTTAAAGAAACATCTGTTCCTCAGCGCTTACATGTGTATGTATGTGTAGTACATATGTGTACATGTACCTACATACGTATGCAAACAGAGCAAAACACAAAACAAAAACACATTTTCTTGTTGACACACACAGGCACACAAACGCACACGGTATGCAAATACATCTCTTGTTGATTTAGGGTGGCATGAATTGCACGAGACGCAACACGAGTTGTGGATGGAGTTTTATTTATACATTTGTGCATTTGTATATCCATATCTATAAATATTGCTAATTCACGGATGCTATTTTTGGTTCTCTCTCCCTCTCTCGCTCTCTCTCTCTCTGTCGTTCTCTCTTACACACACACACTCTTGACTCCTTTCGTGTTTCGTGTCACGAGCCTCGCACTATCAGATAGCAAGGCTATTGATAGCAAATAAAAGACTGTTTCTATTTCTATCTCTCTCACTTGCACTCCTTTTGAATTGCCTCCTTGTTCTATCTCAGTTTAATTTCGTGCATCGTGTCACGAGCGACGCACTCGAAATCTAGCAGATAACATAGAAGTACATATGCCTTATAGTTTAGGTGAATTGAGAGGATTAGTATTCTTTTTTTTTTTTTAATTCATATACCACGTACTTTGATAAGGGAGCTACGAGCGGTCAAAGGGGCTTTCGCTTAAGTTTTTTTTTAGTTTTCAGCTTGACGAAAGTCAAGAATTGTCTTTGATTGGCACACACTAAGCACGCACGCACACACACACACACACACACACACACACATAACACGCATTTACGATTTGAAAATTTACAATCATACTTAGTTAGGCAATGTCGATGTTATCAGCATTGACATACGGACTTACATATGTATATAAGTATATAGAGACGCATATCATAAACTCTTTGTATTCAAAAACTGGTCGATGCCCGCTTTGCAATGCAAAGAGTGTGCTTTGTGTAGAATCATATACTTCTAATCTGAAAGAAAACGCAATTTGATATATATATATGTATATATAAAGAGAGAGAGAGAGAGATATTTGGAAATATTTGCCTGATTATAATTGGGTCAAGTGAAGCATGATCTTTCGACATCTTATGAATCTCTTTTTGAATAGTAATAAATCTATTCGAAATAGATATCAAATTCGAATTCGAATTTATACCGAACAATGAGTCGAATTTCAATAAAGATATCATTTTCCAACGTGCAGGTGTGGGCATTGCAAGCGCCTGCATCCGCTGTGGGAGCAGCTGGCTGAAATCATGAACATCGATGAGCCGAAGGTTTCCATTGCCAAGGTGGACTGCACCAAGCATCAAACACTTTGTGCCGATCATCAGGTGACCGGCTACCCGACGCTGCGTCTCTTCAAGCAGGGCGAGAAGGAGTCCGTCAAGTTCAAGGGCACACGAGATCTGCCTGCCATTACGGACTTCATTAACCAGGAGCTGAATACGCCGGCCGAGGAGGATCTAAGTGAACAGCAGCTGCAGAAGGAAACGGGCAAGAATCCAAATTTGGGCAAGGTCGTGGACCTGACCGAGGACACGTTCGCCAAGCATGTGTCCAGCGGCAATCACTTTGTCAAATTCTTTGCGCCCTGGTGCAGCCATTGTCAGGTAAGAGAATACGCGATTTCATCGACTCTTGTTCACACACATTAATTGCCTATTCGATTGTCTAGCGTTTGGCACCCACTTGGGAAGAGCTGGCCACCGAGCTGAGCAAGGAGCCGCTGGCAACGATTTCGAAAATCGATTGCACACAATATCGCAGCATCTGCCAGGACTTTGAGGTCAAGGGCTATCCCACGCTGCTGTGGATCGAGGATGGCAAGAAGATTGAGAAATATTCGGGCGCCCGTGACCTGGCCACGCTGAAGGCCTACGTGGAGAAGATGATCGGTGCGCCAAGCGCCGACAACAACGACCTGGACGATGCGACCAAAGAAGCGCAAGATGAGGCCAAAAAGCAAACGGTGCAGCAGCTAAATGGCAGCGGGGACTTCGAGAAGGCCATCGCCGATGGCATTGCGTTCATCAAGTTCTATGCGCCGTGGTGCGGACATTGCCAGAAGCTGCAGCCCACCTGGGAGCAGCTGGCCGCAGATACGGTAGCCAGCGAGGCGGGCATTCTGATTGCCAAGGTCGACTGCACCTCTCCGGACAACAAAGAGATCTGCGTCGATCAGCAGGTCGAGGGCTATCCGACGCTCTTCCTCTACAAGAACGGCAAGCGACAGAACGAGTACGAGGGCAGTCGCTCGCTGCCGGAGCTGCAGGCATACCTCAAGAAGTTCATCGGACACGATGAGCTCTAAGCTGTGCATTGCCAGCAACAACAGCCGCCACATCATCATCATCAACATCAAATGATGAGCAAATCTATCATATGCGAATGTCATAAACGAACGCGTTTATGCTGCAATTGCAGCCTCTGTGAGGGACGTGTAGTCATCCAATTAGACAAAAGGAAGGAGAAGAAGAATGGAAAGAGTATATTATAAAATATAATTAAATTCAATTAATCGAAACAAGAATAATTAAATGTACGACACAATTGTAAATCTGCCTGTTTTGTGACTGTTCTGTGTTCTGTATTCTGTATTCTGTTTGCTGTGCATTAGCTTCCACTGTTCATTTTTGTGTTCTGAAGAGTTTTGTTCACGTGTGCCAAATATCCGATTGCGATTTATAACTGATATATTTCTCTTACAACTTTGATATTATATTGTGAATTTAATATTAACTAATTATGATGTAGACAAATAAGCATATATAAATATTACATTAGTAGAGAAATCTGGCATATTTGATCTCAACTTGAGACTTTCAAAACAATCTGTTCACTTTTTGTTGTTTATCATTTATGATTAAATCAAATTTTTAAAAAAGATATATAGAAATATTAAAGAATCCAATAAAGACAATAAGGCATTTAATCTTTCATTTTATTGTGAACTTATTTATTTATTTTATTATTATATTTATTTATTTGGCTATTTAATGAAAGTACATATCTTAAAAATATGTACAAATTGCGCGCCCATATTAAATACTACATCTTTGTGTATTTTTGGTGTTGCTTACACTAAAATACCTATACTTAAGAGAATGCTCCTCTGTGTTTTGGTATTTTTACAGTTACATGGAAACGTAAGTACAATTGCTTTTATTAATGATAATGAATGTTTTGCTGTAGTTGTAAATTTCATTAAAAAAGTGTTGGCATTAGGCTTAATAAATCAAATTAAATTGGATGTTAAAATTCGGTATTAAATATTAGGTATTTTTTTATGTTATCGGTAGGCATTTTTCTTTGCATTACCGTTTAAGCGTTTTATATTTAAATTAAAACGGTCACACAGTAACACAGTCACACAAACGCAATTTGTTGTTTTATATTGCTTGAAACTGATATTAACCAATTGGGCATGTTCTGCGCGACGAACGGACACTTCCAGCAAAAATTCTCAAATCAATTGAACCTGGAGTAGTAACGGAGCTTGTTTGAGATATTACCATGAGCTAAACAGAAACGTGTACAAAGATTTTTATGAACGCAAACAGTAACGGCGTGGCCGCCCCTGGTGGAGCTGCTGCCTGTGGAGGTGGTGGTGGTGTTGCAGCAGCAGCAGCAGCCGCTGGTGTTGCGGGCGCTGCTGCGGTAGCTGGCGGAGCTGCAGCCGCTGCAGCTGCTCCGGCTGCTGCTGCTGCAGCGGCTGCAGCTGGCGCTGGCGCTAGTCCAGCTGCTGCAGAGCCAAACAGTGGCGGCAATGCATCCCCTGCGGCAGCGGCAGCAGCATCCAACAATGGTACCGAGGGCGGCACAGCTCTCAATGATGACCAGGATGCCAAGAGGCGCAAGTGCTTGGAAACAGACGAAGCTCAAGACGGAGCGAGCACCGTGAGTATGCAAATGGCAACTATTGAACCAATTCCAAATCCCCCCAAAAGGGAATGCAACAACAAATCTAATACTGATGTCTTTGCATTCGTTTGCGCGTATAGCAGATGATTGATCCGAACAGCGTGCTCAATAAGATTGCCCACATGTATGCGGAGCAGCTGATGTCGGACATTGTGCTGCTGGTGGATGGAAAGGAGTATCCGGCGCATCGTGTCATACTCTGTGCGAGCAGCGATGTCTTTCAGGTGATGCTGATGAACCCGCAGTGGAACGAGTGCAGCAAGCACGTGATTGAGCTGCACGAGGAAGCTTGCTGCTCGGCGGTGTTTCCGCAGTTCATCAAGTATCTGTATGTGGGCCAGATCGAGGTGACACTGCAGACGGTGATGCCGATGCTGGCGTTATCTGACAAGTACAATGTACGGGATCTCATCGAGCTGTGCATCGGCTATATGACGAAGCATGTGGCCAAGGCGGCGACCAATGGCTTCCTGGTTTCCTGGTTGCAGTATACGCTATCGTTTACGCCCACGCACAATGATCTCACCGAAACGCTGAAGCGTTTCCTCAAAAACAATTTGGAACTGGTGGCCGAGTCCAAGGATTTCGTGGAAATGGATCCGGCCATACTGCAGTTACTGCTGCAGCAGAACGACATCGTTGTCACCAGCGAGTACAAACTGTTTAGCATCCTGCGGACGTGGCTGCTGCATCGCCGCAAACTAATCGAAGCCCAGACCGGCCTCAGTGCCGAGAAGAGGGCCAGCACCTTCATGGAGCTAATCGAGCAGACTGTCATGCACATACGCTTCGCCATGATGACGCCCCGAGAGCTTTCGCTCGTCGTTCCGTTCATGGAATATCACAAGAAATTTCTAATCGATCGCATCGCCATCGGCTTGAGCTATCAGTCCGGGCAAGAGGATCGCGTACGCGAGGTTCGTGCAACCGAATCTGGCCAATTGCAGTTCACGCCACGACTCTATTGGAACGACACTTGGAGCGTCGGCATCGATGTGCACAACTTTGACAAAATCGAGGACTACAAAAACTATGTCACCTGCTTCTTCTCGCAACGACACATTGCCGAGACTAAGGACGGTGAGTGATATTGAAATCTTTATGCATATATCCGACTGTTTGTACATTTGGCAGTGAGAAGAACGTAGAATTGAGTAAAGTGATTAGAGTAATCTACACTATGTAGCGTAGAGTAGAGTGGAGTATAACTGTAGACTAGAGTAGAATAGAGTAGAGTTGAACGTTGAGTAGAGTCAAGTCAGTTAGAGTTAGTTAGAGTAGAGTAGAACTTAGAGTAGAGTTAAATGATAGAGTAATGCAAAGTAGAACAGTAAGCGTAGAGTACAGTACAGAAGAGTACAGTAGTACTTAGTGTACAATAGAGTAGATTAGATAGTAGATTACAACGTATGTAGAGTAGAGTATAACGTAGAGCAGAATATAACGTAGAGCAGAGTATAACGTAGAGTAGAGTATAACGTAGAGTAGAGTATAACGTAGATTAGAATATAACGTAGAGCAGAGTATAACGTAGAGCAGAGTATAACGTAGAGTAGAGTATAACGTAGACAAGAGTATAACGTAAAGTAGAGTATAACGTAAAGTAGAGTATAACGTAAAGTAGAGTATAACGTAGAGTAGAGTAAAACGTAGAGTAGAGTATAGCGTAAAGTAGAGTATAACGTAGAGCAGAGTGTAGAGTAGAGTATAACGTAGAGCAGAGTACTAGGATAGACCGTAGAGTAGAATTAACGTAGAGTAGATCGTAAATTAGAATGTTAAGTAGACCGTAGAGTCGAGTGTAGACTAGAATGTAAAGTAGAACGTAGAGTAGAAAGTAATGTAGAGTAGAACTTACGAGTATGACGAATGTCAGAGTCATATCAATGGGCAACTGCCTGTAATCATAGAATCATCATAATCAAACATCATTCAATGCCTGGAAAGTAAACCCCAATATATCTAGAAAAAGAACGACAAGTGATTAAGAATAATGTACATCTATTATTACAATAAGAAAGAAATAGGATTGTTGGTTTGTTTTGAGTAGAGTTCAAAACTAGTGGAATATTAATTTGTGTTTCTGTTTTTCCTTTAAGAATGCTGCATGACCTGGGAGATTGAGTTCTTTCCACGCGGCGTCAAATACAACAAGGCCAAAATGGTCTGGGGCGAGGATGTGCCTGGCTGTGCGCTCAACACGGTTCGACTGCGTGTCACGTGCAAGCAACAGAACATTGGCGAGGAGCGCTTCAAGGTGCGTCTATATATAGTAGTTGTCGTAGTTACAAATATCGTCATATATATGTATTCACAGGTTGCCGTGCTCATTGTTGGCGTGCAGAACAAGATTGAGCACATACGCACCGTGGTGCATCGCACGGAATACTTTTCGGATGATGCACGCGTCATCAACTTGGATAATCTGCTGCCCTTCGACGAACTGGAGCACACCTCTCGCATCTTGAGTCCACATCTGACGGGCAATCAACGCAATACGCTCTCCCTGCACGTTGTCATAACGCCAATGGATGCGCACACCTGCCGTGACGCGCCTCCATTTCAATTTTGAGCGCATCAATCAACCAACCAATTAATGAGCAGACTTCACGAATAACATTAGCAAATTCCTTGGAATGAAATGCAGAAGAGTGCAGGCAGCTGAGATCCCTCGCTCTATCTCTCTCGCGCTCTCTCTCTGTCTCTCGCTCGCGTTTCATTTCCATTTGGAGTCAATCAACACACACACACACACACACATATATTCTCATACACGCACACATTTACGAAAGAGTTAAAGCATTGTAATACCCGCTCAGCCCCTGGTTGATCCTAGTCGTTGGAAGCTTTTAGCTTCGATTTGCTCGAATTGTGTGCATACACCTAGCTCTACATTTAACTGTACATATATATATAAATATATATGTCTATTTATATATATATATATCTTCCATATAGCTATCAAAATCAATTGTATAAATGATAAACATTTGAAGCGCAGCTTTTCGTAGCACATCGACGCGTCATATATCTATTTCTGCTGTACAAATCCCAGCTTAAACCTGATATATGTATATACACAAGTCTTTCAACTAACGGTGTATGGGTGTGTATCTTTAGCAATATATTTAGTTTTCGTTTCTTTGCAATTCCTTTTTTTTTATAATAGTTTTTATGTTATTTTAATTATTTTAGAAAGGCCATTTATTTGTATGTTTTTGTAGTTGGCTTTTTATCTTCTTAATTCTCTGTTTTAGGCCAAAATCTAAATATGTTTACTGAACGCAATGCCAAGAAACATTGCAACTAGACTATGGAAAGGACAAATTTCTAATAAACGTTGATTTGTATAGAAACCAATGCGAGTTTTGAACTATTTCATAAACTACCCCAAAGTATTTGAAATTTGCGTTAACAGTTGTCATGTACCAATTACCAGCAACTTTGCCAGGCAGTTGATCCACACTGCACTGCCGACGTTGCCAGATTCCAAAATCTATTTACCTTGACAGCAGCACGATTCCTTAGTCATTTAACAAATATGATCGCTGGATGAGATAGCAGTTCGTCTTCTTCAACTTGAAGTTCTTTAACATCTTCTGCTTTTACAGCTGAAAGAGCTAGACAAATACTCGTAAATTTTTACCACTTGGCATACAAGCAGATAATGCCGATCTATGTAAGGCTGTTACCAACTTATGTAGCTGCAATAGAGAGATAACAGTGCTGTGCATGTGTATGTACTTGTAAAGCTATATAGTATATATATACTATTTATATATAATCTACTTAGGCTTTTGGTGTAAATTATATTTAGCCAAGCTTAGACTACTTGGCTTTGGTTCTAGCCTTAAGCCCAAAGCTATCACAATCTAGACATTCATAGATCCAGAAATATATAATATTCATATAAATATATACGCATATATATATATATATATTTGATATTGTGTCAAAAAGTGCCCATAGATAAGAAGAGTAAGGTACAAAGAGCTTCAGGCAGGGAGAGTGTGTGTGTGAGCGAGACAGAGGTTGAGCGATATGTTTATAAACAGACGATGAGCAAACTGTTTATCTAAATCAAAGCCTAAGTATCCTATATGCATATATATAGAACTATATATCAACGACATAGTTGTAAGGCATTGTCAACGCTTTTTGTTGCTTGCTTTGATTAAGGTTTCTTTAACAAACTTTGTAATAGACGCATTCATTGTATATTAAAGCAATCACAGAGGTATATATATATATATATGTATATGTATATGTAGATATACATATTTGATTTGTCAATTCGGAATCCTGTTTATAACTGTGCAAATATCAAAAGATCTATCTGTATATGACAAGTCGCCTAGGCAAATTCTAAGAACAATCATTGCTTATTTGATGTCTATTTAAGCACTGTTCCAGTTCGGATCCTGAATTAATTTTAAATTTATGATTTATTCGCTCAAATTACAAACAAATAAAAACCATATTTTCTGTGTAAATAAAAATGTTCAAATCAGAAATAAAATCTAATTTAATTTTCAAATTTAACACTGCTCTAAGAGCTCTTTAACTTTTACTTACGACTCTTGCGACCTTGAGAGGGTTTCCAGAAAATCTCTACACTCGCCTCTCTAAGGCTTTACACTATTTGCAGTTTACCATTTCACATGAGTCTCTTTTTTTTCTTTGGCATTAACACTTATTTAGTTAGGCGTGTGTTGGGGCCTAATCTTGAACCTCGTGCGCCAGCCGCCAAGAGACTGCGAGCGTTGGCCACGCCCACTAGTGCGCTGACTTGCGCTTATTCTGAACGGTATCTGGGTAGTTATTTAAGTTACTTTATAGCGTCATGTTTAACCATTATTGCGGCCTTTACGACAAGAGTTTTGCCATTTCTCAAATACCCTAGATGCATTAGGGGCAAGTGGATGGACAGGTAATACCTTCAATGTGGTATTTTAATTATTATATGATATCTAATATCGAGTTGATAAAAAACGTCGCTGCGTGTATTTCAAATAAATAATCCCAATTCTCTTGCTCTAACGTCAGTCTGATAATCAATGCTAGTTTCTGCTTCGATTAGTCATTCATTGGGATAATTTGAAAAATCAGTTAATCAATCAATCATATGAAATCAGTTGAGCCAATCAGAATAGAAATAAATACTGCTTAAACTACTGCTGAAACTAATTGAAAATGTCTAACAATTGATCAATCATTCGAATCAGTCTTTCGGCTACTCATTTGCATTATATAAGTATATACAACTATATTACAGATAGAAGTGCTTCTCAATCATTAATCAATCAAATCAATAGTTAATATGTTTAGCAGTCTTCTGGTCAATCAATCACTGAATTTAATACATTTATACATTACAGATCACTCATCAATCCATCAATCTGTTATGCAAATGATCAAATTAGTCTAGAATTCAACAATCAAGTTCAATCAAGCAATCAATCAAGCAAACATTAATCTGTTTGGTAATCGTCAATCAAACATCAAGTAAACATTCGTAAAAATCAATCAATCATCAATCAGTCAATCATCAATCAGTCATCAATCAATCATCATTGATTGATGACATTAAATTAGTCATCAATCAATCATCAATCAATCTTCATTTAGTCATCAATCAATCTTCATTTAGTCATCAAGTCATCAATCAGTCATCAATCAGTCATGAATCAATCTTCAATTAGTCATCAATCAGTCATCAATCAATCTTCAATTAGTCATCAATCAATCATCAATCAATCTTCATTTAGTCATCAATCATCAATCAATCTTCATCTAGTCATCAATCAATCATCAATCAGTCATCAATCGATCATCAATCAGTCATCAATCAATCATCAATCAGTCAATCATCAATCAGTCATCAATCAATTTTCATTTAGTCATCAAGTCATCAATCAGGCATCATCAATCATTTCATCATTCAATCATTCAGTTAGTAAGGTATCTAACCCGTCTGGCATACCCAACACACCAGCTTTTACTCTTAAACGTTTGTTTACCTTAAATTGTTTGATTAGTCTTCATCCATCGGTTTACAGAACTTCGTTGTAATTGGCCCATATAATAATGCCAGATAGAACGCAGAGCGTGTTCCCAGATGGTATAAACTTATGCTTAAAGTGACATTGACTGTTCTGCGGCTGTATCAGTCGAAATTTGGCAACGACAGTCGTCGCAACAGTGAACAAGAAGTTATCTTAACTGTATATAGACTTAGTCATATGTCTAGACGTACATATATCTATGTCAATATACAAGTGATCTAGCGACAAGTCGATCCTCTGAATCTAATTTTTTTTTCTTGTTTCGAATATATACATATTTATATATAAATATAGACATAAGTAACCTTGTGCCATGGATAATCCGGGCTATGTGATAGACTGTGAAAGAGACTTCGGTGAGTTATGACCACATCCATGAAGGATGGGATAACAAAAAAATAAATCAAATCAAGAAGCAACTTCTCAGTTCCGGAGCTTGCTAACAATTCTTGTAATTAAATTGTGTAAAAGTGAAATTCCGTATAAAACTTGATGATAAGCACACGACGAACTGTTCCACTGATTAATACAGAGCAATGGGCTTTATGTGAGCTGTAAAGCTAATTAAATTCTCATTAGAACAAAACAGAAATTCTTTGATTGTGCATACCCTGCAAGCAGTGCTGCAGTGGGTGATATGTGTTCTTATATAAATAATGAAATGCCTTAGCTCTATATAGGCTTAGAGTATTGATAAGAGACTTTCAAAATATCGAAATATATAAAGAACTTTAAATATATAAACATGTTTTTAGTTCTTTCTTTCAATCTCAATTTTCATTATACAGTGACGAACATAATTATTGACACAGTATGCTTTATAGCAACTTTTCAAGTCTTTTGAAAAGATTTTTTTATAAAACAAAATATTATTGAAATAGATTTGAGTATTTGTTAAAGGAAACCAAAAGAATTTTGTAAAAATCTTCAAAGCAGAATTAAATAAAATTAAATAACGACAATAAAATTCAATAAATACTTTAATCTATTTCAAAATTTGTTTGTTTTATAAAAAAATCTTTTGAAAAGCCTTGAAAAGTTGCTATAAAGCTAAAAGGGCTTACTGTGCCAATAATTATGTTCGTCACTGTATATCAAATGTTGTTGCCACATTCAAACAGCTCTGCTTGAAAGGTATCTCTAGGTCGACTACTTCTCGCATCATGTCATTAAAGAAGTTTATTTGTTGGTTTTATAGTTCGTCTATGCTTTATTATTGCCAAAATGATTTGTTCTTTTCCACTAAGTACACACTTAGTACAAATACATGTTTGTATGTGTGTGTGTGTATATATTTATTTTATATGCAAGTTATATGTTTTTCAGTTACAAATACAGTTACAGGATACAATTCTATATCGTAAAGCCATATAATTTTTTTTTAATCAAATATGCATCAACTTGATTTTTTCT
The DNA here is from genome assembly GCA_035045845.1 of Drosophila buzzatii. Taxonomy (NCBI): domain Eukaryota; kingdom Metazoa; phylum Arthropoda; class Insecta; order Diptera; family Drosophilidae; genus Drosophila; species Drosophila buzzatii. The sequence goes on from JAWNOS010000596.1 coordinate 13,444,155, forward strand.
TTGGTGTAAAAACATTTTTTTTTTTTTTGAAGTTTTTTCTTGGTTTTTTGATTGCAATTTTGGTATATGATATAGGATTTATTTCTTGGGTTTGTTTTTTTTCTTGTTTCTTGTTTTGTTTTTGGGTGCGCATTTGCAGTTCCTTTCGTATTATGGAGGTGCACCACAGCATTTTATCAATTATACAAATATGTAAATAGTTCTCGCGTATGATTATGCAAATATCATATGTCATGTGTCGTATGCCATCATATAACATGTGTCATGTGTCATGTGTCATATGTCATATATATGTATAGTTGGGTATACTATATAGAGCATAACATAATGCATGCATTAACAACAAAAAAAAACTAGAGAATCTCCAGCAAGACAACAATTTATAAGTTCTAATCGAATATATATAGAGAGAGCGCGAATGCAAGTACAGTGAACACACATTTAGAAAAAAAATATAGAAAATTTATGCTTTTTGTATTACGCAAAAAATTGTTTACATATACATATATATATATATATCTTTTGCTTATAAAAACTTTTTTGTATATATATATTTTTTTTTATTTATTTATTTGTTTTTTTTTTTTTTCTGAATTCCAATATGAACTTTTCTAATATGAATTATTATTAATTTTTCTTTTTTTTTTTTTACCAAAATATTTTTTTTTTTCGAATAAAAACTGTAGCTTACAGTAATATTCTTTACTTTTATTTTTAATTTTAATTTCAATTTTTTTTATTGCAATCGAAACTTTTTTTTTTTAGGAACAAACACTTTATCAAAACTTTACGCTGAAATTTGATATGAAATTCTACATATATATATAGTTATATGTATATATAAATCATATATATATATATATATTAAATTTCAAATGTTTCTCATTATAATTTTACGATGCTATAAATCTACACAAATCTCAATGCAACAGAAATTCATAAAAAATCATGCGTACATATGCACCTACATATAGTATATATCGTATGAGTAATATGAAAAAAAAGAACAACACGCACTACTATATCAGAGTTGAACTCGTAAATGAATTTGTAGCATACTTTTAAGAGCGCGAAAAAAAGATTCAGCTGGATTTTGGTCGACTCTCAATTTATATGCGAAACTGAACTTTGGATAATAGTTGCCATTTCCATACATACTCCCTTTTTAGGCATATATATAGTTATATATATCTAGTTAGTTATATGTGTGCTGTGCACTTGGTGTTATGTTATATACAAATATCGTATAAATATCGTTAACAATTGTAATCCATCTATGGAATATTCATGCCAAGCCGAACCCTCTCCGAAATCTTTGATGCTGTGAGTTATAGTGATATATATATATTTATATATATGCGTGTGTGATATTGAGTGACTGTGATTATATATATATGTATATCTGTATATGTATATACTATATCTCTTTCGATTTTAACTAGTTATTGTTGTTGCCTTAAAGCAGTGTCCTAGGTGGGGTGTCGTTTGCTTGCCGCAGTGAGTGACGCTCTATTGGAGTGGGTCCCGTCTAGGTACATATGTCAGTAAGTACCTAACTATCGTTAGCATGCGATACTATCGCGTGAACTATATAACTACTATGACTATTATTGAGTATTGCGTTCGCCGTGTGCTGCCAGTGTTTCTCTCAGTGTATGTGTGTTATCAATTTGTAGGAATCAGTGTTAAGTAAAGCCCCTCTATATATATTTAGATATATTTCGATATATATATATGTGTGTGTGTGTTTAGGTTATGTATATACGTAGTGGGAGGTGTTGCTAGGTGCCGTGCAGTGCATCGTCTATGACATTTACCAGAGCTGTTATAGAATTTCTTTGAGCACAATTCCATGTAACATTAATGTTTGCTCTGAGCTTACAGCTAGCTGTTAGACCTGTAGGTATATATTATATATTGCTCGCTCTTCAGTTTGGTGTTACTCAATTTTAGAATTAACAGCCAGTTAACAATAGTTGAAGCTACTAACAGCTGTTAGCCATATCTAACAGAAGTCTGAGAAACTTTAACTTAGCAGCTCGTTTAACTACTTGTTAAATATTATACTAGCTGGATAAAGTCGTTGTCAACTCTCTGTTGATCAACTCTTGTCAAAAGCGTGCAGCAATTTAAAATTCCTTTTGTAAAGAAGCTCAACTAACATGAACTTTACAAGGAACTTTACCAGGAACTCAATTGATTCAAATCCTTTGCCATTTAGAGACAGAGCTCAGACTGAGCTGAGCCTGAAGAAGTAACTTGAAAAATCAACTCTGCTACATATACATACGATATATATATGTATATAGTCATATCTGATGCATCTGCTGGAGTGCAAGTAGTTGTAGTTGTAGTTGTAGTAGTAAAAGCCTGGCTATAACTGTGTGATATGACAGTGTCCGAGTCTCAATTCCCATTGCATCCGGATGCCCATGTCAGATGCGTAAAGTAAAATATCTTTAGCTAAACTTTGGCCAAATGTTCAATGTGTATCTCTCAGCGAGTGTGTGAGTGTGTGTGTGTGTGTGTCTGTGTGTGTGTGTGTGTGCCGCTCTGTGTGAGTGTGGCTCAGCTGCTTACTTCTCGAAGATGAGCTCACCGGTGAGGAACGGATTGAGGTAGGTCTGCGCATCGTAGCCCGAGACGGTGGCTGTGGTGGTGCGTCGTCTGGTCTGTGCACCGCCCATGCCCCGCCGCTCGCCGTGCGCATGGCTGTGGCTGTGGTGCGACATGCGCTTCTCCCCGTTGCTCGGACTGAGGATCAGCGGTATGGGCATGGAGGTGTAGAGCTGCAGCGGCTGCTGCAGAATGGTGCCGGCTGCCGGATTGAGTGGTGTGTCCATGTAGCCGTGTGGTGCAGCCATCGTTGGCTGCTCGCCGGCTGTGGTGCTGACCGTTGGAGTGGCACCGGCTCGCTCCGCTAGCTTCCTGGCGCCGGGTCGACTGCGATGATGCTTGTAACGTCCACGATGGCTCTTTCGCTTCAGATGCTGCACGTTGCCCTCCGCCGGTGGCGAGGTGTCTAGCACCAGGGGCAGGTGGTGCGATGAGCTGTCCACAATCGCTGGCGGCTCCAGGCGAAACGGATCTCTGCTGCCACTGTCACTACTATTGTTGGCGAGGGCGGCGGAAGCAGAGGATAAGGAAGTGGAAGAGGAGGAGGAGGAGGAGGAGGCTGCTTGTAGAGCTTTTGACTTCTGAAGCGGATCACGCGGCTGCTGATGCGCCTGTATGATGGTGGCCGTGGCGAACACCTCCTGGAAACGATTGCTCGCCTCCAGCTGCTGCAGCTGCAGATGCTGCAGATGCTGCTTCTGCAGGAACTGCTGGCGCTGTATTTGCAAGTGGTTCTGGATGCGATACTGTTCGAGGATGTGCTTGTAGTACTGCTCTGCGGTGACTTCCGATGAGTTAAATAGGCGTATGACAATCTTTTCGGGTATCACAATTTTGTCTGCAAGCAAAATGAGAAATGGTTAAGAAAATATCAAGCATCGCGATAGCCTGGAAAGAGTAGAACTCTAGGCTTTCGTCGTTGCCTATCGATAGGCTGCTGAAAATTGTCATTTCTATATAAGACCAATGTTATCGATAACTCTCTTTGCGTATATCAGTTCTTATTCAGTTACAGGGGAAGTGGATTCTGATAATAAAGAGACTTGTTTTAATCGACATATCAACTGCTAGAAGTCGAGCGCTTGGAACCCTTCGAGATTTGAGTAACGGCATGGCAATCGATATTAATCGATTTTCTTATCGATGTAGTGTAGCGTAATCTATATATATCAATAAGCTAGTCTGTCATTTTGCATAGGTTTAATTTATTTTTAAAACACAGACTCAATAACGATAGTTATCGATTCGATTATCATAAGTCGATAATCTATATTTGTCGAAAAACTAAAAACTAAAACTAAAATGATCAGCAAAGATATTTTTCGATTGAGTTAGGAGCTGTGATATCAAATTTCTCAAGTCTAACTCTTAAAAGCTCACTAAAATTAAATAATTACCATAGCATTTGATCATATTTATTGTAAAGCTATACTCTTGGGAACTTATTAGAAAACTAATCTTATGGAGTTTCAGTCAGTCGTATTTCAGTCATACCTAAAAACTAAGATCTTCCTTATTCATGAGAAAACTTGATTTTCTTACCATTTCTAAATTATGTTCTATTAAAAAAGAAGAAGTTAAATAAAAATACAAACTCTAATCCAGTTTAGCTTAATAGGTTTAGTCTTAGGCATAAATTATTCCAAATAACCATCTATATTTAATAGGCTGACTGCAGTACACTCCAAAACTGGTTTATTATAGCTTCACTCTAGCTTAAGGTGTACAAAAATTAGCTCTTATAAGAGTGTATGTAAATATAAGATTATTTCAGATATCCGTAAATCTATTTATCGACTTTAATAATGGAGCTATATATATATAGATATATATATAAACTGTAATTATGGCTTAATTAAAGCATTACCGTGCTGCCCACAATTGCGCTGCAGACCCATTAAATTTGATATCTAAACTTTAACGGTGATTCAACTTTGTGTCTAACCACGCATCGGCCTGCTTTATAATAATGCATTAGTGTTGGGTCAAGTATTGGGCAAATTTGTCGGACTGAGCCAATTTCATGGGTCCGTGACAAAGCGTTTATTGAACCGCAAAAGCTATGCAGGCACACACACACACACACGCATGAGAGATAGCCCATTGACCTAATTTCGAGTTGATTTACAAAACTGTAAAAGGACAACAACAGCAACAAGAATAACGCAAGGCAAGAAAAGGAAGAAGACGATGAGAGAGGAAGAAGAAGAATGGCTAGAACATGCAGGCAAACTCTCACGCCCTTCCGGCGCAACGAGAATCGAAAGCGTTACGAGCCGTTACCGTTATTGTTATAATGCCTCATCTACTACTGCCTCCCGCTGCTGCTAGTTAATATAACGGACACACTGTGTGTGTGTGTGTGAGTGTGTGCGAGTGTGTGTGTGTGTGTGTGTAATATGCAATTTAGCTGTAGCCTAGTTGAAAGCCTGTGTCCCAGTTTGATTTAGCGTCGCGTTCGCATTCCCACCTCCCCACTCTCCCCCAGCTCAGTGCCCAGTTGACCATAGCCAAAAGCCACCCACAGTCCCCACCACACTGCCTCATGCACTGCCTCGTGCAGTTTCAGTTACATTTAATACTTAACTTATTTAACGGCATTTTGAGCATTTACCGCCGCCTCCAAAAAAAAAAAAAACTTACCGCACTGATTGGCCTTGGTAACAAAGGGCCGTATGGTCGGATCCCATATGAAAATGTAATAGAGCGATAACATGATGGCCGCCAGCGATACGCACAGCACATAGACGGCTACCGTTAGGATGCGTATGACCTTACGGTTGCTCTGCTGCGGCTGATAGCAACGGCTTATTGTCTCCGTTGGCGGCAGTTTCACTTTCTCCTCAAGCGAATTGACTTTGGAATTCATTTTCGTTGTTGTTGTTGTTGTTGTCTAACTGTTCTTGTTGCTCTGCTTCTCTTTTGATTATCGTTGTCTATTTTTTTTTTCTCTCAGTTTTTACTTTTTTGATTTCTTTGCGGGCTTTATTATAATATTTTTGATTGTAAATTATTTATTGTTGCTATGCACTTTCATTTTCTATACATATATGCATGCAATATATGCATATGTCTGTCTATTTTTTAAATGTTTTTTTTTTCTTTCAAATAGTTTTGCTTTTGGCAGTGCAATTTGTTAGTCTACTTGTTGTTGTTGTTGTTGTTGTACATAAATGCAAAGTTCTTGTAGTTTGTTATTGTTATTGTTGACAGTTAACGGTTGAAACAGTCGTCGCCGTCACAGTCGCAGTCACCCAAAAAAAAGCTGCCAACCGACGCGTCGAGCGAATGCAAGCGAAATGACGCCCCAGCGCAAAAAGCTTTTGCCGTTAGCAGAGCCTTTGCTGCTGCTGCTGCTGCTGCTGCTGCTGCTTCAGCTGCTGCCTCAGTCAGTGCAGGAGCCATTGGCAGAGGCAGCGCGGCATCGCCTGCTCCTCGTCTATTGCTGCTCTTCGTTCGGCTTAGACTTCGTGTCAGCCTGTCGCCCGACTCACGCTCCACGCTCTAGCTCACACTCTCTCTCGCTCTCTCTCTCGTTCTCTCCCTCACTTCCGCTGCCGCTCTAGCCTTTGCGATCCTCCCTGCATATTGCGTTGCGCTTTTTCGGCATTTTTCGCATATAATTTCATTCATAAAATGCCTGTTTACTCTACGCCAGCTGTCAGCCGCTCGCTCGCTGCCTGCTTGCTCATTTCGTTTCATTTACATACAAATTTGCCGACGTCGACGTCAGCTGCGCCCGCGACGACGTCTGGATGTGGTCCGTTAGCTGGCATGCTGCTGCTGCTGCTGCTGTTGTTGTTGTTGTTTTTAAATGCAACTGGCACGCGCCTCTGGCATTCCAAAACAAAAACATAGCCAGGCACAGTCAGCTAGTCAGCCATTCGAGCAGCGACGCCGACAGCGGCAGCGACAGCGACTGAGGCAGCACGTCGGCACGTCTTGAGGCCCTGTCACTGCTTTATGTGTCAAGAGCGCAACGCCTACGTCCACGCCCACACTCGTTTTTGTTGTTTATTGCACGCGGAAATGCAAATGCGCGCCCGATTTCGCCCTCTAAATTCGATGATTAATAAATAAATAATTCCGGAGCGAGCATTCGTTCATAATTCAAATGAAATCATGTTCCAGACATGTTCGCCTATTTAATTGGCATCCTCCGCCATCTAGCGGGCAGCGGCGCTGCAGTCGCTGCAATCGCTGCAGTTGCAGCGCTGCATTTGTCTACTACAGTAGCTGACTGACTTTTGAGTGTGACCGTGTCCGGGACAACCTTCGCAGACGGCTGTGTGCGAAGGACATCACACAGTGGGCAAGGCGAATTCAAATATACAGTTATATATTTTATACATATGTGTGTAAGCGTGTTTCTCTCTCTCTCTCCCTCTGTCTGTCTGTGTCTATGTGTTGTTGTGTTGCATTCACACACATTTGCATTGTTGTTGTGCGTTGTGCATGGGAAACTTTCGCTGTTGGATGTCCTGCAGCCGCACCTGCACCTGCCCCATGCGAACCTATAGCCAGCAAGCGCCATGCGCTGCTTTATTGCTTTTCAATGCCCTGCAAACTTGACAAATGAAACAGTTTCAACAGCAGCTTAGGCTTAAATGTTTTACAACTCTTATTGAAGCCAGAATACAAACTCTGTTAAATCTCTGTTAAATCTCTGTTATCGTTTTCTTTTAACATTGACTGACTAACATGGACTAGTACCTGGCTTCACATTGAGATCTTTGAAAACTCTTATACTCTTATACTCGTATACTCGTATAGTCTTATACTCTTATACTCAATTATTTTAAGCTCTCTGTCTTCTACTACTCGACGTTTAAGTCTTTGAAAACGCTTATACATTAGTGATATTTAGCTCTGTGTCTTCTACTGCTCTACGTTTAAGTCTACGACGGCTCTTATACTCGTATACATTTAGCTTTTTCTCTTCTACAGCTACTTTTATACTCCATTACATGCAGCTCTACGACTCCTACACTCTAGTCATATTTAGCGCTCTGTCTTCTACTGCTCCATGTCTTATGCTACTCTACTCAGTTATATTAAGCTCTACATCGACTATATCTTCTACTACTCTCCCGCAACTCTACCATTTACAGGGTATTCGCCGAGCATATTCTGTGTGCATTGTGTAAAACTTTTACTTGTTTTCCATTTCGATTCGGCAAATCCGTTTGCCGTTAACTGGAGGTTAATAATCTGCAACTAGGTCACTAGGACAACGTAACGAATGCAACTGCGCGCGAGAGAGATGGAGAGTGACAGAGAGAGGGTGCGCGCCACTGAGTGGCAGCGTGAGAGAGCGAGAGCAAGAGCGGGCATCGAACGATTGCAGCGGTTGGCCATTGATTTTGTTGTATAAGCGAGACACACACACACACACACACACTTCATCCATCATGTGGCTGGCACAAATGTAGGCCACACGCCCAGTTGTTCGACACCCTCTCTCCATCCCCTCCCTTCCAGTTGGCCAGCTACAGCGAGTGCAACATTGTTTGCAAATGGCCCTCAAGGATTCTTCGCAGGTGTCGCGCCACCTTGAATGGCTAACAAACTCAAAAATAGTCGACGCTTTAACGGCAGCTAACGGTTACTGCTGTTGCGTATCACTCTTATACTCTTATACACGTTATATAAGGAGATATATGAATATGGTTATTTATATATAGATATATTCCAGCAATCAGGCAAATTTTAAAATTCGATCAATTTTTTGCGTTATTAAAGGAATTTGAGCAAATGAGTTTTGCACGACTTGCAGTTACCCTGTAGACTTACTTTCTCTATCTCTGTAGGAGACAGAGAAGGATCTCCCTCTTTCTCTCTCTCTCTCTCTCTCTCGTTTTTATAATTGCAATAACTTTAAGCTGTTCATGTACTTTGCTCATTCAAATCCTTCATTTCTCCAATATATGAAAAATATCTCTTATATGTATATACATATATGAAACATATCTTTTAGTCAAGACTTCTCTTATAACTGAGAACTAGAATGAATGATTGAATGATTGAAGTAAAATTTCAAGAATTTATCTATATATAAATTCGGTAAATATTTTAACTTTAGTCCAATATGAAATAGGAATTCCAAAAGAAAATTCTTGGATTTCCCATTGTCTGCTTCTTCTCTTCACCCATAGCCCATAAATCTATTAATCTTTCTCTCTTACCCAAGCTCATTCCGACTCACTTGGAAAATCCCCCCCCCCCCTCTCTCTCTCTCTCTCTCTCTCTCTCTTTCTCTCTCTCTCTCTCTCTAAATTGCCATTCACTTACCAACATGGTTAGCAGGCCAACAATTAGCCAAAGGCCGGCGGCTTCTTTTGGCCCTTGAAGACGGGCGGCATGCGCGAGTCCCAGAAGAAGAGATGATAGATGGAGAGAAAGAAGCCCAGACTACAGAGGCCGCACAGATAGATGACCAGCACAAAGTAGCGGGCGAAACGCTCCGAGCAGGTCGGCTCGGCAAACACAATCTCCTCCAGCTGCGGCGACTTGGGCACGTAGCAGTAGGCGGCCCTGCGAGGGGTTCCGCTGCTGGCGAGACGCACGCTACGTGAGCTGCCAATGGCGGAGCTCTCACGCGCTGGCTCCCTCACCGGCTCTGTTGGCTCTGATTCGCGCACATTTGAGCCAATGATATTGACAATTTTGGCCAAGTTAACGCTGGCTGGGCTCTCGGCTGACATGCTAGAACTTGAGATAGCTCTCTCCCACTGCTCTGCTATATGTTGCCAAGTGAATCGTGGGCCTTTTGGCCCGGCTAGCTGTGCGTCGCACCGATTACTGATTTCATTTTATTGACGCCGACGTCGATTAAATCAAAATCGGACGCCAGCGACGCAGCGGCGCTGAGCTGGCTAGCCCAGTAGGTGCTAAAGCGGATTAGCTTTCTGCATGCCTGTCAATTTTTTTGTTTACTCGTATATCAAATGAAGACCAGAGTCTGTCGCCCCACGACAGACCACAGACCCCTAGACCCTAGGCCTAGGCTCGACCCCATGGCTCATTGAATTGCTTTTCGCATTGGATGACTAGCCCTGCCACGCCCACCTGCCCAAACATCGCCCTCGCAATTAATCCGAGTGTTTAGCATAAAGCGCAGGTCAAAAGCAAAGTGAAAGCCGTCGGGGCGGTGTGGGGGGTAGGCGCTGCTACAGGGCCGGACGGTCTAAGCCAACTACCCCAGTGAATGGGACTTACCAAAAAAAAAAAAAGAAGAAGAAAACAATGACAAAAATGTTTGATCTTTGATGTCGTCATCCAGGTATCTTCGTCGCCCGCCTAGCCAATGGGATGCGTATGCTTGAAGATGGGCAGCGGCGGCATGCGCGAGTCCCAGATGAACAAATAGTACATGGCCAGGGTTAGACCCATGCCGCTAACACCGCCCATGTAGAGGACCAGGGTTAGCAGGCGAAAGGTTTTCGATTCGAAGAAATCATTCGACTTGGGCACTTGGATCTCCTCGTCCTTCGCCTCCTTGACAACGGCGGCCAGATTCATCATGGGCGTCGACATGATAACTCAGATATTATATGTCTATTATAGTTTCGCTAGATATTTTGTATTGAGAACTAAACAAAAACCGTACGAACTCGGCGCTCTTCCACGGCTCGACGTTTCTGGAGGGCTACTGAATCGAGGCGTGCGACTGCCGGTTGCTTTTGCTGCTAATTTCCATTTCGTGTGTTTATTTTTGCGGTTTTCTTCTTCTTCTTCTTCTCGCCTATCTTCTTCTTCCGCTGGTGCTGCTGCTGCTGCTGGCTCTTGCATTGCGGTTGCGATTTGGGCGCTGCTGCCCCGACTACCTCGGTCATGTTCGCGCCAAGCGTGCTCCGCCGCTGAAGGCAGCGTCTTGACCGCCACACTAATAAGATTCTACGCCTAGAAGCTTCTACCAGCCCTCCTCACTCAATCAGCAATCGCCTGCCCATATACACCCAGTCCCTCACTCACCCACATCACGTGCTCTATGCTTTGGCCACTTGACCTGGTTTGATTTGTTGTCAACGTTGTCGTCATTTGTTTTTCGAAATACCCTGTACTGAACACTTAGTGCTGGCTATACTGTTTTCATAACCAACTATGACACAATCGAAATGGGAGCTGGCATTAGTGAGTTCATTTTGTTAATCTACCTAGTCTAGGTCTAGTCTCTTCAGTTCAGTTCCTTGCTGCATACCTTAAATTAGATATAGTTTTGTCATCTTACCTATATCAGATTCTACATGGTATCTTTTAGTCGCTCATTCTTTGCTCATAGGCTGCAATTGCAACTCGTACAGAATAGATGTGCCACCCAAGGAAAAGCTCAGCTGACAATCTGAATGAAAATAGCACAAATGTTAATTTTTTGGAAATTAATGGGTATTTCCGCTAGAAACAGAGCTTGAAATGATCTGTGTAATACCTCAATAATTAGGGCAACTGTTGACATTTTTTTGGTATTTTTTATTTGTATTATTTTCATAAATTTCATTTGTCTGTTAAATATTTAACGTTTTCATAAATTGCATTTGTCTGTTATATATTTAACATGCAATTAACAGGCATTTTAAGTACTTCAACTATTAAGTGCATTTGAAGACAGTTATGGACCTAATAAACCTCAGTAATAAATATAGTTTTTCAATTCTTAATTTTTGGTTTATTTTGTATATACTAAAATATCCCTACATTTGTATGTTAAATATATATATATATATTTTTTTTAATATCAATAAATTTCATATAATATCTGTATGTTAATTATGTAGCATAAGCTTAATTATCCACAACTAGAAGAATTTTTACTTTCGATAACTGAAACCTCTTGTTTAACTGAAAATGTTAACTGCCTGTTAAGTATTTAATGTAAACATTTAAATCTACATGTTAAAGTAGCTCACAATTTGAATACGAAGTAAAAGAAATAAAGATTCCATTGTCGGGTTGTTATATAAGATAACATATGCTATAGATTCGCCTTGCAATTACAGGGTATGAAAAGGTCGATCACTACTACTCGCCGTAGCTATTGTTCAAGTGGCAAATCCAATTAGACAAGCCACAGTGGTCAAATGCGTCCGGGTGAGGGCTGTATTTGTTTTACATGTGTTTTCGCATGCCTAGGGATGGCTGTGGGCTGGGACTGGTGCTGGGACTGGGGCTGGATGTGTGGCTATTGTTGACATGGGTGGGTTGAGCTGGGACTCACCTGCTATTGGTACTCGTGCACTTTCTGCACCGGTTGGCCGCCAATCGAGACGGGAAACTTGAGATGAATGTCCGGCATGCCGGAATCGAAGAACATTAAATAGTAAATGGCCAGCACCATGCCCAGGCCGCTGATGCCGCCCAGATAGATGACGAGCGAGATTAGGCGAAACGTTTTCGACTCAAAGAATGCCGGTGGCGGCTGCTCCTTGGGCAGACGCACGTCGTCCGCCAAGTCGGCAGCCGGATCTGCGCTTTCCTCCGACATGACGTTGCCAACTGGTCGTGGAGCACATGGCACAGCCCGTACTTAAAGCACTGTCAATTATGCAAATCAGTTTCGACTTCTGTCCACTGTTTGACACTCTGATTGACGCATGATTGATGGGCGATTCTTTATTGCAGACACTGCGTTGAGCAAGCGCAAGTCGCTGGACAAACGTGAATACAGCTTCGAGGAGGCCATCACGTTGACGGGCCACGGACGTTTCCATTTAAAGCTCTTGCTCGTCTGCGGCCTCTGCTTCATGGCCGTCATGGTGGAGATAATGGGCGTCAGTCTGATCATGCCCCTGGTCAAGTGCGACCTGCAGGCCACGCTGGAACAGCAGGGCATACTCGCCTCGGCCGGATTTCTGGGCGTTGTGCTCAGCTCCCATGCCATGGGCTTCCTGGCCGACACCTGGGGACGCGTCATGACGCTGCGCTGTGCGTTGCTAATGAGTGCCATCTGCTCGATTATTTCGGCATTTTCGGTCAACATCTGGATGCTCATCGCCTTCCGTTTCCTGACGGGCTTCTTCATCTCCGGCGGACAGGCGTGCGTGTTTAGTCTGTGCGGCGAGTTCCATGGCAGTAGAACACGGGTTCGCCACGTAACGCTGCTCTCCTGCTTTATGTGCATTGCCATGATGTTTGCACCAGGTAAGTCGGACCTGATCCTAATCTCCTGCCGCTCTCACTTCCTTCTCCACCTTCAGCTATGGCCATTGCCATTCTGCCGCTTGAGGTGAGTGGCTCGATGCTGGGCGTAAACGTTGCCTCGTGGCGCCTGTTCCTCATCGCTGACGTCTCCATCGCGTTGCTGGCCTTGCTTGGTCTTCTTACGGTGCCCGAGACGCCCAAGTATCTGCTTGTGCACGGACGCACCGATGAGGCGCTGCAAACGCTGCGCAAGATCTTCGTCTACAATTCAGGCCGGCCCGCCAGCGAGTATCCCGTGGAGTGTCTGGCACCGGAGCTCGGCGGCGCTAGTCTCTCCAATGTGCACGGCTGCTGTGATGCAGTGCGTCTCATTTGGCAGCAGACGGTGCCGCTCTTCTATCGCTCACGCGTCCTGCATACGCTCAACATCTGCATCATGCAGTTCTTCATCTACGGCATCGCCCAAGGCATCTTCATGTGGTTCCCCACCATACTCAACGAACTGGGCAAGGACAGCAACTACGGCGAGCTACTCTGCACCGTCCTGCAGCACTTCAACCCCGAGCCGAATGCCGCCGAGGACGGCACCTGCATCATGAAAGCCGACATCAATACCTACCAGTTGATGATCACCATTGGAGGCGCGTTCACGATCATATATTTAATCTTTGCCTATACCATCGATTGGATTGGCAAGCGGAATCTATTGAGTGAGTGTACAATAGGCTATATATTGAATCCCGATTAAGTACTCTCGAGAGAAGCACTTGATGATTCAGTAAAAAGACATAGCTTAATATACCAAGGGAATATCAAAGGAGAGAGACTATCGGAAAACCCAAACCCTCTTCATTTCTATTTTCCATTTCTCACTGTTCCTCTCTCTCTCTCTCCCTCTATCTCTCTCTATCTCTCTCTCTCTCTCTCTCTCTCTCTTTTTGTCAATGTCTATCTCCATCACTCTCTGTGTTATTTTTTGTCTCTCTTCATCTGTCGTTCTAGTCTCCTCTTTCTGACTTTCTTCCTAGTTCTCTTTCTATAACTTTTCCCTCTTTCTATAATTTTTTCCCTTTTTTCTTCCTCTCCTACATTTTTCTCGTGCTATTTCTGTCCTTTCTTTCTCCCTCTCTCTCTCTCTCTATTCATCTCTCTCTTGCCTTCTGTACTTATTTTACTTTCTTTCTCATTACTCTACCATATCTAATCAATATCTCTCTCCCCCCCTCTCTCCCTCACTCCCTCTCTCCCTGCCTTTGCAGTTGCCTGGATGATACTGACAATCGTGTGCTTCGCTCTACTCCATTGGCTTCAGGACTTCATCTTGGTGGTCATTGCGCTGACCGTGGCCATGGCCATTGGCAATTGTGGCGGATTGGTCAGCACCATCGCCATGGACTTCTATCCCACACAGATCAATGCGATGGGCATGTGCTTCATCATGATGGTGGGTCGACTCGGCGCTGTGGTGGGCAGCAATGTGCTGGGGAGTTTGCTGTTCAGCAATTGCGACGCCAGCTTCTGGACTCTGCTCGGCTTCGTTGTCGTTCTTGGTGTGATGGCATACTTTCTACCGGAGCAGACCAAGTCCAAGGCCAAACGGCAATCCTCAGCTGTCGACGGCCAGGAAATTAGCTCTAAGTAACTGTAGCCCCTACTATCTAGCCATGTGGTTGTATGTTTTGTATTAAGCAAATAGAAGAATAGAGAGAGAGAAAAAAGTAAGCAACAAAAAACTGGATGAATTCTACAAGGAACGGGAACGTCAATGGGAACGGGTATGGCAATGACCAATGGGAACGGGAATGGGAATGGGAACGGGAGCGGGAATGGAAGCGGGAGTGGGAGCGGGAGTGGGAACGGGAATGAGAGCAATTGCATTGGAAATGGATTAAGTAAATGTTTGTGCTCATTTCTATAGTTGTTGTTCTTGTTATACCCTGTACGCAGCATGTGCCAGCAGATAGGGCATGCTCGTGCATTGTCTTGACTTGATTCAAATGAAAATCGGATATGATTAGAGCTGGATGAGAGAAAAAAATATGTATAGTAAAAATTCTATATGTTTTATTTTTAAAACATTATTCAAAACATTAAAAAATCATAATTAAAAAATATATAAAATAAAAAAATAAATAAATATATTAAAAAAAAAAATTAATAAAATAATGCAAAAATATTTTATAAAATTTTTGATGTATAAATAATGTATATAAATTATATAATATAAAAAAAATATATATAGTAAAAATTCTGTTTTTTTTTTAACATTATTCAAAACATTAAAAAATATATAAAATAAAAAATAAATAAAAATAAAATAAAATATATAAAAATAAAAAATTTTATAAAATATTTAATGTATAAATAATGTATATAAATTATATAAAATATTTAAATAACACATCTAAAATGATAAAAATTCAAGCTTTTGCGAACTTTGAAGCTCAGCTAAAAGCACATTGAAGCTGTGCAGTGTGGAGACTCTCATTTGCCAGGGTATCGCATAGTACATCAAGGCGATATTCTGAGTTGATCTGCGGCTGCTGCTGCGTTGTTGTTGTTGTCGTCGACGTTGTCATTGTCGATAGCTGCTGCCGCTGCATTAACATTCTTGACATTGCCCCGCTGTGTGGCTGAGTTATGGTGCGGGGGGTGGGCAGACAGCCGAAGCAGGTGGGGCGATGAGACGGTGCTCTTGGGGACCTGAGCTCGAGTCGCCGCTAAACGCATTCCAACTGCAACGCTGCATCTGGAATCGTAAGTACGCTTTTTATTTATACAGCCAACGGTGTTTGCGCCACAGTCTGTGCGGCTGCGTCTAGCGGCGATAGCAACAACAACAACAACAACAGCACCACCTCCACCACCTGCACCTGCATCCGTGCATCCAGCATCGGCCACAGCTGCCAATCATAAATGCGAGTACGTAACACACACGTTGTCACTGCCATCGGGCATCGGCGATGTGGCATCAGCCATTCGCCATGGACCACGGCCTAACTGCGCATTTGTCGACTTATATGGCTTGGACAGATAACCAAATAACAACTGCCAGACCAAGAGCAATACCAAGTCCCAGTCCCAGTCCCAGTCCCCAGTCCGCAGTCCAACTCTCAGATCGAGTCCCACTCCCAGAGCAAGTCTCAGTGCCATTTCCATTAGCTCAACTTGCACAGTGGAGCTAATACAAATCAAATGCAACCGCACAGTGGGCGGGGACTAATTTAACTAGATTTCAGAACATTTTTAAAATGGCAAAGAGAGACAAAACAAGTAAGAATGCTCTAGCCGAGACGGCTCGACTACGAGTTACCCTGAACACTGCCAAAAAAAGTGATACTCTTCTTCTTGAAGGCGGGTTGGGCTGAACTTTGGACGATTGTAACTCCATTTCTAGATGGACGATCTTCATGCGATCATAAATCATAAGCATGGATTGATCTAGCCCTGTCCGTCTGTCTGTCCGAGATTTCGGAAACTACAAGAGATAGAGAGCTGAAATTTCACATGAATACTCGTATGTTACACGTAGTTACGTAGTATGAGTTTACTTTTTTTTCGATAACTCAAATTTCCAAATTATCGATAAAAAATTCGTTTACTTTTTTTTACGTTTTAGCCTAATTCTACACCGTTTTAGCTAGAGACTTCAAATTTGTATATTTAGATAGATATTATGGATACGCATATTAAGTAATTTTTTTTATTTATTTATTTTATTTATTTATTTAATTTATTTATTTTATTTATTTATTTATTTTATTTTATTTATTATATTTATTTTATTTATTTTATATATTTTATTTATTTATTTATTCATTTTATTTATTGTATTTATTTTATTTATTTATTTATTTTATTTATTTTATATATTTTATTTATTTATTTATTCATTTTATGTAATTTTATTTATTTTATTTATTGTATTTATTTTATTTATTTATATATTTTATTTTATTTTATTTTATTTATTTTATTTATTTTATTTATTTTATTCATTTTATTTATTGTATTTATCTATTTATTTATTTTTTTTTTTAAATTTTATTATTTTATCAATTTTATTTATTTTATTTTATTTATTTATTTTATTTGTTTTATTTATTTATTTTGTATCATAAAGTTTCATCCTTTTTCTGTATAAAAAAATACTTCAGCCACTCAAGCTTAGAAATTATAAAATTATAATTTCTACGGATCTTACAAGCTTTCAAAGCTCAAGCTTATGAATTTTTGTTCTACCTATATTTAATTCAATTTAATATAACTATCTAATCCTATCTAATCGAACAATCGAATCTATCCTTGAGTTTTCCAAGCGTATTAGACTCTAACAAAAATTTTGCTTGGCTTTTCCCAACTCTCTTTAGCTTCTGATCAGCTCAACCATTTCCAAAAATCTCTAATTTTGCTTACATTTATCTACGACTTATCTAACTAGATGAAAATCTAACTTGTCTCTATCCTAAAATCCACTCCAACTTGTCTCAACTTCTCGTCTAACTCCCTTACATTTGTCTTTATGTTCTTTATCAAATTTTTAATTAAATTTAAATTTGTCTTTGATTATTTGATTTATCTCAAGTCCAACTTGCATTTGTCTTGGATTTTCTGAAATATCCACAATTTAACTTCCTGATATCTAGACTAACGTTAATCCAACTAGCATTTAGCTAACATTTTTCAACTTTCTTTGGCTCAGCTCTCGTTTATCTTTCGATCTCCGCTTCATCAATCTAAATACGTTTGCATCTAATCTATACTTAATAGGCTGCACAGCAGCTGGCCCTTGTCTCAATCTCTTTTTTCGCTTACCTTTTTTTCTAGTTTTTTCTAGGGGGGTGGGCGTGGCAAGCGGCATGTCTGGTGTGGGCCTAATGTCGCGGCAATTAAGAGGCAGCAAGCTGTCGTTCATCAATCATGGCCCAGGCAAAAGGCGCTCGTCTATTGAGGTTCGCGTCTGTTGACCCACAATGGGCCACAAATTAGGTGCTGTATGTGTGTGTGTGTGTGAGAGTGTGAGTGTGTGTGAGCTATGCAAATAGATTGAAGAGGCAGCAATTGGGGAAGCAGGTGGCGCTCGTCTACGTTGACTGACTGCTAACTGGGCAACAAGCACAACAACAGCGACAACAACAACAGGAATAACAATCGAGACAACAACAACAACAACCACAACAACATGTTGAAGAGGACGCCCCACAAGCGACGTGCCATGAAATAAAATATCAGAGATAAAAGTCGCACGTCCAAATGGAGCAGCATCAACTGGCCAAGAAGCGAACGGCAAAACGACGAAACGGCAAACGGCAAATGGCAAATGGCAAAAATAGTTAAACAGACGACTTAGGCAAATTGGCACGAGGCGATCGCAATGCCAACTTCTAAACTGGCAACAGTTGCGGCCAACTGCCAACTGGCAATTGCCAATTGCCGATTGGCAACAGGAGCAGCAAGTGAGCTGAGGAATTACAATGATGCGTTGCCAGTCATAGAACGAGGCGACGTTAATAGATTTACACGCCAGCTGAAACAAGACAAGAAATGAAAGACAACAGCAGCAACAACAACAGCAGCAGCAGCAACTGTTGCTGATGATGCCAAATTGAAAAGTAGACTGCGCATGCGTGCAATGAGAATGAGAATGAGAATGAGACTGAGACGGCAACTGAGACTAAGACTAAGACTGAGACTGAGACTCAGATTCAGACTCAGACTGAGAATGAGAATGAGCACAGAGAATCAAATTGAAGAAGAACGAGCTGAACGAGCCAAACGGTTGCCCGGTTGCCCAATACGCGCAGCGACAACTGTTGCCCATGTTGCAGCAACAGCAGCAGTTGCAGCCGCAGCAGCAACAGCAACATTGTTGCCCAGTTTGCCCCCGTGTGGCATGGCGCGCCCATGTACAGCTAATGAAGCGAACGGATGCAGCGTTTAGACGCTGCATTTACGCCATTTTAGCTGTATGGCAACGCTGGTCAACACTGCATTAATGCATATAAACATTTCTATATGCGCATACTCTCTGAGTCCAATTAATAATCGCATTAAAGCATTGAAGCTCTCAAATGGGGCAAAGATTTCTATAAAAAGTTAATCAAACATTATTAGAATTCCACTTTCTTATAGTGTGGCAGCGCTGTTGTAGATATAAAGCTAGTCTGTTACTAGTACATTTCATCTCTATTCCATTTCAGCATATTTATATTATTTGATATAAACTAATCAAAAATCTGTCAATCTTCTGACAGTATGGCAACGCTGTTTAGCTTATATATGCTGATTTTCTGGTTTATGCAATAGATTTAAAGTAGTTTAAGATATATTTTTATGATTACTGAAACAAACTTTGTTTAGCGTTATTCTATTTAAAATTTAATGCAGTGTGGCAACGCTATTCATATAGTTACGTATACATACCCTAATCGAGTTGTATATACAAATGTTTTGGTTTCTACTGATAGTTCTATATTCTATTATAATAAATCATAATATCAAAACTTTAACAAATAGATCCGGCAACTCTATTAAGCCACATAGTGTATATGTGTTATATTTACCTTCACTATGTTCATATATTCTTTAAATTGCATTCAAATTGCCATTATAGGCAACTTTCAGCAGCTCAAGATATATCTCTAAAATTCCAATTGCATTCGAATAGCTATAAATACATTTCCTAAATTTCTAATCATGTCTGGCAACTCCGCTTTACTATATATGTATATACATATAGCCATGATGCAAAGACTTTCAAATTTAATCAAATTGCTTTCGAATAGCTCACAAATAGTATTCACTATATCATTTAGTGACTAATAACTCTTAACGCTCTTTGGCAGCTTTGAGTTTTATTGTAAGCATTATTGCAATTGTCTTAATATATGCAAATCCATATCCATATCCATATCCATGTCTAAGCTATCCGACTCATCTAACACA
Source organism: Drosophila buzzatii (assembly GCA_035045845.1). Taxonomy (NCBI): domain Eukaryota; kingdom Metazoa; phylum Arthropoda; class Insecta; order Diptera; family Drosophilidae; genus Drosophila; species Drosophila buzzatii. The sequence goes on from JAWNOS010000596.1 coordinate 13,463,853, forward strand.
TTAAATATCATGCGAGAGTCTTTAGTAAACATTTCAACAAATACCGTTATTCATATGACGTCACATGCATAGCCATAAAATCATATATTCGAGAATAATAGAAAAAAAGCTCTCGAAGTGACCAAAGCTTAACTTTCATATGCCATCATATCCATTATATAAAGATTAAAGAAAAGAAAATTTTAATTTGTTTAAATTAAAGCTTAAATAGATCAATAAAAGCAGACGTCATTTCCACGTGAATGCGGCGACAAGTGTTGCCACCTAACCAAGCGTAAACAACAACAACAAGATGAGCAGAAGAAGCAGCAGCAGAAGAAAGAGAAGAATCAAATAAAATGACAGTTGTTATCTGGCAGTTCATAACGGGCACTGCCTGTTGCATACAGGGATATGCATGTGTGTCATACGCCAATGTGTGCGTATGTGTGTGTGTGTGTCGCATAAACATGGTAGGTGACGAGGACGCAGACAAAGACGAAAGCGTAGACAACGCAGACGACGTCGACGCCCGCCAAGTCAAACGTTATTTAATCAGAATCGCAAAGGCAAAGGCACAGACACAGAGCGAAAAATAACTGGCCAGCAGACGTCTCAGCAGCGTCTGCAGCATAACAACAACAGGTGCCAGGCAGCATCGACCAGCAACAGCAGCAGCAGCAGCAGCAGCGACTGCGACAGAGGCAGCAACACCACCAGCAGCAGCAGCAGTAACTGCTTAAAAAATGCAGCAAGAAATAAAAGCTGGCGTGTGTAGTATGCGAACGCGACGGCCAATCAATTCTGAGAAATGAAAACGCCGTCTTCGGCATCGCCTGTTGTTGTTATTGTTGTCGCTGGCACAATTGTGCGATGGCTGGCAGTCCGCAGGCAAAGCAAAAGCCACAGCCACACATAAACATAAAAGAATGCGAAGAAATGCAAAATGCAAACACCACGAGCCACTTTCCAAATGCATTCATGATGTTTACCGTTGAAATGCGCCCAGTTGCCGCTCAGTGTGTCTGTGCGCAAAAGAGAGGCAGCATCATTGCAGACTGATGCAGTGGCAGTGGCAGAGGCAGCGACAGCGACAGCGCCACCGACAGCGGCCGCGGCTGCACTGTCCTAACAACAAATGCGGAGAAAAGCACAAATACAAGCGCAACGCAGCAGCAACAGCAGCAACTGCTTTGAATCAAGCACACACACATGCGCACAAAGCAAAGCAAAGCAATAGCAGCGCACGCACACACATGCACACAGCGAGTGCTGACAGCAGAGTTGCCAGTGGCGCTGATTTTAACAGGTGCCACAAACAATAGAATGAAATAAATATTTAGAAATATATACAACTAATTTAAATAAGCATATGTATAAGTTTAAAAGAAAAATAAATTATAAATAAATTTAAGCATAACCCAATAAAATCCTTGTATTTTATTTTGCATTATGGCAACTCTGCAACAGCAACAAATTAGCTGTTGCTGCCCGCCACTGCCGTTAGCTCGTAATGAACGTTGTGCGCCTTAAGTTCAAGTTCAAGTGCGCGTTAGCTGCAACTGAGCTGCTGCCACCAAAAATGATCCTGCCAAAAACTGCCATTGTGACCTTTTGTATCGCTCGATTAGCAAATGATTCAGCAATATTGGTGTTACCTATCAGACGAACTGTGCGAGCAACTAGTGCTAATTGAGCCTATGGATTGCCAGTTCTATGCTGGCGACGCGTCGGCTGCTCTGCTGTGCTCATTTGTGCAGTTGGCGTCGCTGTCGACGACAGCAACGGCGTCAGCGCGACGATATATTGTTGAGAGCGCCGGCGCAGCCAGTCACAGGCGGCTGCTTCTACTCTGCCGCAGATTTTGCTATGTGCGCGAGCGTTCGTCCAACTGTGTGTGCATGTATATTTGTGTGTGTGTGTTGTCTTGTCTTGAATTTCTTCTTCTGTTCCCGACAGTTACATTACGAGGCCAAAGAAAGTATCTTGGCTGGCTCGCGTGTATTTCGCGTTCGTCGCTCGACGAGTTCACACGTCTTTGGCTCGCTTGGCGCATCTAACACAGAATCCGAACAGTCGATTCTGAGTCCCCGAAACCAAATCCGAATTCCGCTCGGATCGTGAACGAGTCTCGTTTTTTTGTCTCGTGCTCTATAGCTGCAGACGCCGAAGTGCCGCCAGTGCCAGTGTATTAAATTCTTTTTTTTTTGTATTTTGTATCTTGCTGTTGTTCTTTTCGCAATTACCGTTATTCAAATACACGCACACATACACACATACAAATATCTAAAAACACAGAGACTTAGCGGAGATCACAGTGAAGTGAGTGTTATTGTTGTTGCTGTTGTCATTGCTGTTGTTGTCAGACATAAGTTAACCCTGAGTGGGTAATTAAGCACTAAAAAAAAACACAACTGCATAGCAAAAAAAGGAAAAGAAAGAAAAAACTCGTAAACTAAGAACGTATTTTTTTTTTGTGTTTACATTTTTTTTCTTATTTTTTTTTTAAATATTTATTTCAATTACTGTGCATCAAAAAGTTGGCAGAAACAAGAATTGTGTGCGTGCAAGGATGCCAATTGGACTCCAATCAGACCAAAATAGGACATTTGCCAAATGAAGAAGAAGAGCTTGCATTAAATACCGCTGCACAGCTTGTTGCAAGGCAACAGCGACGGAGACAGAGACAGCGAAGGGGATTAGGAAATTGAGGCTTCTGTTGCGGCGCAAGCGGATTCGGCATTTCATGCTTTCTAATTTTTCCCAATTAGCACAAATGCCGTCTACCGTCTATTCTCTGTGCATTTCTTGCTAGCTCAATTGAGAATCGAACATAAAAAAAAAACGAATCAACCGAAATCAAAATTTTTCACAGTTTCCACAAATATTATGAGAATCATTACGCACACACATATCAAAACGACCCACAAAAAAAAGTCGCTTGTCATCGTGTGCCGTGCGCCCACCTCCTTATCCCCGCCCCTTTCTCAAAATTTCCGATATTCTCGTTACTTATTGACAATTTACCCAATGCCATTCACATTCTCCATTCACACACACACACACACACGCACAGATACAGATGCGCCTGTAGCTGCATCTGTATTGCTGCTGTTTCCTTTTGCTCTCTTCGTCTGCGATCCACATACCAAGCGACACAGAGAGAGGAGCGAGCGTGCGAGTGAGCGAGAGAGATGGAATGAAAGAGGGTGCGAGGGGAGTGAGTGTGCGAGTGAGTGAGCGAGCTTATGTGTCAAATGGCAACTAATCACTAATCAGTTGCCATCATCATTGGACTTTTCAACTTTTCTCAATGTGAAAAACACTTTATGATATGGCAGCTCCGCCTCTCCCTGCCACCTCCCATCAACAAATACCCCGCATTTCACCTGAGTTGATTGGCTGGTTAAGCAGCAAGCTGTATGCTGTGTTCTCTGGCTGCTTGGCTGGTTCCTATTTACGTTTACGTTTTACGTGCTGTGTCGATTTCACTTCAGCTTCTTCTTCAGCGTACTTGCATGTTCTTCTTCTTCTACTACTATTACTGCCTCTACTACTATTACAACTATTATTACTACGACTACAACAGCAGCTCTTCATTTACTCTTTTTCGTATCGTTATTTATTTGATTTACTTTTATTTCGTCTTCTTTATTTTCATATACGTTTTTTTGGTACATTTTATGTGCTCGTTAAAGAATTTAGTGCGACACACACACACACACACTCATTCACACACATATACATAAATCAGAAAACTCTCATTGAGCGCAGCATTCAAGGAGCAAGCGGCAAGTGGGTGCGCGCAAGAGAGCTAAAATCGAGGACATTTGCTTTTCAACGGTAAGTGCTAAATAGTATACGAGTATAAGAGCGTAGAAGTACGTATAAGACTGATCCAATTAGTATATGTACATGTTTGTTTATATAAACATGTGAAGGCTCTGCTTCTTGCCGATGCTGGCAGCGCCTGTTAATATATGTATGTTGGCAATGCCAGTTACAAGCTAATGGCAACATTAACCGTTATATCATTCGCGAGTGTTGCTTGACAAGTTGTTCATCCCTTCAAGCTAGAATGCTAAGAGTTGAATAACTTTCGCTGCAAAGTATTGAAAATTTTTTAATTTTGTCATATTTTCTAGATTGCGATTAAAATATATTTGAGAACAGAATAAAAGCTAGTTAATTGGAAATGAATAATAATTTTTCTATTATTTTTACTAACTAAATCTAAAATATATGAAAAAATTGCAGAATTTTATATACTTTTTGGCTCATATATTTCCTTATTCAAAATGTACTTCAAACTATACAAATTATTCAAAATTATTTCAATATATATTTTTTTTATATATAAAACACGCATAAAACATGTTCGCTTGTATCTATGTAGACATTTCTCCAAGTTTATGACCCCAAATGAGGTTTTAATGCGCATCTAATTGAGTTCACATATCAATCAAGTCAAATCAAATCAAATCAAATCGAATCGCAACGAATCGCATGGCAAACAATGTACACAGAGACTCACACATACACTGAGCGAAGAGATCGGTGTTAAATGCATTTGATCCGTCTTGGAGCGCATTAAATGTACCGTTAACTACTTCGAATTCTAATCAAGCTGATGCGACAAACCAAAGAACGCCGCGCGGTGGCACAATAAACTCAATTCCGCAAACACACACACACACACACGGCAAATACAACATTAAGAGAGACAGGTAAGAAACACGCGACTTGGCCATAAATGCAATGCAACAGCTTTGCCATTTGCCAAGTTGTTGTTGTTGTTGCTGTCGCATCTGTTGCAAGTTGGCAACAGCTACACCTGTATCTACCTGTCTCTCTCCCTCTCTCTCCCTCTCTCTCTCTTTCTCTGACTCTCTGTGTTTCTTTTTTGGCCTCAAATCATTTGGTTTTCAAGCTCTGCAACACCCTAAGCAGACCTCGCATCGCATCGTTCATGTCACTCGAACAACTATTTGATCTATGGGCGTGTTCTGTCTTTTTTTTTGCTCTCACTCTTTCTAGGGTATTTCTCTAGAGTTGCACAAGAACTCAAGTTTTTGTTTTAATTTGACATATTTCATGATTCCTGGGAATATATTTGAAGATCCATGGGCATGATATAGCTCGACGGTTGCTTGGATCTTCAGCTTATTCAATTTGATATTTCATTTAACTCTATATAAGCTTAGCTACAAGTTCCTTAGAGCTAAAGAGAGGCATAAAATCTTCTCGTCTTAGTTCAGCTATGGCCTTAGATTTAACTAGAGTTTCTTCAATTTATTTAGCCTTTTTTAGCTTTATTTTGCCAGCGGCATAGATCTGTTTGTATCTGACTGCTTGATTGGCATTTGAATTCAATTCACATTTATTCATTGAGCTCAGCTACGCTCAGGTGGACTTTCGTTGGCCAACAGCTGTGGCTATAAACAACAAAACGAACATGTGCCCAACCCAACGCCCACCCCCCCTTTCGGCCAGCTCTTTGATAACGCATAATTTATGAGCTGTTGGCCAAGTCAATTGGATTTTGGCCAGCTACTTTTTTCATAGATACATTTACAACTTAGATAAAGATACAACTACAGCTACAGCTACAGATACATTTACAGCTTGGCTAACACGCGATTGGGCCCTGCCTCATAAAATGTTAATTTGCAGCTTAACAAGTTTTCTTCTTTTTCTTCTACTGCTGCTTCTGCTTCGACGTCTTTCGACAATTTCTCGATATCTTCATCTGCTTTTTGCTTTTCGCTGTCGTGTTTCTGGCGTCTAACTGTTCTTTGCCTTTCTACATGCTGCAACACTTCCTCTCGTGCCCCTCATTAGAATGATGAATGAACGAATGAATGAAATGGAAATCAGCTTGCATCTCGATAAGCCCAAATGAATGAAAAGGGAGAGTGAAGCCGAAGTCGAAGCCGATGCCGGAGCTGGAGCTGTAGCTGTAGCTGAAGCCGGAGACGGAGCCACAGCTCAAGTTGAAAGAACATGCAAACACATTAAGACCACAAATGAATATTCCACATTTCAATCGAAAAGAAACTCCCAAACTCAACTGTAAATGAGAAAAGCTAATGTTGAACACGAAGAAGAAGAAGCATTTGTTACCAAGCTCAAATTGGCATATTTAAAGACTTAACTAATTTCTGTTATTGTATTTTTAGCTGTTTATTGTTCATATTCTCAGTTGGCATTTGGTATTTTTTGGTATTTTATACTAAATATAAACTGTCAGTTTTCATAATGTTTTCTAGAGAGTTTCTTTCAGATATATTTGAAATATTAACTTCAAAAATACCAATTTTTTTAGTATTTTAGTTTAGCAAGTTTTAAATAAATACTACAAAATTTATTTATTCTTAATCAATTATATAATCCCAAATTGAAATCAACTTAGCAATTTTTAACTACATTTGACATTCATTTAGTTAGAGAGTTTCTTTCAGATATGTTGGAAATACTAACTTCAAAAATACCAATTTTGTAGTATTTTATTTTAGCAAGTTTTATATAAATACTAACAAATTTATTTATTCTTAATCAATTATATAATACCAAATTAAAATCAACTTAGCAATTTTTAACTACATGTCAAAAATTTGACATTCATTTAGTTAGAGAGTTTCTTTCAGATATGTTTGAAATACTAACTTCAAAAATACCAATTTTGTAGTATTTTATTTTAGCAAGTTTTAAATAAATACTAAAAAATTTATTTTCGTATTCTATTATATAATCTCGAATTGAAATCGGTTGAGCTTAGCATTTTTTAAGCACATGTCAAAAATTTGACATTTTTTTTTTTGATTTAGTTAAATTTAAATCAACTTGACATGAGTGTAAGCAGATATATTTTGATATATTTATACCAAATACTTGTCTATTCAATCTTAAATCGAACTTGATGACGAGCTTTAGGAGCATAGTTTAAATGCAATTTGACATCAGCTTAAAATATGTTTTAAATACAATCTAACCTTTATATGAAGTCAAACCTTATGCAGAGTTTTAAAAGCATTAGTTAACTACAAGTCAAATTTGACAGGAGCCTTAAAGTTAAAGTTCGATTGGATTTGATATTCATTGATCAATCTATGAGGCATTAGTCAACTACATGTCAAATTTGATCTAAAGGAGTAGTAATTGATGCAGTCTATGAGGCCTTAGTTAACTACAAGTCAAATTTGACAGGACCTTTAAAGTTAAAGATCGATTGGATTTGATATTAATTGACCAATCTATGAGGCATTAGTCAACTACATGTCAAATTTGGTCTACAGCAGTAGTAATTGATGCAGTCTATGAGGCCTTAGTTAACTACATGTCAAATTTGACATGAGCTTAAAGCCTTTACCAGATATGAACTGGTTTTAAACTCTAGTAGCTGCAGTAGGTATCGCGTATCATAGCTAATTCAACGCCTAAGCAGCTTTAGTTAACAAGAAGACAAATTTGACACTGCAACTCTAAGTAATGCAGATATGATGCACATGTCAAGCGCATATGAAACGTCAGTCAGTCAATGATATGCAGCTTCGACTCACACACACACACTCTCTCTCCCTCTCTCCCGAATGACATTTCGAATTCAGGCAGTGGAAAAGTCAGTGAGTTTGAGTAAAGTCCTCGAATCGTTTGCATATTGTCGTCAAATGAGTTGCTTTCCATGCGGCCGCATGTGGCAAGCGCTGATAAAGAGCAGCTGGGGCATTCGAGCTGCACGTTGCAAACAAAACAAAAGGACTTTGCCAGCTGCAATACCCAAAAGCAAACTTATGGCAACTTATTTGCTGCTGCTTCTGCTTCCAGTTCCTCGTCCTCTTCACTTCTTGTTGTAGTTGGGACATTTGACACGTTGTCGTTCCTTAGAACAGCGTGCAGCGAGCAGCGCAAACATTAGAAATGACAACGGCAAAGCTCAAGAGAGAAAACTTCTCCTCGCACCTCTCGCCACTCGCCTCTCCCTGGCCAGACAATTTGCATCTTGTGGCAAGCACAGCTGCGCTGCCAACAACTTGGCATTTGGCCAACTCCAATTCCGATTGCAGTCAAAGTCGCTTAAAATGCTTTAAGAAATTACAGTTAATTCAGATGCTATAAATAATTATCAGCTAAAAATTAAATATGTAGCTGCATAAAATGCGAATTTTCAAACATCTGGCAACGCTGTTGCCAAAAGTGAGCTTAAATTTATATTATTTATTGCACATTTTGCATATTTTACGCTGTTCTTAAATAATTAAAAAAACTATATATAATAAATATAAAATAAAAAAAAATTATAAATAAAAAAAAAAACTAAAAATAAAATAAATTAAAATAAAAAGAGGATAATATACAAATAAATTAATAAAAATAAATAAAATTTGTATTATTTTTTACATATTTTAAGCTGTTCTTAAATAATTATAATTATAATTATAATTATAATTTAAAAAATATAAAAAATAAAATAATTAAAAAAAAAATTAATATACAAATAAATAAATAAAAAAACTAAAAATAAAATAAATTAAAATAAAAAGAGGATAATATACAAATAAATTAATAAAAATAAATAAAATTTATATTATTTTTTACATATTTTAAGCTGTTCTTAAATAATTAAAAAAACTATATACATATAATAAATATAAAATAAAAAAGAAAAAATAATGAATTTAAAAAATATAAAAAATATAATAATTAAAAAAAAATTAATATACAAATAAATAAATAATAAAAAAAAAATTAATATACAAACAAATAAATAAAAAAATAAAAAAAAAAAACAGAGCATAAAAAAGCTTTTAGAAGTATTATTTGCAAAATTAGCCAAGTAAAAATAATGCCGAATATAACTATAAAATTTATTTTAAAAAATGATTTTTTTTTAAATTTATTTAATAAATTTAGAAATGATCCAAATATAAATGAAAATAAATAATGAAATAAATATACAAAACTGAAACGCTGAAACATCTGTAATTAGCTTTATATATATATATTTATAAATATATATAAAGATATAGAGATATATATTAAACATTTAAATAACAATATTTTTATTATAAATTTTATAGTGCTTTAAATATTTAAATAACATTTAATTTTTATTTTTATTATAAATATTATAATGCTTCAACATGAAAATTTTATTTATAATACAATTATAGTGCTTTACATATTGAAATAACATTTGACTTTTATTTTTATTATAAATATTATAGTGCTTTAAGTATTTAAATAATATTTAACTTTCATTCATAATATACATAAGAGTAAAATGTAATTTGAAAAATATTTACTGCATTATTTGATGTGGTTTTTTGTTTTTATTGTAAGCGAGGCTATTACTCTGACCATGACAGTGTGCAGCAGCGCCCAGAGGCCAGCGATGCCCATTAGCAATTACCAACTAGACCAGTTCGGGCGCTAGAAACCAGTTTAATTCAAATCAGGTGCAAAAGAAAGTGAACCATTTTCATATATATAAGAAAAGCTAAATAAATATATATTCATGAAAATTGCAGTGCGACTAAGCAGCAAATGGATATATACTTATATATATATATATCTAAATTAATTATATTACTATATATATAAATCTGGTTTATAATTGCCATTAATTTTCATTGTGCACATAAATAATTTAAAAAAAGGAAGAGATAGATAGAGAGAGAGAGAGAGAGAGAGAGAGAGAGAGGGAAAAAGTAAGTGAGTAAAAAAAAGTTTCATAAAAATTTACGACTAACTGCGTTTTTGTTCGGTGATTTACCGTTAAATACTTGGTGCTGTCTGTGTGTGAAAATTCCGCTTCGATTGGAAAGTGCTCTTTTTCCCAAGCCCAAAAAAAAATACTCACACACACACACACACACACGCGCTGCCGTCGCTCGCCCGCTTTTGATAGCTGATTCGAAATGAGAGATGAAAAAAAAAAGAAGCCAAAATTAACCGCTAAGCGAGTTGCGTGAAAGAAAAGTGAAAACTGGGCGACAATTGGATTTTCCATTTCATTTCATTTCGTTACATTCCGCATCGTTTCGATACGTTAATGCATTATTATTATTTGGCATATGCCCCAATAAGCATATCAGCCACGCCCACCTGCCAGCAGCCGCCCCTGGCAACTGGCAACTGGCAGCTGGCCGCGTCGAGTGGAAATGCGGCGCTCTTAATTGGAACTGGCTGTGTGGCAGCAACTGTGGCAGCCAGCATTAACATTAATTAAGCGTTAGCGGAGCGTGCAACACGCTGCCCACTCGCCCTCCCCTGCCCCTGCCCCTCTCTGCACGCTGCCTGCCACTTTCTTTGGCTTACATATTTAGGCCCCGCCAACTCTTGGCTCAAATGCATCCCAGGCGCAAGCGAGCCGCACTTAATTGGGCGCCACAACGCTTGCAAGAGATGGGGGAATAGGAGTTGGAGTTGCAGCAGAAGAAGCACGAGTTACTGTGGGGGAGTTTGATTGAGGCAGCCACATGCAAAACAGTTAGACGTAATGGCGTCTGCCACGTCTGTGTGGCATGTAGAGTGACATCGATCGATTGAGCGCACTTGGCTGAGATCAATGCAAACAATTGAAGCAATGTCGATAGCTGTCAACGACAGCATCAAGCGTAGAGCTGCTCGATTCTCTTTCTAGGTCAGCGTCGATGAATAGCTCAGCATTATATCATAGCGAGCTGAGCCTCTATTGAATTTCTATATACTTTTGCTGACAAGCTGAAGCTTATCAAGTCAATTAACTATGTATGAGAATATAAATAAATAAATATATATATTAGATATTTGTATATGTATATATAGAATAGAGAATCTATCAGAATAGAACATATAGACTTGAAATTTATTTATTTATTTATTTATTTAGATCTAGCTTATAATTAAAATCATATGCTAGAGTTTTTTTCCTTAAGGCTATGGCCTTCAGCTCGTTCTAGTTTAGACTTGAAATTAGCGATTTAGCTTCAGTTTCTTGCAATAATTTTCTATAAACATAAAATCAGCTTTGCTTCCTGTTTGAACTTCATTAAAATTGCTACTGAAAAATCCAGATCAAATCTTCTTGGAATACATTAACTAATATGCCAAAAGTTCTGGATTCATAATCCAGTTAGAATTTGTAACTGTCGCAAAGCCAAGACTCAATAACTGCAGGAAATTGGTTTTGACTGCCAAATGGATCTCATGAAAGATTTCTTAATTTCTGCTTAACAGTAAATAGTTGGAGCTAAAGCAGAGATAGAGGTGGAGATAGGGGTAGAGCTAGATGCATGGTTTAATGTGATCTACGTTTGCGCTGATCGAGAGGCGGCGCGACGCATCGGCCAATTAGCCAAGTTAAAAGCAAAGGCAAAGAGTGAAAATGCGCTGCCCAAAAAAGAGAAATTAATTGGGCGCAAATTAAAGACAACAAAAAACGAGTAGAAGAAGAAGATCATATAATAAAGTAAGACAAACAAAAAGAAGAATACAGCGGCAGATGTTTAGACTTTATAAGCAGACAATTTACCGTTGTTGAATCGCATTTCTATTGATTCATTTGTTGTTGGCTTTTTATTTGTATTTTTTTTTTCGTGCACTCTCTTCTGCCTCTGTCTCTTTCGTTTTTTACAATTTACAGTTCTGCGCGCGATTCTGACCGCATTTTTGCGCTTGAATTCAAGCGGCCAGTGGAAGTAGCCAACTGTATCTGTATCTCAGTATCTGTATCTGCATTTTGTATCTCTTTGTCTCATTGTATCTTTGGCATGCATACAGCTGCTGGCTACTGTGCGTGTGTGTGTGTTTGTTCGCCTTTTGTTCGGGCTTGTAACTCACAAATCGATTGAAAGCAGCTCAACACAATTTCGATTTCATTTTCACCTGTTGTTTGTGTTTGCAGCGCCCACCCCCCACCACGCCCCCCATTGGCGGTAAAAGTGCGCAAATAGCCAGGCAATCATAAAAGAGAAAAAACAAACGGCTTCTTCTACCTCTGCTTCATCGTATCTGCTTTGCTTTGCTTTGCTTTTATTATGATTGTGGGCTGGTCCATTTGACTCACTCACTCACTGAGTCAACTGATTGACTGATTGATTGACTGCTCGACTGGCAGCATGATTCAAATGGCCAAATGTCGGCGAAGTGTCTTTCAGCCAAATTGCAGTGAAAGTGCGCAAAGCTGCTTTTGACTTGGCTTAATCAAAAATATTTTGAGAACTAACTCTCCAAAAATTTCTTTGTGAAATTGGACAAAATTATTTGAATAAGTTTTTATTATTGTTGCTCATGTTGAGGTATTCGTAGAGTTTATTAGCCCCAACTCTTTGACAATCAAATTTCTTTAGCTAAACAGCAGACTTGCATTTGACATTGATATGCTCTATTACAAAGCCAAGAGAAGTGAGAGATTTGTGGCGGGCAGTGCAAGACTTGCAGTTACCCAAGACTCACTGTAAAGTCTAGTTCAAGTCTCTTAATAAATCTAAGATACAATAAAAGTAAAAGTTTTCAACTTAACTAAAGTTAACTTGATTTGCTTTCAATTTAGTATCATAAAAATCTCTACGTTTCCCTTTCATTCTCTCTTTTGGTCCCTCGCCAAATTTTATGATTTTCACTTTAAAATTTATATATATATATATAGCTATATATTTCATTTATCAAATTTGAGTAGCTTTAAATTATGCCGCACAATATCATAAAACAAATTGCTTGGGCGTTAACATAATTTGCGGTGCAGATTTTCTTGTTTTTAAAGCTTTTTTTTTGGCTTTTTTTTGGCAGTGGACAATGGGGCTGTGGCCCCTGGCCTCTGCGAAGGGGGCCAGTGTGCTTCAAGCCACTCGTCGTTCACTTAATTTCAATTATGGTTTGTGGCTGCTCGGGTTAAATGCGATCTGAACCTGAATTGAGCTTTGAGGATGGGAAAATTCGGATGGGGAATTCGGTTTGGAATGAGGAATATGCCTTAAGCAGCTTAAGAGAATTGAGGCTTAGCTCTGCTTAAAGCTAATTTCTTAAAGTCTATGCTAATTCAGGCATACTTTTGTATATGCACAACTATCGATAATGATCGATATATAATATTTAATATTTATTTATCAATTACTCTTAATGATGGCTCTGCATAACAGTTAACATAGTAATTATTGCTCAAAGTACTCTCTATAAAAGCTTGCCTGCCAATCTTCAACAAATTTCCAATAAGCTCCAATATTTAACAACATAAAAGTCTATCGATAGATATACAAAAGCCAGAGTTGCAGAGCTCAACTAATTTGCGCTGCTTGCACAATAATTTTGTTCTTTTGTGGGTCGAGTTTAGATGAAACTGCAGCAAGCGTGAGAGACTGGCGAAATGCATTTCGCACTTGACATTTGTATTTGTGTTTGGCATTCGCATTCGCATTCGCATTCGTCAAGCTCTTGCAGCGAGATTTTCGCAATTGGCCAATTTCTTTTCATTAGCCGCATTCGCTTTGCCGCCCACTCACGCCAGCTCTCGCCCCAGCACTTGCCACAGCTAAGTGCCCGTTGCGAGCTTCGTGCACAGTGAAGCAAAGTGAATAGAAATCGAGACAAAGCAAAAGAGAGTTTTAGCTGAGCTAGAGAAAGGTAAACAAGTGTTACTAGATTAATATAAATTGATTTATATATATATATACTATATAAACTGAGTGTAAAAAATCTTTAGTATTTATGTTCAGCTGTGAAGCTCTTCCGCCTGATTTCGATTATTTAGAAAAGTTGATTTTAAGTGCTTTGATTTACTTGATTTTGTTATTAATATATTAATCTAATGATTTGAATTAAATGAATTACTTGAATTACATTTAAATTTTAATTTTAAAAATTTTAGAAAGAAATCTGCAGCTTGAAGCGGTTGGGTAAAGCCCAAGAGATGAAAGTTATGCATAAGCAGAAATAATATCATCAATTTATCAACTTATGTATTGCTCAAGTAGTCAACGACAGCTCGAAAGAGAAGATAAACTTAAGAGAGCTCATAGGCTCTTCTTCTAGATGCATAGCCGAGCACATGCATATGCAGAACTAGGCTCTACAAGTGTAACCTATTCGAAACCATAAATTCACTTTAGCCTCAGCAGCTTTCCCTCAAGACCTGCTGGATCGTGTCTTGACATGAAACTCTTCCCATTCTTAGCGAATCCACAAGACTTACTCATAACTCGTATTCTTAAATATCAAATAAAATATCTTTTATTCCTCCTATGTTCAAATAAATATAGCTTTTACTTCCGTTTAGATTAAGTTGCCTAAATGGTAGCGGCACGTTAAGCTGTAACTAAAAATTTGATAAATAGAAAAAAAAAATTATATATAAATTCGCTTTGAGCTATAGAGAATATCTCTATTTCTAATTATTTAAAAGTATTTGTGGAAATAGGAATTCACTATCCTTATACTTAAGCTCAAATTGAACAACTTTTGCCTTCTTCAGTAAATATTATATTTTATATATTCATTCGAATTCGAATCTAAAGTTAAGTAAAGTTGATTGCAGTCAGCTTGGCAAACTATGCTGACATACCCTGTACCTATCTGCACCTATCTGTACCTTACACTATCTGTACTTACATATATATGTATGCCATATCATATCATATCATATCCATTTAAATGTTTAATGATGTTTAATGTTGAAATGAGTTGAAATGTTTCTTTCTTGAAGTTAATTTGCCTTGAGGCTGGTCAGTTAAACGACTTCATCTGTAATCTGGCAAACGGCAATAAGATTGCGCAGCAGCAGATAGTTCCCTTTGGCTGTTTTCTAGCTGGAAAAATCTCATTAATGATAACTAGCAAATGCAAGTCTATGGATTTTGCAGCTGATAAGAGTACATACGAATATATATATCTGTGCAAAATATTCTCTTTCAATAAAAATTGATAAAAATTGTAATTAAATTTCATTGCATTTACAATAATGATGCACCACTGTGCACAGCTGGCACAAGTGTTACTTGTATCAGGCTCCATTCCAGATGTACTTATATATATATCTATTGTTTGAATATCTACTGACTGCTTCTGATTTCTTCTTCTTCATTGCAGATATAGCCGCAGCGTCCACATCATCAGCATGTGGAGCCCACAAAAAGGTCCTACACGGCTGTGGGACCTTAGACTTAGTAGCTGTATATTTATTTTACATTTAATGGTAAGTCGCATCGAGTATATATATATATAGATATATTATATATATAAGGTACTCTTTAATATTATTTTTAATAGTTCTCATAATAGTTGAGTTTTCCATACAATTCTCAAACAGAACTAGAAGCTCTCACTTCTGCATTATAATGATGCACGTAATGTTCGAGTATTAAGAATATTAACTATGATAAGATTCTAGTAGCTCATGCTGATATCAACATTCTACGACCGCTCGCAGTCAGAGAGAGAGAGAGAGCGAGAGAGGCAGAGAGAGACAGAGAGGGGTTGAGTTGTTGAACTTTATCAATACAATCAATCGTTTTCTATCTGTCTCACTCGCTCTCTCACTCTCTCACTCTCTCTCTCTCTCTCTCACTCTGGCTCTCTTATAGACTCTCACATTGTAATCACCATTAAAAGTCAAATTTTTGACCGAATTTGGTCATGCTCAACACATTGTTGTGGGCAAAGTATTGAACTGAAAGTTAAAACTGTTTTTAGTAATGCTTTTCAATGGATTTCATACTTATCAAGCGAGTAATTATTAACTGTATAGTGTTTAGGTATCAGAGTAAAATATATAATAGACTAAATATACTCTAGGAATTCTGCAATTCTTTCCCTATATTATACACATTTCCACAAATTCAATATACTCCGAATTTTCGTTTTCAATGGGTTTAGGGTAGGCGAAGTTCAGATCAAGATAGTAACGGCTTATACAATTGCTTTTGTCAATAATATATATATAAAGAATTGAAGTTATCGTTGATCGCTAGAAATCAGTTTCCCAACAAGTGCCCAGTCATATATGGTCATCTTAATTGTTTACAATTCAATCAGACATGAGAGAACTGTTGTTTGTTAATATGAAATGTTAATAGACAGATAGAGAGAGCGAAAGAGAGAGGGAATGCAGAGCGAGTGGGAGAGAAAGCGTGAAGCAGAGAGAGAGAGAGAGAGAGTGTGCTATAGACTGGGCAATATTTAATAATTATATTATATAAAATCAATTCAGTATTTGTTTATTTACTATACATGTATACCCTAGAGAGCATGTACGCACATAGGGTATATTGGCGCTCATATAAACAACAAAATGCAAACTTGGCCAACTCAAGTTCCACGCTAAACATTAAGCAATGCAAAAGTTATCGAGTAAGAAGTAAAACATTTTATTGTGAATAAAAAAAAAAAAGGTGGGGTGGGGGGAATAAATACGACTAAATTTGTTGTTTAGATATACGGTAGCTATGGTCCTTAGAACTTCTCGCCAATGGGCTTGATGGTCAGCTCGTGTATCTGAACATTTGGTGGTGTCTGGATGCAGTAGGAGATCGCATCAGCCACATCCTCAGAGCGCAGCATGGGAAAGTCAGGGATATGGGCCAATTTGCTCTTGTCAATGATTTCAGTGTCCACAGCGCCGGGACTGATGCTCTATAGAGAAAAGAGAGAGGACAAAATGTACATTAGCTGCCGTTAGATCTCTCGATCGATATCGACTTACCGTAATCTTTGTCTTGGCGCCTTTGGCGAGGAACTCTTGGCGCAGCACCTCGGTCAGGGCGGTGATGGCAAACTTGGAGGCCGGATACATGTTCAAGCTGATGTGCGGCACAATGGGCACATGATGGCCCGCAATGCTATTCACGATCACAATGTGTCCATCGTCGACCTTGCGGCGCTGCATCGACTGGAAGGCCTCACGGGTGCACCAGCTGACGCCCAGCACGTTCGTGTCGAGGACCGCGCGTAGGGCATCGCCGTTGCCCTCATCGACCAGGAACGTGTTGTTGCGCACGATGCCCGCATTGTTCACCAGCACATCGGCACCGCCCAGCTCCTTATCGATCCAGGCGAACGTCTCGATCACCTGCTGCTCCACGGCCACGTCACAGATGCGATAATAGAAGCGCTTGGCCTGATCCGCCGGCAGCTGGGCCTTCAGCTCCTGCAGCCGGTTCTCGCGCCGTGCCAGAGCCACAACGATCATGCCCTTGGCCACCAAATCTTTGGCACTAGCAGCTCCAATGCCCGAGCTGGCGCCAGTTACGACGGCTACACGATTCGACCAACGCTCCATATTGATATCGCGAATAGTTTTTGTTGATCAGCTGACGCCACAGAGCTTTCAGCGCTTTGACTGAACCTCAAAGTCTCCAAGCGCCTCGCTTTTATAGCCTAACGGCATGCATATGTGTCTGCCTATCTGCGTGCCTCTAATAATATATGTACATATCTATATGCGTTATGTTTGGCGTTACGAAAAAGTCGCGTCATGCTGATATTCTATTAAGCGCTATCCAGCCGGCATTTTGTAACCTTGAAGCGCTTTTTGTTTATTCATACAATGACGCTGCGGGTGAGAGAGAGAGAGAGAGAGAGAGACAGAGAGAGAGAGGGCCGGGGGAGAGAGAGAGATGGAGATAGAGCGAGAGATGTTTATGCTTATCAGATAATGTTCCTTACCCCACTCTCGATCTCTCTCTCAACTCATTTTGCTAACTATCTCTGTCTATCTCTCTCTCTCTTTCTAAGTGTCCCTACGATCGTTTATATTGCTTATCATTGAGATCAACACAAATTTTGCTTGAGAATGTTAGGGAAGACATATACTGAGTTATATAGGCTTTTAGCCAGGATCGATATGAAAAGTTTTGCTTTATTTCTATGGAATTATATCTATAGACATAGGTTTTGTATATCTTATCAATGAATGAACATAGAATTTATTTTATATATTTTTTTTTGTTAATTTCTTATATAGTACAATTTAGTTCTATATAATATATATTTCTATAATAATTCTTACATGATTGAGTTGTGTTTATTTTCCATAAAAACAAGCAAGAAATTATCAAAAGTCTATCATTTATATAATATTATATATATTATGATGATGCTGATATATGAGGTTCATGTTAGAGCATCAAATTGGCGACTTTCATTGTTTCATTGATTCATTTCATGTTATTAATTAAATATAATTTACATATTCATAAATATTGTTATGAATGCTCGCTCACAGAATTCCATAGAGCATATTCGGTTGCAGAACTTACAAATTTATATAATATTATATTTTATATAGTGAAACAGCAGTAGTGCTGCTAGATCAATCAACTTATTAATCTATATATATTTATATATTCTCCCTTTGACTGTCTGTAGATATGGGCGTGCATGACGCAGTCGTTGAGGCCCAAGCACAATTTATTTTTAATTCATGTTATTTATCATGCGAATTCGTTTGCTTCGGGAACTTAGGATTTGTCTTTATTATTTGTTGCGCATTTTAGTAAAATATTATTAAAATGAAATTAACTTAATCTGCATGTGAATGCTGTGCGATGCACACACACACAGGCAGAGACCTGACACTTGTACGATATGGGCTTGTGGATATACCCTGTACGCATGCTATATGGGGTATACATGCGGCATATACCAGCAGCTTTTATAGATTATAGATTATACATGTGTATTAGCTTTGTTTGCCTACTTCTTTCCCTCTCTATCTTCCGATCACTGTAGTACTCGCTCTCTCTCTCTCTCTCTCTATCTATCTCTCTATGTCACTTACCACTCTTTCCTTGACAATCTCTATTGTCCTCCTCTCTCTTTGACTCTCTCTCTCGTTGTCTTCCTTTATCTTTCTCTCTCTCGGCCCCACTCTTATCACTCTCTCACTTTAACAATCTCTTGTCCCTCTCTCTCTATCTTTATCTCTTTCTCTCTCGTTCTCTTTCTTTATCTCTATCTCTCTTGGCCCCACTATTTGTTCATCAATCTCTATTTTCCTCTCTTTTGTCTATATTTGTCTCTCTGTCTCTCTCTCTCTCCCTCTATCTCTCGTTCTTTCTTTATACTTCTCTATCTGTATTTTCTTTCCCTTTCGCTTCCTCCCTCTCTCTTTCTCTCTCCTTCTCTCTCTCTCTTTCTCTCTCCTTCACTCTCTCTTTCTCTCCTTTTCTCATAGATAACTAACTAAAGTCTTCTATTGCATAGATAAGTACTGCATATACAGGGTATTTTCTCTCTCCTTCACTCTCTCTCTCTCTCTCCCTCTCTCTCTCTCTCCTTCACTCACTCTCTCTCTCTCTCTCTTTCTCCCTCTCTCTCTCTCTTTCTCTCTTTTTCTTATAAATAACCAACTAAAGTCTTCCATAGCGTCGATAAGTACTGCTTTTACAGGGTATATCCATACCTAACATCTTTAATACGTCTTGACTTCTTGACAAGTGAAGAAGTTATTTATAAAAATTCATAAAGTGCCCCGTCGCACTATTATTTTCATATACATATACATTTGTATATAACTATATATATCTATATATATTTATCAGAGCTCTACTACATCTAAGATCTCTTATAAATATTTGAATGAAATGTTTAGGAATATGTTTTCAAATGTATTTGCAGCTCAGAGCGCAAACTGAATAATAAAACTTACTCTCGTCTGAGTGTGCCGCAGGCCAGTGTAAATCATGTTGTGCAGTGTAGCTGCGCTGCAGACAATTCGGCACCGTCTTTGGCCAGGCACAGCTGTCAGTCAGGCTGCCTACAAATGTGGGCGTGGCATGCTGCGCTGCTGCTGCTGTTGTGTGGGGATCAACTTTTACTGCAAGTGCAGCTAGAAATTCCATTAAAGCCGTTCAATTAAAGCCAAGACAAGCGACGACCACGTCTAGGAGCGCTGCTGCTGCTGCTGCTGTGGCCCGGCTCCTGGGGCAAGTATGCAAATATAGGCAGAGACTAGAGAGGAGGCAGCTGGTGCTGTTGCTGGAATTTGCTTTCTCAATGCGAAGCGGAAACTTGGCTTGCTGCATTTCGTTTTTATTGGCAACATGTTTGGCGGGATGTAATTAAAAATAAATATATGTATGCCATATGGATCGAATATGAATAACAATAAATCGGTTCATTTGCAAGGCCGTCATGGAGTGGGGCAGGGGTTAACGCCCTCGACAAAAATAGAGAAAAAGAAAAACACTCTGGCAACGCTGGCAACTCTATGTATGCACACAGCGCACGGACTCTCAACAGACTCTCAAATGCCATGCCAAAAGCATTCCAGTTCCAGTTGCAAGTGGCTCGTTGCAAGTTACCTGTTGCGAGCAGGTGGCAGCCGCAACAGGTGTCAAGTTTTGCCAGTGGGAATCGCGTTAATTAGAAATTATAACGGTCTACATATCTGGTTGTCAGTCTCATCAGTTAAGATCTACAAATGCACGAACACAGAAAACTGCTCAAAAAAAAACAGGGAAGAGAAGGGGAGCGCAGAGAAGCAGAAGCAAAAGATGTAGAAAATAATAATAATAATAAATTACACACAGAAAAGTCAATTAACTGTTGCAGAGCTATTTTTAAGGCTTTGATAACAATTCTCACACTTGGCCAAATGTGTAGCAAAGCGAAACCAGTTAAGAAATAACTTAAACATCTGGCTAACTATCAACTGGGCTCTCAGCTGCAAGCTGAGCACGGCTTGTAAATACCACAAAAGTTTTGGACTCTAGTAAGTTCTAGAGACTAAGCTAGTTTGATATGCTAACAGTTATGCTGTTCATTTGAGATGACTCTAGGAGCTGCTCTGTGAAGAGGCTTAAGAAGATTCCTTCAGAATGCATTTTGATTCTTGTAAGCTGAAAGCTTTGGGGATTTAAGTTACAATGAGCATGAAAACTACTTTGCAAGGCGGATTTCTCTCTCTGTCAGTCTCTCTCTCACTCTCTCAGTCTCGCTCTCTTTCCTTCTTCACTATTTCATTGAAAAGATAGATGTTAGTTCTAGGAATTCTATACTCCATTAGAGAAGATGATGAAGAAGAAATATAAAATATGTAAACCTAACTTATTAGCTAAGTATATTTTAACATGCACTTTAACATGCACTGTAAGCTCTATTTTGAGCCACACTCTATCAATGTTAATCAGTTGAGTTAGCTAACTGATCAAACATCATTTTTAGCTGTCAGTTAAATCATCAACAACTGAGGCTCTTGTTAGCCCCAGGCCAGAGATAAACAACTATTGTTAATCTTTACACAATCTCTCTCTCTCTCACTCTCACTTTATTGCTTTCTCTCTCCATTTGCAGTTTAGTTTAGTCATAGCTGGTAATGAACTGTGGCCCATGGAGCGGCCAGATGGTATGCCAAACATAGTTTCACTGGAGGTCATGTGCGGTAAGGATCACATGGATGTCCATTTGACGTTCTCCAATCCCTTCGAAGGCATTGTCAGCTCCAAAGGTGCGTAGATCCTGCTTTAAATGAAAACAGCTTTGATTTGATTTGCTATCCCATTTATTTTGAGCAGGACAACATAGTGATCCACGTTGTGTGTATGTGCCACCGTCGACGGGCAAGACGTTCTTCTCGTTCCGCATCTCGTACTCACGCTGCGGCACCAAGCCGGATCTCAATGGCCAATTCTATGAGAATACGGTAAGTGGAACAATGCCTCAGATTGAATGCAGCAAGTTGGGGAAGAGCTATGGGAAAGCGAACTGGAAGGGAGAATCAAAAGTGATCTGAGATGATCGTGCAAAGGGAATGATCACTGATTGATCAATAATCAAATACCTTAAGATCATGAAGTGTAGAATAGAAGGATCAGGCTACTACAATATGTCATATCATATGGATCACATAAGAGAAGCGATGTAGCGAGTGATCATTAGATAGGCATACAACGAATTGATCACTAGTTTCATTGCTATACGAGACAGAGTTTGACATACTGACATAAAAAAAAGAAATGCACCCAGCAAAAAGTTGAACAGAGGGCGAACCAAAAGGGATCTTGAATAGTGAATGGCGATCAGCAAACACAGCTCCTTAATGAATATTCCCATGGAGCCCAAAAGTGAATGATCGCACAGATAGCGTACGATCCATATGCCAAAACAAACCCATGGGAGCATTGATCATTGAGCTGAGCCACATAACCGATCAGCGATCAGCGATCGCTAAACTTCGAGCGCTTTCCCACGTCCCCTACGTGCTGGGCATTCACCTGCTCGGGGGCCCTGGCACTTGGGCCCATTTACTTAACCCACTAAATCGCTAACCGCTAAATGGCATATTGTGACCGCAGGTAGTCGTGCAGTATGACAAGGATCTGCTGGAGGTTTGGGACGAGGCGAAGCGCTTGCGCTGCGAGTGGTTCAACGACTATGAGAAGACCGCCTCCAAGCCCCCAATGGTAATTGCCGATTTGGATGTAATACAGCTTGACTTTCGCGGTAAGTAGCGTGGGCCCTTGGCCGTTTCTTTTCTCTTCTCTTCTCTTCTTTTTTTCTCTGCGCTTTTCTGTGTGTTTTTCTTCTCAGTGAAATGTGGCTAAGAAGGGTATAACAATTTGACAATAATTTATGTGACAGGCTAAGGCAGAGCTGCGAACTTTGTGTGTGTATGATTTGCTATGCAGTTCATTCGATATGGCTATCAAATTTGGATAATATCGATAAATATCGATTTCAAATATTGAAATAAAAACGGCAACTTTTTAAGTTTAAAAAAATATATATTTAATATTTACAAAATTCGTATATTCTTGCATAAAGAAAATATTTATCCGATGTCTAAAATCTGAAGTCGATAAATATTGTAAAAAAAATTAAATTAAATAAATCAATGAAGCTGAAGTTTAAGGCAATATATTAGAGATTATATATAACAGTAAATTTTGAACGACGAAAACTCTATTAGCAATATATATTTCTTATGATATATAATCGATAAATATCGATGTATAATCGATAAATATCGATCACAGAAACATTGATCAGCGAAAGCAAATTTATTTAAGATTTTCCTATATGGTATACAAGCTCAAAGATCTTTAGCACTCTTATATATAGGAGCTCTAACAAATGAGATCACTATCATGACATTACAGGGTATCTGTGCGTCATGCACTGTCGCCTGTGCTTTTCTTTTTCAATTAGGTGACCCAAAAAATCACAAACATAATAAGTATATAACATTTTCTGTTGTTCCTTTTTGCGCAGGCGATAATGTTGATTGCTGGATGGAGATACAGCATGGCAAGGGACCCTGGGCGCCGCCGGTGAGTGGAATAGTGCCGCTAGGATCAACGCTCACCCTGGTCGTGGCCATCAATGACTATCGCGGTAAGTGCGCCATTCCATCAATCAGTCAATCAATTGACCAAGCTCTTTCTCTCTCTCTCTCCCTTCATGCTTCTGCAGGTGAATTCGATATGCGGGTCAAGTCTTGCGTCGCCTCGGACGGATCGGGACATGTGATCAATTTGTCGGACGAGTTTGGCTGCGTGCTGCGTCCCAAGATGATTTCACGCTTCCTCAAGGCGCGAGCGCCCGATGAGCGTGCTACGGTCATTACGTATGCCTTCTTCCATGCCTTCAAGTTTCCGGATGCGCTGAGCGTGCACATCAAGTGCAAGGTGGAGATCTGCCGGCACGGCTGCCTGGATCACTGCCAGAACACGGTAGGCGGCGATGGACTGGGCCCGGCCATTAGCAATGCGCACGAGCGCAAGGATGTGCACATCGGGGATGCGATGGGCAGCAGCAGCAACAATGATCTGCACAGGGATCTGGCCATGCCGCCAGCTGGCATGGGCCATGGCTCGCAGAGTCAGATACATCATGGCCTGGGCATAGGCTCGTCGACGGGCATGGATCATGATATCTTCTACGATGACATCATACACGATCACAAGCAGAACATGGGCGGACCTAGCCCCGATATGTACGAGGAGAAGAGCGGAAATCTCCAGCCACGGCCCGTGCATGAGGATCCCGATGAGGAGGTCGATCTGTCGGATTTGTTTGGCGACGACGATCTGACCGGCATGGATGGCGAGGGCGAACGTTATTTGGGCTTGAAGAAGAGCGGCAAATTCCCGCACGGACCACGCCAGCTGGAGGCGCAGAAGCGCATGGGCGTGCCCATGGCCGGACCACGCTCACTGGAGCCCAAATCGGATCTGGACGATGTGCCGCGTCCCGTTTACCGGCCGCAAGCCGAGGCGCTGAAGCAGCCACGCGAGGATCATATCGATCTGGATGAACCGAATGCCAACAGCACCGCAGACTCCACTACGACGGATTCGCCGTCAGACAATCAACGACGTCGCCGGCGTCGTCGATCGCTGGTCATATCCGATCGCAAGGTGCGCAGCGCCGATGTCGGCGTCAGCGGCCTGTACGATGTCATCTCCGAGGCGGATCTAGCCTTTTCACCAGACTCCAAGCAGGAGGCGGTGACCGTCTTCCAGGGCAAGATCAGCGAAGAGGTCGTCTATGGCATCTGTATGCCGGTGCCGGGCTTCAGCATACTCTTCATCGTGGTCATCTCGGCGACCATTGTCTCAGCGCTGATTGCCGGCTCGCTGCTCTATCGCTATCAGCTGCAGAAGGAGGCGCTTGAAAAGCACACACCCATGCCGGTGCCGGGCACCCTGGCCTCCTGGATGACGTTGCGACTCTTCCGCTTGCGACATCTGCAGCAGCAGCAGCAGCAGCAACAACAGCAGCAGCAACAGCAGCAGCAGCAACCGTTGCCCACTCCAGTTGCTGGCCATGAAACGGTGCAGTGAGCCGATTGCGTTCAGCTCCCTTACTTACCTCCCCAATTGCCCCCCTTTCCTGCCTATGCCCTAGATCGTATTCCTCAACGTAATTAATTAATTTTTTTTTTTTTTAATTTTTTTTTGTGTAAACACAAAGAAAAATGTCCAATTGACTGGCAGGCTTTGCACCTGCGCCTAATTCGAATTCCAATTCAGCACACTTAGAAGAAATTAAGAGAGTGAGAGAGAGAGTAGCCAGAACTGTAGCAAAAAGAAACAAAATGGAATGGAACAAGCTATTGATAGCAGTCGTAAGCTTGTTACGTGCCCACAGAAAGAGAAAGAATTTGCACATACATTCAGTTGTTAGTTCAAAGCACGAAGAAACGATATGGAATGGAACATGCTCTTATCACAAATTACAGTGATTTACGCATTCATTTAAATAAGTTACTTTGGAGCACATGAAACACATGGAATGTGATGAAAACGAATGGAATGAAACTTGCATGCATTCAATATGTCATTTTGAAACGTAGGAAAACAAAGTGAAGATGCACTCATTGAATATCCAATCAGCAGAATGAAATGGAACAGAGAGAGAGGGAGAGAGAGAGAGAGAGAGAGAGAGAGAGAGAGACGACAGATAACTCGCAGAGCGGAACGAAATGAAGAGAAACAAAGCGTTCACATGAGTTAGTTAGCTAAAATTCAACTACGACAGAATTCGAATGGAATGAGACAGGCTATAGAAACAATTTGGAATGAAACACTCGACGCTCTGCTCCGCTGCATTCAATGTTTTGCTCTTCAACACACAAACATAAATTATTTTTTTTTTTTGGTGCTGCATAAAATATTTATTTATTTATGTGTATTTTTTATTGGGTGCATTTAGTCGTAAAATTTGCAATAACAATGAAAACAATGAAAACGAAACACAAATAACAATCGAGTTCTTTGTACTTCAAAATAGATGAACGCACATGCTTAATGTTAGGGGACACTTATTTATTTATTTAACTCATCTTAACTGTATAAGAGTCTAATCTATATCTTACTTTATGTTAAACCATTGAGAGAATTGCGTAAAATTTGTGAAACAATTCCAAAATTATTTCAAATTTCAGTCAATTTGGCAAATTTTATGCGAACAACAACAAAAAATCTTAGTTGAAATTTTACGAAACCTATTTATTTTCATATACATCGAAATTCACATAGAGCAGTTATAGGGCATACGTATGATCCATATATCACTTTATATATCGATCTACTTCTCGGCCTATTCTTCATTAATTTGATTCCAAAATTCCGTATAGCTGATCTATGTGAATTTGGCGTTATGTATTTATTAACTATTTAAACGGCTAGAAAATTATTATTAGAGAAATGGAATAAAGAAAATAAAAAAAAAATATATATAAAAAAATAAAAATAAATAGACAATAAAAAAATAATAATAACAACAAAGCAAATCGGTTGTCAAGGCCAAATAATTTATACAATCTTTATAAAAATAAATTTTTTTTATTAATACTCGTAAAGCTAAAGAGAAGAACAGAACAAAAATCGGAAAATTGTAATGAACTAAATCGAAAATATAATAAATAATAGCTAAGATTAAATATACTATAAATATGAAAAATCAAGGCGTGTTTTTATATCAATTTTGCAGCTCTTCGAAAATAATATTTATCCATCGTTGATGAGAATCTGGATATACATATATGCCGATTATATCTAGTATCTGAATTGGTTTCTATTCACCTTTCTATATTTCTGTTTATGTATTTATTACAGCCTTTTATCGTTCGGCATCTTGGTTTTTATCGATGTATACTTCATTTGTCGATTAACCTATCGGTATTTCCCTTTCATATTTCGATAGATTTGAAGATCAGCATTTATACTTAAGTGAATTATGAATTTGTGGGGGCAAGCATTGTCAGTGCATAGAAACCTGAGCTTTCAGAGAGAAGAAGGTCCCCAAAGTGAAGAAGTTGAGCGAGCACTGGGTTTGCTTGGACACTTGCCTCATAAGTTAAAAAGAATTACCTCTGAGAGAGAGAGAGAGAGAGAGAGAGGTAGATATACAATAGAAAGCTGAACTCAGAAATTGAATAGGGTAAGGAATCTCCGGATATCTCATAAGTTCCTTAATAGGAGATATCTTTTAATCTCAGCTTATCGATAAAGAATCTAAGAAAAAAGGAAAATAAATAAATATTTAAAATCTTCAATTTTGTTTTGTATAATTGTCGTTTATTGGTCTTGCTCGTATATAGATGCAAAGCTGTATTTGTAATTCGTACATTTCGTAAGTAAGTAAATAGATAATTTGATATGAAGGTTATGTAAGTGCTCGTACACTCCGGCATTTGTGATATTTAGCTAAGGAATTCGATTAGATTTGTAATATATTTATTTTATTTTTTTTTTATGTTTTTATTTTTTTGTTATTGATGATTTATTGAACATTTTTGTTAGCTTAGTTTCCTTCTCTACAATTAAAGTAAAAGTAAAAAAAAAAAAAATACTCATCATAAACAAATTGGGTTAGATGTGGGTGACAACTAGATGGTACGATAAATCAATAGATAAATCAATAAATAAATTCAATAAATAAATCAATAAATAAGTATATAAATATAAATATATTTTAAATTAACAAGATGCAATCAAGGATCGAAGGATCAACGGATCTATGGAGTCAAAAAATCGAATCGAAGTTCGCAGCTTAGACTAAGTTTAAAGCACTTAAAATATTTAGTGACTAATTGAAATACACACACACACACGCACGCACGCACACATGTGTGTGGGTGTATAAGTTTGTGTGTGTGTGTATATATATAGGTATAAGTATATTGTAAGCATAAATGTTAAGAATAGTCCTAGAGAGAGTATGCTAATGTTAAAGTTAACAGCGAGCAGTCTACATAAGTGCAGCTGCTGTTAACTGTAAACGAAACAAGTTGATTCGGTAAGAGAGACAGAATGAGAGTAAGATAGAGAGAGAGAGAGAGAGAGAGTGAGTGAGGAAGAGAGAGAGAGTATTGCCAGATTGGGCATAAATATTTGAACTGTGAGCATTGGCTTAGCACCGATTTAAAATAGAACCTAGGCTTAAACTAGAGCATATATTTTAAATTGTGTTTTTGTTTCTTTAATTGACTACCACCAAGAAAAAGAAAGAAAAAGAGAGAGTGAGAGGAGAGAGAGGAGTATAGACTGAGCCAGTAATAGTTCAAGAGAGAGAGAGAGAGAGAGAGATAGAGACATCTGGGCGTGAACCCAGTTAACGGCATTATGTAATTATTGTTATTTAACTAATGCATTTGACAATTAGCTAATTCCATGGCCTAAACTAGTACAATCTGTAAGGATTTTGGATTGATTTGTATGCACGTAACTGTGTGTGTGTGTGGGGTAATATACGAAACATTCGTTTCGCTCATGAGAGCGATCGCTTCTTGGAGAGCGTGCCCGCCAGTGCCTCAGCCGGCGATGGCAAGTGGATGACGGGCAGTGGGCCGGCGGCCAGCTGTGGATTCGTAAAGGCGACGGCACGCTCCTTGGCCGCGAAGCTGGAGAAGGGTCGCAGTCGTACGTACAGCACGGCGGAGATTAGGCACGATGTCACCAATATGCCAAGCAGCACAATTAGCGTAATGGCAAAGCCCGGCGTAGTCATGCAAATGAGTCCCTCCTCGCGCAGCGGAAAGACCATTGTCTGGGGCAAGGTAGTGCTGCTGTTGTTGGCGCCACCGGCAGCCGCCTGTTCGTCAATGGCAAAGGTCAGATCGCCCGAGGACACCACCTTGATGATACGATTGAGACCCACTTGCTCCGTGGACTCGGCAACGGCTCGAGCACGTCTCTGGACGCGTCGCTCATCACGTCGCTTGCCAATCGCACTGGCCACATGATACGCATCGCCATGAAGCTGAGGTGGGGGTCCGTACTGGGACTCGGGTCCCACCTGCAAATGATGAACGTCCTGTAGATTGGTCTCGGCACTGCACTGGTCCGGGCAATGGTAGCGACAGATCTGTATGGTGCACTGGAAGTGCACCTCCATGGAATCCGGAAACTTGAAGGCCTGGAAGTGAGCGTACGACAGCACCGAGGCTGAAGCACCAAAGTTCTTGATCTTGGTGAAGCGAGACATGAGCTTGGGCCGCGTGACACAGCCACGTTGATCCACCAGCTGGATGGGCGCCCGTTTGCCATCGTGGGCCACACAGTTGCGCACCAGCATATCGAACTTGGAGTCGTCGTCCTTGATGGCCAACACCATGGTCATGGTCTGTCCGATTTTCACGAGTCCCGACACCTCCGACGCCCATGGACCCTTGCCCACCTGAATTTGCATCCAGCAGCCGACATTGTCGCCAGCGAAATCGGCACGCACCACATCCAACATGTCCACCGGGAAGGGCCGGAAGGTGACGCTCTTCTCGTACTGATCGTGCCAGGTGCAGCGCAGCTTGCGCGCCTGATCCCACACCTCCTGCACCTGCGGATCGTACTGGATGACAATGATGTTCTCGAAGTAGGTGCCAGCGCCGGCGCTGCCGGCAGCATCGTGACCATAGCCTTGATTGTAGTTGTCCGTGTTGCCAGCCGTGCCGCATTCATGGAGTCCAATGTCGAAGCTGGCCGAGCTGCGACCCAGGCCAGAGGGCAGGTGCACGCAGTTGATGTTGCTGTAGTGTCCCTTGGAGAAGACGATGCCATTGAAGGGCTTGTCGAATTGCACAAACACCTTCATGCCGTTCTTCTCGCACTTCACGTCCAGCGAGACGATCTTGGGCATGTCCTGGATGGGCGAGGCCCAGATCTCGTTGTTGCTGGAGGCGCCCACGCTCAGATCGGCCAGCGATGGCACCTGCTGCACCTGCACCTGTTGCACCTGCGGCTGCGAGGGGGGCAGTGCCAGCGGACGCTGCGGTGCCGGCGGCGGTGGTCCCTTGTAGAACTGTGCGCCCGGCGGCGGTGGTGGTCCGAAGGGCTGGCCAAAGCTCATCGGGATGTTCTGATGATTGTTGCCTAAGGAGCGAAAGGGGTTTAGCTTGGGGCTCAATGGGAATTGCCTTAGGGCTAGAACTTACTTCGTGCCGGGCCCAGGCCGAGGCTTAGGCTGAGTCCAGGTGGCGCCTGTGGCAGACCATTGTGGGGGTAATGCACTTGAACCTTGGGCATGGAAACGGATTGCTGTTGTTGTTGGAGTTGCTGATGTTGCTGCTGCTGCTGCTGCTGCAGTTGCTGTTGCTGCTGCTGCTGTTGCTGCTGCTGCTGCTGTTGTTGCTGCTGCTGCTGCTGTTGCTGCTGTTGCTGCTGCTGCTGTTGCTGTTGCAATTCCTGTTCCGATTCGAGCGCCATTTGATCCACCTCATTGTCTTGCTCGCTCAGGCCCAGGGAGATCTCATCGTTGCCGCCGCCGCCAGCGATTGCCTTCACCACCTCGACCTCATCCGCGCGCATCAAGGCGAGCTGCACAAAACAAACAGGAAAATGGGTCACAAGAGCAGCCAAGAGAGAGCAGAGAGGAGAGAGGAGAGAGGAGAGCAGGGAGTTGTAGTCGCAGAAGAAGCAACAATGTTGTTTGCTTTAATGAGCTGCCACACAGACATGGAGACTCGCGTCTCGGCAAGAATTTCAACTAAGTACAATGGGAGCAGAGTCACATGTCGCATGCCAATTGCCAATTGGCAACTGTTGTTGGCGAATGGCAGATGCGACTAGCGATTCAATTGCATAAGGAAAGCCAACAACAACAAGAACAACAACAACAATGACAAGCAACAAAAGAAAAGTGCGCCAAGTGTAACAAATTTCACTTTTTGTATTTTTTTTTCCTTTGCTTCTTTCTTCTTATTAGCCATCTCCAGCGACCCAATTGGCACCGGCAAATCCGTCTTGGCCAAAAACGATGTCAAGGCTAGAAAACGGGAACCGGATGAGCCGAGCTCGCAATTTTCAAATAGTTTTGCACAGCACACAGCCATCATAAGCCATCTGGGCTTAGCCGACTCTCGCGAGTGCCGCTAATTACTCAGCGCGAATCAGTCAGAAATTCTGCTGGCAAATCTATTCTATTCTATGGTGAAGCCATCAGCCAACTAGTACTATATACTATATAGGGCAGGCATAGTTGCAACGATATTATTTAGATATTCATGGCATTGTGGAAAGGAAATTTTATACTAATTATGGCCAAAGACCAAGATTATTGCCTCAACTGCAGAAATCTGTGTCAAATCGTGTTGCAGGAACTGAAATCTTAAGTAATATTGAGAGATATCAAAGTAGTATTACTGGCATAGGAAATTTCATACAAATTGTTTGTCTATTTAGTTAATAAATACACAAATAAATCGTAAAATGATTATGATATTCAGTTAAAAAAATTCCGTACAAATTTCTCAATTTCTTTCAATTTAATGTTCATAAAATTCAGTTAAAAAATTTTCCTACAAATTTCTCAATTTCTTGTAATTTAAATATTAATTTTATAAATTAATTTCAGTTAAATAATGTTCTTAAAAATTTCTCAATTTCTTTTAAATTTCTTTTTAAATTTAAGCTAACATATTTATAAAAATTCAGTTTGAAATTTTTCTTAAAAGTTTCATAAAATTCTGATTGAAAATGTACTCTAAGCTTTTCAATTTAATTTTTTTTTTTTCAAATATTTTGTTTTTTTTTTTAATTCTTAAAATTGAAAGTTCTGCATTTATTTAATATTTTCAAAACATTTTTTTTATAACTTTTAAGTTTGAAAATTCTTCATTTATTTAGAGTTTTCGAGATTTTTTTTTTTTTATTTAAATACTAAAATAAATAAATAATAAAATAGAAATACATTTTCAATTTTTATTAAAAGTTTCATAAAATTCTGATTGAAAATGTATTCTAAGCTTTTCAATTTTTTTTCTTATTATTTTTTTTTTCAATTTTTTTATTATTTTTTTTTTTTTTTCATTAATTTAAAATTTTCAAAAGATTTATTTTTTAGAATTTTTAAGATTGAAAATTCTTCATTTATTTGAAGTTTTCGAGATTTTTTTTAATGAATTTAAAAAAATTACTGAAAATAAATATATAATAAAAAAGAAATACATTTTCAGTATTCTTAGTTTTGTAGTTTTGCATAAATCAACAACAAAAATAAATAAGTAAATAAAAATATAAATTTCATAAAATTCTGTTGCCTTAAAATTTTCTCAATTTCAGTTTGAAAATATACTTAAATTGTTCTGAATTATTTTAAGTTTTTTTTTAATTCTAAAATCTCTCTATTTTTTTTTTTTTTTTTAATTTTCTATATATACATAAAATTTTTTCTTTAAATAAAATAAAGTAAATAAATTAAAAAAAAAAATTGAGTTTAAATTAGCCAGGTTCTCAATATTATTTTAAAATTTTTGTAACAGAAAAATAAATAAATATGCAAATAATTTGAAATTCAGCTCAAAAATGTACTCAATTTGTTTCTAGAATTTTCAAAACTGAAATTTAAATTTGATATAAACATGAATTTTCCTTTCAGATAGTCAAGTGAATTAATGCGGACATAGAGAGAGTGGGTGAGAGAGCGAGAGATAGAGAGAGAGATAGAGATAGATAGACAGGTGGCAGACGAGACGGTCTATGTGGCCAGCTGCCAGCCCAGAGCCAAGCATTTTCTTTGGTCCAAACTGTGCAGCGGGCCCAAAACAACTTTCACCCGGCCGCGGCCGCAGCCGCAGCCACAACCACAGCCGCAGCCGCAGCGCACAGCTTCCAATGGGGATGTCACATAATCAGCGCGACGTGGCATCCTGTGCCAATCCTGTTTAAGGTAGAAAGTGATGATGCCCATGCGGCAGACGACACACACACAAACACATACACTGAGATAAATTGGCAAACGAGTTCCCAAAACAAATTCTAAAAATATAAAAAAAAAAAAGAAGATTTTTGCATGCCAAGTCCGCAGCTTGGACGTGATTTGGAGCACTCCATGGGCGATGGCTATGAATAACAAGGAGGAAGAGCAGTGCTGGATGTAGCGAGGGGCGATGGGGCGATGGGGGGGAGTCTCAGCTAACATTTCGCTTTTATAGATTTGGAGATGCGCGTGAGCCGGTTCCGAAATGCGCTAGAACGATGCGCAGAGGCGGCGCTGGTGTTGCCAGCGGAAAGGGGTGAGGGTGAGCTTTGCTAGCGCCTGCGTTAATAGAAATGTGTGCCAAGTTTTCCATTTTGGCGACGGGCAATGCGCAAAATGCCCAGTGACAATAACAACAACAGCTAAAAGTCGTGAGCAGCTGCTGTTGCTGCTGCTGCTGCTAATGCGACAGCTAATGATGCGGCAGCCGGAGCTGAAGACGGAACCAAAGCCAAAACCAAAGCCAACGCCAGAGCCAGAGCCAGAGCCAATGCCGGCTGTTGTTGTTAATCTTGACCTCGACCAATGCTGAAATGTCGAGTTTTGCTGTCTGGCTCCGGGTTCGAATCGCAGTCTGGCTGAGCGAGAGAAAGTAAATGTGAAAAAGTCGCAGCAGCAGCCGAAGCAGCAGCAGCTCCTCTTGTCCAGAGTATGCGAAAATCTTTTGTCTATTTTTTTTTTTGGTTTTTCTTCTATTTTGTTTTTTATTTTTTGGCAGCAGACAAAAGCCTGGACAAGATCTGGCCGATGGTTCAAAGTTGAACGCAACGAGGCTGGGAAAAATGAAAATTTAGAAGAAGAAAAAAATCCAATGCGCAACGAAAGGGAAGAGTTTTCTTTTGTTGTTGTGGAAGCAGTCGTGCCAAAGGAAAGGGAAATCAGCGCTGAGTCCGTGCTTCAATTGTGTCATAGGCAAGACGAGGAATGAACGGAATGAGCAGCAGGGAATGTTGACTGAGAGATGTGGAGTGGAGCGAGAGAGTGGAGAGAAGTGAGGTGTGTGGGGAAAGAGGAATGGGAAAGAGCAGTGGTCAAGGCGCAGCAGGAAGCAGGGAACGATGAATAGGGGAATAGAACATGAGAAGGGATTTAAGAAATGTAAGAGAGGGAGAGAGAGAGAGAGAGAGAGGAATGGAGGGAGAGAGAGATATAGACAGACATGTGGATAGTTGTGTGAGCAAGGAACGAACGAGAAACGGGAAATGAGGAAACTGGAATTGTGAGGAACAGTGAGAAAGGAGATGTGGACAACTTAGAACTGCAAATGAGAAACTCCAATTGAGAACTTATCATGAGGAATGTGGAAAATTGTGTAATGAGTAACAAGAAATGAAGAATGAGAAGCGAGAAATGTGAATGAAGGAATAAGTCATAAGAAAGTATGAACATGAAATGGGAAGTGAGCAACATAGAGAGACGCATGAGGCCAAGTTATGAATTAGCAGAAGAAAAGCAGAAATGAGGAGCTGCTAAAGTTGCTCAAGGAATGAGCCGAATCTGAAGCTTGGACTAATGAATCAGGAATGTGGAGCAAAGGTACAGAATTGGGCAATAAGAAACAAAGGGATGGGGAGCTTGCCAAGGTGATAGGGATGACGATAATAATGAGAGAGGAAACGCTCAACAAGAAAAGAGCAAGGTAAAACTAATGTAAAGGTATAAGCTTTACATTCCCTTAACATTAGCTTTACATTGCTTGGAATGTTGACTAAACATATATTGAATACAGGTCTTATCTAAAGTTCCTCTTTACATATATAATGGGGAACTTATCATGATGAGCTTACTAGGCAAATAGGTTCCATTGTCTATATATATGTATATATGAATACTTTGTTTTGATACTCTGTTACCAAAGGGAAAATACTGTATATTGATATTGATTTTATTTTGTACTTATAAAACGTGTAATAATATAATATTATTATTTTTCTTCTCTTCTTCTTCTCAACATTTCTAATTCTTTAATTCTTCTTCTCTCTAAATAGTTCTAAAAGCACTTATAATATATATCTATATATTCAGGGCTACAAATATATTTCATGATATATATTTATATATTTATATATATATATTTATTTAAGTATATTTATCAAAATCGATGCTTCCTAAGCGCATAGCTGCTTCATATATAATTCCCATATAGAATCGATAAATTTATATGCATGAAATTTTAAGCCATCAAAATCCCAATCGGATTACTATATTTTATGCAAGTGGAAGAGACAATGCATGGCTATCTTGAGATCTCTGAAGCTACTTAAAAGCGTGTTAAGTTGCAAAACTCTTTCACTTTGCACGCAAATGCGCTGATCGATAATTATCGAAATTGCAAATTGTTGTTGTTGTTTGGCTTCAATCGAGAAAAGAAGCTTACGCTGTTGTTTGTTATTGTTGTTAGTGTTGCTGTTGTTGTTATTGCTCACCTGCAGTGAAAGGAAGATGATAAGCGGCAGCCAAATCTTTTTGATCCCCAGACGTTGTCGACAGCTATGGCAGCGCATTTGTTGTTGTTGTTGTTGTCGCTTTAGTTGTTGCTGCTGTTGCATTGAGTTATTTGGCTTTTGCTGCTGCTGCTGCTGCTGCTGCTGTTGCTGTTGCTGTGAGTGTTGCTGTTGTCGCTGCATGTTGTTGCTAGCTGGCACGTTGTTTATTATTGTTGTTGCTGTTTGTTGTTGCTGTTATCGTTGTTGTTAATGTGCATAAATTGCAATTAATACGTTATTTTTGCTGTCATGTGCGCGCTTTTGGCTGCTATTGCTGTCGTTGCCTGCAATATATTGTTGTTGTTGGAAAGCAAATGAAATCAAATGTGACAAGCAGTTAGAAATATAGAAACAGCAGCAGCAGCAGCAGCAGCAGACACCGCGGCAACAGTTGTTGAGACACTAGAAAGTGTTTACTTTGTTGCTTTTCACATGTTGCTGTTGCTGTGTATGTTGCTGCTGCTGCTGCTGCTGCGTGTGTGTGTTGTTGCTAGCATCATTATTTGATTATTGGCATTTTCGCTTTCAGCTGAGGCTTTGTCTGTTAATTATCAATTTATTGCTATTAATTTCGCAGCTGGAAATGCCGCCGCATGGCTGATTGACTGATTGACTGATTGACTGATTGATTGACTGATTCGTTTGATTGATTTGACATTTATTCATTGATTCATAACGATTTCTCCTCTGACTCCCCAGCACTCTCACTTGCAGCCAGATACTTACTGACCAACTGCCCAGCTGCCACGCCCTTTCAATTGAAAGACCAAAAACGAATTGAAAACCAAAAAAAAGATGAAGAAGTAGAAGCAGAAAAAGACAACAACAAAATACATTAAACAGCGACAAGTGACAGACTGCAAGCTGAGAAAAAATGAGAAGAAGAAGCAGCAGCAGCAGCAGCAGCGGCTTTTTTTTTTCTTCTTTTTAATGACAACTTATTCACCTGGTCAGGTGGCTGGCTGGAGGTGAAATGTGTTAATAATGTGTTCCATCAGCCAAGTGGGTCAACGTCAACAGGCCCAAGACAAATACGAGTCGAGCAATTAGAAAACTCAAGACTGACAAACTGCAAAACTCGAAACTGAAGACTCTAGAGTGAAGACTGAAGACTGGCGACTGGAGACTGAAGACAGGCTACTTTCAGTAGACCAGAAATAAGTGGCAGTTAGTCCAAGTGAAAGAGAGAGGACGAGCAGGGTGGACAGACAGACTGACAGAGAGAGAGAGAGAGAGAGAGAGAGAGAGAGAGAGAGAGAGTGAAGCTAGGGCAGAGCCATAAAGATGCATAAACATAACCAACGAGAATGTCATAAATTGGTTAGCTAAAAGCAGACAGAGATCTAATTTTAGATAGTTCTTAAAAAAGAGAAGTGAAAATGACAAATGCCATGATCAATCATAGTAGCTAATCATCATATCATATGTGTATCATATATCACAGAATGTATATCGCTTACATACAAATTCTTCTTCATTTTCTTTATTATACATTTATCTTTTACAAAAATATATATTTCTCTGTTATCGAGTGTCTCAAAATACCTAGAGGAAATCATTTATTTCATATACATATGTCTTCTAGCATATCATGGATCCTAAGGTTCAAAGTGAAAGAAAGCACAGACAAGCATAGAAATTGTATATATATTAGGTAAAAATATATATTTAAACAAATTTATAAACATTCTTATATTGTCCATACCTAACTAATGAATAGAGATCAGAAGTCTTCGAAATGAATATTATTTAAGAACAAATGGAAAGAAAGATATTGACTTGAGAGACTGATATAATGACTTTATACTTTATACATATCTATTCAAAACTCAAAGAATTTATGCCAATTTATTAAGTTCTAGATGTATTAATATATAGTAATAATATCTGATTGATGTCAAATCGAAAGAGTCAATCAAAAGAAAGAATCTAACGAATAAGAATTTATGTCCACAAAAGTGACATAAATAATATCCATAGATAAGCCGAAGCATTAGTTAATTCTAAATTTAACTAATATTTTTATAAATAAAAAAAATATTTAAAAATTACTGATATATTATTGTATTATTGACAAGAGCTGTATATTGTGCTCTTGAATAATTTGATAATATTTCCGGTTTGAGCTCGTGATATGATAGCATCTAAAATAATTTGCATTAACCGACATACATATACATATATAATATATTATATATATATATATTTCCAATAAAATAACAATTCCATTAATATATGGATAAATAACATAATGCTATATATGCCCAAAGTAGTCAGGTATTATGCTCTTTAAGGCAGTTTATTGATAAGAGATATCAAGTATTATAAAGACAAATAGATAACAATGATCCGCATACATTTGGCAATTGTTCTCAAGTCAAAATATATTAATATTTTGTTCAGTCAAACAGTCAAATTAGCTACTAGAATATTTGGACTAACAAAGCGTGAGACTATAAGAAACTAATAAAGATTGATTGATTGACAGCAGTATTTACAAATTGAATGATCGCTTGAATGATTCTTAGATGAGGTGTATCAATTGCCTTATTGATTGATATATAATAGAGCTCTATAGCTACTCCAACTCAACATTAAAACTGACTTGGATTGCAGTTGATCAATCAAGGTCAATCCTTGGGTATTTCATGCTACATCTCATCTAAATTTATAGAGTTTCAGTTATGTTAAAGCTTATTCAACATTCAAATTCAAATTATGTCAGGCAAAGCATTACGCTCTATGCATCAACAGTTCGTAGTAGCTGCATCAATCAAATTGATTGAAGCAGTAG
Source organism: Drosophila buzzatii (assembly GCA_035045845.1). NCBI lineage: Eukaryota > Metazoa > Arthropoda > Insecta > Diptera > Drosophilidae > Drosophila > Drosophila buzzatii. The sequence goes on from JAWNOS010000596.1 coordinate 13,501,779, forward strand.
ATAGCTCAGCTACTGCACAAGCGAGTGTGTGCGTGTGTGTTGGTGTGTGTGAGTGCGTGTGTGTAGAGCACTTACCTACGCCTTGGACCAATTCCAAGAGCTAAGCAATTCCAATTTTGATGCAATGCCGAACAACAGGATGTGCTCGATGCGACTTTCGAAAGCAGTTGCTGTTGTGCGTTGCTATTGTTGTTGTTGTCGTTGTTGTTATTGTTGCTGCTGGCTGTTGATGTGGCTGTGGCTGTTGCCGTTGCAGTAGCACTTATTGCTATTGTCAATGCTGCTAATTGCCTCAAATTGAAGTTGTTATTGTCTGCTGTTGTTGTTGTTGTTGCAGTTCGACTAGCACGCGGACAATCAACAACTGTTGCAGGCGCGCGAACACACAGTCAAAAAAAAAAAATGTTTCTTTTTTGATTAAAAGAAATATCTAACAAAAAGAGTCAACAATAAAAAAAATTAAATTAGTTAACAAAAAAAAAAAAATAACAAACAAAAAAAACAAGGATACGCGCGCTTGAGACACACACGCACACACACATACACAGAGGAGCAGGAGTGCTTCTGCTTCTTGTTTATTTGAAAAAAAAAATAATAATAATAATAATAATGTGCTTCACTTGGCCAAGACAAACAAAAATTTGTTGCTGGCTTTCGTTTTGTTTTTTCTTATTTTTGTTGTGTTTTTTTTTCTCGTTTTTATTTTTCAATTACAATTTGTATTTTTTTTCTGTTTTTTCTCGTTTTGTTGTTGTTTTTTTTTTTTTTTTTTTGTTTAGTGAACAATTGTTGTGTCTGCTGCTGCAGCGGTTGGCGGCAAGCGTTGTGGTTGAAAACGCGTCTGGTTCGCGCCGTGGTTAAGCGCCGAATGCTGCATCCACCTGCTTTCTCGCAGCGAAACACTTCGCATGCGCAACGGCGCCGACAACCACGAGCCAAGCAGCGCTGCGAGCAGAGAGTTGTTGTTGCTGCTGCTGCTGCCGTTGTAGGTATTGCTGTAGGTATTGCTGCTGCTGCTGCTGCTGCTGCTGCTATTGTTGCTGCTGCTGTTGATGGCGAAATTTCTTCTTTTCATTGATAGACAGCAGCAAAAAGTGAGATACTGAGATACGAATACAAATACGGTGTTGCGGTATCGGTATCGGTATCGCTATCGGTATCGGCTTAGCCGGCTCTTGCAGCAATTGTTGCTGCTGCTGCTGCCGTTGCTGCTGCTGTTGCTCGTGGCATGCGTTTGTTGTCAGCGCTGATCGGTTTCCCCATTCGTCTGTTTGTTTATACCGGGCAGACGAGGCAACTTTCAGTTGCAGACGCATCGCACTGGACAAGTCCTAAAAAACTGTTTGCACTTTCTATGCACCGCACCAACAGCCGCGCCACCAACATCACAGATGCTCTTTTCTTGCAATGCTTCTGTGTTCAATTCGTGGCTTGTGGGCGCAACAAATGCCCTTCTGGGTGGCTATTGGTCACTTTTTTTTCCCATTGCTCCGATTGCTCCGACTGCTCCGATTGCTGTTGCTTGGGCGGCACCGCTGACTGCCCTAGTAACAGCAACATTATCTGTTGCTGCTGTTGGTTTTTGTGTGTTATGCTGCTGAAATGCTTAATCGATTGTTCCACTTTTCCGCTAAATATTTGCGCATTTGATTTGCTTGACGTCGTGCAGTCTTCACTGTACTTGCTCTGGTTGCGTATGAATCGAAGTGTTGCACAGTGGGCACAAATGCAGTGAACTGCAATTGAATTTTATTTGAAATGATTGATTGATTGATTGACTGAGTGAATAATATTCGTGCTGACTATGTACTTAACAGATTGACTTTGATTGACACACATTGATTGATTCATTAACTGTATTATTGATAATTGACTGATTGACTGTATTGATTGACAAAGTGACTAAATCTCTGATTGATTGACTGATTGGCTTAGATAACTGATTAGCTGCTTGACTAACTAGGTGATAGCGTTGTGATTGACTGACTGACTTTCTGACTGCGTATATTATCGATAAATTGTAGAATTCATGTGACTAACTCACAAGTTTATTGATTGACTGACTGATTGATCGCTTAGCTGGTAAACTAATAGAATGAACGAATCATTGTGTCAATCATTTGATTGACTGACAAGTAAGTTGAGTAATGATTAATTAACTGATTGACTTTTAGACTGAATGACTGACTATATCACTGATTGATTGATTGACTGAGCTATTGGTTCGCTGATTAATGCACTGAAGGAATTTCTTGATTTACTGCATGATTAAAAAACTTGAAAACTGATTGAACAATGGAATGATTGATTGATTAGACTAGTCTAATGTTAAGTATTCTCAATCATCTGATTGATGGTGATTATTAATTTGTTAGAGTGATTGATAGAAACTGATAGGTTGGCTGGCTGAGGTTATCTTTTCTGAGAGCAAAACGTTTATCGCTTTGGTCTGGCATTGACAAGAGCTCGTACAGCTAGAGCCAGTGGCATCCTTAGACGAGCTAAGCTAAACTTGTGAACTACTGACCCTATTCCTGGCCCTAAAAGTAGGCAACAAACTGAGGCAATTGAATAGACATGATATATCAAATAACTTAAACTTTAAATAAAAAATAAAAAAAACATTTTACACATATAAAAATAAAATATCATTTATACATAACACTATAAATATTTATATTTAGTTAAATATAAATTTGCTGACGCTGTAAATTAAAGCAAATTGAAGCCAAATCTGAAACCAAAATATTTTGTTATTCACGGCTCACGGGCAGCAGAGGCGTATGCGTGTTGTAATAGATCGATTTTTAATAAAAATTATACTTTCGTATCTTTTTTATTTATTTTTTATTGTAATTGAAAAACCTTTAGCATATATGTATAATATAACCAAAGCTGGTAGCAGCCACAAACCCGGACCCGCATCAATTGAATAGTTGCTGAGCTCGGCTACTGAGGATGACCAGATTCATTATGCTTAAGTGTGTGTGTGTGTGTGTGTGTGCTTACGTGTATGCGCGAATCAGTGTTCAGCAGCGATTTCATCGCCATTTCAAGTGAAGCTGGCAGCTTCTGCTTCCACTTGGCTCCGCAGCTGCAGCTGCTCCTCGCCGTTCGATTCCTGTTTGCTAAATATGACCAAAAAATACTTGTCTCGAAATTGGAGTAATTTCATCGCAACCTGCTGGCCAACTGGCCAACTGGGGAGGATGGACAGTCAGACAGACGGACCCACAGACAGACAGAGAGGCAGGCAGTCAGCCAGGCTAGCCATAGCCAGGCTAGCCGGACAGACAGTGGCAGAGTTCGGGCTGGCAGTTCGGTTCCGCCTGGAATTGGCAATTGGAGCCAGTTGCCACTCACCACTCGGCACTCGGCACTCTCGACGCGCCAGCTGCCTGCCTGCCTGCTACCTGATGCTGGGGCATTGGCGACGTCTTCTTCGTCTATTGAGGCACATTAAGTAACACGCGGACGCGTCTGCCGCCTGGCTGGCCTGGTGAGTCGCGCCACAAAGTCTGCCAAATGTTGGACGCTCAATTATTTGCTAGTTTTGCATGTCCGAGAGCCAAATGCCAGCAGCAGCAGAGCCAAACGTGCTTGCTCCGCGTCTCATCATCAAAGACGCAACAGCCGCTGCAGTCAGTCGCCAGTGCCAAGGGCTTTGCAGTCTCTATTTAGCTGGTTCCCATTGCCAGTTCCAGGCTGACTGACGACGCTTAATTGCTGGGCGTACGCCGTACGCATCTTAAGTAAATTCCCCTCCCCTGCGTGCTCCCTCTCTAACTCCCTCGGTTCCGTCTGTAACCCCTCTCTGGCACTGCTCAGATGTCTTATTAAAAGTATCTTGTTACTTTCACCAGCCGCAGACTTGAATTGCGCTTCAATTTCACACACACACACTCAGTTAGCGGGAAAGAGAGGGCGAGAGCACTTGGAGTTGTTGTCGGCCAGTTGACACTGACCAAATTTGGTGGCATGCCACATGCCACATGCCGTATGTCGTATGCCGTATGCCGTATGCTGCATGCCTCATGTTGCTGGTTGCTGTTGTGGCAGCGAAGGTCTCTGCTAAATCATCTTTCAAGAAAGTAACAGGAAGTAGCACCGGCCAGATCATCTACTAAAGGCCATCTGGTCGCTGCGCAACATCATTTATCTTGTATAGCCGCTTCGCTTTGCTGTGAAAGTATTTGGCAGTTGAATAGATTCTATAAACTGACCATATAGACTTTTATCGATAACGATATTGATATCGATAGTGACATCGATGGACAGGCGAGTAGGCAGATGGACGGACGGATGGCTGAACGAACAGATGGACAAACGGACGGACGGTGGACTGACGGATGAACTTATAGATGGACAGACGGGTGGACAGACGAGTGGACAGGCTGGCGGGAGGCGGAAGGAAAAAGGAAGGGTGGATGGACGGGAGGACAGCAGGTCAGGCAGACGGATGGACGGACGGATGGACTGACAGATGAACGGACGGATGGACGGACGGATGGACGAACGGATGGACGGACGGATGGATTGACGGATGGATTGACGGATGGATTGACGGATGGATTGAGGGATGGACAGACGGGTGGACAGGCGGGAGAAAGGATGGAAGGAAAAAGGAATTTTGGATGGACGGGTGGACAGGCGGTCAGCCAGACGGATGGACGGACAGCAAGACTGATAGATGGGGGGACGGACGGACGGATGAACGGCCGGATGGATGGACGGATGGATTGACGGATGGATTGACGGATGGATTGAGGGATGGACAGACGGGTGGACAGACGAGTGGACAGGCGGGCGAAAGGACGGAAGGACAAAGGGAAGGGCGGATACCTGGACGGACGGACGAACGGATGGATGGACGGATGGTTGGACAGACGTGTGGACAGACGGACGGATAGACGGGTGGGCAGACAGATAGTCGGACGGATAGACGGACAGATGGACAGACGGATAGACGGCCGGGACAGACAGGCGAACAGCCGGACAGATGGATAGATGGTCGGTCGGGTGGACAGGCGGACGAATTAACGGACGGACGGACGGACAAACGATAAACAGACGACAGATGAATGGGAAGTGAGCGGGCGGATGGACAGACAGAGGAAAGAAATGAGGAAAACCTAACATATGTAAGGACAGATCGTTGGACAAACAAAAAAAATGAACGAAGAGAAATTGAACGAAAAACGAATTAACAGACAGACGACCAAATACAGGCGATAGTTACTCGGTCTGACAGTCAGGGAGGCAGGACGTACGGATAGACTGGCAAACAGATATATACACCTCGATAGAATTGGGTATGGATTCAGATGTATATATGTATATATATAAATATATGCACTTGATGGCACCAGTCACGCCTCCTTCTGCCTGTTACATAGATTTGGGCATAACCCGAAAATTGAGCGCATCTAAAAACGAAAAGCAAAGCTCGCTTGGATTACAATGATAAACGTGATGTTCATATTTTGTTTTTCGTTGGTTTTTTTTTATCGGAATTTATGCAGTTGGTCAGAGAGCTTTCGGGTGGGAAACATTTGCATAGCTCACACTGTGAGAGACACGTTTCGTATGGGAACCCCCGCCACGCCCACCCATTTATTTGGACAGCAGTTGCTGGCGTTGCTGTTGCTGCTGCTGCTGCTGCTGCTGCTGTGGGGCCCTGTGGTAAAGCTGATGAAGCGATGAGCGCCCAGTTAAATCCTCTTTGCCACGCCAGGTTTCTAGCCAGCTATTTGGGTCGCTCTCACAATTTATTAGTTTAGTTTTCATTGCATTGACACTTCATCATCGAGTGGCTGTCGTTTGTCATCTGCCGCAAAACAGTTGCATGTTGTTGTTGTTGTTGTTGTTGCTAATGCTGCTGTTGCTGCTGTTGTTGTCGTCGTTGTCGTTGTCGTTGTTATAGCTGCAAATAACCTTTGGGCTGACTGCTGCAATCGGTCGCATGTGGCCATTATTGCCAGGTTACAAGGTGGCAACTGCAACTGCAACTGCAACTGCAACCAAAGTGAAAACGACACAAAACAAGCAACAACAAATAACAACAAACAACAACAACAGCAACAACAACGACAAAAAAAAGCCAAGAAACAGTAGCAACGGCTGCCATTAAGCAATGAGAAGACACTTGTATTTCTTAACCATTGCAGCTCGGGAGGAGGAAGGTTAACGTAGCGAGCCCGTAGCGAGACTTAGTTGCAGTCGGAGTTGGGGTAGCAGACGGAGTAGGAGACAAAGTCGGAGATTGGCCCTTCTGGTGCAGTGCGACGGAAATGCAGTTAAAGAATTAGGTTAAAGCTGCTGTTGCCACTATTGTAAATACCCTGTAATTGCTGCAGTGTCTGGGAAGCTGAGCATGCCAAACTGCTTGGGGAGAATATTTCTACATAACCTAAATGATATATAGACTAGATGAATGTCAAAGATTGTACACTGCGCATCAGCAAATTGAGACGAATTTAGAGTGAGTTGGATATCGAACTTGATTTAGAAGTAGATACTGAAAGACTATTGGTTAATGCTAATGCTAATACTAGGCTAATGCTATTTCTAATGCTACTTCTAATGCTAATGGTAATTTACTTACTTATTTATTTATTTATTTAATTAAGGTGTTGACAAAACTAAAGTCAAGCTTAAGACAAATATAATTTTAAATTATTAAAGCCTAAAAAACAAGTACAGAACATTTAAATAATCATTAGTATCACCCCATCGGGGGGGTGTTTTATTTGCCAGACCGGCCAGCTATGCTCCAATTCACAGCCATGAGTGGTCAATGATACTAATGAAAGTATGACAAAGTAGTGTTATTGGAAGACTTAATATTTAATATAAAAAATTTTTAAGACTAATTATGAACTAACAATTTAAAAATAAATAATTAGACTAAAGATTAGCAAATAAAAGAAAATATTAAAAAGACTAAATTCAGAGTGAGATGAAGAGAGTGAAATGAGATAGATAGCAAAAACAAAAAAAATTAAGTTCCCTAAGATAAGCTGAAAGCAATGATTTTATTAGCGGAAGAGAGAGAGCTCTAAGGAGAATACGTGATAATATTTATTATAGTTAAGACATAAAACATGGAAAGCAGAATTTAAAGAATAATCCGTGGTGCAATGTGGTAAATGTAACGGACGATAGTTTCTAGTAGTTCGGGAAGGGCGAATCAATATTAGCGTGAATCAAATTATGAAGGAAAGCAATACCTAAGATTATCCTATGCTAATAACAAACCTAATGATGCTTTTGTTATTCCCAATGATAGTACTAAAGCTAATGATAATGCTAGTGATATTGATAGTGATAACGACAATGCTAGTAATGCTAATGCTAATGTAATTGATAGCTATAATGCCATTAGATAATGCTCATACTAATGCTGATAATGCCAATGATAGTACTGAACCTAAAGAGAATGCTAATATAAATAGATATGACAATGATAACTCTAATCATATGATCATTATTCTATATCATTATTCTATATTATTTAATTATTCATTATATATCATTATTCTAATACATGATAATAGCTATGCTAATGATAATGCTCATGACGATGTACATGTTCATGCTAATAGTTATGATATTGATCGACTAATTCTGTTCATATTTCATTCATAAATATTTTTCTGAGCCATTTTTGCAGGGTATCTATGTGTGTGCATACTGCAGCATTCTGGCAGCTTGTGGCTGCTGTTGTTGTTGCTTGTGTTTCAGTTGCTGTTGATATTTGCCCGCTTCGTTTCGTTTCGATTCGTTTCGTTTCGTTTCGCTTTTAAGTGTCGCCGGCATGCGTGGTAAAAGCTGAAGCTGCAGCTACAACTGAAGCTGCAACTCATGCAACTCATCCGCAGCTTAGAAAGCGGCTGCTCCAGCTTCAGGTGCTGCGCCAACAGTTATTCCCTTTTGCCCAGCCCCATCCTTAGAATGGCCCTCGACGAGAGTTGCCGACATATGAGGCATGCAGCATGTGGCACTCGCTTCGCAATCAATTTCACTTTCTCAGCAATGGCAACGACAAGAGCCAAAAAGCAGGTCCAAACATTGAAAGTCAATTAGCTGCTGTCCAAAAATATTCTTCTGCTGCTCCACTCTCTAGCGAACGTCAAAAGCGACGAAGACGGCGACAGTGCGAGAGAGAGAGAGAGAGTGAGAGAGGGCGGCTAGCGGGGCACGGGCTGAGCTTAGGGAGTGGGCAGTGGTCCACTCATCAATTATGGCTTTTGTTATTGTTGTCATGCTTCAGTTTTGAAACGTTTTTTGTATACATTTTTTCTTCTCTTTTTTTTTGGCAAACTGGGCGTGCGAACACAGGCACTCACCTACTCAGCTACACACTCACACAGGCACACGCATTCGTACAGGTACTCATGCGAATACTCTAAATGATACTCACTCGTCTTTGAGTTGACCGTTGAGGCCTCGAGGCGCCACACTCGGCGCTGTGTACCAACATCTGTAGTACTTTTGCATCTGCCTCCTCCTCATCTTCCTCCTCCTCTACTTCATCCTCTTCTTCTGCTGATCAGCTCTTTTCTCCTAATGTGTTTATTTTTATTTTTATGGCTCTGTCGATCGTAGATGAAAGTTAGCAAAAAAAATATATATATTCAAAAGTTTGGCAGCGCAGAATATATCCTATAACGAAATATAATCGGATATGGCATCATGAACAATAATTTGCTCGACAACAATAAACATATTCGGAGTCCGAATATTGGCAGAAAACTGTTAAGTTATAGTTAGCTTTGAAATTGAACAATGCGAAAATATTATTACTGCTAAAGATCAAAAATTATAATAGTACAACTTATAGGCTGTTTTATATGTATATGTTAATATATGTCATTTTCGGAGTTGAACTAGTTTATAGCAACTTAATCTTTAACATAATTTAAAATGTTTAACACACTAGCAGAAATTCATGAGTTTAGAGCAGTTTAGCCTTGGGATATTCATTAATATTTATGCCAGTTGCAGACTTTACTTATAAATAAAAAGAATAAGTTATCGTTATTCGGAGTCAATTCGGAGTAATTTATTATTATTATTATATTTATTTTTTTTTTGACAATTTTATTTATTTAAACTCCAAGCTGTCGTTATTCGGAGTCGATTCGGAGTAATTTTTTTTTTTATTATTTTTATTTATTTATTTATTTTTATTTTTTGACAATTTTATTAATTTAAACTCCAAATTCTAATCTCAACATAACCCATAAAAACTAAAAGAAAATACAAAGTTTCGGAGTCTCTTAACAATTTTGAATAGCAGAAGAGTTTACTAATGTAAAAACTTAAGCTTGTGGTTTCTGCTTCACCAAGATCATTTAATCCATTAATCTATCAATTTATATTCTGAATTCGGAGATTGATAGCATTAACCATCAATCAGGAAATAAAAATTCGGAATAAATATAAAATAATCATTTAGTAGCATGGATCCACATGACTGAAATATAATAGCAAAGAATTTTTCTACTCGTGAACAAACACTGTGAAACGCAATGATATGCCCCATTTTGTTCAAATAGATGCGTGGTATAAGAAGTATAAAAGAAGAAGAAGAAAAAACACAAGTAACACACGCACTTTCCAAACGAAAACAAAATCGTAGATCAGCAAATAGCATCACGAAGTGAGGCGTTCGAAATGCTGCGCTAGACCGGGACCCATCCCAGCCCATCTAAAACGATATGCGATGGCAGAGCCAGATGTAGAGGGAGACAGGGAGAGAGGGAGAGAGTGAGAGAGTATGCAAAGTGTTTGGGCAACGCATGCGCAAACAAATGAATGAAATGAAATCGACTCGTGTGCCGCTAGTTGTTTGTGGCAAGATGGATGGTGCAGCCGCAAGGGCACGCACGAGCAGCTGCCTGCGCATAACTTAAGCCTGTTCCACACCTCGCTACAAACCACATTGCATGCATCGAGCATGGAGCACTGAGCATTCAGCATCGAGCATCAGGCATCGAGCATGCCAACAGCCATAACTCTCTTAGCCTAACTAACTTTTGACTACAATGATTGATCAAAAACGAGCTGACACAGTTCCACAGCACTTGAGTGCTCAAAAGTATTCGCATACAGATGAGCATGTGCATGGCCGAGTACATGACTATTTCAGCCAGAATTTCATGTGCACGTCAGCTCCATTCATATGTACATCATGATGTATGAATATTTATTAAGAGCACAAAGCAATACTCTAAAGAAATTTATGTTTTCTATATAAAAACTTGTCATACACAAGTTAGATTTGCTCTTAATAGTATGCATCAATCATACATCATGATGTATGCAAGTGAAAAGAAACAAAATGGTCTTGTCGCAATCATGAATTCTCTGCAATTTATTTATTATACATCAGTCGTACATCATGTTATATGCAGGTAGAAGTAAAGCTCTATATATTTACATCATTTAACTGTTGTTTTATAAATATGCATACATCTGTCCTACATCAGTGATATGTGTTATATATATCATAGAACCAACAACTTGTCAAACCAGTAACTATAGAATTTAGTATTATTCATCAATCTTACATCATGATGTAAGTGCGTAAGTAACATAACAATTCCCAATTTGATGCATACATCACTTTTACTCTTACATCATGATGTATGTATGCTGTGTATTAGAGAACAAAGCTAAAGATCTTAAACCTTTACTTGAATTGTATAATTACTGAACGATTATGATCTCTCGAAATGGAGATCTATAGCTCCGTAGACTTATGAATGACAATAAATCCCAATCGAGACGAACTCGTCGAATGCCATAAAAGCTAGATTACCGAAATTTGGTATGTGAATGGATGGCTGAATGAGTGGATTGGACTGACTGGCTGGCTGACTAGCTGACTGGCTGAATGACCGACTGAATGGCCATACCCCACGCAGCAGACAATAATTTCACTTTTTTCAATCTGAGCACCGTCAATCGATAATAAAAATACAAAAATACAAAAAAAATCCAAAAACGAATTGCAACCACAACGATCATTATTGGAGGCAGCAATTGTTGTATGCATTCCCAAGCACTTCCAGTTGGCATTCTTCTCAGTCCAATTGGGCAAAAGCAAAACTGAGAGAATGTTGATGAAACTGTTTTGGATGGTGCAGCTGCCGTGGTGCAGTGGTGCAGTGGTGCTGTGGTGCTGTGCTGCTGATGGTGCATTGAGCGATGTCCAGCCGCGACATTTGGCTTTGCGTTTGCCGCCTGCCAGCTGAGAAGAAAAAATGCATCAATCAATTTCAAATAGAAAACAAAAATCTTCCAATCAGACGAATTGATCTTTGAATTGGTCTTGCTGCTGCCGCTGTCGCTGGGTGCGTACAGCAGGCCTGAATTGCTGTGGCTGCGGCTGCGGCTGTGGCGGTGGCGGTGGCTGTGGCATGTTGCGCTTGCGGGTGGCCCCACCTGCTACAGCCAGAGGCTGTGACGCTGACAGCGATGCCAGCGGCGACAGCGACTGCGACTGCGGATTTGGGTTTGGTGCTTAGGAACGTGGTCCGACCCGGCCCGGCTAAAGAAGAAAGTGTTAAGTCTAATTCCAAATATTCGCTGGTGAAATTTAAATCATTTTCAAATTTAATTACCGACAAATAAACGTTTGACATTCCAGAGAAGCCGCCTGCCACCTGCTTGTCACCTGGGGGGCTTGTTGTTGCTGCTGCCGCTGCTGCTGCTGCTGCTGGGCGTGCCATTTGAGACATTCAAGTGTAGAGCATCTCAACATCATTATCATCTGGCACCTCATAATGAGCATTGGCTCATTCTACGAATACGCACAGCTTTTTCTCTTTTGTGTTGCTGCTGCCGGAGCTGCTGCTGCTGTAGTGATTGCTGTTGTCATTGCAGTCTTGTCCAAAAAAAAAAAAAAAAAAAAAATACTTCATTTTAATGGCCAGCGCTTTTGCTTCATTAAGAAATCGGACCACAGTGCACAGTGGTGCACAGTGAACAAACCATAAAATTTAAGTAATCTTCAATTTAATTCAAATAAAATAAAAGAGAAATTTCAATAATAAAATTGAGTCTTGAGATGATTATGAAAGAAGTTACATAAATAGATGAATGAAAATACGATATGGGCTGATTATATTCATATGAATCTTGGAAAAGAAAATTTTGAATAATATTTTTGGAACTTATAGAGCACTCTAAGCTAAGATATAAAAATTAAATAAATATAAATAAAAATATTATATTAATATATATGTACTCTATACATATACACGAGTCTATATATACATTATCATATACTATATCTTATATGGTTGATTTAGTTTCTCACTTTCACCCAGAAATTTAAATTTAATTTCATACATTATCAATTCGTATATACAAACCTATTCAACTGCCTGTCAAAGTTCAAATTAAGTTGACAAGCAGTTAAATTATCATTTCGCTTGCCGACTGACAGCTTAAATTCATGGTTGACCAGCTGGCAGCACTTAAATTTTAGACGCTTGCCAAATATATTTATGTAGCTACTTGGCAAATTTGAACTGCTTGTTAGAGCTACTCAATGGAAAACAAATTTAACTCTAGCTGCCAGCGCTACGCTGCTGAGAAAAAAGAAGTCATAAATTCCCAACTCACTTTGTTTTTCGCACAGTGTCATTTCACATTTATTGACACAATATATGATCTATAGATTGTAACCTGTAGACCGTAGACCGTAGACTGTCTGGAAGACAATCGTACAATCAACTAGCCACCCACTGCTGCCCCCCTTTGAACTCTTAATGTTGGCACACTTCGTGCCATTGCAACAATGTTGCACGCACTGCGAATTCAGTTGATGGCCTGTCCACGCCCTTTGCGCATGCGCCAATTGCTAGTAATTATACCCTGCAGTCGCTATGGCAACATACCAAATACTTATCTGGCATTGGTAACAAACTGAAGAGCGGCAAGCGCAACTATAGATTGAATATTGGTGAATAAAAATAATAATAATATTATATATTATGAATAACAATAAGAAGAATAATAATAATATTAAATATCAATAATATCAATGTTATATAATATGAATATATTACACTAAATAATATTAAAATACAAATATTTCGTCCAGAATTATAATAATAAATTAATAATAACAATAATAATAGTAAAAAATATATATATTTTAAAAATACAACAAAAAATAATGGTAATAATAATAGCATTTATTTAATATTAATATTAAATATCGCTCCATTCATATCACCATACATTAATACAGGGTAGCAGCTAGTCGCGCACTATGTTAGCTGCACCAAATCGACTTGTTTTCATTCATCTTCAGCGCACAGACATGTGTAAGTAAGCGCCTATACAAGTGTGTATGCGTGTGTGTGTTTGTGTGCATTCGTTTATATGCGTGCCTGCGTGTGCGTGCGCGATCAGGAGACATTTCTCGTTGGTCGTTTTCTCGCCTTTTTCGCGCTGGCCGCTCTTTTCTTTTCTTTTTTCTTTCTTTTTGGCGCACATAAAAAAGCGGCTTTTCGTTTAAGTGCGTCGCGCCTGGATGAGTTGTCTGTCCGTCAACGTACATGTCTGCGCCTGCGTCTGCGTCTGCGTCTGCATCTGCAGTGAGATGACCGCTAAAGCCGGAACTGGCCATGGCCATGGCCAAGCGATGCAGTCGCTATCGCAGCGGCAGCGCGTCGAAAGTTGCGCCGCATTTGGGCTGACCAATTGACTGACTGACTGCCTAACCAACTGACCAAGCCAGACAGAGACGCAGACGCAGACGCGACCGCTGCCGCAGCACAAGCGCAGGCGGAACAAGGAAAGTGAAGACGCTCGACGTCAGCGCGCTGCCGACCCACCTGCTGCCGGCAGAACGCGAATGCTGACCGATGTCAACTGTAAATGTGGATGCTAAGTGCTGGGATGTGCAAGTGAATGTGGATGCTATTATCGTTGTTGTTGCTGCTGCTGCTGTTACTGTTGCTGTGGATGTCGAATGGCAGCGATGGCTGCGTGAAAATGCCGCCCAACGAGTTTCGCAATAAAGAGAAAGTGTCCAAAGGCTGTTCTCGCGATCGTAAAGAATAAATTTGTATTTCCTGTTTGCTGCATACCTTTTGCAACGGTCTCACCAAAAAACTACAAGGCAACTACAAAAAGAAAAGAGATGAAAAAGAAAAGAAGCAGATTTCATCTTTATCAGGGAGAAAGAAAGTTATGCATTTATGCACGCATGTTGAGCCTGTTGCTAGGGTCTTGAGAAACCGTCAAAGGGAACGGCGCAAAAAGCGCAATTTAGTAAAAATAAAACACATATAAAACTAAACTGGAAATGTGCTCGCCAAAATTCCAAATGCGGCCAAAAATACTTGTCGCTCGCACCGTCTGTGGAATCCAATGTGGAAGCGTGCACAGTGGTACAAGCGCCATTGGAAATAGCATAAATAACATAAAAACACATATATGTATGTACATACATACATATGCATGTATGTGAGTACGTGTGTGAGGGTGCCTGAAACTGATAAGATTGAGAGCGCCCACAGGCATTTGTTTCATTTCCAATATCAATATTCATATTAAAAAAATGACGCATTGCAACACTACACTCTTACACATACACAAACCTAACGATTGCTGTCTGTGTGTGTGTGCTCCACTGTCGCTTACTGATTCGCAAAAGTACCGCTAGTTCACTGAATCAGTGCAGCGCATAGAGTGAGATAGAAAAACAGCTAAATGCTATGCAAATTGAGTGAATCTGAAATATGTTTAGTTAACATCGTCTGCATGCGTGTGTTTATCATTTAAAAATACATATATTATATTTCGTATTATTTACAATAGCTCAATAATATATGTATATAAATAATCTATATAGAAACAAAGCTAAGCACTCCGACTATGCAAATCTAGCTGTAAAATAGCTAAGTTAGCAGCTCAATACATGCAACTCTTTGCTTGTGTGTAGTGTGCGTGTGTTTTATTTTCAGCTACGATAATGAATGAGCCGCAGCGACAAAAAGAATGCGCAATATTTTAATAAAACTACATAAATACTAAGTAATATTTATATGTGTATATGTATGTATGTATAATTATATTTATGTACTTAGTACATGGCGTCTTATCCGTTAAGAGTGAATCCGCTCTGCGGCATCCGTTCGCGATGGCATCGGCCAGTCAGCCAGCCACAACACAGAGGGCAGCGCGCAACTCTCAGCTCTAGTGCACAGTAAACGGATAAATCTCGAAGAACAACAACAAGAGTAGCACAAGTTATCCTTATCCTTATCCACGCAATATTATCAGCATGCTACTCTGGCATCGGGTGGCTCAAGCGCTGCCATTGCTGTTGCTTCTGCTGCTCCTTGATCTAGCGGAACTGCCAAGCGCAGCAGCCTGGCTAAAGTTTAACAGTTACACGGCGCTCAGCAAGAAGCGCACGGATCTGCGCAAAAAATGTCCAAATGTGAGTCTGCCCCACCCACCAACACAACACTGCACAGTGTACAGTTAGGCTGAGTCAACATAAATCAGCTGACAGTGAAACAAAAACTATTGCAAAGAGAACAAATAGATTTGTTGAAAAAACATTAAAAATTCGTGAAGCACTCGGTTTTTTTTTCTCAATGCCTCTCAGCAAACATTTGCATGTTAGCCTATGCAGTAAGTGTGTGTGTGTGTGTGTGTCTTCTCTCATCAATATGCGAGTCAGCCAGGCTTCCATTCAGAATGTGTCTGGGGGCAAAGAAATGGGCGCACACTGTGATGCCAAAATCAATCACACTTTCTAAGTGCCTGGCTTGACGGACCGCGTGTCGCAGTCGCAGTCAACGTTGTCGCTGTCGCTGTCGCTGTGGCAGCAGCACCGTCAGCAACGGCATAGCCAATGGCCGCGTCGCAGCTTTGACAGGCGATTTCTGTTCAATACCCTGTAAATTTGCATAACTATGAGATGTGACCAGACATCTGTGCACATGCATATATCTTTATTCTTGAACAGATTTAAAGCAATTTGTAATATTTGAATAATTTATGTCTACAGTGAACTATGTCAATGATGGCCCGTCTACAGATAAGCATGTCTACAAGTACATATATGCGTAGGCATGTACTGATAATCTAAATCATTTACAGGGTATTTGCTAGTCAATCAGTTTCTTTTTTATTATGCTTTTTGTTGCACTTGTCAAATGCACGGCCAAAAGCTAAGGAAAACAAATTGAACAAATGCACAAAGTGACATGCAACTAGATTTTTGTGTGTTGTGCGTGTGTATGTGTGTGTGTGTGTGTGTGTGTGTGTGTGTGTGTGTGTGTGTGTGAGGCTTAATTTCAGCTGGCACGCACATTTGCCTCAATGAATCTCTGCTTTTGTTATTCTGATTTATATTTATGTATTAACTTTCTACATGTGCATTCTACACACACACACACACACACACACACTCATACACACACATACACTCATACATACATTCTCGCACCCCCCCAACAGGTGCGCGCCATACGCAACTTTGATCTGGAGCTAATGATGGGCAATTGGCATGTGGTTCAATATTACGCATCCACCGAGGAGCTGCCCGAATATGCGTGCATGCGCAGCAATTTCGCCTTCTCCAGCGAGGATCAGCATGTGAGTCTGTAAAGAAGTCTACATATGTATATTATCAATATTTTGAGCATTGATTGATTGACTGACTGACGGATGGACTGACCACTGATGGTTGACTGACTGAAGGCCTTACGACTGATGACTTATGACAGACAGATCGTTTTCATGGCAGATGATTCGAAAAATCATATACATTTTTGATAAGTTCTAGATATTACTGATTGATTGACTGACTGATAGACTGATGATTGAATGACTGGCTGGTGAGCAATGTTTACATTCATTCTAATACATCAGACAAGTTCTTGATAAGTTTTAACACTCCTTGAACTTTGAATCATTGATTGATTGATTGATACAACTGACTGATTGACTGATGTACTAAATGATTGTCTAACGACTGCTTGATAGCCTCATTGGCTAAGTAGCTGACTGCTTGATTGATGAATCAATTGCTCAAACATATATAAACTATATATATCCATAAAGAAAGCAGTCAGATCGATTGATTGATCCAATTCAATTTACAGATAACCATGAACTTTAGCTACATCTACGCGGAGGATCCGCTACGCGAGAAGCTGCAGGGCAATATTACATGGCTAATACCGAACTTTGGCACGCCCGGTCATTGGATGCACACCGAGGATATATGTAAGAACCGAAATCAAGGCAAATATATATAATATCTTAAGCATTTGCTCGGCATTTAGATGAGGGTATCTATAATACCTATGTACTGGACACGGACTATCACAATTGGGGGCTGATTATGCATTGTGCCGAGAAGAAGAAGCATCCGCGCTATTTATCCGCATTGCTGTTGTCGAGGCAGCCAACGCTGGGCGATAATGTGATAACGTTTTTGCGAGAGAAATTGCCGAGATACGATATTGACTTGTCCTTTATGTTTGCCATTAATCAAACGTCATGCGAGCATCTGATGGAGTCCAGCAAAGATGATCCGTTGGCTTATATAGTAAATGGTCAGCAGAGTATTGCAGATAAAATTAAGCTTATAAATAAGCCGTAAAATGGAATTTTATCAATATTCAAATAAATGAGAGAAATTTAAATTTGGCGCGTACTTGAAGTTGGTGTCGCTTTGGCTTGATGTTGGCTGCGCGTATGAGGGCTGAGAGCATATTTGCGTTCATGGAAAGTTGGCAGCACTTCGTGCGCAACGTAACGCAAAGCATGAGACGTGAACGCTTTTTGAGTAGCGCGAAACGCAAAAAAGCGGTACGTAACACAATAAAACACAACACTGTGCCGTTCCTGGTGAATGTCAAGCTGAACAACGCAAACAAAATTTGGTCACTCTAAAACGTAGTTGCGAAGAAAAAATTAAATATTTTTGTGTTTTGCGAGAGTTTCAATTGCGTTAACAATACGACAAACATACATTTACCAGCGTAATCGAGCGCGTATTCGTAATGTGCAATAGTTCCAGCGACTTGTATGTATATAATCTGTAGCTGTTGTTGTACCTGATTCGTTGCGATTATCGTATGCGCTGCGTTAAAAGTGGTGGAAAATGTGTGCAACAAAAAACATGCAATTGCCACTAACTATGCACATTGGGCAGCCTGCGGCAACAGTGCGTTAGTTAATATTATATTAATTCTGTTGATGTGGTGTGAGTGCATTCAAAAACGCGAAAACTAGCAAAACGGCACATAAAAAAATTCGCGCGTGCAACACAAAATTGCGCCAATAAGCGAACGACGACGTTTCTGTCTGTTTCTGTTTTATTGCATTCCTGCTCGCACACATACATACATACGATACAGAGCAACAGAGATTTTCGAGCATACATATGCATATGTATGCATGCATACACACGCACACACACAAACACATATACCCAGATGCATTCACGCAATAAACGCAGCACAACAACAACAACAAACAACAAACATTGGCTGCAACACAAATGTTTTGTTTCAGGTGAGCATGAAGCAGGGCATCAATACGATTTGTACAGTTTGAAGAAAATCAAAATACAAACCCAAATAACAAGTGCAACAAATAATTTCAATGTGCATTGATTTGTTTTTGCCGTTTCTGTGAGTGTGCGTGTGTGTGAGTTTGAGTGCGTATTTCTCTCTTTTCTTTTTTTTGGTTTTCTTTTTGGCAACAATAAAATGGTAAATCGTTCGCGCTCGCACAGTGTGCGCGCAATGGCACACACTAGTGTGTGCTCGCTCGCACGCGTGTCATGCTTACGGCACTTAATTTGTTGTGTTTCGTTGTTGTTGCCTCTTGACATTTGCTGCTGCTGCTGCGGAAAGCTCCGCTTCAATGTGCTTCCTTTGCCTAACTTTAGTAAATTAAATGAACAGTTAACTGTAATTCGACAAGTGATATTGAGTGACTGCATTTCTAATGATCTAAATCTTCCTCTTGCAGTGTAATTGTTGCAATTGCCATCAATCGGCGACGCGCGCCAACTGTCGCATAGAAGAAGTGTAAACAACAAATCGAATCACAGGCGAAACTCGAATTGAAGTACGTTCATTGCACCGTTGAACTGTTGACATCTCGCCAAGATGTCGCGCTGGGGCAAGAACATTGTCGTGCCGCTGGACTCGCTCTGCAAGGAGAAGGAGAACACCAATCGGCCAACAGTTGCCCGCTCTGTGGGCACCGTTGGCAAATGGGGCAAGATGGGCTTCACCTCGACCCGTACCTACACACTCTCCGCACTACATCCGATGGCAGCAGCGGCTGCGGCTGCTGCCGCCGCCGCTAGTCCCGCCCAGAGTCCAGCCTCCACGCACGATCACGACCCCAACGATATGTCGGTGTCGGTGCCGGAGCCACCGAAGCCCAAGAAATTCTTCAAGTCGCGCAATGCGGCGCCGCCCGAGGTGATAGCCCAGATCATACAACAGCTGCCGCACTGTGTGGCCGGCACGTCGCCGATGCGAGATCAGTCAGCGGTGGCAGCGGCGGCAATCCATATGACGCCCACACGGGAGCCCATTAAGCTGAAGCTGGCCAAAGGCAGCTCCGCTGAGCGGAAGCGCAAGTCGCCCAAGAAGAAGGCAGCGGCAGCGGCTACGACGGCAGCGGCGGGTGCTTTAACGCCCGGTGCGTTTAGCGCCGCTGAAGTGGGCGATGGCCTAGCCCTGGATGCGGATCACATGGATGTGGCTACCGGTGCATCGCCTGCAGCCGAGCCCAAGGGCAAGAAGAAGAAGCTGAAGGAGGAGAAAAAACTGAAGCCGGAAGCGCCGCCGTCACGGATCTTGGGACGCGCCCGCAAAGCGGTCAACTACTGCGAAGTGGACGAAGACGAACGCTATCCCACGCCCATCAAGGATCTGATCATTCCCAAGACGCGTGCGCCTGAAACTACACCCGCATCACAGGACATTGCCACACCTGCATCTGCATCTGCGTCCACGGCAATCCCAGCCGGAGCAGCCGCCGTTGCAGATGGCAATCCATCGCTTCCTCCGCCCACAACAGCGCCCAGCATCGTGGCTATTGGCTCCGTAGGAGGAGCAGCAGCTGCAGCATCCTCTGCTTCCACAGTGCCATCTGCATCCGCCTCGTCTAGTGCTTCCCGAACGCCTGAGCATCCGCCGATTGTTCTCCGCATTTCTAAAGTAAGTTGCTGCAGCTTTACGATCCGAATTGTAATGAGGAAACCTAGGAAGGAAAAAAGACCAACGATCCCAAGATTTAGTCAGATATATATAATAGATATATTTGTATTTTATTTATATGCGAGATTTTTACAAATATTCAATCAATACTTCAGCTATGTTCGAACTAAAGATCTAATATGGATTCTTTGATTATAGATAAATAGATAATAGATATACATATAAAATCATGAATATATAATGCAGATATAGGAAAGTAGATGATGTATATAGAAATAGGTAGATAGGTAGGATAAGTATATACTTTTATAGATAGTTACCATAAGAAATAAAGATAATAAGTGGATAAACGTCAGAAAGATAGATAATGGATGCAGATCGAAGGATGATTTATGATAAAAATATAATATATAATATAATACAAAGATTTATATATTATAGATGGAGATATGGATAATGGATATATAGTTAGATACACAGATATGTGACAGATTGATAGATATGTATGATAGAAATATATATATGGCTGATAGATGATAGAACGATAGAAAAGGGATACCGAGTAAGCAGATAGGAGGATGATTTATATAGATGGCTGGATAATATGTGAAGATGACTAAAAGGCGAACGATTAGTACGAATTTAGGATGATTCATATATTATATTTTTATTATGTTAAATTATCAAATAAGTAAACCTTTAGAATTTCCATTTCAAGCCACATATTAATAGCATTGTCAATAATTCATTTTGTATTATTTATTAGTAATTCACAGATCAGTTTTTTTTAACAACACATGATCATAATCATTTGAATATGTTTTCTACAATATTTTAATTTGAAAGTTACAGTTTATCTATATTTTATATTCACGAATTTATTGTTGTCTATGCAGAGAGAGAGAGTGTACTAAGAATTATTCCATAAGGCAACCATTCTCTAACTAGAGCACAGAGTCTATTTTACGTTTACCGATCAATTGGATGTTAATCCAAATGAAAATTCGTAGATTGTCCAATTACTCAAAATCTGCTTTGTGCAGAGTTGACACATTTCTTGTCTGATTAACCACTGTGCGTTGGCCAGAGCGCGCACGAGTGACGCGCTCAGTGAGAGGAGATCCCTTCTTTGCCTCTCGCTCACTCGTGCGCTCGTGGGCTCGTGCGCTCACTCACTTAGTCGCTCAGTCATTTGCACTCAGGCAGACACTCACGCACTCACACACACGCATATGCATATATACTAACACAAGCAACCCCATATTGTTGGTCGGCTTGAAGCGCTCTGTGTGTGGGAAAGAGAAAGCGACAACAATAACAACAACAAGCAGCACAGTGTTAAATTACGCGCGCTTTTACATTAAACGGAGTTTTTTTTTCTCATTTCTTTTCTTGAGTTTCTGTTTCTTAATTTTGTATTTTTTGTTCGCTGAGTTTATTTCTTAACGTTTTCATTTGGTTGCGGCCGCCGGTTGGGCACAGTAGTTGTTTGTGTCTGTTGTGCGACAGTTGTTGCTGCCGTTAGTCAAGTGTTAATTTGGGGCTGAAAACAATAAACTATTAACTAGCATACATAGGCTGAGGCACACATAGAGAGTGGGAGGCAGGCAAACAGACAGAGACAGAAACAGAGAGCTAGAAGTTTGCTTGGCTATAAACAATGGATTCATTTAGACTTCTCCATTGCAGGGCACCTCACGTCTAGTCAGCACGGACAGCGAGGAGCCGCCAAATTGTTCGCCTGCCCAGCAGCATAGGTCATATGAGACGCCCAACGACGCGCTGCACGATCATCCATTGGATGCTTTAGTTCCTGCACCAAAAATAACTGTGAAACCGCTGCGACAGCCGGCGAAGGAAGACGACGCCAGAGCGGCCAGAGAGTCCTTAGCGCACTCAGCTGCCGACAACAACAACAGCAGCAGCGGAGCCAGCAACAACGACGACGACGAGCCAGAGGACGAAGAAGAAGAGGAGGAGGAGGAAGAGGAGGACGACGACGAAGTGGAGGAGGAGGAGCCACCCGAAATCAACTATTGCACAGTGAAAATCTCGCCTGACAAACCGCCCAAGGAGCGTCTGAAACTGATCATTAAAACGGACGTCATTCGAAACGCAATCGCCAAAGCAGCCGCCGCCGCCGCTGCCAAAGCCGCCGGCGAGGAGTCGCGCAGCGAAAAGAAATCCAAAAGCAAAAAACATAAACACCTCAAGCACGCCCAGCAACTAGTCGAACAGGCGCAGCCCAACCAGACGGTGACAGCCGGCCAGACCACGGCCAGCGAACTGGCTCAGAGCTCAGAATTCAAGACGCCCTCGCCACATCTGGCGCTGAATGAGCAACAGCATCAGCAGCAGCAACAGCATCCGCAGCAATTGCAGCAGCAACTGCATCGCGGTTCGGTCATATCGCCAACGACACGCTCGGATCACGACTTTGACTCGCAGTCCTCGGTGCTGGGCAGCATCTCCTCCAAGGGCAACAGCACGCCGCAGCTGCTGGCACAGGCAGTGCAGGAGGACAGTTGTGTGATACGCAGTCGAGGGTCGAGCGTCATCACGAGCGATCTGGAGACCAGTCAGCACTCGTCGCTGGTGGCGCCACCGTCGGACATTGAGTCGCGCCTGGAGTCCATGATGATGACCATGGATGGCAATAATGCAGGAGGCGCCGGAACTGGTGCTGCAGCAGGAGCAGCAGCTGCAGGCACTTCAGCAGGAGGCGCAGATCAAACGGAGCAGGACATTCTAGCAGTGCTACGTGGTGATGCGGCGCCGCGTCTCAATGGCGCCGATGATTCCGCTGCAGCAGCGGCCGAAACCAAGCAGCCGAAACGTACGACGCGAGGACGTGCGCGTGGCAAGGCTAACAATACGGCAGAGGCCACAGCGCCGACGGAGACGCGGACAAGAGCGCGTGCCAAGCCCACAGAGACATCGCCCACATCCACGACAACGGCCACGCCCTCGAAGCGTGCGACAAGGGCGCGTGGCAGTCGGCGACAGGAAGCGACTGCTGCAGCTGAGGACACGGAATTGTCCGAATCCCCCGAAAAGGCATTGGCGGAGGCTGTCGAGGCGACGGCCAGTGAGGCGCTGCCGCGACGTGGACGCACCGCAGCGCGTGCCATTAACAACAATTTGGCCAGCAGCAACAACAACAACAACAATAATAATAACAACAACATCAATAAGATTGCCGCAAATCTATCAGCGAAAGCTGAGGCCAGTCGTACCACCGACAACGGCGGCTCCAATGCTGGTGGTGCTGCTGGAGGTGGTGCTGGCACGCGCAGCTATGGACGCAAGCGCAAGAATCAGCAGGTGACGCAGCTGCTGCAGCAAGCCGAAACGTCGGAGGCGGAACAACTGAGTCAGGAGCTGGCCGAGGCGCAGCCAACGCCAGCCAAGGTACCACACACAGAGCTGGATCCGGATGCAGAACCTGATCCGGGCATGGACGAGCTGTCGAACACCTCGAATGGCTCCTCCATGCAGCACGATGGTTCCTCCTCGTCACCGCCGCCGCGTGACTTTAAATTCAAGGACAAGTTCAAGCGCACAATCACACTGGATAATCAGGCGCCGGGTGGAGCTGCTGCAGCCGCTGCAGCTGCTGCTGCTGCTGCCGCCGCCGCCGCAGGCGCTGCTGCCGGTGGCAACGGGGCAGAGGCAACTTCGAGCAGCGTCAACGTCACCAATGTCAGCAGCACCGAAGAGACGCAACGCGGCGCCGTCAAGCTGGTCATCTCGAAGAAGAAGGGCAGCATATTCAAGAGCCGAGCGCTGGTGCCCTCCGACCAGGCCGAGCAGGCGACGGTGGCCAAGCGGGCGCTATACAAGCACAGCTGGGATGCGGCACTGGAGGCGAATGGCGGCGGCACGGGCAGCGATGCGAGCAATGCGTCCGCCTCGACGGCAGTGGGCGGTGTCGGTACCAAGGCAGATGGCCTGGCGACCGGCAAGGCGGCGGCGATAGATGCCATCTATGGCGACTTTGGCGACAGCAACTCCAACAACATTACCTGCAGCAGTTCCGCCCTGCGCGGTGAAAGTCCTGCCCTGGGAAAGCTGGGCCGCCAGGCGAAGCCAGCGCACAGTGCCCAATCGTCGGCAGCGACATCTGGCGATGCCTTCGACATGGATATGGAGATAGGTGCAGATGAAGGCAGTGGCGGGGGTGCTGGCGGCGGCAATGGCAACGGAGGAGCTGCCGGCGCAGGAGCTGGCGAGCGTGCTGGTCTTCGTGTGGACCGCAAGACAAAGGAGTACTATACGGTGGTGCGGAATGTGAAGACTGCGCACCAGATACAAGAGATTGGCGAGTTCCAGGAGATGTACGACGATGTGGAGTACATACTGGATGCACTGCAGCCGCTTAATCCGGCACCCACCCGCTGTCTGTCCGCCCTGCAGCTGGCCACCAAATGCATGACGCCAGCCTTTCGCATGCATGTGCGTGCCCATGGCGTTGTCACCAAATTCTTCAAGGTGAGTGTGCGAAAAATTCCCCAATTGGAATATTTGCCAATCTCTTTCTCTCTCTCTCTCTCTCTCTCTCTCTTGAATCCCTTGTAGGCGCTCTCTGATGCCAATAGAGATCTGAGCCTGGGTCTGTGCACCTCGGCCATTATGTACATCCTCTCGCAGGAGGGCCTCAACATGGATCTGGATCGGGATTCGCTCGAGCTGATGATCAACTTGCTGGAGGCTGAAGGTGTGGGCGTGGCGGCGCACACAGATCGACCCAACTACGAGCGCAACAAGCAGAAGGTGCGCGAGCTCTGCGAGGAGATTAAAGCACAGGGCAAGGGCACCCACCTGAACGTGGAGTCCATTACGGTGGGCACCTTGGCCATGGAGACGCTGCTCTCGCTGACATCGAAGCGTGCGGGTGAATGGTTCAAGGAGGATCTACGCAAACTGGGCGGCCTAGAGCACATCATCAAGACAATCTCGGACTTCTGTCAGCCGGTGATTGAGACAGCGGAGATTGACATGGCACTGGTCACCTGGGAGCCAGCGCTGCTGGACAATATGCAAACGGTGGCGCGCTGTTTACGTGTGCTCGAGAACGTGACACAACACAACGAGGCGAATCAGCGGTATATGCTCACCTATGCTAACGGACGGGCCGTGGACACGCTGTGTTTCCTATATCGTCTCTGCGATCGACAGCTGCTGCTGCATCCCGCGACAACGGAGCAGATCAGCGGCAAAGAGCATCCGGGCGTAGCGATGCGTGAACTCCTCATACCCGTCATGAAGGTGCTCATCAATCTGACGCACACGTTCAACGAGGCGCAGCCCTCCCTGGGCGCCGAGCTGCTGGGCAAACGAAGCGACGTCGTCGAGACGAGCTTCCATCTCTTACTGCTCGCATCCAGCTACATTCCGGATCGCTGTGTCTTCGAGCTGAGCATTTTGGTGAGTTGCGCAAGAGCTAATCCAATTCCCATTTGGACCTGACTCATTTCATTTCATTCCATTCATGTCTCCTCTCCAGGTGCTCACGTTGCTAATTAACCTCTGCATGCACACGCCGTCAAATCGCGCCGCCTTGATGCAGGCGACAGCGCCTGCCGAATATGTTGCTGATAATCCTACGCCTGGCGATCAGGCCGTCAGCGCGGTGCAGGCGCTGCTCGAGTACTTCTACAAGTGCGAGGAGCTAGCCAGGTGCGTTATAAGATCACATCTCGTAGCTGGTTCAGAAATTGATTCTTGTTCGCTTTCAGATTGGTGGAGAAGAACACGGACGCCTTCCTAGAGAGCAACGAGAAGAGCAAAAAGAAGCAGGAGGAGGTCGAGGAGACGGTCAACAATCGTAAGTTTCGGCAGATTCGATTTGACAGACCAGAATCGATTCTTTCTCATTGAATATCATTGAATCGTACTTCCCCATCTGTTTACATTGATTCCCTGTCTGCAAATATGCAATTCTGCGTAATCACCGTCCATATGCGTTGACTGACATTTGAGTATCTTGCTTACATTCCAATCGTTAGCTGGGCAGAGCTGGTAATTGAAGCCAAGCCAAGATAGATTGGCTTACAAAGAAATAGACTTTGAGTATTTATACAAGAGAATAAGTGATATGAGTGGCTAGGTAAATAAAATAATTCAATGGAAATGGAGACAAATTCTTGAACAAGCGGAAAACTTTTGCTAAGCGTGAGAGAGAGTGGGAGGGAGGTATGGAGGTGGAGAGAGAGAGAGAGAGGGACATATGTGAACAATATAATAGCTATAGATTATATAGAGCGGGGGTAAATAAACTAATTCTATGGAAATGGAGACAATTGTACAGAAGTGCACAAGTTTAGCTGAGAGAGAAAGAGAGGGAGATAACTGAAAGAGCAAATGTATGCAGGTGCAGCTTTAAAGTTATATTGGCATCGATATAGAGTATAAAGATATCATTAACAGATATATGGAATATAAAACAAATCTAATTTTATATTTGCAACAATTTTCAGTTGTGCAACGTGCTGGCCATCACATGGAGCACACGCTGAAGGGCAGCTATGCGGCGATATTAATCGGAAATCTGATCACGGACAATGAGCAGAATGAAACCATTATACGACGTCAGCTGCGAGGCAATAGCTTCAAAGAGATCGTGGGTGTGTTGGAGAAATATCACACCTTTATGAATCTGACTTCCAGTGTATGTAGAAACTATTTCTATATCTCTCTCTCTATATATATTTATCTATATAAATAATTTGGATTATTGTTACAGTTGGAGGCCGCTTTTGTGGCGCACATGAAGTCCACGAAGAAGATCATTGACAACTTCAAGAAGCGTGACTATATCTATGAGCATGCCGATGAGGATCAAAGGATGCCGATGCCACTCAATCTGGAGACGACGACGCATCATCATCATCATCAACAGGCACAGGAGGCGGCCAGCTGCACAGCCGTCAGCAACAACAACACGAATAGCAGCAGCAACAGCAGCAGCAGCACAAACACAACAACCAGCAGCAGCAGCAGCAGTGGCGGCAGCACCAGCAGCAGCAGCATGCCGCGTGTCTTCAAGACGTACAGCAGTCACAGATAATCAATGCTGGATGAGCATGAAGCCAAATCAATGGATAGCTAAATGCCATCCACCCAAAACCCTGCCACCAAAATAATAACTATTTATGTTGTTTCGTAATTGATGACGATTAATTATTTATTTACTAAATGTATATGAATGAATATATATATACATATATGTATGTATGTATTTATATATGTAAAGAATTATGCTGTGCTCTGCTCGGCTCTGTCCTGGGTTTTAGCTTAGCTTTGCAATATTTTATTGTATTTAAAAAACAAAAAAAACAAAAACAAACAGTGATAGCAAATTTCATGAGCATGGTCAGCGTTTTAACTACACACACAACACACAGACAAACACTCAAAGATCCAAATTAACTACTGATAATGTGTACGTTATATAGTCATAAGCAATATTAGCAATTATTATTATTATAATTATTA
This sequence comes from Drosophila buzzatii, assembly GCA_035045845.1. NCBI lineage: Eukaryota > Metazoa > Arthropoda > Insecta > Diptera > Drosophilidae > Drosophila > Drosophila buzzatii. Next base: position 13,529,507 of record JAWNOS010000596.1, read on the forward strand.
TTATATATATATTTACATGCAATCGATTGTACATATTGTTTTTTCCAACGATTTTATTCTGAGCAAAACTAGTTATTATTTACTGTGTCTACGCTCCAATTTTTACTACTACACTTAAAATATAATTAATTTTTTTTTTTTTTTTTTTTTAACTAGTACACACACACAGTTGTACATGTCTAGAGTAAATGAAGTGAAAAAACAAGAAATATATAAATATTTTATGCGTTTAGCGTTTAAGCAAGAAAACACTTTATCCATAACTAGAAAAAAAGAAAACGAAAAACAAAACAAAAAAAAAACATTGTATGTATGTATGTGTATGTTTAAAATTATAAAAGATAAACCAACTACAAAAACGAAACACAAAATTGTCATATTTAGGCTTACAACTGAGATAAAAACCAGATATATAAATAAATATATATATATTTATAAAAATATATATATATATATATAAATGTATCTATGTAAAAGAAAAACACAATTTCGGGAACAAATTATATATGTATTTATTTTTTGTTTTAAAATTTGTGGATAATGTGAAAAATCTATATATTTAAGAATACCTTTAAACACTATAAATGTATATATATATATATAAATATATATATATATAATAATTGTTCTTGAAAAAATTATAAAATAAAATTCAAAGAAAATTATTTCTGCTTTTTTTTTTAAATAAATATTTGTAAGGGGGAAATTTTAAAAAATTTCAGCTAAAAAATAGTTCAACTACATAAAATGTTATTTGCATAAAAATGTTATATGAACGTCAACAAATTGATTAATTTTACTGACTTGCGTGTTTAGCTGTCATTTAAGTGACTTAACACTCAATTGCAACCATTAGTAATATAGTTTGAAATTTGCTAATATACAGTTCTTGGTTACCTTTTGCTTTTTGATAAAATTTGAATAAATCAAACGTTAATAACAGCGCGTTCTGTTAGATGTGGAGTCACGCTGTTAGCTGTGGAGCGGATACGTCAACGGGCGAATGTCAAAAGGAGCAGTAGTCGTAATTTATGGCAATTGTACAAACAAGACGGAAAAGTAATGCGAGCGTAAAAATTAAACGAGAAAAATAAATAGTTTTAAGTTTTTAAGTTTTGTAAAGGCATTGCTACTAATATTTAATTGCGTGCAACGGCGGCAACGTCGGCGGTCGTTTGCAAGATATTTGTCCAATCTGTGAATTGATAAAAAATAACCAACCACAACAAGAACAACAACAAGGCAAGACAAATAAACAAAACGCAGCGCCCAGGCAGCTGTGTGTGTGTGTGTGCGTGAGCAGCAGCCAGCGCTAGAGAGCGAGTGAGAGGAGGGCAACAGAACGGGAGTGGGAGCGAGAGTGAGAGCAGGTGCAACTGCAACTGCAAGTGCAATTGGAATATGTCCAAGGTGCAGCCCATGGCGTCGACACGCCCACGCCCCCGCACACGGCAGACGGTCAGCGAGAGTGTGAAGAGCGGACATGCCAATGCCATTAATGGAGATGTGAGCAGTGACTTAGACTACAGCAGCAGCTCGATCATAGAGTTTTTGGCCAAGGAGCAGGACTGCACCCTGGAGCCCGCCGATCCGGAAACCATATTTCAGGAGGTGAATCGCCTTGCAGACAGCTCAGATATGCGCTCCGTGGATGAGCTGCTGCTGGAAGCAGAGCGTCTGATACAGCAACAGCTGCGACTGGGTGATGACGATGCTGACATTGATGCCGAAGGCGATGCTACCTGTCAGCTGCAGACGCCCTCGACCACGCCCTCCCCCCAATCGCTTGCATCGCCACAGAACAGTATCAAGCTAAATACACGCTACACTCGCTGCATCACCAGCACCACCACCACCACAACCACCACTAGCACCATCAAAGCCAGCACCAAGTCTCCATGTGAAGCCAAAGCCAAAGCCAATGCGACCAATAAGGTTTCATCGTTGGGCAACTCCACAGCATCCACGCCACCGACAGCCGCTGAGCCGCTGACCAATTTTGTGGCATTCGTCGAGAATCTGCCCTCGGAGTCGGTCATCTCTGAGGAGTCCACGCCCAAGGATCTCCATAATCATACGCACAATGGCGGCGGCGGCGCCAGTGCCTTGGCTCGGCAGCTGCAGCTGGAGCAGGTCGATAACACCGATGACGATGAGGATACGGTGAGACTATTTTCTTTATTTGCCTATCGATAAGTAATGTATATTGATTTTCGATTTAAGCCGATAGCATTAGTCGTACATTATTGATTCTTATTGATTTCATCGAATAATCTGTATTAGCTTCGATTGATCTGATACTGTGCAGGAACTGCTTCATCTCCATCGGGGTCAAAATGATTTCCAAGTATATATGATATATGAAGGATAAACCAAATTAATTTTTTTTTATAGTATATGGTATACATTTATTTCTGTTTTTTTTTTCTTCTTTCTTTCGTCTTTTACATATGTACAATGTACATGCATACTTAAATAAGCATTCACACAGACAGGCGCATTCACACACTCATAGATCGTAGCTGCAGGGGGAAATACCCCAGACGTGGTTAGCCAATGGCCTGGGCAATTGTTTCGGCCACAGTCCAGCCCTCGAGGGCCGTGTCCTTGATGTACTTGGGCGGGAGAATAAAGCCGTAATGGCCTCGATCGCGCAACTCAATGGTGTAGACATAGTTCACACCGAGTGCCGCACGGCTCCAATCGTCGGAGCCGCCGCCAGCAATGCCAAGGAGCTCGTGGGTGACGGATGCCCTGTAGGTGGTGCCCGTCTTTTGGATGATGCGATCGACAGCGGTGTTGGCGACACGCTGCAGCACGTTCGAATCCTTCACTTTGACGGCCTTGTAGGCCCACGGATAGACGATCAGCTGGCCGTAGCTGTGATAGGTTAGATACGCTTCCAAATTATATTTGCGCTTGCTCAGAAATTCGACTACAGCCTGCGTCTCTAGCTCGGAGTTGGGCCCAGAGCCACGGTAGATATCGCTGCACGGATCCTTCGAGGATCCAAAGCCCGTCCAGCCAATATCGAAATTGCGATTCAAATCTACGCCAAAGCAGTTGGCACGTCGCTCTGATGGCGAACGATTCTTGCGCCACAATCGATTTATCTTGCGGCTATAGTGGTAGCCATCCGGATTCATTACGGGCATTATGTACCAGGTGATGTCGCGTATGTAATTTGGCTGATTGTCCCAGTTATGCATTAGCTTACTAAGTATGAATGTCACCGTTGCGGGACTGATCCACTCGCGTGCATGAATGCCGCCATCGATCCAAATCTTTTTATTGTCGCGCGGATTCTCCGAGATGCTGCGAAACAAACATAAATAAAAATTGCAGCATGCTTTTAGGCTAAGCGTGTTAAATAGTGTACAGCTGCTGTTAGCTTAACGCGCATAACATTTAATGTAGTATACTTCGAAGCGTCCGCATAAAATGTTGGCTATGCATTTGGCAGCCAAATGTTAGCTGTGCACAGTCAAGATTTTGTATAGCATACTTTCAGGCTGCACACGAAATGCGTGTTCTGTTAAGTTAACAGTATTGCTGTTTAGGGCAGCTATGTTAGTATCTGTCAATGCAATTGATAATTACAGCGACTGTAAAACTGTACTACAATGCACGGATATATGAATTATATGTTATATATAAACATATATATTAATATGTACATATACACATAATATTCACATTTAATTTGAGTTTTTTCGACCCAATCGAATTATAATTTCTATTTCCTATTTCAACTTACCGCAAGACTTTCAAGTCACGTCCCTCGTGCGTATGCCCAATGGTGTAGAGCCGACAAATTTTGGGATACTTTACGCGTATGCTACGCATGTATTCATAGATGGCTTCCAGTGAGTGGTAATCATCCCAGTGCATGATGCTCTCAGAGCGTGAGGCCTTCTCTGCTTGGAGCAATCGATGTGAGTGATGCACTTTTTGAGGACATATTCATTAGATACACAACTCACTTGAACGCTGCCCGGGCAGTGACTGGGTGCTTCTGATACCGTCCATCTCTTCCTCATCGATGAGCTGCTGGACATTATCGGCCATCATTTCAGCGTCCAGGCGATGGGCACCGAGGAAACTGCGCGCTGCCTTCACCTGATCCTTCGCAATGGACAAGTCCAGAAAATTGGGATTTTCCTTCCAAATGTTGGCGCCAAACTTCTGCTCCATGATCTCGGGAACGGGTACGCCGCTCAGCACTGCATTGCTAATGTTGTGAACGCGCCACAATTCCGTGCCATCAAATCGCATCATAATATCATTCAGAGACTCCTGCTCTTCAGCAGAGGCCACTGACTGGCTTGAGTTGCCACTCGCCACGGCCAAGGCCAGCAGCGAGCCAAACAGCATCCAGAGCAGCAGCGATCGATGATTCATCCTGCTATCGATCTTATCAGCAATCAGTTAACAGCTTACAGTTAACAGTTGTCAGCAATATCTGTGCAATGATAACGTTCAATACTGATCAGTCAAGTGCTCAAAGTAATTAACACACCCAGCTACCCGCTCAGTGACGCTTTGCTGGGTATTTAGGTCAGCAGCTCTATAAAAAAATCGGCTAAAATTGTTTGGTAATTGACACAATTTTGTTTAAACTTGATTCTAAATATAATTTTTAAATACACATGCATATATAACTAGCATTTTAATGAGCTCAGCTCTTTGCATAATTTATTAATATCTACGCATCTATCAGTTGTCTCCTAACACTTTAAATATATATTTGTTTTAAATATATAGTTTTGTTTTTCTCTCCATTGGCCACTCCCTCTATGGGGCATATCTTAACATGTTTATCTATGGGCGGCTTACACGAGTTTCAATTTCTAAATCGTACTCTCCTCAGTCTCTCATAACATATCTAGTTTTGTTTTTTGTGAGTCCCCAGTAGGCGTGTGCATCAGACGAGGCTATGCATTAAAATATGTCAAATTTGCTTCTTAGCTCTCTAGCAACAGAAGCGAGCATTGCCTAAAAGCAAAATATTCTAGGATTCAGCAATTGTAAGTGAAGAAATATCAAAATTATTAATTATTAATTAATAATTAATCTGCCTAGATTCGAGCTCTCCTTATCAAATGTGAAAATATTTTACGTTTGTGTTTGAGTTTTGTTTCTGTTGTTGTTTCTGGAATATTATCGGAGGTGCACAAAGTGAACTAGTTGCAATTGGAAATCGAAAGCGTATAATAACCAATATATAAAAACCTTTTGACTGGAAATCAGCTGAAATTGGGTTTTTCTTTCTGGCTAGACTCGACTGATCCAATAACTTGTAAAATAAGTGTAAAGTGCACACGCATGAAGCTAGTATGTGAGTATTTATATAATTCCATCAATTTCCGTTAAAAGAAGTTTACTTTTAAAAAATATATATTTATATTAAATATACATATATGTGTATAATTAATTAATCTATTTGTTTTCGTACTTTTTAAAATCTCTTTATATAAAAATAATCTTCAACCGTTGATTGATTGTTTTCGTATCAATTGGCTTAGGCGCAATTTGATTAAATTTGTTTTTCCTGTAAGTGAATCAAAATTGTTTATACAATAGGTTTTCCCATTTGTATAAAAGGCACATTAATGATAGGCAATCAATTAATCAAGCAAAAACCTTTCTCTCGCCATTTAAGTGAATTCATTATAATTCTCCAATCTATAATGGATTTATATGATTATAATGATGCGAGACTTGTTCAAGAATTGAAAAGAGTATATCTGGGGTTTATCCCTAGATGCTGCTTCGGCAAAGGCAATAGCTTTTAATGTTAGTTGATCTGACACATAAAATGATTTAGATGTTATCAATGTACCCAGACAACGTCCCTTACATTATGTTTCATATTTGAACTTTCATATATATTATTATTCTCATGCAATCATGATTAGGTAGCTTGCTTGGCCTCTCTCTAGCATTTTGAACTCTAGAATCGTTCAGTCTAATCTAAAGCAGCTCTTCAAATAGATCATGTATAAATCAATTATATATAAATTCAGTTCAATTGTAACAGGGAATTAAATCGTCTCTACTAACATGTTTTGCATTGATACCTCAAGAAAAATATTATCTATTCCAACAACGAAAACTATTTGCATTGAAAATTTGAAAAAAAAAAAACTGTATATTTATATATAAATGTGTATGCATGATTTTTGACTTGACCTTGATTAAGTTAAATTTTTGATATGGAACTTTTCGATTTCGATTTCTGTTTTTTTTTTTTTTCAATCTACTAAGCTGAGTCGAACCGATTTGAAATGCAAGTTGAAATAGCTTAAACGATATATAAGTACCTATATGTATTTCTATATATATATATATATATATATATAGTAGGTGTATTGTGCGATTACCTCGCTTCATTTGTATGCGATTGACATTTGCGGTAATATCGAGGCGATTATATATGCATGCAAAATATATTTATATAAAATGATTCGAGTTGCTTTATGTTTGAATTGGAATTACGAGCTATGGAGTGTAGCTGCATCAAATCGAGAATAAATCTTCCGCTTTTTACAAATTCGAGCATAGCAAACGTTGAGGCGTTGCGAAATTGTTATCGCTTTTGGTTAGCACGCAATTGTGTTAATTAAGCTCTGGACGAGCCGTACAGATTATAGTCTCTATTTTATTTACTTTTTTTGATTTGCTTTTTTTTCCATTTTGTAGTTCAGAAAGTGGCCCAGAGAACTGGTTCTGGGACTACAAATGGTACTAAACAAACGTTGAGGAGTGTCAGACAGAATCTTCTGTATGGAGAGTATCGTTTCGTTTCGTATCATATATGGGCCGACCTTTGTTTCGATCACGTGTCCCAGATGTTATCGCTGGTTCGTGCTTTGCTCCATAACTGGAGCGACTGCACATTTCCCTTGACCAGTCAGAAAACAAGTCGGAGTGCACTCGTCGAGAGTGATTAACGACGTGATTACCCTGTATGCACGTGTACTACAATATGCGGCTTATAATCAGGCTAAAAAGAATCAGTGCACGATATGGCATGGAAGATTTCGATATTCGAATATATTATTTTTTTCAAAAGCTTCATCGATATTTATCGATTCTTACAGTTTCTATGGATAAATATATTCAAGAAAATATTTTTAGAATTATCATCAACATCTATTCATAGGTCGGACTGATGGGCATGCCTCGACTGTTACTGCCGTTTCGACAAATCTATAAAATACATTCACATATCTTGTATAATATGCAAACTCATGCACCCAGCAGCCTGTTTGAATAGTTTTCAATGCATACAGGGTATCAAAACTTGTTGCAATTCGCTTGCATTCGAAAATGTAAACGGTAAAGATTCGCCACAATGTTAATGTTAATGCTAATGTTAATGTATGTACATACATGCATGCATGTTAATCATGAATGACCTCTCTCACTCGCATTCGCATTCATACAAATGCAGACGCATTGACGTATTGCTGCTCTTGCACTCGCTCTCTCTCTCTCTCTCTTTCTCTGTCTCTCGCTCGTTCGCACACAATCCAATTCAATTCAATTCATTTGCTTACATTTGACGTTTCACAGTGATTAATGCTCCTGTTGCTGCTGCTGCTGCTGTTGCTGCTTCTTGGATGCTGCAGTTGCCGGTCAGTTGCTGACACACCTTTCCAGTGCGTGTGTGTGTGTGTGTGTGACTGTTACACTTGGCAGCCCCCACTGACTGAGCCAGACTAAATGCGGCCTTTGTGTCGCTTCAATTTTTATATGAAATCAAGCCAGGCAACTACGCCGAGGGCTGTTTTCCGATAAAAAAAAAATTAAAAAAATAAAAAGCACCGAAAAAAATCAATCAGAAAAAAAAGAGACCGGGTAAAAGAAAAAGAAATGAATAAACAACCAACGTTAAACAGAATTACAACAGAAAGTGAAAAAAAAAAGTTTGAAAGAAAAAATTGCGCTGCAAACTGACGACCGATCTTGGAGCGATCGGCGCGTACTGAATGAATTGACAACAACAGCAGTCGAAGCATCCAATAGCAGCGCAGTCAGCGGTCGCAGTCAGCAGCAACAGCAGCAGCAGCAGCGGCCGAAGCAGCGTTGCGAGAGAGTCAGTCACGCATCAACAGCAAATCGGCAACAACAAAAAGCAAACTGGTGCGTGTGAGGGGTGGTTGCTGTTGCTATTACAGTTACCATTGACGCTGTTGTTGTTGTTGCTGCTATTGCCTTTTTTTTTTTTGTCTTTCTCTTGGAGAGAGTGCGCGCTTTTCTACACATTGTCTCTCTCGTGCTGTAATGCGATGCGTCGCTGCGCGCGTTGCTGCTGTTGCGCCTGCGCCTGTCGCTGCTGCTGCTGCTGCTGTTGGTGCTGCTGCCATTGTTGCTGCTACTGTTGCATTTCGTGCGCTTTATCAAAATTCAATCTATTACTCACTCTCTCACACATACATGCAGACAGAGTCGTGCAGTTTCTGTCCGTTTTGCACTTTGCACTTGCTACGGCAAACAGTTTGACAGCGTCAAAGCAGTTGTCAATGGTGTTTTGATACCCATTGAAAATGCTTAAAGTGGGCATAATGTGTGTTTGTGTGTGTGTGGGGGAATATATTTACGTCTGTACTTATGTGATAGCTAGCAAAAAATAAAGTAAATAAATATCAGCTATAACATTCAAGGCGTGTTGTATGGAACTATAATCTTAAGCTCGTTACAGGGTATCTCTTAGTGCTCTTTTTTTTAATTTTGTTAAAAGTATTTTAAATTAGTTTGCACTATATTCATCGTTCTAAGCCTTCTCAGCGGTCAGCTGAATATAGTTCATTCACAATTAACACTTCTATTTTAGGCACAGCTTGATTGGAGCACAGTCTGGGCCAAAAGTATATGCACGCAGTGCATTTAGTCATTGCTGTGATTGTTTTAAGAGTTTGTACTGCTCGAAAAGAGTTTAGGGTTGGCAGAAGAGATTAAAGATTAGTTGGTTATATAATAGCTATCACATTGCTCAGATATGACTTAATCGAAACTTTGAATTGCTGATACTTTCACCTATTTTAATTTTTAATTTTAGCAACTTTATTATGTGTATGCAAAATATTTTAGATTTACACTTCTTGCATATTTATTAACTGTTTACAACATTTTGTATTCAAATGAATGGGAATATGAATAACAGAATAGTTCAAATTGCAGTTGCTAAGCTCGTAAAAAGGGGAAATTCCAGTTACAAAATTAACTAGAATTCCACACACACACACACACATACATATGTATGTAGTTATAGCTAGAGTTGCAAGCAACTTTAATTATAGAAGTATGAAACATAATAATTTAATGATTGGTTTTACCAGCTGCTCACTTGGGAGCTGAAAAAAATGAAAGATGAGTATAATGCTATCTGGGCATGAGCAAGCATGCATATGCATATGTATGTATGTATGTATGTAACCAGCCTGCTTGCATGTGTGCGTTTTAATCTGTCCAGCATTGTGATTTGCTGTACATTTAATTTAAGCGCAGCACAAACTGTTTCCATGTGCATGTGTGTGTGTATTTGCATCTGAGTATGTAATTGACGCTTATTTATGCACTTGTACTACTCACGTCTGTCCGTGTGTGTGTGTGTGTGTATGACGGCGCAATTTTTGACCCACTTGGCATGTTTTTACTTTCTTTCGCCTTTGATGATAATCAGCATGCTGCCTCACCCGCCCCGCCCCTTGCCTCTGCCCACATCAATTATGTTTTTTTTTTTCGTTACTTCTTTGTGCTTCTTTTGCTACTACCTGCTCTGGCTGCGCTTTGTATTTTGCGTATTTGCTATGGTCGTTGTGCTTGTCTCTTATTGTGCTTCTTCTTCATCTTTTTCTGTTGGTTTCTTCTCAATATAAATAAAAATAAAAATGATTTTCACTTTTGTATCTTACCCTTTTGATGGTTCAATGCGCTTTTGTGATTCACTCAAAATGAGGCGATTCATGCTTGTGTAGCCAAAGGAACATGCATAAACACACACATATACACACATATGCATATAGTCACACACACACATGTGCACACTCACCCACACTTTAAAGTCAGGCTTTGCGCCCTTTGTTCTCATTGTTTGCATATGTAGGGTATCGCTCGGTCGTGAATATGCTTACTTTCGAGTCTGTTCTTCAGCTGCGTCTTGGATTTTGCTGCTCTTTTTCTTTTTCGTCTTCGTGCAGCGCTTAAATCACTTTCTTTGCGCGGCAAAACGTTTATCGCTGGCCTTTCGCCTGCTTCGCATAATTTTTATATGCATGTTAAATAAATAGATAAATGAATAACATCTTTTGCCCGTTGTCGCGCCATTCGTCGTTTATCCGCCCCCCTCCCTACCTCTCTCTTTCTCTCTCGCTCGCCCCCGATTTGTTTATACTAGTTTTGAAAACGCGATTGAAAGTGAAAGTTTCACCCAGTTCAACTAGCTTTGGCCAACGCTCTCGCTCGCCCTGTCTCGCTCTCTCTCTCTCTCTCTCTCTCTCTCGCTCTATCTCTTTGTCTTAGACTCTAGCCATAACAGCTTTTGCAGACCTGCACCCGCTCTTTTATACATTTTTTTTTCGACTGCTTTCTATTTAGCTATGTGCGCGTTTTTTTTTACCATTCTGGCATTCTTTGTTTACCGAAATTTTCAATGTGCACTGAGTGAGGTTTTATATAAAATATATATATTTATTGTATTGATATAATTTTAATTAAATTAATTTGCTTGGCTGCCAAGCTTAGCTTTCAGTGCCTCGCCTAAAAGCATGCAACAGTTTGCTCTCTCTCTCTCTCTCGCTCGCTCGCCTGAAGCAAGCAGTTCAAAGCGAAAACTGCAAAGTTCTATTAAATTCTATAAATTTCAATCAATAATAAACAAAGAAACACATTTAATTAGGTGCATCTGAAATTGATGTTAATCATAGTCGTGGCATTATTATTTCTGTTTAAACAGATATTAACTAAAGTCCATTAGCAAGACTGTGCCATAATTGTGAGATGATTAAAGTAAAGATATAAACATTTGAAAGTTGCCGCTGTTTGCATAGACTTACAATAGAAGAGTATAAAAAGACGAGAAATCTATTGTTCGTTTATAATATATGCAGTGTGTCTCATGTTTATTTAAAGCAGAATACGATTTGACATAGAGATACACAAATATAAGTTACTAGATAGCATAAATTAATCTAATAAATAAATAAATAATTCCATAAAAAAAAATACAATTTATATAAATTATGATCGAGCTGCACTTATTGCAATTGCTGAGCTATGGTCTTTAGGAATTCGTAAGCCTCCTCGCCGGACTCGAGTATGTAGTGGGGTGGCATTAGATAGCCATAGCGACCCTGATCCTTCAGGAAGACATTGTACACGAACTGCGGCTCGATGTGCTGCTGCACCCAGTCGGCAGAGTTGCCCGATCTGGCCAGCTTCTGGCGATAGCTGCTGCCCATGCTGTACTCGGCGTGGTTCAGGCGACGGAAGTTGAGTATGGCCTGGCGCGCGGTGTGGCGCAGCTGGCGTTGATTGCTGGTCACATAGTCGTCGTCTCCCCACGGATAGGTAATCGTCTGGCCATAGCCACCGAAGGAGACATATGCGCCCAAATAGTCGCGCATGCTCAGTAGGAAGCTGCGCATGGCTCGTGTTTCCGGTTCGGAGAAGCTTTTGGCGCCCTGATACAGATTCTTGCACGGATTGGATGAGGCGCCCGCCTCGCCCCAGCTGTAGTCGAAGTTGCGATCCAAATTGACACCGTAACAGCCGGTGGCAGCGTCATAATTGCGATTCTTGGTCCACAGTCGATCGGTGAGGCGCGAGTACTGATAACCATCGGGATTGGCTAGCGGCAGGAAATACCAGTCGATGTGACGCATTGCCTTGTCCGCCTGACCCTGCTCCCACAGCCAGGTCAGCTTCGAGATGGCATAGGTCAGCGCTGCGGGGCTAAGCCAATCGCGTGCCTGCATTCCCGCATCCACAAAGACAGCATAATTATTGGAATTGCCGTTCGAGACTCTAAAAGATAAGCAGTATCAGTTAACAGTACAGAGTTAACAGCAATACGTTAACAGCACTGGAGACACTGGAAAGTGAACCATCTACAGACCTGAGCACCTCGAGCGGTCGCTTGTTGCGTGTGACACCAATCTGCACGATCTCCGCCAGCTCGGAATGCGTTTCCAAGACGTTCTGCAGGAATTGCTGTATATCGGCCTGATCGTGATAGCGTCGCCAGGTGAGCAGAACACCCTCACGATTTAGCCAGGGCAGCGAGTAGTTGGCCAATGGATTGTCCTGGTCGGTGTCCGTGTCGCTGATCTCCGTGTAGGTCTCATCGATGGCCGTCTCGAGATCGTCGATCATGATGTTGTAGCTGAATGAGGTCTGCACCATATACTGCTGGGCGGCAGCCACGTTCTTGTGCTCGATGATCACATCGATGCCATCTTGGTTCACGTTCCACACCTCGCTGCCTGTAAGATATATGCGGATTAGTAGCACTTTCAGAGTGACAATGGGCGTGTGAATGGGATTCGCTCATGGCTACCAAAGTGTCGTAGAAATGCGCGTAGTTTTGGCTGCTTGAGGCGCGTTTCGTGCAGCTTCCACAGCTGATGGCCGTAATATCGTTTCACCGAGGCATCATTACGATAGCGTCGATTGATCTGATATGTTGAGCTGGGCGATAGGAAATCGAATCGTCTCAAATCGGTGGGCGAGAGCCACTGCAAACTCTCAAAGGTTGCCTCGTACAGCTCGCTGCTGTTGAGCGTCCACAATTCGGGCAAAGTCGTGAGACCCGGCACCGCCACACTGCGCCACAGCAACCACTGTGCACTGCCAACGCCAGTCGTCGTTAGCAGTGGTGCTACGCACAGTGCCAACAATAACATCATGCTGATCGTGCCACACAAACAGAACTAATTCTCCACACTCTCGCATCTCTCAGCAGAAGGTCAAGATTCGCTGAATTCTCAAATTTCTTGATTAATGTCAATTTTATGCGTACAGAACACCTGCCTCTCCATCCAGGTGATTAGCTGACTGGCTAACTGACTGTGGCTCACTTGAGTCACAGTTCGTGGTTGGGCGTTTGATGTTTGACACGCTGCTCTATTCATTTCGTTCGGTAAAGAGGTCAACAGCCCAACTTAGCTCGCGACTTCGGCAGGTATTTTGAACAGTTAGAAGTTTCGCATTTGCATACCTGACAGTTTGCAGACGTCTATTTTGCATATCTTGAAGGATAGTCAGTAGGTCTAACATAAATTTCTGAACCACAACATCTATTATCTCTAAATGGCTATTCGATTCATATTTTGATAAGACTTTGCCTAATATTTATCGCTTGAACTCTATTAAGTTATAAAAGTAGGCTGACAATGTTGGCAGTGAGATAGCTAGCTGTCTTAGTATACGCTATGTTTAGATTAATCAATTGGTCATTGAGTCAATCAATCAATCATATGAATCAATAATTCTATCAATGAAAAGACACAGCAGTCAGTCAAGTCTTATATAAAGTTAAACTTCAATCAATTAGTTAAGTAAAACTCCGTTTTACCAGCGAACTACATTATCAATCAATCATTCCATCAGTCAATCATTCTATTTGTGTGTCAATCAAGCACTCAAACAGTCGAAAAGTTAGTCAATTATTATTCAGCTTTCGAGTTTAGCAGTTTGACCTTTGTGTATATGATCAATCAATCAATTATTCCATCAATCAATCTTTCAAGCCACCACATAAGTTTCCTAGTAACAACAGGTCAGTCAATCAATCAGACAATATATACAATCAGCTTATCAGCTTTTAAATTTTATCATCAGACCCAAATAGATCAAATTTTTGGTTAGAGTAACAAGTCTTCGACAAAGCCTCAATCACTTTTGTTTGGCTGTCAATCGGAAACACGAAACATGCGAATTCCGTGAGCGAGCGCCTCGATAGAACGTCGCTCAGGTCGACTGATGAGTTTTTAAGTGTGTGCTGTCTATATTGATTGGAGACTGAGTGGCCTCTTGCTCGCTCGCACTACTCACCAAAGTCTTCCACAAACTGCTTGAACTGGGCATCCGGTGTTTTGTCGCCCATTTTGCGAGTGCCATTGAAGTTGAGCTTCCAGAGCTGAGCGCCGCGATAACTCACATAGTTCTCATCCAGCGAGGCGCGCAGTGGCGATCGTCTGCCCATGCTGCCGCCGGGCTGCTCCATGGGCCGCAGGTAGCGCAGCAGCTGAGCTACGCCACCGCCGAAAAAGGGCAGACGCACAAGATTGTCGCCGGTGCGCGCAAAGAAATCGTAGCGCTTCACTGCCTCCGCCTGTGGCAGCCACACGCTCAGTGCAACGAGCAACAGTGCGTATGCGTAATGCATTCTTGGTGACTTTTCGTTAGCGGCGTTCGAGTTTATTGCTGAATGTTGCTCGATTCGATGCTCGATTCTATTTGGCATGCGACACGCTGCGAATTGGCCAAATAACGGCTACATTTTTCGCTTTTGCCTCTTTTCTCAATTCTTCACGCTCCGTCGATGGGGCCAGAAATTAGCATAGCTTAACTTTTACTTTGCTCGAAATGTTATAAATATTTGTTATACTGTTATATTGCCAAAAACTAATGCAATTCTCAGTTGCTTTCCTTTCTCTCTCTCTCTTAAAGTCTTTCAAATTGCGTCTCTCTTATTCTTACACCTTTGTTCTCCCTTTGTATGCCCTATAAGCATATAAGGCAAGCATATTCGACGCTTTATCATCTATAACATTTGAATCAATTTAGCTATATTCTCCCCAACTGCCATATAAAGATCTTATTTATCATATTTCATAATATTCATATATATTTTTATTGAAATCAAATAATTTGTTATGCTCAAATTTAATTAAACTTCGTATTATTTTACATTCAATAAATTTTTATATTTTGGGAATATGATAAATGCTGATCATAGCGAAAAGAACAGTTCTGTAAATTTAGAATAGATCATTGACATATTACTCTAGATTTACGATACAAATAAACTTATAGAAGAATGTTTCAGACGTAGCCCAAGCCTAAGACATTTTGCTGATCATTTGTAGATCAGCTATAGATAATTATATCCATTGAGAAATTAGTGAATGTTATTTAGCTAATTTGGAGAGCATCTGCAGTTTATCTCTAGATCATTAGTAAATTATATATAAGATTATGCACTGACATTTTATAAGTAATCTGAAGATCATTTGAGTATCAGCTGCAGTTCATCGCTGGATCTTCGCTAATCATTACTATCGAACGATTATTTTTAAATCATCTGTGAATAAGTTTCAAGATCATCCGTAAAAAATGTTTAGTTATTTTGTATACAATTTCTGAAGCATCTATAGCTCAACTGTAACAATTGCATATATTGTAGATCATCTATAGATAGTTAGAAAACTCTTATGAAATCATCTGCAGATCATTTGTATATAATTTGTAGAGCATCTGTAGATGATCTAAGCCATTTTCTTCTTTAAGCGCATCAGCTATCAGGGCAGTAATCTACAATCGTAAAAATGACCCAAAGATATTTTCAAAGTTGTTCGTCGATGATTTCATATTTTTCCCATAAATGTTAGTTGAGTAATAGTCGAACTCGATCGTTTTCACTTTCAATAAACATGTCTCAGTCTATTTTGAAATATTCAATTTGTCTAGTTACAAATAAATAAATAAATAAATAGTTTCGTATAAATAACATTACAAAAAAAAAAAAAATTATCAATGCGAGAAAAAAAAATTCATATTGAGCTAAGTCTAAGAGGAAGGCAACTAGCGCACGCGGCGACGAATGCTGCGGCGGGCATCCTTCGAGCGTCCCTGGATGATGGCGCGAGCGACGGTGTCGGCAAAGGTGAAGCCGTCCTTGCCATTGTTTTGAATGAACTTGGCGGGCAGAACGAAGCCGTAGCGACCCGTATCGCCCATCTCAATGGTGTAGGCGTACTTGATGCCCGCAATGCCCTTGGCCCAATCGTCAGAGCCACCGGCAGCGGGATAAAGCGTCGTAGCCGAAGAGCCGACCGTGTACTTAGCGCCCGAAGACTTGGTGATGATCTGAAATATAGATATTGATATTGAATGAATTCTGGAATATTCAGCTTCATTATGGCAGTTGATCTTACCGAGCCCGCTTGGCGTGCCACGCGATCCAGATCGCCACGATCCTTGGTTAGCTGATAGTCATAGCCCCATGGATAGAGTATGTACTGGCCATAGCTGTGGAATGAGAGATACGCCTCGAAGGTGTTGCGTGGGAAGCCGCTAATGAATTTCGAAATGTAGAACGTCTCCGGTTCGGAGAAGGCCTTGCTGCCGCGATATGTCTGAGAGCAGGGACTGGCCGAGGTGCCCTTGCCGCCCCACTTGTAGCCAAAGTTGCGATTGAGATCGACGCCCGGACATTGACGTCCATGGGCGCGCATATTCTTGCGCCACAGGCGATCCGTTTTGTGGGAGTATTCGTAGCCATCAGGATTGGCCACCGGATGGATGTACCAGTTGATGTTGCGCATGTGTTCGGGCAGATCCTCCCAGCCCTCGATCAGCTGGTTGGCTATGAAGGTGACAGTGGCTGGACTGATCCATTCACGGGCATGCATGCCACCATCGATCCAGACGCTCGGATTGTGCGCATTGCCATTGGAGATCCTGCGACGATTAGACGATTAGTCTATATGCTCCTAGGCTACTTAGTCTATTCCACTTACTTGAGTATCTTGAGCGGACGCTTCTCTACGGAGTAGCCAATCGTTTCGGTGGAGCAAATGTCCGGATAGGTCTTGGCCATATAATCAATGAAGCCATGAATGTCGTCCAAGCGATGATATGCCTGCCAGGTGAGACGATGTCCTGTGAAAAGACAGAGTGAGGGAGAGGGGGATAGATTTTAGTTTATGCTAACAAACTATGGCAACCCCAACAGGCCAGGCCGTTCGTTCAACTCGGTCGTAAAGAAACCAAGTGTCAAGTGCTTCGACTTGGCTTGGCTTGACTCAAGGAAATTGCGTGTCCTGTCTGCTATTGATTAAACAAGTGTCTTGCTAGGCTGCCTACCCAATTGCTTATGGCCGCAAGTGTGGGAGGGGGAGCTCACAAGCGTGCGAGTGGGCGTGACAAGGGCATTTAAAAAGCTGTCGCAACTGTTCCGCCTGTCAGTCAATCGACAGACTCGATGTCTATTTTTCTTGAATGCAACCCCTTTTCGCTTGTCTTCCTCTTTGCATAAATTTTTAACCACCTTCACGGTGTGTTCATTTGGAATGCTTGCAATGGGGTATATCATATCAATAGTTCGAATAACAGAATGTCCAAATGTGTTTGCGTATATCCCAGACATTATCCTAGATCCTATCCTATCATTAATTCATAGTTCATAATGGATATATGATTAGTTTGGGTTGAGAGACTTATCGTTTAGCATTAGCATTAAGCTTAGCTGCAATATACAGGGTATCTGCCAAGTCGACTAACTCCAGTTTCTGCTCTACCTTGACACTCTGTCCTTTTGTTATCGTGCGTCGTGTCACTTTTCGTTTTATGACTTTTCACACGCCTCAACTATTAGCTGCATTAAAAGCTCATTTATGGCGACACCTGAGTTGGGGCACAAGGCGAAAAGTTTCCCCAATTTTGCATTTCTTTTCTTTTCTCTTCTTTCTTTTGTATTGCTTTACTCACCCTTGCGATTCTGCAGCTCGGCAATTTGTTCAGCAGGCGGATTCTCGACTTCGATAACCTGCTGCAGGTTATCGATCAGCACGATGCGCGATAGATTCGCGGCGCGTATGTGACGCTCAGCAGCGGCTAGCACTTGTGGCTTCAGCAAATAGTCGACCTCCTGTTTCACCTCCTTCCAAAGCTGGCCATCTGCAGAAGAGCGAGAGAGAGGGAGAGAGAGGGGGTGTGTGTTCAAGTCCTGTATGTAATAAGCAACATTTGGCATGTAACACTTACCGTATTTCGATTGCAATTCATCGGCCAGCTTCTTATCCTTGTCCGTTTGCACCACAATGCGCCACACCTGAGCTCCATCATAGCGTCTCAGCTGTGCGCTGAATGCGCCCTCTGTGGCCGACTCCTGCTCGAGGTCCGCGTCCTGCAACTGATCCTGTTGCATGAATGAAGCATTCACATAGTTCAACACGCTGTCCGCGACCTGAATGGGCTCTGGCTCGCGCTGTGGCGTCAGTGGCACTACGGCGGGTATAATGGTGGTCAGGATCGATTGATCAGGCTCTGGTTGAGGAGCAGCTGGAATTTCGACTGCAACTTCAGCGGGCACATCAGATGCAACCTTGATTGGAGCTTCTGCGGGTATTTCAGCGGGGATTTCAGCTTGAATTTCAGCTGGGATTTCAGCGGGTATTTCAGCGGGTATTTCAGCTTGAATTTCAGCTGGAATTTCAGCAGGAACTTCAGCTGGGATTTCTGCAGGGATTTCAGCTGGAGTTTCTGCTGGGACTTCAGCAGAGATTTCAGCTGGAGTTTCAGCTGGAGTTTCAGCGAGAATTTCAGCTTGAATTTCAGCTGGCACATCATTTTGTGGTTCACTTTCCGGTTCAGCTTGTGGCACAACCTGTTGCTCTGCTTCTGGTTCCGTTTGTACTGTTTCTGGCTCCGACTCAGGCTCTGATTGTGATTCTACTTCAGCTTGTGGCTCAGCATCGGCGATTTCATCAGCCAAGATTTCTGGTTGTTTTTCAGTTTCTTGCGCCTGCTCCTCCACAGCTTGCTCCACTTCTGGCTGCATCTCTGGCTCGATAGCAACTGCCGGCTTGATAGCTTCCTCCTCGCTTTGTTCAGGCACATTCAGAATTTCAATGGGCTGTGTTTCGGCATCGTTCAAGGTTTCCTTTTCAGCCTCCACAACTGGTTCCGATTCGGCTTCAACTGCGGCATCCGCTGCAGCTTCAACTGGAGCTTCAGCAGGAGTGTCGACTAGAGCTTCAGCAGGAGTTTCCACTGGAGCTTCAGCAGGAGTCTCAACTAGAGTCTCAGCTGGAGTCTCAGCTGGAGTCTCAGCTGGAGTTTCAACTGGAATTTCCACTCGGGTTTCTACTGACGTTTCAACTGGAGTTTCCACTGGAGTTTCTACTGGAGTTTCCGCTGGAGTTTCGACTAGAGTTTCAGCAGCAGTTTCAGCAGCAGTTTCAGCTGGAGTTTCAACTGGTTCCTCCACTAGTGTCTCGGCATCGTTTTGGCTCTCTTCAGGCATTTGCTGCTCAGCAGCGCTATCACTAGCCACTGGCATAGTCTCCTCGATCAACTGTTGCGTTGCTGTCTCCATTATCGGCTCGGCAGCTTCAGTTTGCGTTTCCAAATCTTCGGCTGATTGCTTTAATGGTGTCTGCTCAGCTGGGCTGATTGTCTCTTCATCCTGCTGTGTCTGCTCCTCGGCTTCGGCTTCGGCAACGTTCAACTCCTCGGGAAGCAGTTCACTCATGGCTGCGCCAAGACCTTGTTCCAGCATGGCGGATGCCTCAGTGGTGTCCACTTCGTTCTCAGCAACTGGACTTGCCTCTGGCTGGGAGTCCTCCTGCTGCTCAACTGGCTCTGGCTGAGATTCAGCTGGTTCTGAATCCGCTTGCTGCTCCATTTCTATAGCCGAACTGATCAGCTCATCTGTGGCAGCTGGCGTGCTGTCCTCGGCCAGCAGCTCATCATCTGCTTGGGCCTCCTCGTTGACTTGCTGCACTGGCTCGGTAGTCGCCTCTGCCATGTTCTCCAGCTGAGCTTGCTCCACAGATTGCTCCATAGGCTGCTCAACCACATGCTCTTCGATCAGCTCCGGCGATGCAATCTCTGCTGCCACCGGTTCTAGCATGGCTTGTTCTTCGCGCTCTGTCTGTGCCTCAACAATATCACTGGGCAGCTCCACAAGCTGCATGACCGGCGCATCTTCACTCTCTAGCATCAGCATATCGGCGCTCTCGCCCACAGCTGCATTCTCTGCCTCTGCCGCCGCCTCTGCCTCTGCCTCAGCCTCGGCCTGCGCCTCTGCCTCTGCTTCAGTCTCTTCGATAGTGTTGCGATGCACATGCTCCGTGTCGTCTAGCTGGCTGGCCACAGACTCTGGCACCAGCATGAAGATATCCGTGCCACCATTTGCCGGCACCGCGGCCATCTTCATGTCATCCACGACCACGGTGGCTGGGGCATTTGGTTGCGTTTCAGCTGGCGCAGACAATTCGTTTCGCTCCAGGGTCAAGCGATCCAGTGACATGGCCGCCGTTTGGCTGGCCGCCATCACGAGCAGCAGCAGTGCTGTTGCTGTTGTCATAGTAATTGTTGTTGCTGGAAATGCTGCTCTTGATCTCCCGTCGTACATCTTAACGAGATCTAACAGTAAACCGTAATGAGACATGTCCCATTGGTGGAGTGGAGCTTTTATACCAACGCTTCGAAAGTATTGCCATTTCATTTTCGATATTTCTCTCTCGACGGCGCCGTTGGCAGCGCAGTTGGCGCTCTATGCGAGCGAGTGTCCGCTTACTGTCTGCATGCGTCTGTGTGTGTGTGTGTGTGCGAGTGTGTGTGTGTGTGAGTGAGTGTGTGTGTGTGTGTGGCAATCGTGTTATGTATGTAGATTGTGGCGATTGCTTGTGACCAGCAGCAGCACGAGTAACAGCTACAGCAACTGCGACGCTGGCAGCGACTGACTGCGACGCTGGCAGCGGCAGCGACGCCTCTCTTCCTTGTGGGACGCGAGCGCTGCGCGTCGCCCGCTTTTATCGGTTGCATGAATCTTCATAAATGCGATGCTTGTTGTTGTTGTTGCTGCTCTTACTATTGTTGTTGTTGTTGTTGTTGAATCTTTTATGTTAATTTTCAAATCGGATCGTAGACAAATGTCACCAACTGCCGCCCGCTCTCGCTTTCTTTCCAGGGGTTGATTTGA
Organism: Drosophila buzzatii; assembly: GCA_035045845.1. NCBI lineage: Eukaryota > Metazoa > Arthropoda > Insecta > Diptera > Drosophilidae > Drosophila > Drosophila buzzatii. Next base: position 13,550,445 of record JAWNOS010000596.1, read on the forward strand.
TTATAAACATAATATTAATGTTGCTGTTGCTGTTGCTGTTGTTTTTTCTACTTCATTTCATCTTCTTCTGCTTCAGCTCCCGCTTCTCTTTCTCTGATATATATTAATACATAATACCGTAGCTGCGCTCAGAAGTACCTGCCCAGCAATTATCACACATGCGAAGCTTTTAAATTTGATATCCATAAATAGCTTCGGTTAATCTTAATGGGAATTCCCAAATGGGGAATTGACTTTCTTTGCGATCGGTAATATATCAAGAGCTATTTGATAAATATTATGTAATATATTTGTGCATTTCTCTAGTTGTATTCTGAGAATGGAATTGAAACGAAAGATAATGTGAATATAGCCTATACATTTGGATTAATCTGGAATTTCAGTCTATATATGAATATCTTGATGCGCGCTATGTGCAATACGATATGCGATACACGTTAAGCGATATGGAATGAAAAAGTTATACGATATGCAATGCACGTTATACGATATAGGATCAAATACGGCATTCTAAACACGTATATTCGATATATATATATGTATATATATATATTATAAGAGTAAATTTAATTTAATGATCTCAATATTTCAATATCTGTCTGCTCATATAACTCTTATACGATATACGAGTATGATATACATAAATATCTCACAATATATCGATATCTGTATATACAAATGGAGATTATACGATGAAAGTCAGACGATGTACGCACGTTATACAACATACAGTATACGAATACGATGCACATACACTACTGTTCAGTTCATTTGAATATCTTTATATCGAATACGAGTAAACATTATACGATGCACGTCATACGCCATATGCTATGCGCTAAACGATATACGATATGCGATATATGCGTGTATGCACTTTCAATGGCTCACTGAAAATGACTTGAATAAACGCAACGATTATTGATTGATATTTGGAGCATGTGCTATATTTATATAAGGCTGATTGCACTTTCTACGTACGCATAGGCACAGCAATTGATTATCGATCTTTAATTAGTGTCAGGCCCTTGTTTATCGATTTCAGTTTGGCCATATGTGTGCGAGTGTGCGAGTGTGTGTGTGTGTGTGTGTGTGTTTATCTTAATCTGATTTATTGTCTCTCTACAAAGCGCAGGAGGCGTGACTGCTGAGACGTGCCCGCCCCCAAATGAATGACAAACAGATGAAATTGGCAGCTACTCAAGAATTGATCGATTGTTGTTGTCTTCTCGTTTTCTTGGCTTTTGAGATTTCCAATTTGTAAAGCATTGACATGATTTCTGAATGAGCGCAGCTCTTGTTATCGTTGTTGTTGTTGTTATTGCTCTGCTCTGATCTACTCTCGCTCTCTAATCAATCGCAGCTCTAGTGTCGCTCCTTTCACTTTAGCTATATGTATATGTATATCAGCATATATGTATATCAGTTTATCAATTGTCAATTGAGGAAGAGCGAATGGGGAGCTCAAGTAATTGCAAATAATCAACATTTGTCTGAAGTAGTGAAATTGTCCTTAATACACTTAAATGCCCAATTGACGCTGCTTCACATGCATATGCGCAGATCTCTACAAGTATATCTACATATAGCTAGTCATAAGTATATCTACTTATCTATAACAAGTATTTATAAGCAAATTGCCAATGCGGCACAGTTGCCGCTTCGAGATGGGAAATTTGTCTATATATAGATTCACTTTCCTCTCCAAGTAGAGAAATCGTTAGAAGTGGAGGAAAAGTTCCTGATATATATATATATTATATATGAAAGCTATGATGAAACAATCATTTGAGGTCTTGAAAGTCCCTATAAAATGTTTTTTTCTGTATAAGTCCGTCTTATTAGCAATTGATCTTTCTAACTGGAATCCAATTAGACGTTGTTCATTAGAAGCAATCCGTCAAGCATTGCTTTAATCTGCATTCAAAAATAATATTTGAGGGCATATTTACTTATATTTCGTTTCTTCATCTAGTAGATTCGAGTTATCGATAAATGTGTTTATTTATTAACGTTCAATCAATAATATTATATAATCACATGAAAACTATGTTTTTCTATGATATTTATAATTGATTATCATAGAAAAATATAGTTTTAATGTATTATATAATATTATTGATTGAACGTTAATAAACAAACACATTTATCGATAACTCGAATCTACGAGGCGAACCTAAGTCTAGATAATATAGTATTCTACTTGCCAGGCAGCTCATAACATGATAGACTATGATCGATAGACCGTATAACATGTGATCGATAATCGATAAATCAATGCATACATTCCATAAGAAGTAAAAACACAAATTATACTCAGTTCTTTCAAATGAATCTTTAGTATAGCATACTTTTGGCATAATTCGACATATTTTACAGGGTATCTATTACTAACCATACAATATAATTAACTTAAAGAACCATTAATAGAAAAATTGTCAGAGAGAAAATTTGAATTGGGCAAATACTCTAGCTGTAGCTAGATTTATAGCTCTACACTGACTAGGCCACATGCCTTGCATTCCCCTTGGGATTAAGAGTTCACACTCCTAAATACCTGAGGCGAAAAGTTCGTAGACGTCACGAGTCGCCATTCATACAATGGCTCAATGGTAGACGAAAAAAGACCTCTTGTAATATTTTAAGTTGTTTAAAATGTTTCGCTCGCTAGGTTTTTTTTTTTTTAAATGAAATGGAAAGTGGGGATTAGCGAGCGAGTTTTGTTTTTTTATTGTTCGAGAAATATTTAAAAGACAAAAAAAAAGATGAAGAAGAAGAAGAAGAATGAAAATATAAAACGAAACACGTACGTAAACAACATTAACATATGAGACATAAGACTCAACACCCAAGACTCGTATATATGGGTTTGGTCTGGGCTGGTCTAGTCTATGGGACCCAGTGGATGACATTTACCCTAGCCAACTAGAATCCATCAGCGAAATGAGCTGAGCGATGAAAGCGAGAGTGTTGCCAGAGCGTTTCAAGTGTCTCGAATGGGCAGCTAGCAAAGTAGAAGATGAAGAAGAAAACACAGACAAAAAACTTGAACGCTTTGTAATTAGACTTGAAAGATAGTGACAGCGAGAGCGAGAGCGAGAGCGAGAGAGCAAGAGATCGTTCAATAGAGCAGCTGGACGCGTGGGCGTGCGGACAAACTTCGGTTACATAGAAGAGTCACAAAACTTTCTTCTTCCAATATTTCCGCTGCCTCATAGAGTGCATTGTTGTTACTGTTGCCATTGTTGTTATTGTTACTTTAACAGCACAGCACAGCGCAGCGCAGCGCAGCACACACACCCACACATCATCAATGTAATTATCTGTGCTGTGTAGCCTAAGTCGTCATCGCTTACCCTTGTTAAATACAACACACACACACACACTCACACACACGTACGCAACACATTCACATGCGCGTGTGACATGCGAGGGCACGTACCAACGCACAGTGGTACCAGACTTCAATTGCAATTGAATGACTCTCTGTACGCAGTTCTGAAGAACTGATCTTAACCTTCAGCTCTCATTGCCCATTAACAACGAACAGATCGTGCAATTAGGCCTAGGCTTATCTCTGATATTCTCAAGTAAATTAATGTTTGATATCAGCTAGAAAATAATTTGGCAAGACTTTTGACATATTCTAGCAGGGAATAATTGTCTCCGACTCAGTCTCTGAGAGAGATAAAGCTCTCTAAATTGAGTCCGTCTCTCTCGCTCTCTTTCTTGCTCTGCCTCTCTATCTCTATCTCTATCTCTATCTCTATCTCTATCTCTATCTCTATCTCTATCTCTATCTCTATCTCTATCTCTATCTCTATCTCTATCTCTATCTCTATCTCTATCTCTATCTCTATCTCTATCTCTATCTCTATCTCTATCTCTATCTCTATCTCTATCTCTATCTCTATCTCTATCTCTATCTCTATCTCTATCTCTATCTCTATCTCTATCTCTATCTCTATCTCTACCTCTATCTCTATCTCTATCTCTATCTCTATCTCTATCTCTATCTCTATCTCTATCTCTGTCTCTCTGTCTCTCTCTCTGTCTCTCTCTCTCTCTCTCTCTCTCTCTCTCTCTCTCTCTGTCTCATTCTCTCTTTACATTATACGGAGTCATCTTACCTATAATAATCTTAATAATAATCTTATATAGCAGTCTAGCTCTACTACTACTAGATCTACAGACTACTCATTCACTATCGAAATGTTGCCAGCTCTTATATACATATCTGCTTCTAGATATATCCCTCATACCTTTTTATACCCTGAACCTGAATGGGAATTCAGGGTATAATGGTTTTGTTAAAGTGTATGTAACAGGCAGAAGGAGACGTCGCAGACCCCATAAAGTATATATATTCTTGATCAGCATACAAAAATAAGTTGATTGAGCCCTGTCCGTCTGTTTGTCCATCTGTCCGTCCGCCCGTATGAACGTCGAGATTTCGGAAACTACAAAAGCTAGAGAGCTGAAATTTTACATGGACACTCGTATGTTAGTTACGCAGTACGAGTTTATTTTGTTTTTTTTTTTATTTTCGATAACTCATCGTTTCCATTTTTTACTTTTTTTAGGCATAACTTCTACACCGTTTTAGCTAGAGACTTTAGATAGACATTATGGATACGTAGATTATGTAATTTTTAGATTTTGTATGCAGGGTTCAGGGTATCTCGTAGTCGAGCCGTCTCGACTAGATCCTTCTCACTTGTTATTTTTAATTAAAATAACAGATTTTGTGAAATATCAGTAAAAAAACCTATATACTCACTTTGCTATCGTAAATCTAAATATAGGAAAATACTGAACATAAATCCCTTGGAGTGTGTAGCTTAGATAAGGGAAAGACTTGTGCTAATTTCTCTTCGCATATCAATTCCAAAGCAAACATTGAAGTCTAGGCAAATGGCAATTAATATTTTCAATTCCAAGCTCTTCAAATGCTTATTAAATACAGGGAAAATTTGTATTCAACTGTCAAATGGTTCTAGGCACAGAGTAATTCAGCTATGCAAATTCTCATAGGGCTGACGATCGCTGTCTATATAGATATATAGTCAAACCTATATATATAGAGATATGCATTTTCTGATACGTATGCACTTGCTGCATTTCTTTTTCCTAGTTTTAGGCCCACTGTGCGAGCTGGTTGCGTAGCTGTTGCTGTTGTTGTTATTCGACTGGTTTTCATTTGTTGTTGTTGTTGTTTCGCCAAACTCTAGAGGCGCGCAGAGTGAGAGAGGGGAGTAGTGTGGGAGAGAGGCGGGCAGGGTAATGACAGGAGAGGGGTGGTAGTGCGGGTGAGGTTGTCGTGTCAATGTGTTTCTTTTTTCGGGGTTTGGGGCTTTTGAGCTACTCGGCAGCAACGGCTAAAGGAGAAGGCGCGTAGAAACTGCTGTGAACAAAAAGTGTTTGCCGGTGTTACTCTTGTTGCTGTTGCTGTTGTTATTGTTGTTGCTATTTTGTTGGCTTTGGGCCCGCTGCTGGGGTCTGTGTTGCCGTTAGCACGGCGTACTTGACACACCCAACAAAGGCCGTCAGCCGAGCCACTTGGCAGGCGGACTTTCACGACTCGACTAATCCGTAAATATATATTATTTGCATTTGAATTCGCTGCAGATGGAGGAGCTGACCGAAGCGGAGGATTGTGCAGGAGTTGCTATGCATCGTCGCAGCAGCAGCAGCCAGCCACAGCCAGTGCCACAAGGACAAGGACAGCCAAAGGCACAGCCAGTGTTGAGCCGACAGCCCATCGCTCCGATGGCCAGCTACTCGGAGAAGGCGGTGGGCAGCTCGCCGAAGCATATGGTCAACACACTGACCTCGCCCATTGAGCAGATGATGGCGTGCAGCGTGTCGCGGGAGCATGTGCTCAAGCAGGAGATCGAGGAGCTGCAGGAGCAGCTCAAGGATACCGAGGAGCGGCTGGCATCGGTGCGACTGCAGAGTGAGTCCCTGTCGCAGACACAGCGCGCACTGCGCGAACACAACAGCCGGCTGCAGGAGGAGTCCGAGATGCTGAAGCTGGACGTGCAGCATCTGCATGAATGTGCCGGCGTTCTGCGCAATGAACTGCAGTCGGCACGCCGGGACCGCGATGAGGCGGTGCAGCTGGAGCGTTCGTTGCGCAGCGAACTGGAGGAGGTGCAGCAGGAGCGACGTCTGGCAGCCGATAGCAAGGAGAAGGATGCCCGCATCATACAGGACTTGCAGCGCCAGTGCCGCGAAATGGAGCGCATTCTCATGCGCAAGCATCCCGATTCGGTATCGGCGCTAATTGGTGAGCCTACCACATCCAATCGTAATGCTAATCCTGTGCTTAAGATTCTCTCCTGCCTTGCAGTTGCCGCGAAGAGCACGAACATCTGTTCGCTGAACGACCAGGAGAACCTGAGCAGCCGCAAGCTGCTGGAGCAGCGCATTGCCCAGCTGGAGTCGGATGCCAAGGAGCAGGATCGCAAGGCTCAGCAGATTTTGGCCAATGTGCAGGCGCGCTTCAACTCCGTGCAGGCCAAATACGAGACACACATTGCGGATCTGGAGACACAGGTGCTCAGGTGAGTCTCTAGCTCTTGGACTGCAGTTGACCTTTCGCCGAACCATTTGCTCTCTGTTCCACAGCCTGCAGGAGATCAACACGAAGCTGAACGAGCAGATTGAATCGCAGGTGCGCACCTTGGATCGCTTCATGCAGAAGCGCGCCGACAGATACTACAACAACTGCACCCAAACGGAGGAGCAGCTGGAGCCTGCACAGCAGTCGGAGCAGAGCAAGGCCATCAGCAACGGCTGCAGCAGCACCGGCACCCAGACGCTGGCGACCAGTTCAATGCGGGATCATAGCACAAATACCATTGGCTGCCCCTCGCCCAGCATCAGCTGCCAGCAGCATCTGCTGCATCATCAGCAGCAGCTGCACTCGGCCGGCAGCAGCAGCACGAGCAGCACTGCCAACTCCACGCCCAACACGTCGCGACCCAACTCGAAGCAGAGCGGCGCACAGCGACGCAATCCCTCGGCTACGCTGGGCGTCTCCAAGCTGCCCATCTCCCAGTCGGACTCCACATTGTCGCTGCTCAGCCATGGCCATGGCCCAGCTGGCGGTGGCCAGCTGCAGGACTCTCAGCTGCTCAGCTCGGTGCGCAGCATGCGCATTGATTTGGCGCTCAAGAACAAGGCCATGCAGCGGCTCACCCACGAGCTGGACGATTGCAAGAAGACCATACGGAAGCTGCAGCGCGAGCGGGAGAGGGAGAGAGATCGAGAGCGGGAGATGGCAACAGGCGCTGCAGTCGGCGGTGGAGTGGGAGCAGCTGCTGCTGCATCTGGTAAGCCTGATATTCCATAGACAACTCTGTGCAGCTGTGTGTGTGTATGCATATGTGTGTGTGTGTGTGTCACTCGGTCGTTGCTGCTGCTGCTCGTGTAATTTATGGACTTTCTCTGCTCGTCAGCACGTACAAGACTTAAAGCCAAGCGAAACACGCAAATAAATTGCTGAAATAAATCATTGCCAGCCTGTTGTTGCCTGCCTGCCTGCCTCTGCCTGACTATCTGTCCGTCCGTCCGTCCGTCCATCTGTACATCTGACCATTTGTCCATCGGTGTAATCGTCTGTCTACCCGTCTTGCCCCGCCTTCTGCCTTCTGGCTCCCCTCCTACCACACGATGCTCCTGAGCAGCTGCTAGTGGCCAACTTTGACCGCACAACTTTGTCTTCTATACCCTGTAATGTGCTGTTCAAAAGAGGTATACTGACTATGCAATATACTGTGCAACGGGCAATAGCTAGTTATATGCTTGCATCTCTTACAATACTTTAAATTTGATAACAAAACAATTTTATTCATAGCAAATCAATATATATTATCGATATTTATCGATGACTTTTCATAAAGAACGTTAAACTAATGTATTTGATGCTGCTGGTTTTTAAGAGCTAGAGTTCTGTTATATTTAATGCAGTATTTGTCTCATAGCAACTCACTTTCCGTGTTAACTATTTATCGATAAAAATCGATAAATTTCTAGAGTTAACTTAAAATTTTATATGTACCAGCAGCTGCGCCGCTTTTTCTTCATAATTAATTTCGTTTCTAAGTTGTGCCTATAATCGATAACTTGCAATTATTAAATCGATAAATATCGAAAGACTCATATTACTTTAGGTTATGTGGCGTTGCTGTGCAAAGCTGATAATTTAACATATATTGCATAGATAAAGTGATATTAAGTCTTTAGTCTGTTGCCTTTAATCGATAGTTATCGATAGACTTATATTGTTTCTATAACGGAACTCTAAAGCAAATTGGGCAACTGATGCATATAACTTTTATGCATCAGTTGCCCAATTTGCTTTAGTACCTTAATTTGCCTCGTTTGCCAGTCTTTAGGGTATCTGCAAGTCGAGTATGCACGACTAGACTCGCTTTTTTCGCACTCATTTCAACGGGCAGTGGCACAAGTAGAAAAAAACACACAAAACCGAAACAAAAACTAAACACGCTAACAACGTGCCACGCCCCCCTCTTAGCCACATCGCCCCCTTTCGCTGGACGCTGGCAACTCGGCCACTTGGTTATGTCACCAGCGTGCCGGAGGGCAGCGCGAGGCGGCGATAGCTGGAGGATGCCAGCAGGCCGGTTGAGATGATGGGGAGGGGGGAGTGAGCGGAGTGAGAGGAGGGGGGACACACACATTTAATTTTTTATTTACATTTCATCGATTTGAATTTTGTTGCTTTTTTTGTTTGTCGTATTTTATTATTTTTTGGTATTTTTGTTGTTGTTGTTGTCAAGAGAAAGAGAAAAAGAAAATTCGAAAGCGAAAGTCAAAGTCAAAGACGCGACCACACTTGGCACCACTTGGGGCGTGCCGGACAAGGCGGCAGAGAGGGAGGCGGAATGGTGCGGGAGATGTGAGTGTGTGAGTGTGTGTGTGTGTGTGAATGGAGAGAGGTGACCGGGGGGGAGGCGTGGCAAATGCGTCGTTTGTCGTTTGCGCATGCGCGCAGCGTTTTATAATTTCATGTCTTGTTAGTCGCTTCTTCGGCGGCGTTGTTAATGTTACATTTACATTGGCAGCTTGCTTTTGTTATTGTTATTGTTTTTGTATGTCCAGCAACAACAACAACTGTTTATAGTGCTAATAATAGCGCAACAACAGCAGCAAATTCATTTTAATTTTCAGCGCGTGTTCAAATGCAAATTTTTTGACTATAATATTTTTTTTTTTTTGTCTTTTGCAGTTGGTTATGCAATCAGACGTTATTTAATTATATAGCTTTTGCTTCTGCTTCTTCATCAACAACAGCTTCCACTTCTTTCATTTTTATTGTAATTTTATTTAGTTTTAGTTGGATTTTATTCAGCAAGTTTCATTTTTGTGCCAAGTGCATTGAACTTTGAGCCACAGCAGAGACTCTAATTGGCCACGTGATGAGCTGGCTTTAATGCCTTTATATGCCCTGCTGCCATTATGTATCGTTCAAAGTTATTCAATTATTTGTTATTTATTATTTATTCATTCCATTGAATGCCATACGAACAGAGCCAATTATATAGTCAGACTCATTATGTATTATTGCTCTTGTCCAATTAAATCGAATTTCTTCCGAGACGATACAAAACTATCCTAGATACTGTGTGAACTGATGACCTCGGAGATTACTAATATAATGGAGAACAAATTGTGGCTCTTCAAGATAAACAAACTTTCAATTAAGAGCAAAATACTTGGGTAGGAGAGTGTACTAGCCTCAGTTTGCATACAAGTTTGGCGGCATTGCATCGAAATATCATCTGAACGCCTAGGGAAATTTCAGCGATACTGAGTATAGTGCCTATGCGAGACTGAACTAGCGAAATTGAGGCATAATAAACAACATTTTACTACAAACTCTAAACTGTACTCCAAGCTTCTTTATATATTCATATAATATATAGATTTATTTTGAAATAGAAATCGAGCTCTTACTCTAATCCAGTTATGCCTTAAAAATGCATTCAAATTAGCAGTTATAGGAATATCGCATGAGTTATCGAAAGAATAATCCTGACTTCAGCAGTATGGCATCATAATATATTCAACATTCGATTGTTCATACAAAATATTCCATATTCTAATATTTCTCATTTGTCGTTCCAGGCTCACGCTTGCATGGTGCTGGCATGTTGGCTAGCGGTGGCGCTGCACAGCGTCGTGGACACGATCATCATTATCATCAGCATTATCCGGATCATGTGCCGGCGACCACAGAAAATCAGGCGCTAAAGGAGGCGCAGAACAAATTCCATCTGCTTGAGGTGGACTACAAGACATTGCATGACAAGCGATTGCATGATGTGAGTGACAATTCGACTAGCCAATATAATGGAATAGTTGCTCATCTAACTCTCTCTCTCTCTCTTCGATTCGGTCTCCCTTCGTCTAGCTAAAGACTTTGCAGAGTGCACATGAGCGAGAGTTGGCCTCGTGCAACGAGACGGTGCGCATTTTGCAGCAGCGTTTGAATGAGCGCGAGGAGGCGTTCGCCTCACAGAAGCGACGCAAGGTGCCCGTCGACTACTATGCTCTGAAGGCAAAGGTACTGCCGACTACAAAAATAGTGCCAATGTCAATTGCTAAGATCTAAACTCTTGCAGGTCTCGCTGCTAGAGCGTCGTCACTCGGAGCGCGAGGAGCGACTGCATATGCTCGTCGAGGCGCTCAGCAAGGGACGCCTCAATGGAGCACTCGAGGATCTGCTGCAGGAGAATAATAATAAGTAGTCGAGCATAGCTGTACCAACACAGGCAAAAGCAGAAACAAATGCAGAACAATAACCAGTTATCGATCATGTTATCGCTATCGCTATCGTGCGATCAAAAACCAAACAAATCAAAATTCCAAACGTATTTGTTTTGACATATGACATTTGTGTTGAATAATGCTAAATATTTTTTGTTAACAAGTATTGTGTATTAACAATCCATCGATCGATAGTTCGATAACAGTTGCAGCCAAATTGTATTTATATATATTTTTTTTTTATTTAGAGCTGAGTACAAGTTCAGCAAAATAGATCTCAACTAAGTTTGTAAGAAGTTGCCGAATCTTAACTAGAATATCCAGAATATATATATTTATATATAGAGTTGCTGATATTTGGCATTGATGCGTATTTCCAAAGAATTATAGTTAGTTCTTAGCAACAAAATGTAGTTTGTGAATCGTGAATTTTAGGCAAAGAGAAAATTTGTGAATTTAAAGTAATGTAAGTGAATGCCCTCCGCTCACTGCCCCTCGCGCAGGTCAAAGGTCAACTTTTAAATATGATTACAAACAAATTACTTAAAGCTAAGTCTTAAATGTAACATGATATAGAGAGAGACAGCGCTAGAACCAAACAGAGAGCGAGCGAGCGAATGCATAGATATGATAAAGTAGTGAGAGCAGGAGACACGATGTCAAACTGAACTAGAAAAAAGTCTCTCTCTCTCTCTCTCTCTATCTCTGTCTCTATATATACATATATAGGGCTCTTCAAAATTCTGCCAATGAAAGTTGTTGCCGTCGGAAATGCTGGAAAGCATTCGTTAAATGCCATTCGGTCCATCCACAAGTATCGAGTACACAGGGCCTTAAGAGCCAGTCACAAGTTGAATACGAACATGCTTTCAGAATTCAATTATCAAGTATTACAGTAGCAGTTGAAATAAATATATGTGTGTATGTATGTACGTATTACGAAGTATTACTCTATGGAAGTGTGTCCGTGGGTCGTGTCCATGGGTCGTGAGTCCGTCAATTCTATGTGTAGCTAAATCAGTTTTTACTATATGCAATATCAAAGTATCCAAATCTAAAACTTAACATTCATTCGTACAATTGTTCAGTACAGGGTATTGTCGCAGTCGAGCATTGCCAGCCAGCGACTATTATCTACTACTTACTAGTCTTTAATTATGTTTGTACCAGTATCCAGCATCCTATGCTGTGCTACGTTCAGCTAATCGTAAACACTTTCAAAAAGTTATTTACCCGAACCAAAAAAATATGATGAAGAAGAAGAAGAATGTTTAACTTCAAGTCTAATTGTCAAATTGTACAACTAAAAGCAAAAAAAAAAATTGAATTTGAAATTATAAAAAAAAGAAAAAAAAAAATACAAATAATAAAAATAATTTATTAAGTATAAAATAAGAAATTTTTTACTATTAATAGAAAAATACTTTTTTTTTTTAAATGCAATTAATTTATTATTATATTTAATTATTTATATTATAATTTTTAATTTATTAAGTATAAAATAAGAAAAAATTAAGAAAAATATATTTTTTAGATGCAATTAATTTATAATTATATTTAATTAATTATTTATTTATTTAATTTTAATTATTTATTGTATATTAATATTTAATTTATTCCATTGACTATTTTTAATTCACTTTTTAATTGTATTTTATAAAAAATTGTTAATTATTATTTATTATTTATTTGCTCTCATAAAGAATTTAATAATTCAAGTCGTATTGTAATGTATTTTATTTTGCCTTTAATTTTTTTTATATTAAAATATTTAAATTAATTTCTAAAAAAAATATTTGTTTATTTTAGTTAATTAAAGTTTTGTTATTAAAATATTTAAATTAATTGCTCAAAAATATTTCTTCATTTTAGTTAATTAAATTTTTGTTCAGCTATTGCGAGGTTTTAGCGAATCGATGTTATTTTTTAGTTCTCTTAAATGCTGTCAACTTTGCCTATATATCACACTATATATTACTTGTATATATTCTGTCTGTCTCTAGGCTTTGTAAAATCCGAATTGCTTTACCCTTGCGCTAGACTTCAAGAGCTGAGCAACAGGCTGATCGTAGTCAGTTCGACAGCACATTTTCTTCAGTTTCGAGCACACAGCTAGGAGTTTGTTTGGATGAATCGAGAGCAAGAGCAAAGACACTAGAAACAAACAAAAATACGGAAACAGCAATAGGAGAGCGGATTCGGGTGCGAAAGAGGCTTGCTGAGCATCATCATGGCTGAGGGTATGCGTCGAGGTCGACGTCGTCGCATTGAGCCACCTCGCATTCAGTATGGCGCCTGGGATGATCCGGGCGTGTCGCTGTTTGCGACCGTGCCGCAGGAGCCGGTGGGCGATATGCTGGGTCTGCTCAAGCCTTTGCCGCCAGATAATCGTGATAGGGCCCTGGAGATGGATGCCAGTCCGTTGATCTTGGCGCCAACCAGTACGACAAGTCGCCTCTACCGCGAGGTCAAATACCAGGTGCAGCAGATAGCCGATGACCGCAACAAGAACTATCATCCCATACAGGAGCGGGAGCGGCAGTCAGCTCTCATCGCCGGCAAGCTGGCCAAGCGCAACAATCGTGAGTTCGCCGAGGCGATGCGATCCAAGCAGCTGCAGGTCAACTCGAAGCGAGTGCGCGATCTGCAGATTGAGATCGATCGCGCCAAGACAACGCTGAGCGTGGTGAGCAAGCGCAACGAGAATATCCAAAACAAGGGCAAAGAGCGGGTGGAGGAGCGCCGAGAGGCACTCGAGGATCGCGAGCAGGTGCGCAAAGAGAAGCTGGCCGAGCAGCAAGCTCTGCGGGATAAGACGCTCGCGTACAGCCAACAGCTTGTGGCCCAGATCCGCAAAATGCAGGCGGAGCGGGCACAAAAGGAGAACACCGAACTGGAGGAGGGTCGACTGAAGCGTCACAATGACGAGCAGGCCCACGCCAACGATCTGCGTGAGGCCGTCGAGGGCAAGCTTAGAAAGCGGGCGGAGCTCAAGAAGATGCTCGATGACTTTTCGGCGCTGCAGCGCAGTTTGCGAGAAGCGAATCAGCCTCCGCCAGATAAGCTCAATGTGATACTAGTGGAGGCAGTGGGCCCGGTCACTAAGAGCTTTATGAGGCAGGCGATGAAGAATAAGCTGGACCTATTGGAGCGACGTCGTCTCATCAGCGACGGCCTGTCCATGAAACTGGCCGAGATACGCGGCAAGAAGGAAGCCCACGACAATATGCTGGCGGATATTCTGGTGTGCGAGCGGCAGGCGCGCGAGAAGAAGAAGGCGCGCCAGGAGGTGCTGGACCGCCACAACCAGAAGCTCCAGGTGGCCAAGGATCTGATCAATCAGCGCCGCGAGAAGGAGTTCTATCGCGAAAAGGACGAGTTACTCTTCAATACCATACCCACGGATGCCACCAGCTTCATGCAGCGCCAGTATCAACAGACCCTCGCCAAGGAGACGGCCAGGCGCGAGTTCAACTTGAAGGGCACTTCCGGCAGCGCCGCCGAAATCGAGGGCAATAAACGACTCCGCGCCCTGGCTATCGAAGAGGACCGCATGCTCAAGCAGGCCATACTTGACATGGAGAAGGACATAGAGCGTCGCATTGACGAGGAGCGCATGCGTTTGCTGCGCGCCCAGCCGCGTGAGATCATCGACGAAGTGCGTCCCTGCAAGCTGAGTCACGTGGAACGAATGACCTTCAATTTGCCATCATGCGCCAAAGATGCAGATACGCACACCCACTAATCAACTCCAGAGTCCATCCAACAACATCCACCAATGTTACTAGGAAAGAGACTTCAATTAGGCATAGGTAGCTAAATGATTGGTTCAACTGGTTCCGCATCCACACATCGATACTCGAAGACCTATAAACATATATATTTGTCTTACGTGCAATTAAATGCTGTTTTCTTTCGGGTATTAAAAGTTAGCCGGCGAGCCCAAAAGGGAAATTAGGAATTGGCCTCAACAGGCACAGGGTGACCAACGTATTTTTCATGCTGCATACTTTTAGGCTGCAGCTAAGAAATGCACAACCTCTACCTTTTGATATGACCCATTTATTTTTAGATTTTTATTAATTATTATTGCATACTTTTGCGCTGTGTATTTTTTCTATTGCTCACTGACAAAAGCTGAGCTGCTATAAAAATTCAGTTTGCCACTTACATCTTGCATTTTCAACTTATTCACACTTAATGAAAAGCAGATACATAGTAAATACAATAATATATATATATAATTATAATATAATTTACTTTACGCCATAACTTTCGTCTAGGCCTTTATTTGTCTGCTACTCTATTTGGCTGATAAATTTAAAGCACTGCAATTTACAATTTCATTGCATACTTTTGCGCGCAGAAAAAATTTCAAAAGCTGCTGAATAAATTGCGCGGTAATTTCGAACTTTTCTTAACTTTTCTTATATTTGTACAACATATGTAAAGTATGTAAAGTTCAAAGACATTTTTTTCACGCTTTAGGCGTTGTTTTTTATATTTATTTTTGTATTTTAGATTTTTGTGTGTTTTTTTATTTATGCTTTGACTCGTATAATTAGATTTAGTTTTCGTATACATATTCATATGGATGTAGCTACTGTATAGATGACTTGTCTAACAGCTAGATACAATAGTTTAGTCACAGCTTGCTCTGCAGCACACCTGGTGCTGCTTTTACCTCCAATACAACGGTTAAAAAAAAAAAAAAACATAAAATACATTCCAGAAATGCGTCTTTTGTTCAACTCGGACCCAATTCTGGCTACTTACAGACTAATAAATGCATTTGCCTCCGGTACGTTTCCAAAATTAATTTGTTTTTGTTTGAGTTTTTTTTTTTTGGTTTTTTTTTTTTTTTTTTTTTTAGATTTAATTTTTGGCAGTTCCTGAACTTTGGCCATTTTGATATTTGATTTTTGTATTATTATAATTTAAATTAAATTTGGAAGTAAAAGCTTGCAAAAGGCATTCGTAAATCTTAAAACATTTCATTCCTAACTGATCTGAGCTGTATAAAGTAAATGCACGACAAATTAAATATATATATATGGGGAGAGATTATATATATACATGTACAATCAAAACAAAAACAAAAAAAAGTGGGTGCATAAATAAATTATGAATTAAAAAAAAAAATAAATGTGCGCCTTATAGAGAAATGATAGATATAGATATGGTATATAGTAACTATATAGCCATGGGTGCAAGACCGGCCCTTAACTTAACTACTTGTATATATATATATACATATATATGTTTAGATAATTAGATATGTATTATGCATGCGTTTTACGTATAGATCGAATGCTCTCGAGCATTCCTTAAATGCAACAAACAAACAAAATTCGAGCACATCGCCAGCCCACTATAACGTACTAATACACAACTCGTGCTGATGCGGTGGATGTTGGGCTTCATGGGAGTAGTGATTGCTTAGTCAATCACTACGCTCCAGGGATGATCGACCTTGCCGTATTGTATGTCTGTCAGGGTCTCGCGTATCAGCTCATGGACGGGTTTCTCCTGCTCCATGGTGGGTATGTAGAGATCCTGGCCCATGTAGTTGATCCGATTGACGGGACTGACGACGCAGGCGGTGCCAGTGCCAAACAGCTCCAACAGCTAAATGAACGCAAAGCAAATTCAATCAGCATGCGGCCTAGAGATGTGATATGTCATCTACTTACGCGACCCTGGTTGAGCAGTTCCGTGACCATGGCCATGGTGATGATGCCCTCGCGCACCTTGAACTTGCCCCACTGTTTGGTCATGGACAGGATCGAGTCGCGCGTAATGCCGGGCAGTATCAGCCCATTCAGTGGCGGGGTTATCAGTTCTTGTTCTGCAAGCAGATAAAAATAAATAATAAATTAATAAAATAATAAAATAATAAATAAATTGCATAAATATTTAGCTAAATTTTGTTGATAGATATAGAGTCATACCCATATAGAGTCATGGCTGGTTGCTCGATTTACTCACCTCCTTGGTCGTTGACATAGAACATGAAGATGTTCATGGTGCCCACCTCGGTGAGCTGATGGTCCTCGCCGTAGAGCCAGAGCACCTGCTGCAGGCCACGTGCGGCCGCCTCCTTTTGTACGTTGATGGTGGGTGCATAGTTGGAGCCCATTTTGCGATTGCCCACGCCGCCGGGCCAGGCGCGTGTGTAGCGGGGATCGGCCAGCAGGGAGACAGCGCCATTGCTGCCAGTCTTGAAGTAGCTGCCCACCGGGCTGAGTATGGAGTAGAGTAGCGCGGAGTCGGATGAGGCGACGCCTAACGTGGGCTGCAATTATTGATAGAAATGGTTAACATGGCTCAGAGTTGAGCTGGGCTAGCGAGTCTTACATCGATGCCAATCAAGGTGGGTCGAATGTAGAGGCTGGCGGTATCTGTGTGTGGCACCCACTCGGAGTCGATGGAGAGCAGGCGGGCGAGGCATTTGACAAACTCCTTGCCCTCGAAGGTGGGCAAGCCGGAACGCTGGGCGGCCAAGTTCATGCGCGCCATGTTCATGTCCGGCCGGAAGATGCGAATCTTGCCGTCGAAGCCGCGGTAGGCCTTCATGCCCTCAAAGAGCTGCAACGAGAGAAGCCAATCAGCTGGGATGACAAAGGCGATGCGGATGATGATGGCAGTGCGCATGATGCAGCTAAGCGGATTCACTCACCTCGACGGCATAGTGCAGCACCTTGGCCGCTGGATGCATGACTAGATTCTCCAGCGGTGTGATCTCCGGCCTCTGCCAGCCGCCCAGACTCTTGTGATAGTAGATCTTGAGCATATGATCTGTGAACAGTTTGCCAAAGCCCAGCTCCTCGTCGTTGTCCGGCTTGGGCTGCAGCTGCTGGGGCGTGGCCAGGCGCACAGCCAGCTGCGACGCCTTGAACTGTTGTCCCAGATCCTTGTCATGCTTGATCGGCTCCGGGGCATGTGTGTACTCTGTGTTGACCGACGCACTGATCTCGAAATCGGCTGTGGCATTGCTCTTCTGCTGCTGCTGCTGTGCCGTCTTCAGTGACTGATTGCTGCACAGCCTGATCGACTGCTCAATGAAGCGGATCAAGCGATGCTGATTGCGGAAAATATCCTGCAAATATCAATTGGCATTTGCAACTTAGATAATGGTCAGATAATGTGTATATATCTAAGATCGAACTATTTATTCATTCAATGCTCAAGTTCTGCTAATTCAAAACTAAACATTTCCCTGATGATGTAGCTCAGAGTCTTATATGAACAATCAAATATATAATTAAATATATTTTGACATTTGTAGAGGTATGTCTAGTATATGGTATATATGAAATACTTAAAAAAAAAAAAAATAAATAAAATATATATATATATATATACATATATATATTTTTTAAATTAACAATTAAAAAACTACTAAAAATATCATTTTCAATTTTGTAAATAATAAAAATTAGTAAACAAACTTTTTTTTTATATTTATCACTATTATTATTATTTTTTTTTTTTTTAATATATTTTTATAACTTCTAAACAACATTATTTTAATATATAAATTTTTTTTAATGTACAAAATATTATAATTATTAATATAATACTTTGTATATTAATTATAATAATATATTATATTATTATATTATTATTATTATACATATTATTCAATAAATTTTTTGTTTTTATTTAAAATAGTTTTTAAATGTATATAAATTCCATTTTTCATTTTTTTTTATTCTTTTTTTTTAATTTTTGTAAATTTTAATTCTTAGAAAACAAAAATCAGTTTTTAATGTAAATAATTTCCATTATTAATTTTTTTTAATTCTTTTTTTTTTAATTTTTGTAAATTTTAATTCTTAGAAAATAAAAATTAATTTTTAACCCTAATATTATTAAATTTGCTGCTTAATATATTATTAAATTAGTTGTTATTATTTTTGATATTTATTTTAGTTTTGTTTTGTTTATATCGCAAGTTTTTCAGCTATTTCTGGCTACAATTATTTATTTATAGTTTCACTCTTCTCTTTTTTTGTGAAACACTGAAACACGCTTGGTTCAGCTGGATCTAAAATTATAATTGATTTACACCTGTTTCACGGCAGACAGCGAAATTGAATGCTAATTGAGTTAGACCCGAAAAATTGGCGCATGGGCGGGCATTACGAATGCGAGCTGGCCCCAGAGGCGAACTCCATTTGCATAGCAGAAGCCGATCGAGGGCTGATCGAAGAGCGTAGAGCGTAGAGCGTAGAGCAAAGCGAGGGCAGGGCAAGAAGAATACACGATACATATATCTACATATTATATATATGTATGTGTATGTACGCAATTGTCGTAGGAACAGTCGTTCAACAACCTCGCTTAGAACTGGACACACGCACATAGATTTACAAATGTATGGATATGTCTATACTTGGGTATATAGCCTGAGTAGAAATGCACACTAAAATGGGCCACGGGCAGCTCTAATTCGAAATGCCAAATTCTCGGAGCTCCAATTTAAATAAGCTATACAAAAGTCAGGTGGTAAATTGAGTATTAACGAATTCCAGGTATTAGCATCTCATTATAATGGGCTCGGGGTAATCGCGTGCCTTTTAGCCTGATTAGCCATAGCATTGACGCGACGCATAATAATTGAGAATTGCATAGAAGAGTGCTGAAGTGATGTTGCGTAAACAAGAAAGAAGAGGAAGATTTCATACTTGTATTTGGATCGTATTCCTAAACCTATCTATATCAATATCTATATCTATATCTATATCTACATCTACATCTACATCTACATCTACATCTACATCTACATCTACATCTACATCTACATCTACATCTACATCTACATCTACATCTACATCTACATCTACATCTATATCTATATCTCTAGATCTTTCTTCTTCTTCTTCATCTGTCACTAACCCTACCTATACTATATAAGCAGCAAATTCTAATCGGAATAATATTATTTAAACTAGGGAGAAGTAAATAAGAAACTGCTTGATCATCTTATTATGGAAGATCTACAACAGTATTCGTAGCCTTCATAACAAAATGCTATTTTGTTCGATGAGGTCGAAATTTGTAGTATAGGAATCGGAGACCCCGGCTGAAATAGTGCCTAATAACAGATTGTTATAGAAAATGTCTATCATCGGCCGATTCAATGACAAATATGCCAAAGTTTCGCCTCTGCCCTGGCAGTCCATCGAGTTACAATTATGATGAAATCGTTGAGTTTGGTGGCTTCATGCCGGAAAACCAAAATATGTAAATAAAGCGAATAAAGCAATAAATATAAAGTAATATCTGCTGAATAGCGAAAAACTGAGCAACTCGAGCCACGCGTTGCATCAGCCACAATTCAGTTCGAAAATATTGAGAGACAAATAAAAACTAGTTCAAGCACAAACCGAAAACCAAACGCGCGTTTGCTTTGAGGCTCGAATCGGAGACGGATTGTCTAGCATATGCCTATATATATATACATACATACATATATACTAATTATGTTTATATGTATATTCATGTAGGCATGTGTGCATGTCCGTATCATATCAGAGCACACTTGAGCGCCGCTGCGATGGGTCTCGTCTGGCGGGGCGCGCGTTTGGGGCATTAACAGGTGAGCATGTGCCGCTGGCTTATCATAAAGCAAATCCCTGTAGATAAGCCGCATGCAACGCGTGCAATAAAAAAGTGTTTTTAATTTCTCTTATTTGTTGTTAGTTGTCCAAACATTTATAAATAAACTTCATGTTGGCCAAAAATAAATGAAAACTATTTTTAAACAATTGACAAAAAAGAAGAAAAATTTTAAGTGCAAAAAAAATTTGTTATGTAAATAAAAACTAAAAGTAACAAAATAATTAAAATTAAATAAGTAAATATAAAATTTGGTAGGAAAAAAAAATTATACAAAAAAGTCAAATGCAAGCTAAACAATTCTGTCTTTTATCTACTTTATAGTATATATTTTATTTATATATATATATTATATACAAATATATATATTATATATATTTTTAAATATTTTCTGTATTAAAAAAACTTTTCAGTTTGTTTAGTAATTGGAATTTTAAGTAAATAAAATTGTGCAACAGCTTTTATGATAATTATCAATATAATTGAAAGACTTTCGTTAAGTTTGCTTCAGGCATGGTAAGATAGGTCAATTCCCAAATGAGAGTTATCTGAAACTAGTAGCTCTTAAGTTGGCATATTAGAAATATATTTCTAAAGCTGAAATTATGCAAACAATTTTTAAAATATTTAACAGTTCTAAGATATTTCAGCTCTTGCTATCATGCAAATTTGAAAAGCCGTTAAACTTAACGAAAGATGTGCAAATCGAATCTAGGCTGCAATAAATTAGAAACCTTTGGGAAATACAATAGAAATTGAACAACTTTAATTATTAATTACTAATTTAGATTTTATAAAAAAATGAGATAAATAAATAAAAATTGATTTATATTACATATAGAAAAAAAATATCTATAATTTAGCTGTAGATAGCCCAGTCTTGTTTGCTTAGCTATTGCTGGCCTGTAAAGCTTTTGTTATAGTTTCTATAGCCATATTCCACAAATATTTACTATTGGAGCACCTGTTTGGGGTGCGCAGCACACCTGCTGCCAAGTTTGTTTTATATAGAAATATATTCCAGTTGTTTCTATGAAATGTTTTTTGTTCTTGTTGAACTCCTGACAAGAGCTGAATTCTTGTTAATTTTTCGCTCTTTTCTTGCATATGTTTTGGCTTATTAAATAATCTAGTCAAATCTAGTATTTCAGTTTGTACGAACCTTTGCATTTATGGCCATTTTGGTAGTCATTTTCGTGGACGTTCAAAGTTAACGCCGAAGCGCGCGAAAGTTGTTGAAGAACAAAAACAAAACCAAAACAAAATAAGTAATTGGAAAAGCTTAACGCACTTTTCCGGCACTCACGCACACACGACAAATATAAATATATATAGAAAAAAATAATTGGTAATTATTTAAATATTTTTGCTTAATAACTTTTTGCACGTTTCGCACTTGTTCACCAAAAGTTTTGGGTCTAATCTTTGTCAGGGAGCATAAGTTTGAAGCATGGACAGAAAATGAATATGTCTGCGTATATATAGTATACGTTCGTCTGGTTTGTAGTGTTTTAATTTTCTATCTTTCTCTTGAATATTGAGTGATTATATATGTGTATATAAATATATATGACATATATTTAATATATTCTGGTCGTACGATACGTATGCACAACGCAGAGTCTCTGCAAGAACTGAGCTCCTGCCGTCGTGCGCGCCTCTATGTATAGGCAGAGCAGAAGCGCTCGTGACGGCGGCAAACAACAACAACAGCAGTCGACGTCAGCAGCATTGAGCGAGAGCATTGCGTTTACCGTTCAACACGGCCGGCGACAGCCATATTTAAGAGCATAGCAATTCGCTCAGCTAGCGGCCAAGGGAGACAACATAATTTAACGAAGACAGAGTGGCGCGACGAGCGAAGAGAAGCGAGTAGAGACGAAGAGGCGGAACAGCGGCCACACACACGCACACACCTATGTACATACCTATCGTATACTTATTTGGACGCAGCAGTCGCAGCTTTGCGGCGACTAAGCAACTGAACGACAGATCGTCAAAGCGACTGTTTCTTGCCGTCAACGAACTTTTTTTTTTGTGGATTTTTGTCTTCTATGTGTTTTAACTTTTTATTTCGTTTAGATTGGCAACAACAATTCGCCGCAATTTCGGTTAAGTTTTTGTCTGTTGTTCTGCTGCCAGCATACGAAATTTTGCTTTAGGCGATTGTTTTTTGTTTTATAATATTTCAGAATTTCTCATTTGATTCTTTTTTCGGTTTAATGCCGAATTGCTTTGTGCGACGGCGCTGTGAGTACTTGTTCAATAGACATGCATATACACATATTCCTTTGTGTATATATATCTATATATAACTCTTTAAACAACATTATAAATCAAACTTGTGACTCGCTTGAGATTTGGCGCGATTAAAGTTTCTTCAATTTAAACAAATAAAGGCATTTATATACATATATTTACCCAAAGCGTAATACGTTATCTCTGCTAACTGATACGTGCTGATGAATTGCGCAAGGATGATCCAATGATTCATTGCCTATGCTGCCAGAGAATGACGAATCAAAAATACCCTGATGCTAGGCAAAATTATCAATATACTGCGCTGCATGGCCAAAATACTTTTATAACAAAAATATTGAGTTCTTGCAATTCTCACCTTAATGAGCTGATCTTAACAATGTTGTCAATTCAATTTTATGCATATTTCATATATGAATGATAAACAACTTGTTTCTAAATACGCAATTTCCGAAATGAACAATCAAATAAACAAATGAATGATTTTAAATCATTAAAAAAAAACACGCTCGAGTGCAAAAGTACCTATACAGTTATACCTACATATATCTATGCCTATATACATATACATATCTTAGCATTGCTATCGTGTGTTGGTATTGGTGTGTGGCGCCATATGTTTAGTATAAAAAATATATCTTAAAACGCATTAGATGGACAAATACAAGCTATGCGGCTCTGTGACGCATACGCGCGCTTCCTTCTCGACTTTAGCTGCTGCTTGAGTTTTAGCAATATTTTTCTACCTGAACACACACGCACACATAGTCACCCATGTTGACATACATAAACATATTTATTTCATTTTTATCATATTAGAAAAAAAACCGTTTATGTCATGGCGCTTATCTGTCACCTGGACAACATGATGTGCACATTTTGCTGTTTTTTCCTGGCGGTAATTTTTATTTTTGGTTTTTTTTTTTTCTGCCTTGCCTATTTTCCCGCTGTAACAGTATTTTCCTGGAAAAGTGTAGAGCTGCTGCTAAGCCGAATGCTCGATGTCATGCCTTAATGCGTACTTTAGCTGATGTAATATATCGGCGTCAATATCATCAGCATCATAATTGCTGATAAGACTAAGCAGGGGTTTACCCCTCCACACACACACACACGCACACTCACCACACTTCCCATTCGTATCTATTACGAGATCTTTCCATTCAATTGTTCGTGTGTTTCCTTTTGTGCTGTTGCTTAAGAGTCAGCAGCTCTTTTACAACGCTCTTCGCTCCTTGCACTCTCTCGCTTGCGCGCTCTCTTCGCCGTTACATGTGGGCTGCTTAGCAAACATTCAACCATTTGCCATCTCATTCCCTCCCACCCGAAGCTTCGTTGCTCGTCAGGCATGTAGCTTATCGCGATCACGCGATGCGAATACACACACACACACACACACACAAACACACGCAACTGCACACAAACACACGCATGCGAGCTCATAGGCATTCTGTTTGTATGTATGTATTTCCAATGTCAATGTACTGGCCGCTTGACTCAATGAATCGCTGGATATGCCCAGAACATCATGTAATATGTAAGTGTGTGCGCGTGTGCCTACCTCAGTATGTGTGTGTGTGTGTGTGTGTGAGGGCTTCGCAGTGGGTCAGTGTTCTGTGACCTTCAGGCTAGGCGGGCCACCGAGTCAAGGATAGACACAAGAGAACTTGGACATCTTGTAAACAAGTTAGTAAATCTTAATGATCGCCCAATACAGGCGGTAAACAAATAGCCAGCCCTTAGTACTTACCACAAAACTAGTGTTGATTACAGTCTACAAAAAAACAACTTCGTGTAAGCAAGTAAACAAGTAAATAGACTCTTTAATCACAACTTATCTCTCATATACTATAATGTCATATCTGAACTTTCCTGTTTCCTGTCACTCTTCAAGTAGCATCAAGATAGGGCGCACATACTCTACCTATATACTATATATGAAGCACAATATTACTAATCTGATTTCCATAGTTCATCTAAGACTATAGGAAAACAATTCAATCATCGAAACTTATTGAAATATGTACATATAAGTGTAATATAATATTTTTATTACTCTATTTTATTTTCGACTTGGCAATAATAAAGAAATACTATTTTAAGACATTATCATCTTGTGCATATGTAAGTGCGACGATCTGATGTCAGGGGGCGTTTCAATCAAATTTTATTAAGTTTGAAAAACGTAAGTAAACAGAATAATCAAGAGCTCGACGAGCAAGATGCAGATGTGGAACGTGAGAAAGTTAGACGACCTCAAAATGCCCTAATCAATATTTTTTTATATCATTTATAATTTATAATATATCTGTCAAACTGATCTGTAAATGATTATAATATTCATAATGATAATGATAATGATAATAATAGTGTTTATTATAAATAATTAATATTGCTACAGAATGCTAGGGCTAATGCTAATGCTAATGTTAACGTTAATGTTAACGTTAATGTTAATGTTAATGCTAATGTTAATGCTAATGTTAATGCTAATGGTGATGCTAATGTTAATGTTAATGCTAATGTTAATGCTAATGTTTATGTTAATACTAATGCTAATGCCAATACTCTTACTAATGATAATAATAGTGATGATATAGATTACTAGAATGGTTCCGAGAAAGCATCATCATCATCATAATTACTATGAAATAATAAGACTAATGCTAATGCCAATGCTACTACTACTAATACTAATAGTAATACGAATAACAATAATAATGATGATCACATTAGCAACAATGTTAAGCATGTTCTATATGAATTCTATTATATGAATAATATTCGAAAATAAATTTCCCCGACTTTTCTCTTCAAATAGATCTTACGAAGAAATCAATCCATATAATAAAGCCAACAACTGTTTATTGTTTTTCCATAGATTTGTTTACGTTTTGGTAGTACTTGCGGTCACATAAATAGCCCATATTGATATATACTCTATAAGGTATATATATATATATATATATATATGTGTGTGTGTGTATGGAATCATCTGTTCTTGCTGTCGCACTTGTTGTTGTTGTTTGTCATGTGGCGAAAAAAGCAAAACAACTTGATGAATGACTCTCTCGTATATACCAAAGTAACTCGTTGCAGTGACAGATTGTATGAGCGTGTGTGTGTGTGTGTGTGTGTGTGTGTCTCTCTCTCTGTCTCTCCCTCTGCCTCTCTCGCTGACTGGCATATCAAGTGACACAAATGGAGGCGCGTGCAGCAGAGATAAATAGTTACATATTGCCAACTACATGACACCAATACAGTTTTTTATGCTTGATCAACAACAACGACAGCTGTGTGTGTGTGAGTGTGTGTGTAGTTATGTGTGTGTGTATGCTTTTGGGGGCACGTTCGGCAGCAAAACGGGCCCACTTTTTGCATACCATATGATCAAGCATACATATATGCGAGTATATTGATTTCAAGCAAATCTATGTAACAGATAGCATAAATGTACATATAATATATATGTATATATGATATTGTTAGAGTAGGTATCGAAATTGTTACTTAAGTGGACAGGACGCTTCCTGATAAACTCAAATTGCTAGTTGGTAGAGTAAGACAAATATAGCTCCTGCTGCTGCTGCACGTAGATCCTGGTGTAGCTGAGAGAGAGAGCGAGCTGGCAGGTCTAGATGATGACTTGAAGATGTGTTTGTATTGAGAAACTTCGAGAATTTGGATGTGGAAAGAACAAGAGAGAGAGATAATGGGAGAGGGAGAGAGTAAGGGAAAGGGAGATAGAGAGCGACAGGAAGAGGGAGAGAGAGAGAAAGAGAGAGAGAGAGAGAGAGAGAGGGAGAGAGAGAGAGGGAGAGAGAGAGAGAGGGAATTCGTGATATAGATGACCAATCTCCGACATATGTATGTATATATTTTTATTTTATTTTTTAATGGGTATATTATTATTAATAGGTATATTCTTCCTATAACATAAAAATATATTTGTAAAGATTCTTTTCTGCATAACTCAAAGACTATAAAAGCTATAGCACTCAAATTTGGGCATACCAAACCAGATACCACATAGATAATCTTTCTCACTCGCATACATCCTCAGAAACAGATATTCTCTCACTTCTCTATTGCCTCTTACAGTCATAGAGTTATGCACATCTTAAGGGTAATAGGGATGCATAACTCTCCCTGTCGCTCTCACCCTTTCCCTTACTCTCTTACTCTCCCTTTCTCTATCTCTCTTTCTCTCTTTGACTCTGTCATATGTTCACTGGACGCTCTGTCTAGGGTATCTGCTAGCTGAGCACAGCCAATTAGCGTAACATTTATTTTATTTTATTATTAGTAAATTTTCTTGTGCTTCGCATTTATTTGAATTTTATTTTTTTTCGCCGCACACGCGTCGTATGCGCAATATGAACGGCCTCTTAATAATATTGTTGTTGCGAGTTTTTAGAGCTTTTGTTGTTCACTTACTGGCATTTTGTTTTGCTTGTCCTAACCTTGATAACCAAAGCGCGTCATCGTACCAACAACAGCACCAACCCCAACCCCAACCCCAACCCCAACCCTAACCCTAACCCTAACCCCAGCCCCAACCCCAGAGGCAGCCCCATCCCACTCGCAGTCGCAGTCACAGTCGCAGCCGCAGTCGCTGCCGCAGTCGCAGTCCCAATTGCAACTGCGATGCATCCTGTTGTTGTTTTCGCACAAGCAAATATTATATTATATTATTGCAAGTGAATACAACAAGAATTTATCAAGTTGTTATTGTTTACCATCATCTAAACAAGCCAAACGATCTGCACACTCTTGTATCCCACAATCAAGACAGTTCTCATGAGATCAACTGATCTCTCTCTCTCTCTCTCTCTTTCTCTCTTCTTTTTGCTTTATGCTCTATTCTCTCTCTCTCTCCATCTCTTACTCTGTGTGCTCACTTTCACTCGTTGAGTCTTACTCTCTCTCCATATCACGCTCACTCTGTCTATTTCTCTCTCTCTCTCTCTGTCGCTATCTGTCTCTCTCTCGCTCTCTATTTTACCGAGTCTTTCTTCCTCTTTGACTACCTCTCACCTTGCTTTCTTTCCCTTTTTTCTTTATCTCTTTCTTCATCTCTCTATCACTCTCTCTACAACTCTCTCTCTCTCTCTCTCTCCATATCACGTTCGCTCTGCCTATTTCTCTCACTCTCTCTCTCTCTCTATTTTACTCAATCTTTCTTTCTCTTTGACTCCCTCTCTATCTTTATCTCTTTCTATCATTACCTCTCCCTCTCCCTCTCCCTCCCTCCCTCACTCTTTCTCTCTCTCTCTCATTTTCACTATCTTTCTCGCTCTCTCCATCTATATTATCCTATATCTCTTATTCTCTAGCAATCAATCCCACAGATTTGAGTCCACAACGGAATAGCATACGCAATGCAGTATAATTCTTGACTAGCAGCTCTACGTCACTTGGGCGACTTCGTCTATATGCATCTATATCTATTCGGGTTATAGGCGCTGTCGCTTGCCATACAAATCCATTTCCATATGGAGTCAAAAGGTTCTCTGGCTACGTAATCATTGTGTCTTTCCTTTTCTAGGGAAAATAAGTATATATATGTCTGCATAGTCCATAAGTACTTAAGTAACGATCTGTTTTTTTATAAAACTTTCTATATGTATTAAAAATATATATATAAACCCCACAACTTTTCTTCTTTTTTTTTTTCCTGCAGCATTTACGTCAAAGCAAAAAATAATTAAAAATAATAGATAAATAGAATAAGAAAAGGGAAACAGACAACTGAAAAGTGCCAGTTCACGCCCCCAGCACATATTTGCGCATGTGTGTGTGTGTGTGTGTGTGTGTTTATCGGAGAATCTTTGGCCACATTTTGTTAGCATTCGATTATGGGCTCCCCTTCCTCTCTATCTCTTTCCCTTTCTCGCTATCTCAATGTTCCTCTTTCCCTTTCGAACTAACTGAAAATCGTACCTAATATATTATAATAACATCGCACTCCATAATATTTTGAAGATTCCGGCCTTAGGTAAAGCAAAGAAACCAACTAAAAGAACGCGAATGCATAGTTTACGACTAGAAAATACCCTGCAGACATCTCAATTAGCATACGGCTGCTGATAATCGTATCAATCTTCGAAGCTCTCAATGTAATATGTTTTAGGGGTTCTATTGCTTGTGTATATCTATAAGGTAATCCAATTTTTTGTAAGCTGAAAATAGAAATGCATAATTATGATCATGCATAATTATGAGATATAATAATGATCTATAAGATTATAGCTTGCCCATATTTATCGAGATATTTGTTAGGCATATAGACACCTCGATAGATACCTAATGGGATGCACTTAATCCCACAAATAGATGTTACGCGTTGTTCCCGATTTAGTCACTCTATGCAGGGCATTATAATGGAGTGTAGCGAAATCGATAAGCAAATAGCTTGCAAGTGACACTGAGGCACATGATCGGTGATCAGTTTGTTTTGGCTTTATCAGCGCCTGACGATGGCGATGACGACGACGATGACACTGTACGCCAATATTGCCAGATCACTCGCATGCATAGCTATGGCGATATATGTGTGTGCGATGCAGCAAGTCAGCTGATTGACTTGGAAATCTGTACGATTTAACTGCACACGGTTTTATTACCATCATATCAGCTAGGTAAAGACCCATTTGGCCTCTCGATGCCAATCGAATTTTGATGCACAGCATTGCGTCTATTATACATTTTTGACTCTAGAAACTAATTTCACCACAGTCCCTTATCGATTTGTGTGCTATATACTTTTAAATATACAATTAAAGGCAAATTTTAGATAAGCATATGCCTAACGATGAGCGAAGTAAGAGAATCTGTATATTAGGTACTTCACAGAGAAAGCTGTGGATTAACTTGAGATGATCTACATATGTAAGTGCATCTATGTAAGAGGATCTGCATCAGAGGAATCAGCATTCTATATAATCTCTTACAATAAGTGATATGAATATATCTAACAGAGAAGAAGCTAACAGAATCTAATACTCTTCTTCTTTACGAACGTATGAGCACAAGCTCTGCGCCGCGCATTCAAAATCTGAAAATTACATAATCTGCGTATCCATAATATCTATCTAAATATACAACTTTGAAGTCTCTAGCTAAAACAGTGCAGAAATTATGCCCAAAAAACCTAAAAAATGGAAACGAATATTCGATTTTTTTTCGATAATTTGGAAATGGGATGAGTTATCGAAAAAAACAAAACAAACTGAAATATCAGCTCTCTAGCTTTTGTAGTTTCTGAAATCTCGACGTTCATACGGACGGACGGACGGACGGACATTGCTCAATCAACCTATTTTTATGCTGATCAAGAATATATATACTTTGTGGGGTCTGCGACGTCTCCTTCTGCCTGAATTCCCATTTTCAATGTGTTTAGGGTATACAAATATTCCAGTACGAACATTTGTAATGATCTTTGTAGAAGAACCAACGTAAGATAAAGAAATAAGAGACTTTTTGTGACTATAGGCATAAAGATCAATAATAGCTTAATCTGATATGGTAATATAGTATATCTCCTATATCTTATATTGTATCCTATATTTCCTATTTAATAGTTGCAATGAACTTTAGATAACATCAAAAGTACACATGCATATTTATATACATACATTAATATGCTCACCTTTCCTAGCTACTAAAAATATATACTTTTATATATAGTAGATATATGTATTTAGGTTTTTTTGTGCAGATAGATTCTGTGTTTTTGTCTGGCATTTTTATGGCACCCGAAAATCGTGGGCGCTTTCTGATTTATTTGCTTACGTATTATCTCTGGGTTTTTTTTTCTTTTTTACTTTTTCTCATTTATTTGCTTCTTTAGATGCTTCTTCACGATGGGCTGTTTTTTTCATGCAGCTTCTGTTTTTTTCTGAAAAAAAAAAGTGCTCTCAAGGTCGAGCAGCCCCTTGGCTTTTCATGTTCACTGTCGAGCTTTGGCTTTGGCATTCAAAAATAGATAATAAGACAAGAACAGCGCGCTTGTTTACCAGCTGTCCCGGCTATCTCTCTAATTGATATTTTCACATTCCCAAAAAAAAAAAAAAAACACAAATAAACGAGAAAAAACTACTCTCTGATATTTTGCTTTTGCTTTCTACGTACATTTCGCAGCGCTTTCAAGGCTAATGGCAAACAAATAAAAGCGAATTCATTAACCCGGCAATTGGCAGTGCGAGCGTTACGTTGAATATTTGGAATCGATGGGAGACTTTCAGATCCCATGTAGTACATATACCGAAAATTTGATTATCAAAGCCAGCCGATTTTATTTGCTGATGAAATTGAGATTTTATGATCTTTAAATTGTCGTCTTTATGGACTTGCTCGCGTTTCAATCACGTGTAAACATACATATGTACATACATATATATAAATATTTATGTATGCATGCGCGACCAAGATCGCATACTATATATGTATATATATGGGGTGTAATTTGACGAGCTTTGCAAGTGGGAAATTCAGCTACACGTGTGTCACTTGAGGGCAACAGCAGCGAGCATAGCAAAGTGCTTACGTACTATATATACCCTAGAGAAAAAGTGGCATGCTAAACAAGGCATATGCACATTAAATGTGTTTAATATGAATGCATATTATTTGTATACAATAATAATAACTATAATCAATAACAGATTATTTATAAGTAACTGCCTAAAAATGCATTACATATAAGTACTAATACACATACATACAGGCAAGCACTATAGCTTTGTCACTTGTTATCGCACTCGTTGCAACTGACGGTATATTATAGTTGAGCTGCATGTCAATATGAGTTGTTTTGCTAGGTTTCATATTCAAGAGGCACTCACACACACGAGTAAAATTGCGCGTGGCACCAGAAAACCGTAAACACAATACCAAAATCTGCTCAGGCAAGAAAGTACTCGATCAGTCAGTCACACAAATAGCTCAACATACATATTTTTACACACATACATACATGCATACATATGTAACCGATACCTGTTCGCCTGCTGTAAAGCTAACGCGCTCTTTCACTTGCGCTGCCCACTCTTTACAGCAACAGCAACAGCAACAGCAACAACAACAACAACAGAGAAAAAACTTGTTCGCGTGTGTCGCTCTCTTTTAGCAGCTGCACCCGTCGCACACTTGCCCTGCCGCTCTATGCTTTCCTGCTCATTCCGAACTGCACATACGTACATACATACATGCTGTGCATATGTACGTATTTATTATCTTTTTCTTTTATCGCTGAGAGGCACATCACAGACGAGCCCAGAAAATTGGCCAATCAGAGCGCGTTCTTGGCGAGCGCGCCCTCTATCGCAAAGTTTGTTTTGGCTGCTGGGGGTCGCCGTTGGCACAACTTGCTGTCAGCCTCTTGTAAACGAACGCATTGTTTTTGTTATGCTTTTTATGTAATTTACTTGTTTTTGTGCTCTGTACGAACGGCCAATTAAGTGCAAAAAACAAGTTGTTATTTCGTTAAAATTACAGCATTGATAGCAGCCTTAGAGCTGTAAATTTCGCACACATATTACGCATACGCACAGTTGAACCAAATCCGATTCAATACAAATTGAGATACAAATTTAAAATTCAATGGCAACATAGATAAAGTGCAAGGCCTTATAAAAATAGTACTTTGAGATGTTATTTTTGCTTGATTCCGGCCTGCCCCAAAAATAGAAAGCCGAATTACCGACCATAAAAATGCTCGATCGATGATTTTGATTAGCTTTTATTAATTTCGGAGGCCTGTTCGGTTGCTAAGCTCTCATTGTGTTTGCTGCCCCTTGCCAAAAAATAGCATAAGAAAAAGAAATAAATCTTAAGCACAACCCGTTTACAAGCAACCCAAACCTGCTGGAGCGAAAAAATATGCAAAGATTATTTCCAAAAACCCAAAGCAACAACACAACAATTGATATGTTAATATATGTGTATGTATGTACATATTTATATATTTTCGCAACTTGCTCACCTGTTGCTGGGCCTAAATAAAAAAACCTTTTTTTTTTAGCTGCGGCAAATGCGAGTTGTCTTTTCTTATCTCTGCGTTATCAAGGTCGTTGTCAGTAATAAAAATATGTACAGTAGAGCCTAGCTAGTGAGTGCTATTGACTATTAGAAGTATGTATTAAAATAAAATGTGAATACAAAAAATTCCAATATTTAGATTATCATTATTTAATCAATTATTTATTTTCATTTAATTTAAAGCATTGTAAATTTAATTTTGCCGACTTCAGTCCATAATAAAGACACTTTTAATTTTTAAATTAAATAAATAATAAATTTAAAAAATAATAATATTATGAATAAAATTTTTATTCTTATAGTCGCATTCCAAATAAATTTTTATTTATTTATTTTTCATGAGCGTAAATTAAAATTTGTATACATTGAGTTAAGGCTTAGATCAAGCTTACGATTGAGGCAAGCTTTACTGTACAAGTTTCTTTTGAAACTGCAGCATTCTTTAATGACTTTTAATACTATATTATTTATTTCACTTCTTTTCGCACAAACTAATTTTTCATTATCAATGTCAAGAGAATTGATAAGCGAAGCTTTAGTCATTGTCAGAGATAGGTGTTTCATTAATGGATATACATACATATATATATATAGGTGTATATGTATACACATATATACTATATATGTATGTATAGCTCAGATTTATGCGCCCGTGGTTGTGCTGATAAGACTTTCGAATGGGCTGCGCTGATTTATATTTAACTGACGCAAAAATAGGCAAAATGATGTTCATATATACAACCTTTTTGTAAATGTGTATAAAAATAATTTCCTATTACATAATACAAATACTGATAAGATTTTTATTATTAAATTTATTAAAGACGCGCATATTGAAAGAAAGAGCGCATCGATAGCATTGGCGCTAATTATCGCACTTAACCAATGTATATCGGTAGAAAGCAAAAAGTAATCGATACCATAGAGCGCTGATAACATTTTCAAATGAGATGCGCTAGCTTACAGCAAAATGTTCAACTCATCTAATTAATCTATTTTAATTAGCTAGCAACCGATAGGCGCTTATCATAAACATGTATATACATATATATATACATATATAGGAATAGGGCGTGGCATGGCGTGTTGCTGCCCAGCCACAGACAGTTTATCAGCAAACGATGTTTGCAAACGTGCGCGTTTCATCTGCGTCATTCACATTCACATTTGGAGCTGTGAAAAGGTTCCTTAGCTGCTCTGGTCGAGTCGCCAAACAAGAATTCATTTGCCAAAGATCAATTTTTTTGGCACAGCCGGTCATTGTGCCCAATTCGGCAGCATCAATTAAGGCGTCGGGGCGAGGCACGAACCGACGAACCGGTTGCAATTGCATCAAACAGATATCAAAAGTTGGAGACCAGTTTGTTGATCGATTAGTGAATGGCCAGACGACAGACGCGAAACAATGTACCAAGTCTCACACATATATACAATATATACATATCTGATTTTATTAAAGAAATAGATAGGGAAGTGGAGGCATAAAAGGCAATAAACTAAGTATAAACTAAGCCTAAGCTTGTTCCGTTTTCAACATTTTCACAGACGGGGTGGCTGGCAGGTGTGTGGAAGACGAATGTTTCACCTTTGATGTGAATACATCGTAGCCCAGGCTTATCACATTATCGTAGAAAATGCGATAGTGTGTGGGTATCCAATAGAAGTTAACAAATTGTGCCACCGGCCAAACGGTCCATTCAGCTGCATACAGCTTCCAGGCCTTCTCCTTGATCTCCTCCCACACCTCGTGCGCCTCCTTCTTCTCCAGGATGCCAAGCGTCACAAAGAACGCTGAGATATACAATGGTGAGCATATCAACTGATCCAACACAATCTTTTTGGCCACCACACGCATACTGCGGCCCGGCAGATACCTGTCCAGCAGCTGATACCAATAATGACAGATGATGCCAACGGCCACGCCACTGGTTGCCATGTGACGAGTGCGTATGCTGCTGTATTCCTCGATCTCTTTGTTGTACAGCTCCAGCTGCTGTTCGAGTATGTCGCCCACGGAGCTCAGCGTCAGCGAGATGCCCACATTGGTAAAAAGCAAAAACTTATTGCTGAACGCATTGCGATGCCATTCACGCATCTTCTGTAGCGCTCCGGCCGCCCGGCCTGCGCCAATGCTGGCGCCAGATCCAGCGCTGGTTGTCGCATGGCGATAGATGGTATATTTACCGAGGGCGAGCAGTATGCGCAGTTTACGACGCGGGAGTTGCATATTTTTAGTTTCGTTTATTATTTTTTTTTTCTCTCTTTTTTATACCGTTAAATACCAAATTGTCAACAGCGAATTGCTTGAAGTCTAAAATTTAGCATGGTCTCCTCAAACGCAATCAGTCTTCGGATTCCATATTGTTGGGAGTGGGGGCCAAGAAAGTTGTTTCCTATTTTTGAATTTTGTAAAATCGTTTGCACATCATACTCGAATTTTGATGACACAATTTATTTACAAAATGATTGCCGAGCAGCGTGCGCTGGCTGCCGCTTACAGCAACAACAACAACAGCAGCACTAGCATCAACAATTGCAAAATCACGTGTAGCGATCAGCTGTTGACCAGGGCTGTAAACTCACAGCACTATCGAGTGTGGCAGCTACACGATAGCATGATCAATTATAATCAAACTCCTACATGTACTGCTTGCAAACAATTTAAAAGTCAAATAAAAAATTAGCTGCTTAATTTGAAATACCTAAGCTTAAATTTAGCTTTAAATATTTGACTTTTAACCCATCGATAACACAGTGCGATAGTTGTGCTTCAGCCCTAGGAAGCATTGCAGTGTTATTGCTACGCTGTTTTCTTTATTTTCCTTTTTTCAGATTTTTATTGTCAGGCGTCGCAATTAGCGTGTTGTATTCTAAGCCACAGCTAACGACGATTAATTGCGCTGAAGCACTTACAAATAGTAGCATTTATATTGGTATTTTGTGCGTTTGGCGCAGCTAACGTCAAACAGCTGTAAGTTTTGTGTTTAGCATAAAATAACAAAAAAAAAAAAAAAAGATTTGCACATTAGCAGAATATTCAGTAATAATACAATTTGTATAACAACAATTTCTACACACAGCATCAACAAACAAAGGAACGTACGCTCATACACAAACACACACTCACACACACACACACATATACAGTGTATTTGATTAAAGGCAGGTAAAACGAGCAATTTGTCAAAAAGCGAATTATGGGTCGCATATTTCTGGAGCATTTGGGTGGGCTAAAGCTCTTCAATTGCGCCCAATGTCATACGAACTTAACGAATCGCAGCCAATTGATTAGCACACGCTTCACAGGTGCCACAGGTAAGAGATATAATTACCGCTCTCTCGCTGTTTCTCTTATATTTGATTTGTTTTTGTGCTTGCACTTGCAGGTCGCGCTTATTTATTTAAGCGCGTCGTGAACCTGACCTTCAGTGCCATTCAGGAGCGCGTGATGCTGACTGGACGACATATGGTGCGAGATGTAATGTGCAAGAATTGCGGCGCAAAGCTTGGCTGGATGTATGAGTTTGCCACCGAGGAAACGCAAAAGTATAAGCCATCAAATTTATGTCCCACTGAGCTTACCTTACTGATTGTTTTTATTTTGTTTGCCATCGACAGGTATAAAGAGGGCCGCGTTATTCTCGAGTATGCTCTTATCAATGAAGCAGAGGGCTTCCCATCCGAGGCAGGCGGCACCAGTCATTGAACAAATGAGTCTAGCTGCATAGCTCAACAGGATACAATTCATATGTGTAGCCTTTAAGTATTTAATTTGTCCGACAGGCGTTCGCTCCTATATATACATATATATTTAAGAGTGTAGGTTAAATGATTTGAAGAAGATCATATCATAGATCGGCATAAATCAGAAATTGAAGCCCCTGTCAGCGTTACTTAAACCTAGTTTTAGGGCACTAGCACATTAGGCTATTGCCCCACTTATAAAAATTTATTATGTTAAGAGGCTGAAATGTTAAATCAAAACAAAACACCAGGAAAAAAAACACAAATCTCGCAGCCCCAATCTATTCACAATTTCCTTCATTTTGCTCCCCTTTCATTTTTTTTTTTAACTTTTAAGAAAGATTTGCTGTGTCTTATAACTCTTTTTACATGATTGATGATTGATTACATGATTGAATAAAATAACAGATCTCTTTATCTCTTACATACATATATATAAATCAATGAGCAATCCAAATAACTGTAACAAGGTCTTTTGGCCAAAGCCAAATTCGCTTAAAGATTACATAGAAAGAGAGGGAGAGAAAACATGTATTGAATGCTCGTGTAAGAGCAGAACAGGTGTACATAGCTGAATATGTGCTTTCAGCTAAATAAATATCAATTATTAAGAGTTCACTTTTGAAAAGAACTTGTAGAGTCTTTGAATTCAATTTGTTTTCTTTCTTTTTTTATTTTTTTTTTTATTTATTTAATTGCTATTTTCTAGGGGCCAGACAAATGCAAAATTGAAATGCATTTGTGCTTTTGTAGCTCAGGGATTGCATTTGTTATTAACTCAACTACTTAGTAACTCGAACTGTGTCGTTTCATCGTGATTCTTCCTCTATAGCTTATTGGTTTTTTGTGCCATAGCTAAGGCATTCTCATTGGCAATCATTTGGAATTCTTGGAAGCGCTGGGAGACTCGTTGATTCATCTTCAGATACTTTTCCATACAATTCAGTGAGCACTTCTCCTGTCAAATTAAAGATGTATTCAAAAAGTTATTTTTTAATTTTTTTTGGCATTAAACTTAGTTCACTTACCTCAGAGTCCTTGACATCGCGGGATGTGAAATCGCGCACGCAGTCCGTAAAGCACATTTCAGACAGTTTGTTGTATGACATCAGGAAATCTGAAAACTATACAAGAGTAAATATGCATATGCACGTTGCTCAGTTGCAGGTCAACAAATCAGATTCGAGCGGGCGGCTTATTCGATTGCACATTGCATCACATGGCAGCATGTTTATCAATAAAATGCAGCTCGCTACTTACTGTTTTCATTTGATCTTTGTCCAGTTGATCTAAAGACACGGTTTCGGGGCTTTTAGCCATTTTGTACTGTGTTGTTTTATTGAAGTTTTTGATGAGAAATCAACGAAATGTTATGCGATTAAATAATAGCAATGAGAGAGAGCTCAGCTGTGCGGCACTGTCACATCCCCAGGGTGGCAGTCAATTCGATAGCATCCTGTCATCGGTTTCTTTTCAATATACGAAATATCGATATACAGTAGGCTGCCATCTTGGTTTTTTTACCCACAATCACAAATTAATTTTCTCTACGTAAGCGTGGTCGTGCTTGCTGCCTGCTACCTGCGAAAAAAAGATATATATATTTTATACATATACATATACAAATTGTGTGTACCTAGCGACGCAATTGATAGCTGGCATAAAGAAACTTGCATAAAACTTAAACTTAAATATACACATATATATAAAGATACACCATGCCCCGCTATCGTGAATGGGACTTGGCCTGCAAAGTCTACGTGGGCAATCTTGGCTCCTCGGCCTCCAAATATGAGATTGAGAACGCTTTCAGTAAATATGGACCACTGCGCAATGTGTGGGTGGCACGCAATCCGCCTGGCTTTGCCTTTGTCGAGTTCGAGGATCGTCGCGATGCAGAGGATGCAACACGAGGACTCGATGGCACACGCTGCTGTGGCACACGCATACGCGTCGAAATGTCGTCAGGCCGTTCACGTGAAGGACGCGGCGGTGGTGGCGGCGGCGGGGGCCGTCGCGGCGGTCGCAGCGGCAGTGGAGGAGGCGGCGGAGCTGCTGCTCGCGCTGGTGACGCTGGCGGACGTTATAGGTGAGTACAATGCCGTTTATTCCCCTTGCATATCAATTTTATTCTATATATATCCATATAAGTCACATTGTATATACCTTGTATATACACATATATTTATGTGTGTTGCGCATCGCATATGAGTTGGCGAAAAAAAAAAGTATGAAAAATCGATTTGGGGCAAGCAGAAAAAAAAAGACGTAAATGAAAACGGGCCCGCGCCACTGCGTATACATACAAGAAATATTGCAGTACCGGTTGTAAAAGTGAGCACAGCGCACACATGAATACACACACACACGCACACACAGCATACACACACACACTCAGATTTACAGTGTCGTGCGCATCAATTGTGGGCACCACGCGAGAATCTTATAAGTCCGAATATCAATAATCGATAAACCAGGGTTGGTGGACGCTCAGCTTTACAGTCGATAGGTAGTTTGCCTGACGTTTATATCCTTTGAGTACTTGTTTGAAGATTTCAACCAACCGTTTGACCCGTTTGGCCCATTTGCCCGCTTGTTAATCAAATGCGGCCTCGCCGTTGTACAAAGATTTGTTGTGTTTTAGGGCAAACCCCAAAAATATCGAATTAAATTAAATTAACTTAAACAAATAAACCAGTAAAAATAGAAATCAAATTAAAAACAATTCATCAACGAATTGCTCAGTTTTAATGTGGTTTCACAATCATTTTGCAGGATAAAGTCTTCTTCTACTACAAGCACAACAAGAACAACAACAACAACAGCTACTACTACTACTACTAGAACTTCTACTACTCCTCCTCTTCCTTCAACAAGTACAACTACTACAACAACAAGAACAACTTCACGTCTCATAACTACAACAACAACAACAACAACAACAGCTCCTGCTCCTCCTCTTACACACATTTCACCAACACCAACAACTACAACAACACGCCCAACCAAATTGTGCAGCTTTATGATAATTGTCGATTTCAACAAATACGATATATTCCGCTGACTGCAATAATAATATTACAACAACAACACCACCACCAACAACAACAACTACAACAGCGACTGCAACACATCATAACAATAGCAACAAGAACACAAGCTCCTCTTCGCAAGCTCTCAACAAAAATTTTAGTACTTAACGTACGCATCTATTAGTCAGCCAAAGGGGCAGTCCAATCATCATCCACCATCAGCAGCAACAGTTACAACCTGCATCAGCAACAACTTCAACAGTCCACAACACAACATAATTCATTTGCTCTCTCTTTCTATTTCTCTCTCTCTATCTCTCTTTCTCTCTCTCTCTGTGTAACTCTTAACACAAACAAACATAAACAACATTCTCTCACACACGCATACACTCACACACACCACACACAAATCCCCAAGTGCGACGAGCCAGCATAGCGCAATTGTGGGGCCCGTCAGTCAGTCAGTCGGTCAATCAAACGATCTATCATCGGCTGTCGTCGCAATTTCACCAACAGCAACAACAACAACAATCTTCATAACTCATCATAAAAATGCTTCTACTTTCGTACCAACAAGAACAACAACAACGACTTATGCTCTCTCACATATATTATATTAACAACACTTATCAACAACAACAACAACAATACCACCACCACCACCACCACCACAACCAACAACAACAGCAACCAACCAACAACAACAACATAAAGCAAGTGCAACTACTGACCAAGCCAGCAATTAAATCTAACTCCAATTACACCAACAACAAACCAGTCAATCAATCAATCAATCAGCCAATCAACCAGTCAATCAGCCAATCAATCAACCAGTCAGCCAATCAATCAATCAACGCTTTGCAACAGCCAACAACCGTGTAGACAACAGCTCTAGACTCAACTTCACTTCAACTTGCAGTCCAACACGCGTCTTCTGCAACGCCTCTCAGCCTCAACGGGTCTGCCTGCTTCTGTCCCCACAGTATATCTATATATATAGTATATGTATATATATATTTGCTAATCAAAGAATATATATATTTGTATATATATGTAAAAGTCATCTTATGCTCATCTATAAGCCAGCCTGCCACCAACAACAACAACTACAACAACCAACTACTTCAAGAACAACCAACCAACAAGTACAACAACAACAACAACAATTACAACTACAACAGCAACAACAACAACAGCTACTTCAACAACATGCAACAGCTTAGGGCTCTCTTTTTGTTAATCATCTTTTATTTAATTTGTTGTTGCTCTAGCTCCGTAGCTCATTTCAGTTCTTGCACTCCCAACTGGGTTGGCCATCCCCCCATCCACCCTCACATACTTTCCAACCCCTACAAACTAAAAATTGAATACACCCTGCGCCGAGCATCTATGCATCATAAGAAAAGTCTATGAATCTTCAAATTCAGCTGCGCTGCGCTTCTTCAAAACTTCAGCTTCAACTGCAACTGCAACAACTCCTCCTGCAACAACAACAACAACAAGAACAACAACAACAACAACCACCAATAATCACCAACAACAAGAACAACAACCACCAACCACCACCTCCGAATTATCACGTAAAGCAACTACCAAAAAAAAATCATTTTAAAAAAATATCTTAAAAAAAAGCGTATGTAAAATTGCTACCAAAATTCATTTTTTTTTTTAAACTGAAAAAATGCTATCAAGTTTTAACTTTTTTTTTTTTTTTATAACATATTTTTGTTGTTAACATTGCTGTTATACCCTTGCTGAAATAAGGCTGCTGCATGCTTGTTAAATAGACTTGCCCCTTGTAAGTCCTTCCGTACGTTCAACATATCCGCTTGTGGCCGATGTGAACTCATCTTCCAGTGAATCAATCTTAATGAAACTTGGCATAGATGCTGCTAATTGCTGCAGTCAGCATATATGTTGAAGTTGGTTGGATCGTATCACTATATCATCAATCTAATAAGGAACCGATGAGCGGCCCAGGCCAAACAGTGTTGGTGTGAGTGTGTGTGAAGTTGAGGAGACTTTCGATTACAGTGAACACTCACATGATGGAATGCTACAAACTTGTATTTATTTATACAAATTTCATAGTAAATATGAATTTGTTTCAAATTGTTGTGTGTTCACTGTAGATGGATCGGATAGAAGCACTTGTCAATGTCAGCAAGGGTATTTGGTCTTCGGCTAAGCCGTTGTTAACTGTATTTTCTATTGTTTCGTTTCTCGTTATGGTTTATATTGTTTGTTCGTATACATTGTTGTGGTTCGCTCCCCCAACACACATTCACACACACACAAACACACACATGCGCGTATGCAGCAACAACAGTGAAGGAACTTTCATCGGGAACCTTTCACCTCTCTCAGCTCCTCTCACCTGTCTCCCATTCCGTGTGTGTGCGTGTGTGTGTGTGCGTTTGTATTTGTGCAAGCAACAGCAGCTGCAGCAGCATTAACTAGAGCATCAACAAACACATATGCGCACCTATTACAATAACAACAATCAGGCGTTGCAACTAGAGCTACAACATCAACAACAACAACAACAGCAACAACAACAACTAGAACAACATTCTTCTCTCAGTCTGCTATGCTCATCCAACATTGAACTCACCCAAGAACAACACCACAGCTACTACTACTACGTTAATGTATGTTGTTTGTTTTTGCTTTGGTTACGTTTTTCTTATTCATTATTTTTGTTTTTTTGTTTGTTTTGTTGTGCCAACGAAAGAGGAGAAAAGAGACCAGCCAAATGCTGCCCCCCTGCCAAAAGTAGCATTCTCTCTCTCTCTCTTTCTCTACCTCTATATATGTATCTCTCTCAGCTCAGCTCAGCTCAACGCAGCGACACAGCCAACAGACAAACTGCGAGAGCATCACGAAAACCAACCACCGACCAACCAACCAACCAACCAACCGACTAATCAGCCAACCACCAACTCCTCTCAGAGCTTCTCCATACAATATCAGTAAAAAACGAAAATTGAAACCAAAAACTGAGAAATGGAGGCTCAACTCAGTTTTTCAGCATTGTTTATTAAAAGAAAAAACTGAAGAAAACAAATATAAAATTTGATGTGCCAAATAACTTGTTTAAAAAAATCTATTTAATTTGTATCTCTCTCTCTCTCTTTCTCTCTCTCTTTTCTTTTCTCTTCTCTCTCTCGCTCGCTCGCTCGCGCTCTCTGTATCTTATCACTCACTCTCACTCATGCGCTCCTGCCGTGTGTCTGCTTTAAAACAAATGGAAAAAAAACAACCAAATCCATTCCGCCATTCCCATCCTATCCAATCCAACTGCCCACGCACCACAACGACCCATCTACTTGCAGGTCACGCTCACCCAGACGCTCTCGCACCCGCAGTCGCAGCTTCTCACGTGATCGACGCAGCCGCTCGGACTCAAGGGATCGCCACTAGGTGGAAGCCGCTCGCTCAGCCAACCAAAAGCAGCAACAGCAAATGCAGCAGCAACAACAGCAGAGGAAGAAGAAGCAGCAGCAGCTCACAAGACAACTACAACACACATACACTGACATAAACACACATGCGCTCGCACGTACACACAAAAAAAAAAAAAAAAAAAAAAAAAATTAATTAAAATATCCTATTGTAGTGAGGTTTTTTTTTTTTTTTTTTTTGTTCTATAGAATTGTGAATTTCGGACAGCTACTCACAAAGGAAAACGAAAAAGAAGAAGAAAAAAGAAAAAGAAAATACCAAATAAGAGAAAAGAATTAAAATTATATATAAAAACAAAAATAAATTTATAAATATGAAATTATAAATATTATAAATAAATTCGAAAACCAGTTTGTTGCTACGTATTTAGCTAGTAAGTGCATAGAGATTAAATAGAGGAAACAAGCGAGAGACAACAAACAACTGCAACTATACACTGACAGAGACACACACATATACATACACACAAACACACACACATACACATCGTCAAAAGTAACAAGGGAGGAGTGGAACAGACGGTACGAGTATTTTGTGAATGTTTCTTTATATCTATGATTTTCACGTAATCGACACAAATTGTAAAAATAAAAATGAAATTAAGACAATTTAAGGTGAACATAATAAAAGAAAAAAATAAAAAAATACAAATAAAATATAAGAAAAAATGTGTTGTTTTTTTTTAAGTTTTGTAAACAATTTATTTTGCAAATATTTTCCAGTTGGAATTATGCATATCTCTGATGATATATGGATAAGTAATAAAATACTTTAAGCAATGCCAAGCCAGCTTTATAGACTAAGAGTTAACTTGCACTTGGAGCAGATAAATTGAAGAATTTGGCATATAAATGCTATGCTCGGGTTTAATGTCAGATTCATTCCGATTGTAGCAAGGTAGATTTTAAGAGCTAAGAAGATGAAACACGAAACTGAAAATGGAATACCTGACATATGGAGTTCGAAAGGAAATAGATAGACGAGAGCAAAGATGAACAAATAAAAGCATGTTTCAGAAAAACTAGTTGAACAAATTGACACAAGAAAAGGTAAGTCTTGAAGAGCTTAAAGGCCATTTATAAAATAGAATAATGAATAAATAAGTATAGATTTAAGATGATAAACTGGCTTATAGCTGCGCTCACTTCAGGTTGAGAGATGAATGAGCAATAGAGACAAATTAAAAACTGAATAAAAAAACAAGTAAGAAAGCTGTAGTCGAGACTGCTCGACTACGAAATCCCCTGAGCCCTTCTTCGAACGAATAATATTCAAAGAATTATTCGATTCGTTTCTGTACGCATGCAAAACCACGCGCACACATAGACACTGATCTACATGTGTATGCATGTATGTGTGTATGCATGTGTGTAAGCATTGCAAGCGTCTTGCTGTCTCGCTGCTTTGCTGCTGCGCCGCATGGATTTTGATGAGAAAACTTTGATGATTAATAATTCGGTTTCTAGATGGACAATCGTATTGATATCTTTAGATTATGATTATGATATTCATATCTACATGCTAAACCAAACTGCATGTCTCTAGTATTTGAAATGCATTTTTTTCACATTTGGTGGTGGTGGGGCGAAGTGGGGACCGGAATCCAAAATCTGCCAAAAACCGAAATTGTATTAAATTAGTATCTATATATATGCAGAAGACTTGGAGACTCTAACTCTAAAGATGAATTAGCTAGAATTTTATAACTGGTTCCCGATAAATTCGTT
The DNA here is from genome assembly GCA_035045845.1 of Drosophila buzzatii. Classification (NCBI taxonomy): domain Eukaryota; kingdom Metazoa; phylum Arthropoda; class Insecta; order Diptera; family Drosophilidae; genus Drosophila; species Drosophila buzzatii. Next base: position 13,595,137 of record JAWNOS010000596.1, read on the forward strand.
TATCGATAACTTTGGAAATATACAAGTTATCGAATTTCTGAAACAAACTCGTACTGCGCGTGCAATATACGAACCTAACACAAAAAGAATGAACTCTCTAGCTTTTGTATCTTCGGAAATCGACGCGTTCATACATACGGACGGACGGACGGACGGACGGACGGACGGACGGACGGACGGACAGACGGACATGGCTATATCAACTTTTCTCGTCACCCTGATCAAGAATATATATACTTTATGGGGTCTGCCACGCCTCCTTCTGCCTGTTACATACTTTTAACAAAACCATTATACCCTGATTTCCCATTTTCAATGGGCTCAGGGTATAATAAATAAACAACTATAAACTTGATATATACGCTATCATAAGAAAATCGACAAAACTAAAAATTTATATATATAGGAGAGCAGATAAAAAGCGTGGTAATTTCAAGTCCTTAGGACAGTTAGAAAGACTTTTGATATTTTGTTTACATATATTTAAGCAACTTAACTAAATATATATATAGGTTGATATATTGTAGATTGATTAATGCATATAGATGGTATTTAGGATTAGAGTGTTATGTGCTATGATGTGGCTTGGTGCAATTGTCTTGACCATGGCCATGCATGGATCAGAAGAAATTCACAAAGAAATGTTGCATACTTTTGGGCGCCCTAAAATTCCCATTAAACCAATTTCGAATTCTGAATGCCAATTGTATTTGTATACACATATATGGGTATATATATTATTAATAATAATAATTGATCAACAATATAACACAATAGATAACATTTAGTCGGGATATTTAGCTGTATATATGCAAGTATCCACATCTGATTAATATGTATATACTATATCATTAACAATATCATATTGAATGCTACAAAGCAAACAAACGAACAAATATTATTGTCAAATTGTTGAATGTGCCTCAACTCTAAGAAAAAACAAACCATAAACATATGGCCAATATACATATGTATATATTTATCTCACTATATATATATAGACATTTATCTTGAAATTCATAAACACATGTTAGATCCAAGATATTACATAAATAGGGCTTGCGTTTTACTATTTTTTTTTATTACTCGTCATTTAAAAAAAAAAAAAAAAAGAATCGATTTATGGCTGGAGCGTACGCAATCTACTTATACTTCTTCATGAAATCGGCATGGAATACGCGGAACTTCTCCATCATCTCCTTCAATACGTTCGTCTGTGGTAATATCGTACTACGGAAGTGATACGTTCCGGGCAACTGGCCAAATCCGCTGCCAGGCACAATACAAATACCTGACGACAGGGAGAGAGTGGAAGGATTATCTAGAGCTGCACTTTTGATATGCATTGTGCATTTCACTCACCTGTCGTCTCGAGCAACTCGAATGCATAGAAGACATCGGGCAGCAAATTCTTGGCCTTGGCCGCCTCAACCGCCTTGGGTGGTATCTCAATCTTGGGGAATACATACATGGCGCCCTGCACCGGATTCACAGTGTAGCCCTCGAAGCTGCTCAGCGTCTTGTAGACCAATTCGGCACGCTCTTTGAGCGCATTCAGCACCTCGGTTTTCTCCTTTTCGAACAGCTCATACGATGGCTCGCCGGGCTTGGGTGGATTCACTAAAGCACTGATCGCCACCTGGCCGGCGGTGGTGCTGCATAGTTGGGCCGTAATCGATTTGGTCAGCACGGCCTTGACTTCGGGGCACATGTTCAGCACCTCCATGTAGCCGCCACGAATGCCGCACTCGCCGAGGTAGCCCTTCGACACGGACAGAAAGCTGACCAGCTCCTGCTGGGCATGTGGTCCGCCCATCTCGTTCATAATCTGCTTGAACGAGTAGAACTTGGAGTTCTTGTCATACACGTTCGCCTGGTACACCTCATCAGCCAAGATCACAAGCTTATTTTCATAGGCAAACTTGATAATCTCCACGATATTCTCACGGGTGAGCACCTGTCCGGTGGGATTGCCCGGATTGATGACAACCAGCGCACGTGGGCTGCACGTCTTCTTCGACTCGTCGTACGCTCGCTGCAGTTCCTTGCGATTCAGTCCCCAGCAATTGTCCTCGTCCAAGAAATAATCCGCCCGGGACATACCCAGCTCTGTGATGGTCGCCGAGTACAGTGGATACTGTGGTATGGGCACCATAACGCCGGGCGGCTTGCCATCAACCGGGGAGCTGTGTTCAATCAAACGACCATGGTTATTGATAGCTGTGACTGATTGGGCTACCTTTCTGAACTTCTAGTTCCACTTACTGTATAAATTCAATATTTCCTTTTCGAGTAACGAACTAAAGGAACTCATTTAAAAGAACTAGTTCCTTAAAAAGCTGCTAAGGAACTCATTTAATAGAACTAGTTCCTTAAAAAGCTGCTAAGGAGCTCATTTAAAAGAGCTAGTTCCTTAAAAATCTGCTAAGGAACTCATTTAAAAGAACTAGTTCCTTAAAAAACTGCTAAGCAAATCATTTAAAAGAACTAGTTCCTTAAAAAACTGCTAAGCAACTCATTTAAAAGAACTAGTTCCTTAAAAGTTACCTACAAAAAAAAAGCTTGCCAATAAGCTAAATTGCATCTGCATATAAATTAGTTTGACTACAGCTGTCTATGGGAACTAGTTCACCCTTAATTGTGGTTAAAGAAAAATAGTCAAAATAAAGGTTTAGAAACATTTTGTTAATCTGTTTAAAATGTTAAGCAATATTTGTAATATAAATGAACTAGTTATGAACTAGCTAGCTAAAAGAACTTGTTCTTAAACAGTTTCAGTCCAGCTTTACTAACTTGATTAAAGCTGCTTAAGAGCAAGTTCATTTATAGGTTAGAAGTTTCCTAAAAGAGAAATCTAGGGACCTTCCGGTTTTTGTAGGGAATGCCTAGAACTGCTTATTTTTAAGCTCGCAACTGATTCAATCCAAACAACTAGATACATTTCAGTTTAAAACTGATTCACAGCTAACATTTGCTCTATAAACAATTAGGAATAGCTCCAATAAACTATGTGAAATGAGATATATCCCATAGCTAACAGATTAGTGATTGAACTAGTTCCAGTTCCAGTTCACCTTTGAATACTCACTTGAGCAGAGCCAGAATGCTCTTAATGCCTGGCGACGCACCACCAGTCAAATAGATATTCATATAATCGGCCGGCACACCATTGTCACGCTTCTCGATGAATTCGGCGACCTGACGACGAATAAACTCAATGCCAGCCGAGTCCGTATAGGAACCCATCGAGCCGCCAGAGCAGGCGGCAAGCAGATCGCACGCGCGCGCCTTTATGTCATCCGGATATTCCGGGGAGTTCAATAGACGTGGCTCCATAGTCAAAGCCATCAGCTGTGGGCAAAGCAGAAAAGCGAGTGTTCACTGTACCGTCTTGAGACACACACACACACATATATATATATGGCTAGCTCAATCACTCACCTGCCTTAAGTAGGTCAAAGGCTTTTGGCCCATCGCATGGCAATCGCCAATGTTGGCCCGGATGACCCGGTCGAATGGCTTCTTAACGCCCTGCAAGACCAAGAAAATAATACAAATGTATATAAATGAAATAACTATATAATAATAGAGCCTAACATGATTAGAGCCAACTCTCTGATTGGAACGAGGCTCTAATGTGATTTTAATGCGCGGTCGTGCGAATCGAATATGTTCATCGAAATATGCAGTTTTTTTATGGCTTTATTATTGTTATTATTTTTTTTTTTTTTGCTCGCTTTGTTTTGACCAAATTAGTTGGCTCATTAGGAGAGGCGGGAATCAAGCAATCACGGCTAATCATAATTTGGAATTCAATTAGAACGAAAACCCAAAACTAGCTGGGCCACCTCATTATACATAATTATGGCAGCGCTGCGAACTAGTTCCAATTGTGAATCATAATTGAAAAAGCGAAACGTAGATCGCAAGGTAGGGGGAGAGAGGGAGCGAGAGATAGAGAGAGAGAAAGCATTTTACTATAAAGATTTCTACCGAAGCAAAATTAAATTCGCGCTCTTCTCATATTTGCTATAAAATGAGGCTTAGCTTTGATCAGCAACTGCTATAAAGAAAATAAGAGTTATGGCGAAGATCTCTTGTTTACTATAAAACTTAGTGTATCTGCACATTTGTTGCTATAAAGTCAACTACAACTCAAATCAAACGAATTCTTGGACTCTGCTCACATTTGCTATAAAGAGAGCTTTATGGTTCATTTCAATTTACTTGTTGCTATAAAACTAGGCTCAAGTCTAATTAGGTTGTGCTCTAAAGAGTAGTCAGGGAGACATTAAAGCGCAGCTAAAAGTCAATATTCTCTCTTTGGCTTTGTGAACGAGCATGCTACGAGCATACACTAAAGCGTTTAATATCGTCTTAATTGAATTGCAGACTTAATTGGCATTCGAAATGCAAACTAAGGGAGCGAGAGCAGAGGGCCAGAGCGGCGGGCTGGGCGAAGGCGTCAAACAGTTGACAATGCAAGTGCATATACTAAATATAGTCTATATACTATAGAGAGTATATGCATGTAAATAAGTAATTCGAGCACAAGCAAGCTCAAATTGTGCGGGCTGAGGGCAGCGACAGAGGCAGAGGCAGAGGCAGAGGACTTTGGTTGGTCATATGAGTAATTTATCATTTGAATGTAAAATACAAGCAGAACTGTATAGAGAACAGAATGCCGGGCAAATCACGAACCACAAATTAAGTCATGCATACACACAGACACATACACATATATGTACATATGTACATGCACATAGTTGCTATAACTGCACAAATACAACAACAAGTTGCGAAAGAGTGTAAACTAATCAATGTAACGGCAGCAAAAAAAAAAAACTAAAAACAAATCAAAGCAAAGTTAACAAGAGAAAAAGAGATAGGAAGAAGGGAGGGAGAGAGAGGTTGAAAAGAAGCAAGCTGAGAGAGAAGATGAGGGAGGGAGGAAGAAGGATGATATATGATAGAAGAGAGAAGAGTGAAGACAGAGAGAGGCGAAAAGCAAAGGGAAAATAGGGAGGAGAAGGGGAAGCAGAGCGAGAGACAGTATAAAGTAATAGAGAGAAGAGAGAGATAGTGAAGAGTGAGAAATGTTAGTTGAATTCAAATTAAAGCTTGTACACATACAAATATCATTCCTTATAGACATACATACATATTTGAGTTATAGTTTTTCGATTATGATAAGATTTTGCTTTAACAATGTTCATAATAATATACATATAAAAGTAAATTATAAAATTTATTAAACTTGAATTTTTATACCCTGAGCCCATTGAAAATGGGAAATCAGGGTATAATGGTTTTGTTAAAAGTATGTAACAGGCAGAAGGAGGCATGGCAGACCCCACAAAGTATATATATTCTTGATCAGGGTGACGAGAAAAGTTGATATAGCCATGTCCGTCTGTCCGTCCGTCCGTCCGTCCGTCCGTCCGTCCGTCCGTCCGTCCGTCCGTATGTATGAACGCGTCGATTTCCGAAGATACAAAAGCTAGAGAGTTCATTCTTTTTGTGTTAGGTTCGTATATTGCACGCGCAGTACGAGTTTGTTTCAGAAATTCGATAACTTGTATATTTGGGAAGTTATCGATAAACGAATTTATCGGGAACCAGTTATAAAATTCTAGCTAATTCATCTTTAGAGTTAGAGTCTCCAAGTCTTCTGCATATATATAGATATTAATTTGATACAATTTCGGTTTTTGTCAGATTTTGGATTACGGTCCCCACTTCGCCCCACCACCCCCAAATATGAAAAAAATGCATTTCAAATACTAGAGACATGCAGTTTGGTTTAGCATATAGATATGAATATCATAATCATAATCTGAAGATATCAATACGATTGTCCATCTAGAAACAGAATTATTAATCATCAAAGTTTTCTCATCAAAATCCATGCGGCGCAGCAACAAAGACAGAGAGAGACAGCAAGACGCTTGCAATGCTTGCAATATTATTCGTTCGAAGAAGGGCTCAGGGGATTTCGTAGTCGAGCAGTCTCGACTACAGCTTTCTTACTTGTTTGAATATACAGTGGGCAAAAAAAGTTTAAGTAAACTGCTTAAATTAATATTATTTCTTTCAATGGGGAAATTTTTAACCTTTGATTAGTTTACATTTAGAGCAATTACATATATATATGAATATGTACATATGTACATATGTATGTATGTATGTATATGCTCATCTTGAAAAACAAAGCTTGCTGCATTAAACCGTTGTACTTAGTTGTACTTCAAGCACTAATATTAGTGAATTACTTTCCAGCTCGTTATGCACGGTACATAATATAGTAATTAAATTATTAAGCTTAAATTAGTAAGCTGTATGATAAAATGCATGTACATACATATGTATGTATATACATATGTAAGTATTTACACATATCTGCATATTAAAATATGTATATAAATAAATTGTATTTTGTTAATTGTGTGCAAATGTACTTAAGATTGCAAAAACTTTTCCATCTAGTGGATGACTTACACACACATAAATAATTATAGACAAACACACACATACATATGTATGTACATACACACATGCATGCATACACCTCTCAACCGAACAATAAAGGTGTATACAGGTGCATAGCGACCAACGTCTGTGTGCTCGGTACTTAGTTCAATTTGTTAACGTTCATTTGCTAATATGCCAATCGCGGCATTTATCTCCGTTCGAAGCCAATCAGCAAAAGAGGCAGAGAGAGAGAGAGAGAGAGAGGGCTGAGATCGAAGAGAGACAAATTGAGAGAGTAAGAAGACAGATAGTGAGAGTGGGCGCTGTGGGTCAAATCAAAGTCAATAAGCTAAGCCCAATAAAAACAAATACTAATTTCAAGTTCAACCTAGCAGCATTACAAAAAAAAAAGCAAGTGTTATCTAAAGCAACGTAAAAATAAATATGGGACTGCCTTAATAATACGCAAAATCGCTTTAAAAAAATAACTGTTAAGCTCACATGCATATATCAGTAACAGACAGCTCATAGCTAAAAAGATTTACAACTTAACAGAGCAACATCATGTTAATACATATCTATGTAAATATATTACAGCTACAATTCATTTTGATTAATTTTTGCCGGCTCGTCTTATCTGTCAGCTACGCTTTACACTTGGAAGTGTCCAAATATTTCCAATAGCTCTACGCTACACACACATACATACATACATACATATGTAAGAGATCAAATATTTACGCACGTATGTATGTATGCATGCCTCTGCCTGTACATGTGTGTGTGTGTATTATAACAATGTCAAGCATTTGCTATTGTCTGACGCTTCGATTGCCTATTTGGCAAGCTGTCAAATTGTTGGAAGTGCGTGTTTATCATAAGCAGCGTAGAGCCGTGGCTGAACGAGTTTGATAAAACGCAAAAGCAAAGCGAAAAAAAAATCAACAGCAGCAGCAACTGCCACCATGTAGAAGAGAAATAAAATTATGCATGAAAGAGCAAGTGATGTGAATGAGGAAGTGAGCAAAGCAGCTGCAAAAGAAGGGGGAAGGAGAGGAATATATGTATGTCACCAGCAACGGCTGCAGCAGCAGTAGGCAGAACCACTAACCATACAACACATAGACTGGACAACTGGAACAAATTAATGTGCACACTTATTTTTTGACATTAGAACCCCATCAACTTCGTATTTGCTCGGGTTTTTACTTTTCGGGTCGGGAGAGAAAAATTGCTGATGACAAAATCATTCCGCTTCGAGCGCTCGACGGTGACGGTCGATTTTCCAAAAAATCCTGACATGTGCCGCTCTTTCCCTTGCTCTCTTTCTCTTTCTGCCCCATGCTTTTTACTCTCTGCTCTCTTCTCACAAAAATATATGTATGCTGGCACAACCAGCAAGCAGCTCACAAAAATTGAAATTTCTTCTCGACGCGATCCCATTGGTTCCCTTCTGAGCGAAGAGTATACCGAATTCTTAAACAGCTTTGCCATGCTCATGCAAAATGTTAGCGTTTTCATGATTATTTGTGGAAAGGGTATGAAAGTGTTGATGTGCATACAGAATATTTTTTCTCGCTGACCATACACACACACATTTACACTTCCTCGCTATATGTGTAGGCATTTATGTGCCTGTGTGCAATATGCTTGCTGCCTGTAGCACATTAGAACCCCAGCAGTTGATGTTCGTTTGGTTGGGTAGCGATGTGAGCTTGCATACACACACACATTTACACTTCTTCGCTATATGTGTAGGCATTTATGTGCCTGTGTGCAATATTCTTGCTGCCGCCTGTAGAGCACTATTAGAACCCCAGCAGTTGATCGTTCTGTACACATACACATTTACACTTCCTTGCCATATGTGTAGGCATTTATGTGCCTGTGTGCGATACACTTGCTGCATGTAGCAATTCTAATTTCCGAGCGATTGCTGTTGGCTAGCCAATGTCAGCATGCATACGCACACACATACATACATATGTGTACGTCTGTGATGTGATAATCACAATCGCCGAGTATCACTTGTATAGGCACTTGAATGAATGCTCTGCCTGGGGCATTTGCATGTTTCGTGCATGGGTCTCGAATATTGGGCGTGTGCCTACCTACTTTGAATTAAGTAAACGATTTTGGGTTCAAATTGCACGAGAGGTCAATTATTTTGTATTACCTGTTGATCGGTTATCATTTGTTCTTTAATATTTAGTACCTGATTTGACCCTATAGGCAAAAATGATACATGTTATTCAAATGCTTGCGCAAATTCAGGTCACATATAACCCTTTTTAATAAATGCCTACATATACAGGTAAAATTTACCCTTTTATGCAAAAAATATGCATCCGTTATGTAGACATATTTTTCACTAAATAACAACAAAAATAACATTCATTCAAGTGCCTATACAAGTGATACTCGGCGATTGTGATTATCACATCACAGACGTACACATATGTATGTATGTGTGTGCGTATGCATGCTGACATTGGCTAGCCAACAGCAATCGCTCGGAAATTAGAATTGCTACATGCAGCAAGTGTATCGCACACAGGCACATAAATGCCTACACATATGGCAAGGAAGTGTAAATGTGTATGTGTACAGAACGATCAACTGCTGGGGTTCTAATAGTGCTCTACAGGCGGCAGCAAGAATATTGCACACAGGCACATAAATGCCTACACATATAGCGAAGAAGTGTAAATGTGTGTGTGTATGCAAGCTCACATCGCTACCCAACCAAACGAACATCAACTGCTGGGGTTCTAATGTGCTACAGGCAGCAAGCATATTGCACACAGGCACATAAATGCCTACACATATAGCGAGGAAGTGTAAATGTGTGTGTGTATGGTCAGCGAGAAAAAATATTCTGTATGCACATCAACACTTTCATACCCTTTCCACAAATAATCATGAAAACGCTAACATTTTGCATGAGCATGGCAAAGCTGTTTAAGAATTCGGTATACTCTTCGCTCAGAAGGGAACCAATGGGATCGCGTCGAGAAGAAATTTCAATTTTTGTGAGCTGCTTGCTGGTTGTGCCAGCATACATATATTTTTGTGAGAAGAGAGCAGAGAGTAAAAAGCATGGGGCAGAAAGAGAAAGAGAGCAAGGGAAAGAGCGGCACATGTCAGGATTTTTTGGAAAATCGACCGTCACCGTCGAGCGCTCGAAGCGGAATGATTTTGTCATCAGCAATTTTTCTCTCCCGACCCGAAAAGTAAAAACCCGAGCAAATACGAAGTTGATGGGGTTCTAATGTCAAAAAATAAGTGTGCACATTAATTTGTTCCAGTTGTCCAGTCTATGTGTTGTATGGTTAGTGGCAGAACAGAATGTAAAAAGTCGAAATGAGAAAGAACGTAAGCTAAACAATGGAAGACATGATGACATACAGACACACATGCTCATACATACGTACATATAATTAAACACATACTAACATATGTACGTCTGTTGCAGTTTGGCGTGCACAACGGCACATGAGTGCGAGAGGCGAGCTGGAGCTGGGGGTAAAGCGCATTGTCAGTTTTAGCTCATCAAATTCGAAGAGAATTTATATTGCGTTGCGTTGGAATAATAACAACAAAGCCCAGCAAAAAGTATGACAATATTAAAGAGTGTGTGGGTGGGTGAATATACAGTGAACACACGCTAAATGGAAAGAAATAAGTATGTTCTATTATTTGCATATGCATTCGTCTTCATATTCTTGCAAATATGTATGTATATATTTATATGTATATTTGTATTTATATTTATATTTTAAATATTCTAACCACTTGTAAATTCCAGTCTCTCTTATCGAGTGCCCACTGTAGCTGCAAAGTCAAAGCTCATGCGCATGTTTGTTGCTGTTTGTTTGTTTGATAACAACGCCCCTCATGCAATTGGCAAACAGCATCCATATCAGCCAGCGCGGCCAAACCCACCCTTGGCTCCAAATTATATAAGCGAAAAGAAAGCCCCAGTGGCGTTGGCAGCCGATGCTGCCGGTGTTTTGAAGGACGTTCACTGAACTTGACTTTCACAAAATTGGGCACTGGGTAGGCGAAGAGCAAAAGGCAACTGAAAAGAAGTGGAGTGGGAGCAAGATGGAGCGAGGGAGAGCACATAGCAACGAGCGTACGTACGTGAATATAATTTATAGCTTTAGCTGAACGAAATTGAAATTTAAGAGCAGATAATTGAAAAAATGTGACCTCAATTACAAGTGCTGGAACCAACAAGATGGAATGATGGAAACAAACAATAATTAGAGTCAACAGCCGATGGTAAATAGTTTGATAAAAAGTATTTTATGAACATGTTGAGTTCGATTGTTAAGGCTTTGTGGCAATTGAGCTTATCATATTCCAGATAAACATCAAAAGTAGCGATAAATATGACATAGATGATGTATGTATATACATACATACATATATGTATGTATATATATCAGTGTGTAATTGGCAACTGTTCTATAAATCATTTCTATTTTTTTGAAAACCATTTTTTTATTATTCAAATTTAAATTTAAAAAATTAAAGAAAAATAAAAAAAAAATAAATTACTTAGAACTTAAAAGCCAATTTGAATTTTTAGTTATAATAGATGAAAAGAGTTAGATGATAATTAAAAGTTTGTAATTTCCATTTTCAACACTGCCTCCAGTTCCAAACAATGTTCTCACACCAACGAAAACACTTATACTCATACACACACATGTACACACACACACACACACACACACACACAGGCAAACGCTCACATTAAAGGGATAACAATTGCGCCAAATGCAAACAATTTTTAAGTGCGAAAGTGAGAGAAAATAACACCAAAACACACTAACAAAAAAAAAAAAACAACAACAATAATAACGGTGCTACACCGTCACACTCGGTAGATGGCGTGTGTGCAAGCACGCAACGTAAATTCAGAGAGCAGCATTCCAGCACAAACTGGAAGGGGTGATGCGCACTTACCTTCAACAGTTCCTTTTCAATTTCTCCGGCGCGTATGACGATCGGTCCGCGGACCGCATACTCCATGGCCTTATAGTTGGCATTGATGTTATTCAGGGCTAGGACCTTCTCATTGCTATTGGTGGACATGTTGCTATGAAAAAAAGCCGGAATAAACGGAAAAAGGAAATCAAAAATTAAAGTTCACAAATTTAATGTCAAATGCAAACTCGTTCCGTTTGGCAAACGAATGGCATCAAAATATGTATAAATAATAAAAAAAAACAAGTGGCAAACGAAAACAAAACAAACATAAAATACGTAAAAAACACGAAACAACGAGAAGAGTTCAGCAAAAGTATAAATTTTGTTGGGACTACTAACCGAACAGGAGCGTTAAACGGTGAATGGCTACCACGCGCGTTCAATGCTTCAGCTTGACTGCAGCGTCGCGTCGCTGTCGGTGTCGTTGCCGCCGTCGTCGCCGACGCCGTTGTGGCTGTAGCTGTCGCTGGCTTTTGAGCGCTGTTATTGTTATGTAGCAGCGATTTCCAGCGCCGAATGGCAACGCTCGACGGCAGTTTACATTGTTGCTGCAGCTGACAGATGCGGCCGCTGCTATGCTCCAGATGCGGCACCGTCGATGTTACAACCGCCGTGGCAGCACGCTGCAGCGTTAACGGGTTCCTTAACAGTTGGCGACTCATTTTCCTCACGGTTAATTTGGTTTGGCTACTTCAAATTAAATTATTGTAAAAACCAACTCACACACACGCGCACAGTGCTAAAAAGAGAAACAGCGAAAGAGAGTGTCTGTCGTTAAGTGAGATATGTATGTACATAAAATGGATTGAAACAAAAGTCCAGTGCAAAAAGCGAAAAGGCGAAAAAGCACCACCACCAAGTAAACGCTCACGCACACACCCGCACCCTCCTCGATTTGAATGCGCGCGCGTTTGCATGTGTGTGTGTATAAGAGCGAGCGCTTTAACTCGATTTATAAGAGTTCCAAAAGCTGGCTTGGCATTCGTATTGATATTAACCTTGCCATTGGTAAAATACATATGTATATGTATGTAAGTGTGTGTATATATATGTATTTTTTAGCTGCTTGTTTGTTTTTGTGTGTGCTATCAAACGCGATAAGCTAACCAAAATAAATTTATGGCATCGATACGCACACACACACGCACAACCGTAACGGCTGCAATTCAATTATATGAAGAATAAAAACAAAAAACAATTAACCGGTTCTGTTGCCAAGACACAATCGCGCCTGATAAAAGCCAATTATAAATTTCATTTTTCCAAGTATAAGAGCTGGCCAAATCCTTCGAAGCTTTCTAACGGACATTAGAGCATTTTGTCTATTAGTTTGTATGGTCACACTACTTGAGCAGCTATCGGTAGTAATCGATAATGGCGATCGCAAAATTTGAATTCAGCTTTGCGCTAATTTTTAAGCAATTTTCAAGTAATTTTTTGTTGCTCATCTTGGCCAATTTTTATATGTTCAGATTAAGTTTTATAATTTTGTTTGTTTTTTTCTTGGATGACAGTGGCTTTTGCTTGGCCCCCATTTAGATAGCACTGGGATTATGTAGACGATTTAATGTATTATATATATATATGTATGTAAACACGTGCTATATGGGGCGCTATCAAAATTTCATGTACTTTTGACTTTTAGATTGACACACAATAAACACGCCTTATCAGTGACGTCTCAACCTAAGTCCAAACAGATCTCAGCTTAGGCTATATATTTATTGTATGTATGTATATGTATATATAAGACTATATACATGTGTGTATTTAGGCGTATATATAGAACAAGGCCTTGTTGGCAATATTTTTGCACTTTGGATTCGCAATTGCGCAATTGAGACAACTGTCTATGAAAGTGTTTGCCAAAAAGATCATGAAAAAACAATACAATCACAGGTATAACTAATGCATAATATATTTGAAAATATGCATATGTTTATATGTATCTATATCTATCTATACGAATATATATGTATGAAATATCATCTAAAAAAGATTCTGAAAAGCTTAAGCAAAGGAAATCTGAAGAGCTTTTTTTTTTAGTTGTGTACATTATTCTAGAATATATAAAATAAACAACTTTGCGGCGAGCTTTCGAGTATCCCGAAACTTTGCTTAAAGTTGCTTAAATTGTTCTTGTCTACAATATAAATTTCAGGAATTCGCAAGCTTTTAATGGAGCTCTATCAATTAGATTGTTTATATATGCTTATATTTGTATACAATGTATTTGCCTTAAAGAAAGCGAGCTTAGCGCTTGAATTATGTGTAAAAGCTCATAACAATATAAAAGCTTGCTTCGCCAAATAAATAAAAATACTAATCAAAGCTGCATTGAGCTTTTTATGTTGTGCTAAAAAAGATTATAGCATTAAGTAGAGCTTTTGTGTGTGTTTAAATGATTTTCTAAACTTCATTAGATTTCTCTTATATACAATATTTAATATTAGACAATATTGGAATATGTATTAAAAACTAGACTGCCTCAGGAAATTAAAGAAAATGTATTTTAAATCGTATTTAAGTTAATTTGTGAATTCTGTTTGCTTATTATAAAATATAAGTTCAGCTTTAAGCGCGTCTTATTGCTTAGCTTTAAATAAGCCAACGAACTAGAATCGTAGGAAATACCAAAAAAGAGACATTTATGCAGTATTAAAAATATACTAGCACTAAGCAGCATCGCTGCACTAAGAGAAAAGCTTATTAAAAGTTTTATTTTTATTTAAATCTTTCAAACTTGAATATTTCTCGCAGTGTAACTATCAACATATGTCTGGGGGGTATATAGTGTGCATAAATCAGCACAAAAGAAACTACAAAAAAAAAGTTAATATAATCAATATGCTCTTATCAAAAAACATCAGTTAACACCTGCGTCGAGGTGCTAAAAGGGCGCGTCAACAAAGCTCAAATATATTTATAACCATATAGCATATGTCCCCACTGAGCTCCATTGTGGCGTACATGCATACAATCAATATTGAATATTGAATGGAAGCTATGGGCTGATTGGGTTTGGCGATAACTGGTTATGCAATGGCCGCTGCTCCAATTGCAATATTCCAATAGGACTCCAACTATGCAAATGGCATTCGGCATTCGCCAGTGCGCAGATAAGATATGAAATGTATTTAATTAAGCACGCAATGGGGCGACTAAAGTAAATAAACAGAAATTAATAAGCGCAGGTGCAAAATGAGAAAAACGGAGCCAAATTAAATTACTTGCACGGTTGGTTAAATATTTAGGTGGAAAAACAATTCCCAATTGACACATCAGCTAATCTAATTGGAGTCCAGCTGTTGCGTTTGTTTAGCTGCTTGGCTGATTGGGAAAATTGGTGAGAATTGCGGCGTTTCGCACGCAATCCAATTGTGAGGGCGACACGCAAAACGCTAAATTGAATCAAAGGCTATAATTTATGACTATTTACTGTTGCTGCACTTAACCTCAAGACCTCTTTCTTTTTTGTGACAATAAATGAAATAAAATTACTTTTCGCTTTTGCATGCGTGTGCTTGTAATGGCATGTATGTGTGTGTGTATGTGTGTGTGTGTATGGGTGTATCTGTGTTTGCAATTAGATCAAGAGCAGTTGGCATAGCGTGCACTTTTGATAAAATCGATTTTTGCAATTTTTGCTGTTGTGTATACGCACCTGGTCCAATTGGAAATTGTATGTCGGGCAACGGTTGATTATCTAATTGGTAGCAAACACGGCGGCTGCTGCTATTGCTGTTGCTGTTGCGGCGTCTGCTTCTACTGCTGCTGCTGCTGCTGCTGCTGCTGTGCGGTTGACAACTGGTGTTGATTTTTAATCCATTTGTTTGTTGTGATTTTCGCATTCGGCCCAAGCGAGAAATCAAATGTATTACATACACATATGCACACATAAATGTGCAAATGTGTGTTTGCATATATGTAAGCGGAAAAAAT
Source organism: Drosophila buzzatii (assembly GCA_035045845.1). Lineage (NCBI taxonomy): Eukaryota > Metazoa > Arthropoda > Insecta > Diptera > Drosophilidae > Drosophila > Drosophila buzzatii. The sequence goes on from JAWNOS010000596.1 coordinate 13,610,551, forward strand.
TATTAATAAACTTATCTGCGCATATTTCTGTGTGTACATACCCCACACACAAACAAGATTTCGTAAATAAATTCTCCAAGGTGCCCGTGTGTGTGTGTGAGTGTGTATGGTGTACCTACGTGTGTGTCTGTGCGTGTGTGTGCGCGCATGTATATGGGCAGCTCAGCCAAATAGCGCCAGTGTGCTCCAATGTTTTGAATTTTGACAATGAAATGGGTACGAACAGCTGTTCGTTGCCAGCAGCGACAGTATTTCGATAACTTAACAATCAGCTCGCCGCCTCCTTGAAACAGTGCTGCTAAGCCGCTTTCTCACTTTCCCAACACCCGTTGGCTATCGATAATTGTGCGTTGGGCATATCGTTCGGCTATAACGAACAGCGCACATCACCAGCATTCACATTTGTTGTTGTTTCGCCGGAGTTCGGACGTGTATTTGTTTAAATGCGGGTGTGCTGCGTCAAAACGAAATCAAAATTTATTCAAGTTCAACTTATTAATATATATAGTCGTTAATTGTTCATCAATCAATTGTATTGTCCAAGAGCTCACTTGAGTGGATCGAACGTTCCGCCGTGCATCGAAATAAATATATATTACAAACAAATAGAGAAAAAATTTAAATAATATCAAAGTGCAGTTGCTGGCTAACGTATTGCATATTATTTAATGTCTTTGTAAATAAATGTGCAACGCCAGTATCTGCGACAGTTTACCTTTCCAACAAACACACACGCGCAGATATACACATACACGCTTACGCATTGGTAACAGGGCTGTTTGAGCAAACACACAAGAACAGGTCTGTCACACAGGACACACTATCAAAGGCCAACAACAACAACAACAACGATAACAACAAGCGCGCAAGAATTCTGTTTTCTTTTTTCGGTTTTTTTTTCTTCATTTTTTGATTTGTTTGTTTGTTATATTTTGCACGTGAGTGCGAGCGAGTGCGTGTGTACGTGCGTGTATCAGTGCGAAAGAGTGCAAGTACTTTCACCCAATTAAAATGGCTCCAGCTCTGAGCAAATTAGCGCAGAACCAAAGCGCAATTGTTGGCGTGGCGGGCATGACGGCGGCTCTATGGATAATCGCATATGGCAAAATATCCAATAACAAGAGGTAAGCTATTTAGCTCTATATGTATCTATGTACAAACATTGGGCAAGGTCTTGGCTGCACCACGCAAGTGTCTGACATTGAATGAAATATTTTTAATTTGATTTTTGTAATGTGCGCCGCGACAGCTAGTGCTGGCACAGCTCGAAGGCCAAAAAGGCTAAATGCGCCAAAAATTAGCTAGACTTGAGCAGACAAAAGCATTATTTATGCAAATGGTTTTGTTTTATTTTATTATATGTTATCAACTTTTTGTAAAATATTTTAATATAATTATTTTTCACCTATCTGGCTAAAAAATTTGGCTGAACCAAAAAGTCAGCTAGAAAATAGCCAAATATGCCAGCACTTGCAGCACTTGACGTGACGTTTTTCCTTCTTTTTTTTTTATGTGCGTGTGGATCGTACGATGCGACTCTGAGGCACACAGTCTGTAGCTCCCAACTGGTTTTTTTTCTCTTTTTTTTTTTTTTGCTTGTGGCCCATTTTGCAGCGCTTCCGTCCAAGGACGTCAGCAGCAGCAGCAGCAACAACAAGAAGAGTTGCTTGTTGAATGCGATTGCTTCACAGCTGATCGAGTGCTCGTAATTGCAGTAATTGCTGTTCGCTTTTGTGCTCGTCTTCTTCTTGTTCAAAGATGAACCTGTGCGTGCTTGTGGGAGCTCTAACGAAGTACTTAGATATGATATGTATTTCTTTATCTTTTCTTACAATTTAGTTTGTATCGATATACATAAAAATAAATGTACATGGGGTAATTTATATAATATACTGTACATATGTACATATGTATATATAATCAAATTCAACGACTATCAAAATGAATTTCCTGCATGAAAGTTTCACGTGTCGTCAAGTGGAAAGGTCGAAATGTATATAGTATTTAGAGTTTCCTATTTTTTTTCGTTCGAACTGCACCTATTAGTGCCATTAAGCTGATATCTAATCTTCAGGTGTGCCAAACCTCGGCACTCTCCACGTCTAAGTGGCCGGCCGTTGATAAAGGAGACGTTAAGCTAGCTAACGCGCTACACGTTTTCCGCAAAATGTTGTTATCGGGCCCTTATAATACGTGTATATGTAACTATATACATACAGACGTGCATGTACATACATACATATACGAGTATATATAACAGCTGAAAGCTTTTGGTCTAATATATTGAAATTGTGATCGCATTTCGTTTGCATGACGTTTACAATTAGTCTAAGTAGTTTGCCTGGCTCTGGAATGGGAGAATTCATATTCATCGTAATATTTATCGATATCTGATATTTGTATATGTATATATATATATATGTATGTCTTCTGTCTGCAATAGTAAAGGGATTAAAATAGTTTGGTGGGGTTGGTTGGGCTTTTTATCTAAGTAATTAGTCATAATGAAAAACAGAACGAGTTTCAATAAAAATAAACATTGCTGTTTTACTAATTTACTAATTAGTTTTTACTTTATTTTGTATTAAACATATGCTTGTATCTATTTATTATTACAATTGGTTTGCTTTATTTATGATGTAACTCGGTTTAGTTAATTTTCTTGCAGTCGATATCGATAAATATTTATATGCGTTTAATTCCAACTGTTGCCATTTGTGACACTTACCGTTAATTAACAGCGCTTCAACCTGTAGCTTTAAATAGACCTTCATCCCCTGTCCGTTCTCTTCTGGCCGCGCATTTGCACATTCGATTTGCATTGTGAATTCTCACTAATATAAAAAAGCATTTCATGCAAATCGATGTGCAAAAGTGCAACAACTTTGACATATTGTTGCGACTGCGGTGGCGGCAGCAGCAGCAGCAGCAGTGAAAATCCAATCAAAGTAAATATAAACACATGCACACACACTCACTTGCACATCTTCGAACACATCTGCAAAGCACAGCCAATTGCCGGCCTTACTTTGTTTACATTTCTCAATTGCATGCCAGCGTGTTTGTGTGTGCGTGCGTCTTGCACTGGCAGAATACGAAGAAGAGGAAATGGAGAGCGCCGGCCACCAATGAGTATCATTTAAAGGCATAATATACCTACGTGCATGAGTGTGTGTGCATGCAGATGTAATACGCATTGCATTGCATAGCATCTGAGAGAGAGAGATAGACAGCAAAGATTGAGAGGGCGTCAGAGAGCAAGCGCGTGTTGTCAAATTTGCATGCTCTTATACTCTTATAATTTGACACATGCGTTTAGTGCGTTTTTCGCTTCCATGAAATTGCTCTCCCTCCATTGCAAATGCGATCAAATTCTAATTACTGTGAATGCACTATACAAATTTACATAAATAAAGAGAAAGTAGCAATTGAAGTTGCTTTGTTTGTGAAGGAATTGGGTAAACATAAATATGCATTCATATTTCGCAATATGTACAAAGTGATGAGTGATTTGTAGTTTCTTTTTATTTGTATACATACATACATACGTACTGTATGGCATGGTATGTATGTACGTATGTAGCTACCGTTCGCATTTGTCTGTTCCGTTTTTGTATTTCGCACACACATGCTAGAATGAATGTTAATTTTTGTTTATTTCTGTGAGGCATTCTACAGGTACATAAATACATACATATCTTCATATGTTCATGTCTGTATGTATGTATGTGGATATATAATTTTTTTTCTCGCTTTGCCGGCTGTTGCGCAATACATAAATACAAGTGGTAAAAAAAACGCGCTCATTCATGGAATACTTACAAACATATACATATGTATGTACACCGACGTATGTACATACAAAGTTGCGCTGCGTATAAGAGATATGATGTGGGAAATTTGCAGTTTTTATTGACAGATTTACGCTTAACGGCAGCTATTACAGTTAACATTACTGGGGCAACAGCTGTTGCATTGGCATATTTGAATGCATTTGAATACTTTTTTTGCTTGAGAGAATTTGCATAATTCAAAGTGCTTGACACATGCACCTGTTTGCGGCCCTTAATTTCGCTTTTAAATTGTGCTAAGCGTTAAATATAACTAATTAGAATGTACTGAATTGTATGTGTGTGCGTGTGTGGACACAAGAGTGAGCAAATGTGAGAAGAAAAAAAAAGTTATTCAAATGCATATACATATGTATATACAAATATTACTAGATATTTATGCCCGTATATGTACATTCATATATGCATATTGATGAGACAGATATTTGAACTTTGTACTCACGGAAAAAGTTGCCGTTACCAATCTATCCATATTTCAGCCACACACATATACGTAAATATGTATATGTGCATATGTGTGCATTAGTGGTAAGTTGTCTGCCCTGTTGCTGGTCCAACAAAGCGGCGATGGCAATAAAATACCGGCAACAAAATCCATAGACGTATGCGTCTGTTCATGTGTGCATATACATATATGTGTGTGTGTATATGTGTGAGCGTGCGTCTTTCTCTGACGTTTCATTTGCTTTGTTGCCTTCCTTTGTTGTTGTGTTAATCAACAAATCAGCTTGGCCAAACTTCAAGAGGCAAGAAATCAGACGTAAAGCCAATCGTATAAAATGAACATGCACAAATACCACACACACACACACACTCACATAGTCATACATATGTGTGTCTATGGATTTTATCTTATAGCTTCGACGTTGTTTTAATTTCTTATTGGGCGAATTAGTTTGCTTGGCGACTCGAATTGTTGTTGTTGCTGCATTTCGTTTACCCTTTGCACCATGGTTTATTATAATAATAATTTTTGTTTTTATTTTTTTTGTTTCCATGTTAACGATCGTCTGCTTAAGCAGATTAATCACAATAATTGGCGACAGCTAAAACAGCTGATAGCAACAGCGAACACAAAAGAAAACCACTCAAGATTCCAATCAGATTATAAATGTTACAAATATCGCATTAGAGATGGCCGGCCGCTGACGTGGTGAAAAGAAGCTAAATTTCAAGATATGAAATTATTATGATATATACAAAATATGTACATATAGTATATAAAGTTGGATTAATTTTAAATTTTAGGTTTTTTTATTTTTTTTTTTATAAATTTTGTTTGGTTTTTAAGTGCACATGTTCTTAAGTTTAATCATAGCATTCATTTCAAATTGCTTTTAATATACATATTTTGTTTATCATTCAATTTTGTTGCCTCATTTCAATGAAACACAGCTGTGTGTGTATGTGTGTGTGTGTGTGAAAGTGATTGCTGAATATTATTGAACGGGTTCACACACATCTCTAGTATTAGAAGTAAATACGAGTCAGCGGCATCGTTGACGTTGATCACCAAATGCGATTGACCGACCTACGGACCCGAACACGTGTTACATGTCTTACCCCGCACCACACACACGCACACACAAATAGTTTTAATATAAACACAATACATCGTCTCTGTGTGTGTGTCAATGCGTTGGAATTGATAGAAATGAGCAAAACAGCAATAAAAGCCCAACACTTGCCCACACACATACACACAAATGGAAACAGCAACAACTCACGAAGAAGACGAAGACGAAGACGAAGAAGAAGTAGCAGCAGCAGCGACAGCAGCAGCAGCAGCGAAAGCAGCAGCGACAGCAGCAGCGACAGCAGCAGAAGAAACTGAAAAAGAATGTTTTGTCTACCGAATAAAGTGCAAGTCATCGTCAATCATCAAATTCGTATGAAGCTGGGCTCGCTCGATCCACAAACGAAAAGGGGAATGCGAGCGAGCGAGCGAGCAGGCAAGCGAGCGGGCACTTTGCACTTTGTCTTTTGACTACCACCCACATGTTCCACAATCGAGGCACACATAATCACAGTCCACAAGTCGCGATAAGCCAGCTGCTGATGGCCGTTGGCCTTACCAACACACCTTTCTGATAAGCGAGCTTTGCACTTTGTGTTTTTATTGCCACCCACAGACACGTTCCACAATCCGTGCACACACACACAAACACACACATATACATATATTGCAAAATATTTGAAAGTGTCTGACCTTTTGATCGGCTACATTACATCCGCATCCGTGCAAAGTAATTAAGTTATAAAAAACACCAGAGCATTTGACTGACTAGCTGATACCCTATAACAAATACTGCTAAATATATCTCTTATCTATGATCTGCTATGTACTGCAGGTTTCTCTGGCATTTTTTATCTTTATCTTTAATAAGGAAATTTAATGAGTTATTGTAAATAAATGCGAAATTTACATCTATAGCTTTTATAGCTGGGTGCATGCGAACGCAAAGAGAGATTAGAATATATAAGGGAGATGTTGGCATATACGTACATATACATGTATGTATGTATAGAGGAATATTGAAGAATGTGTACATTTTAATAAAGGCTGCCACGCCCATAAATGCTCAAAATGTTTAAGCTATATAGAAAATTATTTCAGTAGGTTTATTATTTAATTTATTAATTAAATTAGCAGTGATGATGGCTCAATATCCAAATATATATAAATACATATACACACGTATGTATCTATATACAAGCATATAAAATATATACTATTTAATCATCATAAATACAGACCTACCTCATTGAGCGTTCTGAAAGAACCAGCTGAGAAACTTAGCAATTCCAATATAATCATTGAAATTCAATTGCAATGGACTTTAATGGACTTTATACTATATAGTATATATGCACACGCATATAGTATAGTGTAGTAATAGTAGTAATGAAAACATTTTGTCGAATTGGATAAATGCTAGTAGTAAAGTTGTTACAAGGTCTATATAGAATTCTCAGTTTCAATGAAGTCATCATTTGGGCTTTACGTTACATGAAATGATGACAATTTATTTTAGAGTAACTTTGTCGATTTTAAAGTCCAGTCTTACATATATATATTTACGACACATTTTAGTATTTAGTATTAATAAATATGTCTTTATTTGTCTCTCAGGAAATCGGGCTATGAGGATAAAATTCAGTACACCATTTCGGAGAAGAAGGACAAAAAGGCGAGCAAGGCGCATGTGAATTCAGTATTCTTCAAACAGTTGCGACAGCTGCTGCGTAAGTAATACCCATTCCCGCTCTAGCACCAATTTGTTAATCAAATTCTACTTGACTCTAGCCATACTCATACCCAGATTCTGGAGCATTGAGACGGGTCTGTTGCTGTTGATCGCTGGCTCGCTGATTGGTCGCTCCGTCAGCGACATTTGGATGATACAGAATGCAACGGTTGTGGAGAGCACCATAATACATATGAATCGGGCCAAATTCAAGACGGCTCTACTGAAATACCTAGCCGCTCTGCCAGCGGTAAGTCCGCAATTATCTCTCCAAAATGTTTAGCCTTAGAATTTCGTTTCTCTTTTTTGCAGATCTCTGTGGTTACGAATGTCCTGAAATGGAGTCTGGGCGAGCTGAAGCTGCGTTTCCGCACAAATCTAACGCATCATTTGTACAGTCAGTACCTCAAGTAAGTAAAGCTGAGGGGATATGGAGAATGTACGAGGGAAGCTTCAGATTTGTTTGCGATATATGAAGTAACCAAGACTCAGGGTATTTCCCAGTCGAGCACTCTCGGCTAGAGCACACTTTTGATTTAGCTGTCCAACAAGTTGAGAGCTAATTTTGCTATATATAAACTTGAACTAGCTTGAACTATATGTATCATCCATTTTCCAGCAATTTTTCACAACTGTGTGGAGAAGTTAATTGAGGCACAAATTAGAAAGTTTTTATGCAGCTCGATATAAATGGAAAATATCTATATAGCTATAGCAGATCATTATTCAACAACTCTACTCTTCCACTATAATTATTGATTGTGGTCGAGTCACGACCCAGACTCAGACCTAGACCCAGACTCGCATGCCATCGTCTGCTCGTATATCTAATGTGTTTATGATCTTAATAGTTTATTTTTGGACGAACTTATGACTTGTTTAGGTAGAGGAGGAAAAGTGGTAGAGCTCATTAAAAGTAATACTCGAAAGATCAAATATACTTTTGCATAATTAAACTTGGGCTAGGTCTATGATCCAGCAATTCGTTCTTAATGAAAGCTGTTGCGATTTGCTTCGAGTTTTTACTAATGTGCAAATGAGTAACTATAGTAATTCATATCTATATATAGAAGGAAAAATCTTATAGATAGCTCATCTTATAGAATATATCGATAACATCTTGTATATGAGTTGGATAGATCTTTAGTCTTTTTTACATAGTGAATACTCATTGAATGCTATGCCCAACTCATCAATCTACATACCATATACTTCTTTATCAGCTCAACTAATTCAATTACTAAACTATTCCATTACATCTCTTCTCCATCCCTATCCATAGTGGCTACACGTACTACAAAATGTCGAATTTGGATAACCGAATAGCGAATGCCGATCAGTTGCTGACCACTGATATCGACAAGTTCTGTGAGAGTGCCACAGATCTGTATTCGAACATCAGCAAACCGGTGCTGGATATCTTCATCTATGTGTACAGGCTGACCGTTAATCTGGGCGGAAAGACACCGTCCATACTGATGCTATATCTGCTGTTTGCTGGCGTATTCCTGACACGATTGCGTCGTCCAACGGGTCGTCTGACCGTCGAGGAGCAGAAGCTGGAGGGTGAATTCCGTTATGTGAACAGCAGGCTGATCACTAACTCCGAGGAGGTTGCCTTCTATCAGGGCAATGTCCGCGAGAAGTTGACACTGCTCGCCAGCTACTCGAAGCTGCGATCGCATCTGCGCAAGTTCCTCGAGTTCCGTGTCAGCATGGGCATCATCGACAACATCATTGGCAAATGTGAGTCGCGATTTCTATCCAAACGGCTACTCTCTATACTAGATGGAAGATAAACAAACTTCTAGATGACTATATCAACAAAATTACTTGAATATGGCTCTTGGGCTTACTTAGCAAAACGTTGATTGAGCTTTCATATTTGTATATATATATATGTAGTATATAGCTGCTAATGTTGGCAGTAGTAATGACTGATGACCAATAATTTATTACAAATGCCTGATTACTCAAATGGAGAATGATTAATCAGTAATCAGACTTAAGAACTGCTCACGAATCATTACTTATGAGTAATGAAAAAAGTCAATAGACTAATGTATACTGAGTAATGAATAACTTACTAATGCATAGTTAGAATTGCCTACTGAATAATGAAAATGAGTTATACAGTTATGTATATATGTATGAGTTATATAGTTATTATAATCTTGGTTTATTCCCTTGCAGATTTCGCTTCGATTGTGGGCTTCTATGCTGTGTCGCTGCCCTTCTTCTCGGAGAACCATCCGCTGCTGTCCGGGGAGAATAGCGGACAGCGTCTGCAGGCCTATTACACATACGGCCGTATGCTGGTCAAGCTGGCCGAGGCCATTGGCCGGCTGGTGTTGGCTGGCCGTGAGATGTCCCGCTTGGCCGGCTTTACGGCCCGCATGACGGAGCTGATCAAGGTGCTGAGCGATCTCAACAAGGGCACCTACGAGCGCACCATGGTCAATGGCAATAGCATTACGCAGAACGGCGGCACCGATGCCACTGCCAGCAGCTTTGGTCCCAACAAGGGCATCATGTGCTTCGAGGACAATATCATACGGTTCGAGAAGGTGCCACTGGTCACGCCCAATGGCGATATTCTGCTAAAGGAGCTCACCTTTGAAGTGAAGTGAGTAGAAAGAGACAGACAGACAGAGAGTATTTTGCTATCATAAACATTATTTCATTATTTCTATTTCTAGATCTGGCACCAATGTCCTCGTCTGTGGACCCAATGGCTGTGGCAAGTCTTCGCTCTTCCGCATTCTCGGCGAGCTCTGGCCCACGTGGGGTGGCAAGGTCACAAAACCATCGCGTGGCAAACTCTTCTACATTCCCCAGCGTCCGTACATGACATTGGGCAGCTTGCGCGATCAGGTAAAGGCCAATTTATATTTATACAGAGATCAAACTGCTTCGATAGATAGAGCTTATCTTGGCATTGAGAAAGGCTCAACAGATAGAGACGAGCTCATGTCTGTATCTCTCCCTTTCTAGCTGTCTCTCTGTCTTGATTTCTATTTGCTTCTTTTTCTCTCTCTCTCTCTCTGCCTTCCCCTCCCTCTCCCATCTATTTCGAAATGTTTCTATATATATCCATCTCTTTATATATGTATATATCTCTCTCCCCCTTTCTATCTGTCTTTAAATGTTTCATCTCCCTTTATATATTCGTCTTTATCTTTTATTCTGTCTGTTTCGAGCTTATAGCTCTCTCTATCTATTTGCATCTATCTCTCTTGTATTATCTCTTTCTAATTAACTCTATCTCTTTTTTTATAACTGTCTCTATCTCTCTGTTCCTCACTTGTTCTCACTCTCTCTAACACTGTTCCCATCCAAATATTCTCAATTTCTTCTCTCATCTCTCTCTCTCTCTCTCTCGCTTTGCAGATCATCTATCCCCATACACGCGACGATATGCGTCGTCTGGGCAAATCAGATGAGGATCTCTTGCACTTCCTGGACATTGTACAACTGACGTATCTGGAGCAGCGTGAGAATGGACTCGATGCGATCGAGGACTGGATCGATGTGCTCTCTGGCGGCGAGAAGCAGCGCATTGCCATGGCACGTCTCTTCTACCACAAGCCTCAGTTCGCCATTCTTGACGAGTGCACCAGCGCCGTATCTGTCGATGTGGAGGGCAAGATGTACAGCTATTGCCGTGAGGCGGGCATTACGCTCTTCACTGTGTCGCATCGTAAATCGCTCTGGGTGCATCACGATTACTATTTGCAATTCGATGGGCGTGGCAGCTACGAGTTTGCAACCATCGATCAGGACAAGGAGCACTTTGGCTCCTAAGCGAACCTACGGGATTGGCAGCCACAACTGACGAAGAGCGCGTGGGGGGGACTCGGCAATATGGGAGGGGTGGCCACTTAGTCAACAGACGGCGAGACACACACACACACACACACATATACAGATACAAGCAGAGATATATATATATTAGAGAAATGTTTATATAAATATATATTGCGCAGACATACTTTTGATACCCATATATAAAACTGTCTGTATATAGACATATATATATATTGTTGTAATATTATTGTCATAAGTGTAATTTGATACATTTGCCAATTTGTTGTTGCTAAAGGCTTCACTTTTATCTCGTAATTGCTTCCAAACCGCGAGCTGTACATATTGCTATACAAATACATATATATTTATAAACATATTTGCTTATCAAATCTGACGAAATTTGCAGCCATTCCAATTTTGAAAATTTTGTGAATTTAAATTTTAGTTTTTTGCAAAACTTTTGCTTTATCGCTTCCATTTGTAACTATTGTAACATTTTCTTCCTGTGCTGCGCTTTCATTTGTTTTTTTTTTTTTTATATACATATTTATATATATGTGTGATTTCTATTTTATTTTTTTTTTTTTACTTGAAGAATTCTTCCTAAACGCTTGAGCAGACTTTCCTGTTCCTGAGCAATGTGAGCTGGTGTTAGTTATTTAAGAACATAAAGTAGAAGACCGAGCATCGACGATTTAGCGAACTTTTTAGTAAATTTTATAAACACACACAAACACACACACACACAGAGATGCAAATCCCATGTATAATGCATTAAATTGTAATTTATATAATATTTAATATATTATCTTTCCTTTCTCCTACCCCCACATAACATTATTATTTCTCCTTCGGTTAAATTGGAATTTGTAATGGACTTTTTTCTCTTCACAATATTTTTTTTTATTTTATAATTTGCGCTACAACAACAGCAGCAGCAGCAGCAACAATCAATTGCATTGTATTGTTAATGCCAGTTGCTGCGATTTGCATTAAAATGTATATACAAAGAACAAAAATTGAATAACAACCGAGTTTTTTCATGGGAAGAGAGAGAAAATGGGGCAAATGCTTATTCTTGAATGAAAGATTCTCAATTGACTGCATTGAGCTGGGCTTTGAGCTTTGTAACTCAGCTATAAATATATTTAAATAAAACATATATACTATATATAATATGAATTCCTAACTAATCTAGATCAAGTTGCTTTAGCAGTTCAAGTAAATCTTGCATCGGCCGCCTGCCAGTCCTAGAAATGATCATCATTGATTGAAAAATTTATTTTTTATTTTTTGTATTTTAGTTAATATTAAATAAATTGTAATTGTGTTTTATGCGCGCGCCTTTGTCTTTCTAAACACAACTTAGTCAATTGGTGGGTGTTAAAAATAATAATTTAAAAAAAAATAGTTGTTAGTTAATTGTTGTTGTTTAGGCTTTGCGTTTGGGTTTTTTGCTCTCCATGAGGCTCATGATGGTCTTGCGCAGATCTTCTGTTTCCTTTTGCTCCATTTCGAGATTCTCGATTTGTTCCTTCTTCTCCTGGAGCTGTGTCTCCAGCACACTGATCAGATCCTCGGATTTCTTGCCAGCCTCGCGCTGCTCCTCCAGCGCCTTTTGTGTCTTGGCCAGCTCCGTGGTGCGTTCGTCAATGGTGCGCAGCTTCTCCTTGATGTCCTGCTCATAGGCAATCACTGACTTTTTCAGCTTATCGATGCGGGAGCACTAGCGGAGCAAGAGTTGTTAATAAGCACTGACAATGGTTAGGATTAATGCTTACATTATCTTTGTTGAGCGCTTCCAGTTTGACGAGCTCCTCGCTTTTGGCACTGAGATTGCGGCGTAGTTCCTCGCATTCCTTTTGCAGGCCCGCAATCTCCGACTGCTTGACCGAAAGACGACGCTCGCTGGCCTGCAGGTGCTCTGAGGTTTCGGACCAGCGTTTGAGCAAATCGCTCAGATTTGACTTCAGCTGCGCCGCCTGCGCCTTGAGATCTTTACATTGCGTTTGCAAACTGTGGAATGGCAGACAAAGAAAGAGAGAAAGAGAGAGAGAGAGCGAGATTAGCTGCAGTTGGAGTTGGAATTTTTGGAGTGCAGATTCTTACCGTTCCTGGCTGATGAGCAGCTCAAAGTTCTTGGTCTGAAAGCGCTCCAGCTGGGCATTTTGCACATTTGCTAGCTGGGTGCTATTGCACAGCTGAGCGCTGGCCTGCTCCAGACGCTGCTGCATGTTGTGCGCGGCGCAATTGAGGCTGTCGATGCGATGATTGTACAACTCAATCACCTGCGACACAGGCGCCGATTGCAGCTCATTGCGGCGCAACGTTTGGCCAATGGTATCGATGAGTGCGCTCACACGCTGCGCCAGCTCCCTGTCAGTGAAGGTGCGATGGCTCTTTAGAATGGCGCTCAAATTGCGCCACTGCTCCGATTGCTCGCTGTTGTCTGTGGGCGAGCCCTGGCCACTGCTGCCAATGCTGGAAACATACTGCAAAAAGGGTGTATTAGTAGATGGAGAGTAAGGTGGACAGCAGCCATACCTTGGCGACGGCTGCTTTGGGGAAATGCTCGAATTGTGCAATCTGCAGCATGGCTGTTATTAGCTGTTCATTGCCGCTGAGCATGGCGCGAGCCAGCGCATACTGCAGCTGAGGCATCTCGAGCAGCGCACAGCACTTGTCCAGGTACGCCTTCTTGGCAATGTTTGCGAAATTGATCAACAGCAGCAGGCAGTAAATGGTCTTCTCCACCTCGGGCTGGACGAGTGTCTGGCTGCTCAGCATTTGCGGAGGCAGCGCCAATGGTGCGGTCAATATTTTATCAAAATAGGATTCCGATACTTTGGCTAGTACCAGCTTCTCGGTCTTGGATTCGCGCAGCAGCACGAGCAGCAGCCGCAGTATGGCCGTGACATGGGCGGACTTAGTCTCGCTGCGCTCGGCCCGGGCCATCAGCTTGACCACATGGATGGGCTCATTTGCTATGAGGTGCAAGGTTGTGGCACGTTTGTCTAGCTGCAGGAGCGTGCTGAGCAGCTCAATGGCCGCCACGCCGCACAGCTCTGACTCGAGCCAGTCGCAGAGCAGCTCGTACAGGCGTGGCGTAATGGCATCCAGGCTAATAATGCCATTGTCCTCCGACAGCTGTAAGATGTGGCTGATGAGGCGCATGAGCAGCTGCAGGCAGAGCTGCTGTTGCTTGCGCGTATCCTCATTTGAGTCGTCCAGTGTGCGTCGATTTTGAACTTGCTACGAAGAGACAGTGATAGAGAGAGAGCAATTAGGCATCTATAATAGAGGGAATTTAGTTTAGGAAGCCAACTCACATTCAGCAGCCGTTCGATGTCCTCGCAGTAGTGCGAGTAGCTCAGCATTGCACGCTGCAATCCGGCATGGCATTGGGCGTCCAGTAGGAAGTCAGCAATGTGACGCATCTTTGGCACGTGCCACTGCTTCAGGCAATCCTCCATGCCGACAAAGGCTGTGCGCAGAAATGTATGCAATTCGCGCTGCTCCAGGGAGTGCACATCCTCCGACAGAATGATGAGCATCTTGTAGGCCAGCAGGCCTTGGTTCTGTATGCGTCTGCTGAAGCTGGAGATGTTGACGCAGCGCAGAAAGAGAAAGAGCACCACAAAGTTTTTGTAGCAGATATTCACAAGGATCGACAGGGCGAGCTGAGCCTGCGAATTGTCTACGCCAGAAGCGCTGGAATCGCACTCGTCGATGTTATGCAGCAAATCGACCAAGTGCTCCAGCAGCACTACCAAATACGGTTCCTCCCAGCCAATGCGTATGCCATATGTGAGATCCTGCATTAGAAGCAGCAGACGCTGCACACGCTCAGGGCGCTCAGTGCGCTTCAGCAAGTAGCTCAGCAGTGGCACGAAGCAATAATTTTGTACAATTGCTTGGCGTGCCTCCAAGTTACGGCTGCAATGCTGCAGCAGGGAGACACAGCTCCACATAACATCGCTGTCCGCGTCCAGAATGCTCATTAGCGCATGCAAATCAATAAAGAATTTGACCAACTCCAGTTGGCCAGGAGTTGGGACAAAGCAAAGCGGCTGCACCTTGGTGCCCAGCAGTGCGATGCTGCGCTGCAGATGCACCAGCGACTCTTCCGTTCTCAGTTGATGGTACGCAGACGCCTGGTTGCTAAAGTCGCGCACGTAGCCAATTGCCTGCGCAAGCGCTGCGTCCTGCGGTGCATGCAGCACCATCGATTGCAAAGGCGAGTCGCCATTCTGATTGTTGTTGTTTTGGCCGGTGCCGTTGTTGTTACTAATTGTAGGGCCGTCAGTGTGACAGCGAAGTGGACTCATTTTATTAAACGTATACCTATTTATTTTCAATTAATTACACAGGAGCCCTCTTTTTTTTTTTTTCTTTTGGGGAGAGCAATTCTTTTCGAACGTTCCTTACACTTCTAGCGCCAAGTCTATCGATAGATCTAGTTCCGGTTGTCAGATTGCTGAGAAAATATTTAAAATACTAAACGAATTTGGTATTTTTTATTCAATACGTTAATTTTGAAAGTAACTAGTAAAAGTAACAAGTAAAGAGTAACAAATAATATCATTAATTATTTATTTATTCCCTTGTATGAGTAAATTTATATTGAATATAATTTTTATACAGAATGTTAGACCTTTTCTACCTAAACATAAACACATATACACTGAAAATTAATTTCAAACTCGTAATTTAACAGAAATAAGAGGAGTGATATAAAAAACTTTTGGCGTTATGTAGCAAACGATAACAAATTAAAAAAAAAAAATAAATAAAAATAAAATAAAATAAATAAATAGAAATGAATTAAATATATAAATTCGTATTTTATTTAAGTTAATTATATTTGTTTATGTTTGGCAAAATTTCCATTTTCATACACATATATATATAAAAAGAGATTCAATTCTATTGTTAAGTAAATACAGTGTCTATGTCAAATTCAATTTTTCTAAATATATTTTTCTAAAAATAAACATAAATACGCCTATAATAATTTTAAATTTGCATTTTAATAAAAATGTGCTAAATTGGAATCATGGAATTGGACAAAAAATTATACCTATCGATAAAGTGACAATCGTTGGCAACGCGTGCAATGCTCTTAGCGTTGCCAATGCTGTTTTTTCAAGCGACTCGCGCCAAATTCAAATGCCTCTATAAATATGTATTAAGAGACATATTTAGATATTCGTTTATATATGTATATATTAATCTTCTCATGGCATTTGCTTTGTATTTCGTGTTAGACGAATTTCCATGTGTACTAGATTAGGCGAATGAATTTTGCTTTTATTTATTACGCTTGCCCAAGACTTTTTTAAGAAAAAAACTTAAAGTCAACTCGTACATTTAAAACGAATCAGCTGCTCACGCACATATGTACATGCGTGCTTCAAATTTCAAATAGCATTTAGAATTTAAGTTTTGTTTTTTATGCTTTCACATCTACTTCTTCTTCCTCTTCCGCTTCTTATCATCTTCATCTTCCTCTTCTGGCTAAAAGTCCATGCAAAATCAAAACGCAATTCGTTGCCGGACAGCTTAGCCACAGGCTGTGCCATAGGTGAAGGGCGTGGATGGGTGGGTGGGTGTTTGTATTATGTACATATTTTCTGTATGTGTATATGTGTATAGAGAAGTACGTCATGGGCACATATGCGCGCTGTTTTATGTACAGTGAAGCCAAGCAAACGTGGACGTGAAGAAGGAACTGTCGAAAGAATTGAATTAAAATTCAGTTTCAAGAAGTGAACTTCATGAACTGATAAAGTTAGTTCCAGTAAATGTGTGTGCAAATGGAAGAATAGAACTAGTTTTATGAACTGATCAAATTAGTTGCAGCAAATATGAACCACATACGTGAATCAGTCTATATATGGAACCAGCAGTTAATATTGAATAATTTTTACTCTGAACTCGATTCGCTTAAGGCGAGTCTTTACTGCATTGCTGCCGTGGCTTTGGGCAAAAATTACGCATGCTTTGCACTAGACGTTCCTCTTATGCTCTCGTAGTGTCCGATGCTGAGGGGCTGAATGGTTCTGCTTGGACGGGGGGGAGTGACACGCGTGGGCGGGTGGTAGTTGTGCAGGGGTGGGGATTGCGGGGCTGGCTTAAAATGTGCGAAAGCATAAGCCTAAGCTTTTTTATCGTCTCGACCAGGAGGCCAGCCAGCCAGGCAGCAGATGAAAAATGAAAGTGGTCCAAACACAAATTCAAGTGTGTGTATATAAGTGTGTGTGTGTGTGTGTGGGTGGGTGGGCGTGCGTATGTGTGTATATAGTTGAAAGTTTCAATATTGGCATAGGGTTACGACTGGGTGGAGAGTGGAGAGCGTAGGGGCGTGGGGGTGGACGTTTGACTGGGCAGAGCCTCGTTTCGGCTGCGAACTGTTTGCCAACTGGCCAAAAACGCCTGCGGCACACACACACACACACACATGTGCATATGTAAATTGTATTTGTTTATATATGTACAAATACATATGCACGTGTGTATGTACATTATTCATGCACACATACATTGGCATTTTTAGCTCATGCTTTGAAAAATGCGTTTTATTCAAACGGAAGCGGAGCTCCTGGACGCAGGACGCAAAAAAAAAAAATAACCAGGATATCGTCGTCTCTCTGCCTGTCGCTGACAAGGCAGGCGAGCGGGGCAGGAGGTGGCCATGTGTGTGTGTGTGTTGAGCGGCTTTCAAGGACTTGTGTGTATATGTAAATATATTTAATCTATGAAAAATTTACATATACTATTGTATTGGATCAATATGTTATTGTTGTTGCTGTTGCTGCTGCTGCTGCTGCTGTTGGCAAGGCTCTGCGCTACAAGGCAGCAAAAATAGACATAAATCAATGTTGGGCAATGATCGTTTGTATGGTCAATTGGTCAAAGATGATATTCGTTTGACTCATTGGGCATGGAATCGATGGCATTTAGTGTAGAGTTCAGTTGGAGACTTTGTAGAATTGAAAAAACACCATTTTTGGAGAGTTATGCATAGTTTAGTAGCATGGAATGTGAGCAGTGTAGAGATATCTGGAGTTTTAGGCGAGTGTAGACTTTTGTAGAGTTGTGTAGAGCAAAGTGTAGAGTTTTTTTTTAGTGTAGATTGTAGAAAACAATTATATATAGAAGATTCTAGAGCCTTGTAGACTTGTCTAAAATAGTGTAGAGCTGTACAAATTGATGTAGAGTTGTGTAGAGTAATGTAGAGTTTTTTTCTAGTGTAGATTGTAGAAGTCAATTATATATATATAAGACTCTAGAGCCTTGTAGAGCTGTACAAGACTTTTGTTTAGCTGTGTAGAACAATGTGTAGAGTTTTTTTTAGTGTAGATTGTAGAAAACAATTATATATAGAAGATTCTAGAGCCTTGTAGAGCTGTCTAAAATGGTGTAGAGCTGAACAAATGGATGTAGAGTTGTGTAGAGTTAGGCAAAAGCGAGGCTAAGCTCAATTTGAACAGTGTAGAGGCATTGCAGACTGTTGGAGACTAGTGTAGAGCTGTTAAGGTCTGAGTAGCCTTAACAGCTCTACACTAGTCTCCATTTGAGCAGTGTAGAGGCAGTGCAGACTGTTGGAGAGCTGTTAAGGTCTGAGTATCCTTAACAGCTCTACACTAGTCTCCAACAGTCTGCAATTCCTCTATACTGCTTAAATTGGGCTTAGCCACACTTGGAGAAATATACAAATTTAAATAGCCTAGAGTAATTGAATATAATGTTGAGTTTTGGAGACTATTGAACCAGCAGTGATTTTTTAGATATTACTTATGACTAATGTCTACAAAAACAATTCACAGTTATTCACTAGTCTCCGCACCCAGTGTAGGGTATTCTAGAAAGTCAGTGTGGCCAACTCGCTGTGCCTCCTACAAAATCATCGGCTTTTCTAATCTAGTTCTAGTAGTTTTCACACCCACACATACCAATTGTCACATACTCACAGACACACACACACACACATGCACAGGCTTGCGAATTACTTGCACAATGAAAAGTTATGGGATTAGTTGGCGTGGGCTCCCGCCTGGTGGCGGAATATGCCAGCTTCCTGCCCCTGGGCGTACATGTTGTATGTAAATGGGCCTTTGGTCTCGGACGCATTGAAAGGGCATCGCAATCGTGCAGAAAACTTTTCGCTCTCTGGGGCAGATTTTGCTTTGCCTTTTTTGCTATGCAAAAATGTTTGCTCTCTCACTCTCTGTGTGCGTGTGTGTGTGTGTGTGTGGGTAAGTGTGAGTGTAAGCTGCTTTTAGGCGCTGCTTACAGCGCAAAGCGCTTTAAAAGGTTTTTCGATTCAATGGGCGCAACAGTGGGTGAGAGTGAGAGAGAGAGAGGGGGGCAAATGGCCGTTAACAGCAAACATATGCCCGCAAATGCGCCCCCTGGCGGGCAGTTCAATTAGCTGCAGATGAAGATCAGAGTGAATGTTAGCGAGGGAGAGTGAGTGGAAGAGAGGGAGAGAGCGAGAGCGAGAGCGAGAGCTTGGCAAGTTTCAGTTATTTTGCTTAACTAAATACACCATCATATGCTACTGCGCTCTTTGTCTGCCGCTCTTGACCAACCTCAATTTGATTAGCTTTCCATTTCGTAGGCGAATGCAGCCAAAGAGGAACAGAACAACAACAACAACAAAACAAAACCTACAAAACACACACGTACGCACTCGAATGCTTGAAAGAAAAGGTAATCAAGAAAACATGGACTTGAACGGTTTTTCTACCTGCCTGTCGCATTATTTTCTGATTTTCCACTGGATTAAATGCAGGAAGGTGTGCACTGAAATATCTTTGTTCTTCTTCTACTACTACTATTACTGCTACTACTTCTACTTCTACTACTATTACCATTACTATTTCTTCTACTTCTTCATCTGTCACTTATTCTTCTTCTTCTTCCACTGCTACTTCTCGCATTTCGAACAACAATTTTCGATTTTCATTGTTCCATGCAGCAGCAGCAGCAGCACCAGTTGGCTCTCAGCAAAGAGCTAAAGAGAGAGCGAGAGGGAGAGCGTACTCATTAACTTGGCATGCAATAATAAATTACAATAATTTGACATAGCTGAAAACGGCATGAGGGGAACACTGAACGAGACAGTCGAGACAGTCGGCAACGCAACGAAATGCGCAGAAAGAAAACGAACAAAAAAAAGAAACAACAACAAAAATGAAAAAAAGCAAGAACAAAAATTTGTGATCGTTGCGCTGTCCTTGCTGCGCTCGCTCTCACTCGCTCCCTCTCTCACTCTCTATATAGTATATGTGTGTGTGTGTGTGTTTGTGTGAGTGCAACCTGTTTAGCTGACAATGCAAATGCCTGCTGTCTGCTCTCTCCCTCGCTCTCTCACTCACACACATACATACACTCTCTCACTCCCTCACTCCCTCACTCCTTCACTCTCTGTCTCTGTGCGCTTCTATCCTGTCGATAGCCGCCTACATATTCGTCTACTTCTTTTTCTTCTCGATTTTCCAGTTTTTCTTTTGCCGTGCAGGAAACTCAAATCTGAAAAGTTGCCGCCGCCGCCGTCGCCGTTAGCGTCGCCACCACCTGTAGATTTTCCCATTTTGCTGGTGCTGCATTCGAAATGATGTACGGCGCCTTTTAATTGGACACGGTCTGCGTGATTGCGCCTCCGGCCTCGCTCGACCACTTGCCTCTAGCTGTTGCCCTTGCCCTTGCCGCCGTCTCTGCCTCTGCCTCTGCCTCTGCCTCTGTCTGACTTTGACTTTGACTTTGGCCCCCTCCCAAGGCACACAAGTGCCTCAGCAAGTGTGCGTGCGTGTGAGTGCATCGAGTACTCTCGCTCATTTATATCATGTGAAAGCGAGTTTCAAGTTCAAGTTCAACATTCGTCATTATCAACTTTGTAAACATCATTATCATCTTTAAGCTAAACTTTCTTCGAGCAGATTCTCGATTCATTCTATGCGCCAAGTATTTTATAGAAGTTTTTAGATGTTATGTGAAATGAACTTAGGAGATTTACAAATATTTGAGATTTATAAAACTGTAGATGCAAAGATCTCTAGATAGATAGATTCAAATATCTAGATAGATCTATAGGATCGACAGATCTACATACAAATCTATCTGTCTACAGATAGATCTATATAGCTGCAAATCTCAAGATCTATAAACGCATTTATAGAATATTATCTATGATGCATAAATCAGCTCTGTTTCATAAGTATTGCAAATGCTGTAATTTTGCATTCTAGTTATATTCGGGTTTCCAGCAATAGGTATATTTAAAAGGTTTCTGAGCGAGAAGTGACGTCTTCATAATGCTGCTAGGGAATAGCCATTTGAGCTCTAGAGAGATCTAGATCTCAATTGTAATAAATATTGACTTCGTGCAGAGCGAAGAAATAGGCAACGAATCTGCAGCTGCTATTTTAAATTTCTGGAAATTATTTTAATTTATAGACCCAAATAAAAAAGCTTTTATTTATGTAGTTTACATTGTTTTATATTTTATTTCGGCTCAAAAAAAATCTTTTTTTATTTTATTTTTTTTTTTTATGTATATATATATAGATTTTTTTATATTTTTTTTTTTCAAATTTTTGTTTATGACAATTTTTTTATTTTCGTATTTTTTTGTTTTTTTACTTTCATTGACTTGATCGCTCGCATTGTGCATCGTGGGTATATCGTAAATGCCTGTACTCGCTTATATATATATACATACATACATACATGTATTTATGTATGTATATATACGAATTATATAGTAATTATATTTCCTCTTCTTTGCTTATCTCTTTGTCATAAATTCATCTTCAAGCTGAGCTCATTTTTGCCTCAACAGTTTTGTTTGTTTTTTATTTTGGTATTTTTTGGTATAATTTTTGGTATTTATTTTTGTTTTTGCATGAGAGAATTTTGCCGTTTACTACAAACACATTACCGTTTAAATTTTTAGTGGGGAAAACATTTATAGAGTGAAAATTTTGTTATACATATGCCAATTTATTTATCGATTTTCGATTACCATAAAAACGTTTAGAGTGCACCTCGCTATCGAAATATGATTACTGTATATATGTATATTTTTATTGGATTGTGTAAAAATGTACAAATAGACACACTCACACACTCACACCTGCATTCACACATGCTCACACACACACACACGCACACTATTAATGCCGACTAGAAGCTGAAATCGGAATCCTAAATTCGAGTTGCCCTTAGCCAGGTGTTGAGAGAGGTACACGGTTCCTTGTCATTGTTATTGTTATCTGTTGTTGTTGCCAGTTAGTTAGTTGTTGTTGTTGTTGTTGCATTTTATAGTATATAATATAGTTGTAGCTCTAGATTTGTACACTAGAAGCAAAGTACTTTGTCTAACGACCCTCGCAGTTCATTTCTACTGCAGCTATCTATGTGAACTCAGCTATTAGAGCAGCAATTTGCATGCAGTTGCTGCTGAGCACTATAGCTTCGATATGTAATTGAAATAGTTGAAGCTGCTCACTATAAGCTGTAGCTGTGATATGAGCAAAGTTTTCAAAACATTCAAAATCAATAAAAATGTAAACAAAAATTTCAAAAACATTAAAAACTTTGGAGTATTAGAGGCATATATGTAATCTATACATAATCGGACAATTTAGTATATTTTAGAATATTGTTTAGTATTTTATTTAGTATATCATATATATGAGCTGCCTGCAAGGGTCTTTCAACTGCGGCATGCCGCAGTTCATTTGTCAGCTCGATGCCTTTTCACTTGGTGCTCTCAAAATTGATTTACTTTGCCAATTCTCTTGCTTTACATTAGAATAGTTGTCATTTAATAATAATTAATTGCTAAAAACTTGTAACATATGTTTGTAGTTTCTACATAGTATGCAAATATGTGTGCTTCGTTAAGTGAACTGAAAATTCGCCTGTTTCGATTATTGCTTCAAGTTTCAACAAAAAAGTTTATATTAATAATTAAAAAAAAAAAAATCCGCTTAAAATGTCTTTTTTTAAATTACGTTTTATTTTTTTTTTTATTAATTTTTTTTTTAGTTTTTATTTATAATAATTTTCAATTAGTTTTCGTTGTTGAAATAGATGCACAACTACAACTACATTTAGGTTTGACAAACATTTCGTTTCTTATGTTTTTTTTGTTTCGCTTTAAGGGTTAGTGGACAGCACTTGCCACGCCCAGCCAGAAGCCACGCCCATGTGGAGACACGCCCGTTGTCATTTGTGCAACAATTTGTGAGTTAGCCAAAAAGTATTTTTTTTTTCATCTTTATATATAATATATATAAGTATT
The DNA here is from genome assembly GCA_035045845.1 of Drosophila buzzatii. NCBI lineage: Eukaryota > Metazoa > Arthropoda > Insecta > Diptera > Drosophilidae > Drosophila > Drosophila buzzatii. The sequence goes on from JAWNOS010000596.1 coordinate 13,633,770, forward strand.
CAAATTTAAACCGATGACAGCATGGGCGGGGCAGGGGGCGTGCTGCTGCGCTATATATATATATAATTTGTTAAAATTGAATGTACATTTAATTTAACTTGATTTTGCTTTTTTATTTAGGTTTTACGTATTCGTGAGTTTCATATATATATATTTATATATATAGTTGATATATATGTTTCTTCTTCTTCATCATCATTATTATTGTTAACGAGGTAGTTGCTTGAGCTGCAGTTGAGTTATTTGTGCTACATATATATATATATATAGCTCATATATATATATATATATATTGTATATTGGCTGAGGTATTCGTTATGCTGCGCTTACACTAAAAGTTTCTATACATACACACATATATATGTATATATATGTATAATATAGCTTTAAAAAAAAATTGTGTTTTTTTTATATATATGTATATTAAATTTAGTTTTGTTCTTCTTACTCATTTCCCTTTTATTGCACAGTTGAAATTTGTTTGAAATCAAAATTTCAATTCCAATCGAAATCAATTGAACTAAAAGAATTATTATTGCCTTGTGCTGTTCACGCCTATTCTTCTTCTTCTTTTCCTTCGTCTTCTTCTTCACATTTTGTTTAGTTAACGTTTTTGCTATTTACGCTTAATTATTGTTATTAACTTGCTCGAAAAAATGATATGCACATTGTTGATATTAGTTTTATGTATGTATATGTAGCAGGAGCTTAAGTATTCAACAAAAAAATACCAAAACTAATAATGATAACAAAAAAAATCCATTTAGTTGCGAAACTATAATCGTTAGTAACACATACACATTTCATATGTACAATGCATTTGTTTTAGCTATGTGTCTCACTTACTTATGTATGTGCGCTTGCTTGCTTTTTTTTTTAGCACAAGTTTTAGTACATCAACAATTATTACGTTCGTATTATGCTTGCTTAAATTGCTGTGTTTAATTTTGAATTGATTTCTCTCTTTTGTATTTAGCACATGTACTAAATTGTTGCTGATTTTAGTACGTTTAGTACAGGAATGCTGAAATTGCTTAGGTTGATATTTTCAATTTTAGTTCATAACTTTCAAGCAAGTGTTTAGTACATGTAGAACGATTTCTCTTGTACTCTCGATATTTAGTACACAATTTTGTGTGTACAGATGTACTAAAAACTCTTTTTAGATTGTGTGCCAAAGCTATGCAGTTTTTGAGCTCACTAATGATTTTTTATGCTATAGTGTTTTTTTAGTACACATTTCCGTACATCCATTTAGTACATATTGTTGCGTACATTGCATTTATAACATCCCTTTTAGAAATATACTTTGAATACATTCTACATACGTTTTAGTACATAATATTTAGTACACAATTTTTAGTACATCTGCATACAATTCTTTTTGTGGGTTCAGTTAACAAGCTGCATTTATATATGTGAATATATATGTACTAAACATTTAGTACATGTGCTAAATCTGCTAATCAGCCGAAAGGATTTGTGCTTACGATACTAGATAAATTTAGCAAAAAACATCGATGCCATAATTGTTGGAAGATTTTTTTGTTAGTTTTTGGAACCTTGCCTTGGCACACATTGCATCTTCTGGATGAGAGGATGGGGGATGGGAACATGGATATGGGTGTATGATTCCAAAGAGGTAGGTTGGGTTTTTCTTTTGTTTTTTTTGTTTTGTTTTGGGGTTAGATTAAAACTATTCGATATTCGATAATCGTACAATACATACGTAATTTAGATAGTTGGTATAATTTAAATACTAAAACGTCGTCGCCCCCCAACGGGACAGTGCCGAAATAATCAATTTCATTTAAATTTTGAGACGTCTGTGGGCATTGTGATGCCGCATCTGGTTGCTTGGATGCTGCGATTGCCATTGGCCTTGGCCATGGCCTTGGACTTGGACTTGATTTTGGCCTTGCAGCTGATATTGGCGCTTCGTTGTGATCCGACGTTGGCTGCTGCTGCTGCTGCTGCTGGATGCTGCAATCAGATAAAGAGAGAGGGAGAGAGAGAGAGAGAGGGAGGGAGATTAATGCAAATGTATTTTTTGGGCCAGAGTAATTAAGAAACAAATGCGCTAATTAGTCAATGTCCGAGCTCTGAGAAGTTCGTACTCAGAATCTCGACTTTCGATTCTCAGCGCTCGGGCAGCTGGCGCAGGCGAATGTAAAACTTTGTTGTTGTATACGAAATGAAATATAATAAATAAATCTTTTTTTAATCCAATTATAGCTCATTATGCTCATATGCACACACACACACACACACACACACACACACAGTTGACTAGAATTATTAGCTTAGCAGCAGCAGCAGCAGCAGCCGCAGCATAATCTGATATCTATCAGATGTCTTTCTCTTCAGTTTCAGCGTAATTCTTATAATTCGTATAATTCTCTTTTATTTTGTTTTCTCTCTGCTGCTTCTTCTTCATCGTCAATCTTCTCGCATTTTCTTGTTGTTGTTGTTGTTGCCCACAATCTAAGCTACAACAACAACAACAACAGCTCTAGCGACTGGAATTGAGGTAACAACCACGACGAAATGCCTTTTTTTCCCATTTCTAATTTCGTTTTACCCCTTCCACGCTGCTCTATATTTCACTCTCCATGTGCGTGTGCGTGTGTGTGTGTGTGTGTGCCATACACTGCAACAAAATAAAAAGCAGCTCAATTTCAATCAAATTAATTGAATCTGTAAGCGAGCAGCGCTCTCTCATTGAATTAACCCTCTCAGCCAATGCAGTTCACTTTCAATTAAATTCAACTCTCACATTGCTTAAGCACGACTGCCTAATACTCGCTCATACAAGGGCATGTATATAAGCTACAAGTTGCTCCATTTCTGTTGCGCAAGTTGAGAAGTTTTAGAGGGATTTGTTAGCAACGATGCTGCTGGGATTTCGAGAACTCACTCGAATCTCCTAGAGGTGTGAGGGCGTAAGGCCATGTGCATTACAATTGTAGTATATATCATGTATATATGCTTATAGACTATATATACTGTATATATTCTTATAGACTATATATTTCACATGTAAAGATTAACATTGCCAAAAAAAGACTAGTTTTTTCTAGAGCTTTGATATATGAGAAATTTTGTGCAATTTGAATATGGGTAATTCTCCAGAAAAGTCAACTTTTTATCACATTCGACACTTGGATTTTTTGCAATTATCTTGAAAACGGATTAATTTTAGTGCTAATCAAGAGTAAAATATTTAATATATATTTATTTATAATTTTTTATTTATATATTTGACAAAATAAAGAAGTTTTTTGCCATTAAAAAATTCACTAAATTTCATGCATTTTCAAGATAATTACAAACAAAAAACCAAACTATCGAACGTAACAAAAAGTTGACTTTTCTGGAAAATTACCCATATGTATTTCTATCTGATGTATATTTAGATAAATATTTCTATATAAGCAACGATGTGTATATACATATTAGCAAAATATACACTTGCCAGAGAAACTAAGCGTACAGGCCTAATGAGCGACTTTGATAGAGAATAAATATGATAAATAATAGTATTTTTTATCAATATTATATTTTTTAGTGGAAAACAAAAAAAAAAACAAAAATATAAATATAAATATAAAAAAAATACTGTTTAATATTATTAAAAAAAAATTGTTGATAAATGTGTGTTAACAACAATTTTTTTTTTTATAATATTAAACAGTATTTTTTTTATATTTATATTTATATTTTTCTGGCAAGTGTATTTAACACTTTCAAGTCTGCTAAAGGAAAACCTATATGCCCCTTTTGCCATGTGAAAGGCAGAAAAATGTTTATCTTTTAATAGAGCTACTGGAGCTATGCAGACATATGCTGGCATACATTATAATATTATTTATATATATATAATAAATATACACAAATTTCTGTCAGTGTAGCACACATGTCGCCTTAGCCAGCATTTCCAAAAACTAATCTCAGCTTCGATTGTCGATTGCGTGCGACAATCGATAGCAGTCTTAGTATGCTAGAACTAACTCAAATTGCATTCGCTGCTAAGCTAGGCTAGGCAGCTAAGACATTTGCTAGTTGGCATAAATAGAGCGAAATTTGCTAAAGTCTAGTCTTATGCTCTAACTCGCTCTGTCGCTCTCTGTCTTTCTCCCTCCCTCACACTCTTTTTTTGTTACATTTTCAATGCCTTGGGCGTGCTGCCCATTTGAGCCCAGCTGTTGTTGTTGTTGTCGCTGCTTCATTTAATCTGCAGCGCATCAGCAATTAGCGGAAACTCGTCATAAAAATACAAAAAAAAAAAAAGTTAAACAACAACAAACAGCGCACAGCACAAAAATCGGATAAAGCGCCGACAGCAACAACAACAGCAACAACTACACAAAACTTTAGGCTAAACTTTTTTCTTTTTAGATTTATATATATATAAATTTTTTTTCTTCTTATTTTCAACTCGTTTCGCTTGCCTCTCGGCTCTAAGATTTATTTCGCTTTACTTTATACACAAACTCATATGCACACACATATATACATGCACACATATATATATATACATATATATATTTATGTGTATAAAAATTTGTGATTGTGAGACACAAATTTCTGTTGAATTGGAATTAGGACACACATGAAATAATAACAACAACAACAGCAACAGCAACTTCGAGTCAACTCCAAATGTAGCAACAATTTGTGAGCAACAACAAATTTTTGTTAGCTTTGACTGTGACTCTAACTGTGGCGCAGCTGTGCGCCATTTGACGCTCCTTCTTAGCTATCACACACACACGCACGCACAGACGTGCCTTAGTGCTGCGCGCTTGCTTATATATGTATGTACATATATAGAGAAGAAGCCTTGCCAGCCTGCTTTGCTTGCTTTTATTTTATATTATTTTTCAAATTTTTATAGTTTTTTTTTTATTTTTCTTGGCAGCGCTTCCTCTGCGTCCAAGTTCGTTGCCTAAGTCTTTTGTTTGCCAGCTAACGGATTGCATATGTATGTCTATCTCTGTGTGTGTAGCTATGTATGCATGCATTTGCATTTGTGGGTGGTTTCCTCAGCAAATTAATGATTAATAATTAATAATAATTAAACAGCTGCACACACACACACACACAGACACATATGTGATTGAAGATATATATGTTAGTTTTTTTTTTATACATGCATATTTAAAGCATGTGTGGGAACTGTTTGACAGTGACAGCAGCGACTGCTCTTTAAATATCCTATAAATTATCAGAGCCAACAACTATAGGGTATTCGGTGTCTAGCACACATCGAGTTGCCTTGAAAACTTGAAAAAAAAAAACTCCTGCAGTTTCTATTTGCATAAAGTGTCTAATAATTTATATAATATATATAATAAGTGTAGAAATAATTTAAGCAATATAACAAACGTATAATAAGCATATTACTATATTATATCTACTTTTGATAATATTAAAAACTGTTTTTATTGCATTTAAAGTATTCAAATTCAATTTCTTCTCTTTGGTTTCTTCTAAAAGCTATTAAAATTACTGCAAATAAACTCAAATGGAGCGAAAAGAGCGAAATTATTTATTTGCACATTAGCAATGCAAAGTAATGAAGGCAGCCGTAATTAGATATATTGATATATATTTCATATATATATCATATAATATTATCTCAGTTTTTCTGCTAAAAATGTTCTACATATTTCTCAACTAAATTCGAGACTCATTTCTTGCCCTAATAGAAACTCTACCACGTTCACGTACTCCATTATTGGCAATTGAATAATGTGAGTTTTGTATAGATAGCTAGAAATTTTAGGGGAAGAGACAGAGACTGCAAGAGGCAGATGCTCAAAGATGTTGCTGAGCATGAGAATGGCGGCCATACGCTCCTGCTGCTGCTGTTGCTGCTGCTGCTGCTGCTGCTGCTTCTTCCACCTCCTATTCTATCGTGTTTGCTGCAGCATCTTCTACTTCATCTTTGAATGTTGTAAAAATCAAATATCTAACGCTATACGAGGGTTGATTTTTCAAACATATAAAATTCACGTCGAAAAACCAAGAAAAAAAAAGGTTAAGATTGCCAGTGTGTGTGTGTGCGTGTGCGTGTGTGCGTGTGTGTGTGTGTGCGTGTGCGTGTGTGTGTGTGCGTGTGTGTATCTATGCTCTTTAGAGAACACAATATAAGCATCAGGATGCTGTCAAATGTTTGGTAATTAAAAGAGAAGAAGAGAAAACCAGAAAAAAAAACAAAAAACAACCAAATGCGGCTAAGAGGGAAAAGCCAAATGAAATGAAAGACAATTTACAGTTTCATGGCAAATGGAAAATGGAAAATGTGAGGAAAATGATGGAAAACGGATGGCAACGGCAAGGGTGGGCTGACGGACGGGATGTTGCCCTTTGACATAATTTCGCATTTGCCGCTAATTTGATTGAGTTTTTGTGTTAGATGTCAGCGTGGCCAACCCTTCGCACGAAATGCCAAGAAAAATATGTATATAAATATATGGATAGATATATATATAGCAACATGGGTTAATCAAACAGTCAGTCAATGTCAGCAGCAACAAAAATCTAAATATACATATAAAAAAACTGCTAAGCTGTTACAATTAGGGCGTGGCATGGCTGTAACTAAGGCAAGAGCTCGAAAGAGCTAACAACTGGCAACTGGTAACTGGGCCAGCAGCTCTAAGGCGATCCTGCTTCGATCAGCAAAGAAGAACAAAACGAGCTCAGAGCAAAGCAAAACAAGCAACGACGACGGCTGTTCTATGAGAATGTATGCCACAGATATTTGCACACACACACACGCACACATATGCGCAGACAAAAGCCTTGACAGGCCAGCTATTGTGCACAGTTAAGAGCGCTGCAGAGATCTTTCTATATATCAAAAATAAATATAAAAAAAAAAATTATACATCTTTTTTTCTTGTGGCTGCGCATTGAAAGGAGCTGCAGATACATAGCAATACACACATATATAGCGAGAGCTATATAGCTGGCTATATATACATATACATATACAGCAACAACTATGAATCATGGTAACTGCTGTCGTTGTTGCTGTTGTTGTTGTTGCAACACATAAGCAGCAGACGACGAAGCAGCAGAAAAACATAAAAAAGGCAGCAAGGATTATGCACACACACACACACACGCACACATATACACAAAGAGAGCAGTCACATGGGTGTGTGTGTGTGTGTCTACTGTCTTCCAGCTATCTTCAAGACACACACACACACACACATGGCAAGCAAACAATACAAAGGTAAACAATTTCTACCTGGGCAGCGACGTCGTCGTCGATCGAAATCTCTGCCTTGCCGAAAAATTAAAATTACAGATGGTTGTTGCCGCTGCTGTTGTTGTTGTTGTTGCTGGATGAGCATATGTACAGGAAACCAGTTTTGATGTTCAACAAACAAACCGCGTAAGAAAAACGCACAGCGAGAACAAATGCGGCAACAGCGGCAGCAGCAACAGCAACAACAACAACAACAACAGCCAAAGGGCAGAAGCAGCAAGTAGAAATTCACAGATACAAATGCACTGAGCGAAATGTCTGAGTCAAAGGAAGCCCAAAGCGCGTCTGGCACAGCAAATCTACAATGCTAAGCTGCACTCTAAGGATTTTGTCTTGCTCGAATGAGCGAGAGGCAGAGACTGAGAGAGCAAGAGAGCGCACTCACTGAAGGACGAACGTTAAGAAATGTTATTGTAATGTTGTTTACCAATTTTACTTCATAATAAAAGAATATAAAAATATTAATAAAAAAATTATTATTGATATTTTATTTTTATTATTTAAAAATCAAATAATATTTTAAATAAAAACAATATAATTCATATTTTATTTTTATTCTTTAAAAATCAAATAATATTTGAAATAAAAAAATTTATAAATCAAATAATATTTGAAATATTTAAATTATAATTTATATTTTATATTTATTAATTAAAAATCAAATACAATTTTAAAAAAATATATATCATTTATATATTATTTTTATTATTTATAAATCAAATAATATTTAAATTTAACACCAACATTATTTTTGCAATAAAATATTTATATTCTGCATGGCTTATTATAAATGGCTTATTATAAACTAAAAAATGCAAAACTAAATATATTTTTATGCCATATTAAGTTTATTTTTAAGTATTTATATATATATATATAATATTGAGTTTTATGTATTTTGCTTCATTTTTATTTATTTTATTGATTTTTATTTATTTTATTTTATTTTATTTATTTATTTATTTTTAAAATATTATTTTATGTATTTATTATTTTTTTCATTTATTTTATTGATTTTTACTTTTTTTTTTATATCTTATTTTATGTATTTATTATTATTTTTATTTTTATTTATTTGATTGATATTTAATTTTATTTATTTTATTTTATTTTATTTATTTGTTGTTGTTTTTTTTTTTTTTAATATTCTTTTATGTGTTTATTATTATTATTTTTTTTTTTTCATTTATTTTATTTCTTTTTATTTATTTTATTTTATTTTTTTAATATATTTAAAATAATAATAGTAATAACGTAGATCTGATATGTATATAAAAATGCAAAGTAAAAATAAAAAAAAAAATGTATAAATTCATATATTTTTAAGATGCATTTTCAGATCAAATAAGCAAATAAAAAAATAAAAAATAAATAAAATAAAAAGTATATATTTTTGCACATAATATTCTTTATTTTTAAGGACACTCCACATAATATTAAATTTATTCGTAAGCAAAAAATAGCCAAGAAATTATATATGTAAATATAGCAATACAAAATATAAATAATTATATATAAAGTGTAATCGGTAAAACTTAACAAATGTCATTACTTTGCTCTATTTCGGTATATTTCTCTAAGCATCATAAACTTTCTCGCAGTGTACAAACAACGAAGACGACGACGACGTTGTATGTTATGATGACATAGCCATAGTCTGCTGTTGCTGTTGCTGCGCAGGCGCGCAGGCGCTCAACTTCAATTTCAACTTCAACTTCAGCTTCAGCTTCGGCGTCGCTGTTTGCGTTTGCGTATCTTTGAGATACATTCGCTGCTTGCTGCTTGCTTCGTGCTGCTGCCGCTCGCTGTGGCGCGCACTTTTCGTTTGTCTCTTCTACTTTGTCTTTATCCGTGTATGTGTGTATATAGTATTTTTTTGGCTATTTACTGCTGTTCCTGCACACACACAAAGAGAGATAGAGAGATAGAGAGGGAGAGAGAGAGAGAGAGAGAGCGAGGCAGCTGGCAACATGTGTGCGTGTTATGTTGCTTGCGTTGTCTTTGGTTTTCATTTTGGATTTTTTTTTTTTCATTCCTCGTTTTTAGCATTTGCCAGATACAGATACAAAGATACTTTGCTTATGATTTGTTGCTGAGGCACTTGGATGTCGCTATAATGACAGTTAACACAAAACTACCAATAGATATATATAGAGAGAGAGGAAGGGTGAGATAGATATGGAGCAAGAATCTAGAGAGCCTAGTCAAGCAGTTCAAGCTTTGCAGCGCATTTATCCTGCACAAATTTATAGCTCACATATATATATACTATATACTTTTGTGTGCGTGTGTGTGTGTGTACATATCTTTCTTTTTGGTCACAATCAACGGCGCATCGCTAAAAATTCGCCTTGCCTCAATTTGCCTGCGTCTCTCAACTTTCGAGACTCGAGAGAAATAAAATAAAAAAAAAAAAGTAAAAAAATAAAAATAATATTTAAACACACGCACGTAATTTCTTTGGAACTAGCAACAACAACAACAACAAGAAGCGAGACTGAATAAGCAGAAAATGTAGAGAACAACACAATAAATATAAAAATAAAATTCAACAAAAATAATTAACAAAATTAACAAGAAGTCAAACAAGCGCTGAGCGACATTTAAATGCCCTTATCACATGGTCTTCGTATGTATGTATATGATATATACATATGTATGTACAACTTTATATAAATGAAATTTCTCTATGTTTCGAGACTTTACCTCTTGCAGAACTGAGCTCACATAATAAATAGTTATGGAGTTGGGCTTGCGATAAGCTTTTTGTATATGATCAGGGCAAAATTAGCTAAATAATTGATTGGAACTCTGATATATAAATGCTATATATAGCTATATAATATAATGTATGTATATGTCTGTTCTGTATTACATAAACTTTGCTGGCTCATTGTCTGCATAACTTTATAGCTATAACTATAGCAACATATATATCTACTTTAAAAAAAATAAAAATTGGCTAGAAAAAAAGCTGAAAGTAAAAATAATAAAAAAATATATATATATAATATTTCAAGCAATAAATAAAAATATAGTTTCATTTTCTCTCAATCTCTTTATAGAGATTTTACCATTCAGCATCATAGCTAAACATTCAAGATATTTCTTACGTATTCAAGCTGCTTCCTTCAGTTCAGATAGCGCTCAATAGTTGCAATAAAAAATACAAATATTTAACTCCTAAATAACTGAAACAAATAATAAAAACAAAAATAATTTATACATAAAAAATAAAAAGAAATTATAATTTTTTTTTTGGCTTGAAACATTTTCAATAATTTATTTTGCATTTGTTTTAAGATCTTGGCATGGAAAGCGTTTCTGCTGCTGCTTCCTCGACTTTCAGCATTTCCTTTTTGTCTTTTCTTATTGTTTTTGCTTTTTTTGTTGCGTTTTCTTTGTGGCTTTCTTTCGGTTTAATATTATATTATATGCATTTAGTAGCTAAATATATATATAGTTAAACAAATTTGTTGCGCTAATTACACAAAAAAAAAAAAAAGATTAATAATAAAAAATTATAATAGAAACTAATTAATATATCTATAGATAGATATATATATTTATATATATGTATGGAGCGTATTTTGTAAGGAAAAGGTTGGAAACATAAAGCTAATGGCAAATTATTAGTTTTCATTTTTGTTCTTGAGTATTATATTAAGGCAAATTATAAATTTTAAATAATAATAAAAAAAAAAAAAATTAAATAAAAAATGTAATTGATTTGTTTAGTTTGTGTTGAACGTCTTTTTGATGTGTCTTTTATTTGTGAATGCATAAATTAAAAATTAATAATAATAAATATATATAATACACATATATATATAAGCATTAGCTTTGTTTAATTATAAGTTTTATCCCTGATATTTGCGTGTTTCTTTTGTATTTGTGTTTGGCGTTTTGTAGGCTAATATATATATATATATATGAATATATATAAATGTATATTGGCATAGCATATTTATATATATATACATATATATATGTATGGCATTTGTTAATGGTTTACAGGCTGACAGAAAATCAACAACAATTGCATTTAAATTAGTTTAAACAAAAAAAAATTATAAACAATATACAGATCCTGTAGATCATATAGTATTATATATATTTCTATATATATATATATATATACTATATATACACATATATATATATAGTGCATATATATAGTTTGCCCTGATTTTAGTTTGTTTTTTGTTGCATTCTTTAAGCGTTTCTTCTTTTCTTTTGTTTTCTTTTTCGTTTCTTTGAGGTATGCACGGCCTTAAATTATAAATTTTACATGTAACAAAATAAAAATACAAATAATAATCATAATGGGAAATAAAAATTACAAAAAATACTAAGACAATTAATTAATTTATAATTAATAATAATAATACAATTTAACATACAGTTTGTGTGTTTCTTCAATTAAATTAAATTTGCTGCTACAACAATTAGGAATTTCGAATATAAAAAAATAAAAAAAAAAATTATACATATATATCTCCACAATATATATATAGATATATATATGTAGGTGTATATATATATAGCATATTTTATAGTTATAGCTTTTGTTTCTTTTCTTCATATGGCAAAGTTTTGTTTTTGTTTATATAACAGCTGTGCTGAGTGGGCGTGTCTTCAAATGCCGAAGGCTTTTTTGTTGTAAACATTTTAAAAAATAAATGTTTTTTTTTTTTGCATGTGCTTTTGGAACAACAATTTATTGCTGCAAGGCGCAATAAAAATTTGTTGGAAAAAACTTGTTTTTTTTTGCAAATATTAAAAAAATGGAATTTTAAAAAACATGTAAAAACAGGCTTAAAAAAATGAGTTTCTTTCACTTTAGCCTTTTAGCTTTTTTTTTTTTTAAAGCGTTTTGCATTTGAAGACCAGTCAGCCCCTGAGTAACCCCCATCCCAAAAAAAATACCCCCAATCCCCAAGCCCCCTATTCACTAGATATATACGTATTCGTATATATCCCCGCTTCAATACATATCAATATCCTTCTCAATGATATGAAAATCCTCCGTAAACTCCTCCTCGTACTCATTCTTAATATCAACAAATTCGTTTTTAATCAAATGATGTTCGCCGCTGCTCAGCAACAGTTGCTGCCGTTGCTGATGCTGCTGATGTTGCTGCTCTACATCATTATCGTCTTCATCATCGTCTAGCAAACTATCATCGTCAGCAGCAACATCGTCAGCAGCTGCAACTGTTGTTGCTGCTGCTGGCTTTGTTGCTTTGGCTGTTGCTGTTGCTGCTGCTGCTGCAGCAGCCGTCGCCGCGGCAGCAGCAGCGGCAGCAGCAACAGCTGCCGCCGCCTTTTTGCCAACAACACGTGGGCGATTGTGGGTCTCGAGATGCTTGCGCAGATGATCCTTGCGACAGAAGCCCTTCTCACAGATATCGCACATATGCTGCTTCAGGCCCGTGTGGATGGCCTCCACGTGACGCCGCAGATCGGTCTTGTGATGGAATTGCTTTGGACAGAGCTCGCACTTGTGCGGCTTATCTTGGGTGCGATGGCGGCCCAGATGCGTGGTATAGACATCCTCGCACTGGAAACGCTTGCCGCACTTCTGGCACCGATATGGATACTCACCGGAATGGAAGCTCTTGTTGTGCTGGGTGAGGTAACAGTTTTTGGTGAACTCCTTGTCGCACTCCAAGCACTTGATGCGCCCCGATGGCAATGTCGTCGAGTGCGGCGATGTTGAGCCAATGCTGCTGTTGCGACGTCGCTTGCTGGGCGGCCCACCGACAGTTGTGCCCGTTGCTGTTGCTGCTGCTGCTGTTGTTGTTGACGACGACAATGCAACGGCAGCGCGTCGCTTTTTGGGCAGCACGGCAACAGTTTGTTGCAGCTGCAGCTGATCAAGTTGCTGCTGCTGCTCGAGTTGCTGCTGTTGCTGCTGCTGCTGCTGTTGTTGGTCAATGTGTTGCTGTTGCTCCAGCTGCTGCAACTGATATTGCTCGTATTCGTGCTGCTGCTGCTGTGCTATCAGCGAGGCCATGTCCAGCTCTAGAGCGGGCGTTGCACGCGAGCTACTCACTGTGGGCGAATACGGAGTGGGCGTGGCCAGCAGCGTCAAAGTTGTGTGTTGCTGCTGCTGCTGCTGTTGTTGCTGCTGCTGCTGCTGCTGTTGTTGCTGTGCCTCCTGCTGTGCTTGCAATGCATTCGTTAGCGTATGCACCGGCGGCAAGTCTCCCTCCTGCGGCGAGCGCTGCGCTGCCACCGAATAGGGCGAGAGTGGAGCATAGGGCGCAAAGAGCGAGGCAGCCGGCATCAGCTGCAGTATCTGATGGCCGTCGCTGGTCGTGTAGGTGTCATAGTGGCCCGGCTCGTTACCAATAATAGTGTGATAGCTCATTGTGTGCTCCAGCACCGGCGGCAGTTGCTGATAGCATGGCAGGATGTTGTTGCTGCTGTTGCTGCTGCTGGAGATGTTGCTGTTGCTGTTGTTGGAGATGTTGCTGCTGCTGCTGATGATGTTGCTGCTGTTGCTGCTGCTGGTGATGATGTGCGGCGGTGGTGATGTTGGCGCCCCCACCGCTGCTGCTGCTGCTGCTTCCGCCCCCACCACTGTTGCTGTTACTGCCGAGCTGCTGATGTTGTTGTTGCTGCTGCTGCTGCTGTTGCTGTGGCTGTGGCTGCTGCTGTTGGGCGTATGGCTGCTGGCCGTACTGCTGTTGCTGCTGCTGCTGTTGCTGTCCACCAGCAACAGTTGTTGCGGCTGCAGCGGCTGCGGCAGCGGCGACAGCGGCTGTGGTGCCAGGTAGTGCTGCTGCTGCTGCTGCTGCTGCATAGTGGTGCATTCCATGTCCATATTGATGTGCGTGTGGGTGGTGGGCGTGTGGATGGCCATGGGCATGGGCGTGTGGATGGGCGTGTGGGTGTGCATGGGGATGGGCGTGTGGATGGGCGTGGTGGTAATAGTGACCGGCAGCAACGGCTGCTGCTGCGTGCTGATGCTGCTGCACTGCAGCATATTGTTGTGCTGCTGTTGCATATCCAAAGCCAGCATGTTGTAGTCCATTGTTATAGGCGGCAGCAGCGCTGCCATAGGCGGCGGCGGCAGCAGCGGCTGGGTGCGCGAGAAATCCATTGCCTGCAACAGTTGGTGGTGGTGCGATTGGTGTTGCTGCTCCTGTTCCAGTTGCTGCTGCTGCTGCAGCGGCTGCAGCTGCTGCTGCTGCTGCGGCAGCTGTTGCAGTTGTTGGTGGTGGTGGTGGTAAATAATAGGCGGCGAGTTGCTGTTGCTGTTGTTGCTGCTGCTGCTGCTGCTGTTGTTGTTGTTGCTGTTGCTGTTGATGGTGGTGCTGGTGGTGGTGATGGTGGTGCTGCTGTTGCTGTTGCTGCTGTGATAGGGACGCGACAACAGATAGCTGACCTGCTCCTGCTGCTCCAGTGGGTGATGTTGCAGCAAGACGTGTTGCTGCTGCTGCTGCTGTTGCTGTTCCTCCAACTGATGCTGCTGCTGCTGCTGCTGCTGGTCCTCCTCCTGCTCCTGATCCATGACCATTGCTGAGTTGCTGCTGTCCTCCATTTGCTCGACTTTTATAGTTGTGGCTATTGTTGTTGTTGTGTTGTTGTTGATTGTTGTTATTTTGTTGTTGTTGTTGTTGTTGTTGTTCAGCAGGCCCCTCATTTGGGAGGACGGCATTTGTGTGTTGTTGTTGTTGTTGTTGTTGATTGGGGCGGAGGGACCTGCTAGCCCGTTTGGGTGACCGTTCATAACGGAATTGTTGTTGTTGCTGCTGCTGCTGTTGCTGTTGCTGCTGCTGCTGTTGTTGTTGCTATTAGCATGCTGTGGTGAAGCGTTTGTCGTCGATTGCACTTGTTGCTGCTGCTGCTGCTGCTGCTGCTGGATATTGTAATGGCCATGATAGTGGGCGTGGCCATTGGCATAACCATTGCTGGCAATCAATTGTTGCTGCTGCTGCTGAGCGGTGGGCGACGGCGAGGCCGAGTACTGCGACATGGCGGCGCCCACCTGCACGCCTGTCGCTCCACAAACACCGCCGCCGCCTCCTCCATAGTCCGGCGGACTTCTGGGCGGCTCAACAGCTGGCGGTTCCTGTGTGGCAGCCGCAGCTGCTGCGGCGGCCGCTGCCGCTGCTGCTGCTGCAGCGGCTGCCGCGTTGCCGCGTCGACTGGTCTTTGTAACGGGATCACGTGCAGGATGATGATGCGCTGAAATGGGCAGCGTTGCCGGATCCGGCTGGCCACTCGACTTCACCGCATTCTTGTGCAGCGTCGTATTGTAGTGGCGCTTCAGGTGGCCCGAGCTGGTGAACCACTTGTTACATGCGGTGCAGTTGTAGGTCTTGGGCCGACGCGCCTCGTTCGACTTCCAGGTGGCTGCCTTGGCCGTGAGGCTATTCGCCGGCAGCACCGAGCTGGAGCTGGGCGGCTCGAAGCCGCGGTATGCGGTGCCAGCGTTGCCACCCACGGCGTTGCCATCTGTTGTTGTGGTGCTCGGGAACTCGGCCGGGCTGGTGGTCACCTCTGCTGTCGTCGGATCGAACGACTTGTCCACGTAATGCTGCGAGTCAGCATATTCGGATTTGATCAATGCGTACTCCTGCTTCACCACAGTCGAGGGATGATACGGCGACTGCTTGGGCGAGCCGTAGTAGTGCGGCGATTTCTCCAGCAGCGGCTGCATGTAGGCGGGCAAACCCTCGGTAGGCGTGGCCTGTTGCTCCCAGCTGTGCAGCGCGCGTTGCTGCATCGATTGCATCGAATGCAAGGGATCGGGCAATGCCAACGGCAGGCCGGCAACCACAGCGTCGTGCTGATGGAGCTGCTGATGCTGCTGTTGCTGCTGCTGCTGATGGTGAAGATGGTGGTGTTGTTGCTGCTGCTGCTGCTGCAGCAATTGCTGGTGATAGACCATCTTCTGGGAGTCCAAGTCGAGCAGCTCACCGCTGGCAGCTGCCGCTGCTGCTGCTGCCGCGGCCACCGCTGTGGGCGTCGGCATCGGCATCTCCTCCTTGATGTAGGGCGAACTGGCGTAGCCGCTGCTACCGTATGGCGATTCACCGTGCACGTTAGCAATATGTTCCTGCAGTTCCGTTTCGTTTGTGTTCAAGATGCCGCACTTTTTGCACTGCAACTTGCAGCCGCCTCCTGGCGAACTGGGCGTGGCACTGCTTAATTGCAGATGCGATGAGGTGGAGGTGGGGCTGCTGCTGCTAACGACGCGCGGACTCATTGCAGCAACGGAAGCTGCTGTTGTTGTCACTGCTGCCGTCGCTGTTGCTGTGGCATCTTCGACAGCAGCAACATTTGCTGCCGCCACTGGCGTCGGCAGCACCGACGTCGGCTGCTGCAAATACGGATGATAGCGCACTGCCGAGGCTTTACTGTAGTCCACATAGGAGCCGCCATAGTCGGCTGCGCTCTGCTGCTGCTGCTGTTGCTGTTGTTGATAGAATTGCTCGTAGCTGTTGATGTAGCTGCTGGCCGCGTAGCTCTGCTGCTGCTGCTGTTGCTGCTGCATATCGCTGGCATAGAGGCCGCCGTAGAGCTGCTGCTGCGGTGGTTGCTGTTGCTGTTGTGCTGCTGCTGCGTACATGTGATGCGTTGCGTACGGCTGATGCGTTATGCCCGACGCCTGCTGCTGCTGCTGCTGTTGTTGCTGTTGCTGTTGCGCTTCCACAGACATCAGCGATTGTTGCTGTGTTGTTGGCTGCGGCGTGCCTGGCTGATTATCGCTCGAGTCGGCGGCGGCGCTAATTGTTGCATTCGCATTCGGCGTTGCTGGCGCGCTGCCACCAGCAACAGTTGCTCCCGATGCAGTGGTTGTTGCTGTTGCTGCTGCTGCTGCAGCAGTTGTTGCTGCTGCTGCTGCTGCAGTTGCGGCTGTGCCGCCGCCGCCGCTATCAGTTGGACCGCCGCTACTGCTGCTGCTGCTGGCAGCGAGCGCCTCTGCCGCGTGCAGTGGCGGCATTTCACTTTTTATGCTCGCCATTAAACGTCGGCGTTGGCGTTTGCGTCGGCGTTGGCGTCGCGCTGCTGCTCATGTGGCTTGCTTCTTAATTGTTGCTGATGTGCTAGTTGCTGCTACGACAGCTGCTTCAGATGTTTGTTTGTTTTTTTTTATTTACTTTTTTTTTTGTAGTTGTTGCTTTTGATGTTGTTATTTTTCGTTGGCTGCTTTGCCGCTCGTTTTGGTTTTGGTTTTGTTTTTTTGTGTATGTATTTGTATTTGTATTTGTACTGCAAAAATAAATTTTAATTTTAGTTTAACATAATGTAACAAATCACACACACATATAGACTAGCCACATGGACATGCATTACTTGACTTCTCTTTTAACGGTGCTCGCTTAAAGAGCGCAGCATAGTGCAAAAGAGAGTGAAAAAGAGTTTAAAAAAAAAGAAGATCACTTAACAGCTAAAGCGGCAGCAGAGCTCTACGCAGCCGCAGCTTCTGTTAATTTGCTTTTCACTGTTCATCGAAAAAAAAAAAATTACAAAAAAAAAAAAAACAAATACAAGCATGCAAAATGTGCAGCGATTTTTCGACATTTACATTTGATTTAGCAGCTGTTAAATGTGAACCTAACAGTGCGCTCTCTTTTAGGCAT
The DNA here is from genome assembly GCA_035045845.1 of Drosophila buzzatii. Taxonomy (NCBI): domain Eukaryota; kingdom Metazoa; phylum Arthropoda; class Insecta; order Diptera; family Drosophilidae; genus Drosophila; species Drosophila buzzatii. Next base: position 13,651,656 of record JAWNOS010000596.1, read on the forward strand.
GCAGCTGCGACTGCGTTTTGATCTGTTGCTGCTGCGGCTGTGGCTTTCACATTTCTTTATGTTCATAGTGTTCGTATAGTTTTGCATTCACACACACACATATACACTTGCAAAAAAAATGGCAGTATATATATATATAAATATATATGCATACATATGTAGATATATACAGCTACATAACAATTATGAGTTTGATTGGCAAAGACGATGATGACGATGATGATGGACTGTTGATGATCGTCATAATCATCGCCATCTTCGCCGCTGTTATTTTGTTGTTGCTGTTATTATTATTATTGTTGTTGCTGTTGTGGTTCTTGTTGTTGCTGGTGGTTTTGCTTACTTATCTGCGCCTTCGCTTTGTGCAGCATTTGTGTTTAGCGGCTTGCTGCTCTCTCTCTTCTCCGTTTTCTTCTTCTGCTTCACCGAAACACAAAACAACTGAAGAATAATAACATAAAAAAAAGACCGAAACGAAGAACTTGAAGATTTGCTTGGATGTTGGATTTTTTCGCTTTTTTTTTTTTACTTTTTGAATTTAGAATTTTGATTTTGCGAGCGCGAAAAGAGTTTCGTTTCGCTTTCGTCTGCTGTTCGCCGGTTAGTTCTTTCTCTGATCGTTGCCTTTTAGCATTTGGTTTTTCGTTTTCATTCTTTTGGTTACATTACATTTTATTCACTCCACGATCACTTGAGAATTTCCGTTAGATTTGTTATTTTTGCTTTTTAACTGCAGTTGAACAGAAAAAATGTTTACGAACACAATGGAAAAACAATACATAACGCGTCAATTATATGATTAACTTTATATTAGTGTTTTTCTTTCTTTTTTTTTTCGTTTTTCTTTAAGTCCGAAATAGTGTCTTTTTTTTTGCCGAAAAGTGTTGCCAAAAATTTGTTGTTGATTTTTGCCGTATGTTATATTTTTTATATTTATTTTACATGTACAAAGAAAATGAAACAAAAAAGGGCGCTAAAAGCTAAAATAGCCGCTCCACTCCGTTCACACGCTTCGTCGCTTATTCGCTCGTGTCCTTCTTTCTGCTACGGCGTTCCAAATACAAATGACGGAACGGAATTGTGTTTCCAAATACAAATGACCGACGTGCATGCGGCATTCTGGCAGCGGCAGCGGCAGCAGCAGCAGCAGCAGGAACAGCAGCAGCAACAGCAAATACTTACGCACACACGCACACATATGCGCACATAACAGAAGCAGCAGCCGCAGCGACAGCAGCAGCGCAGTCGCTGCTGGGCTGGCGTGCGTGTGCGTTAGTGTGTGTATATGTATGTTTATGAGTGTGCGTGCGCTATGTACAGCAACGACGGCGACAACAACAGCAGCAGCAGCAGCAGCGGCAGCGCTTATGTGCCGTGCGTCTTGTGTTTTCGCTGACGTCGCCGTCGCTGCTTTCGCTATCTCTTTCTGTTGCTGCATTTGTTTTTGCTTGCCAACGCCGGCGCTGTTTTTGCATTTTGCTGTTGTTGTTTTCTTAACTATTTTTTTCTTTTTTGCATTTGATTTGCTTTTTATTATTTATTTACTTTGCTTTAGGAAGGCAATTTGGCCATTTCTTTGCGATGATGCGGCTCCAAAAAACCGTATTGAAGCTCGACTTTGATCAACTAACCCATTGTAACTAGGCTTGTGGACCAGCCAGGCAACTGAAACAAATTGTTTTGACTTAGTTCTGATTAGTTTTGTAATTCCTAAGTGATTCGATGCATGGGTTCGCAACAATCGGTTGAAGAAATTGAAAAGAATTATACAAAAATAAAAGAAAAGAAAAGAAAAGTTGAACAACAGCTGTTTCCATTGTTTCGCAGGCAGTTCGATCTGATTAAATTTGTCAGCTTTATTAGGCCACATTCTTACTCTATTAGCTAGCTTGACTCATGCTTTGGCTCTGACGAGAAATCGCATACACGTTCGCCTCACACTTTTAGCCTAGTTTCCGTTGTTGCTGCCTTCGTTGTTGTTGCTGTTGTTGGGTCTCGTAAAACTTGTCAACGCTTTAAAATTAATAAACTCAACTTTTATGCAGAGCATAAAAAATACATATAAATTTATACACACACATACATGCAAGTAAAAAGTCAAAGCGAAAAACTAAAAATAGATGTGCGAAGGGTTTGAGCTCAAACTCGAAGATTTTTTTTTTCTCTTTTTCATATTTTTTTCTGGGCTGGGACGAATGAAAATGCCCAAAAGTATTTAAAAATCTCGTAAGCCAAATGCCAGCTAATGGGGCTCAGCTACAGATACAGCTATAGACACATACACACACACTCTCTCTCACTCTCTCTCTCTCTTTTTGCCTTTGGGTTGCGTGGGCCTTGAGGAAGAGTTGAGAGCGTGGAAGGCACGCCGAAAATTTACATACATGATTGTCATAAAAAATCAGCAAGCAAATTGTCAAATCCCTAAACTGACAATAAAACAATAAAGAAGACGACGCTGAAGATGTCGACGCACGGCGAAGAGGAAGAGCTATAATAGAGGCAGAGATACCCAAAAAAAAAAAAAAAGAAAACAAGCTTTACAAATCTCAGCATGCGTTTGTATGTGTGTGTGTGAACGCGCTCTGCATACAGTGGGCAGAGACTAAGAACAACTGCCGAGGGTCAAAGGATGTTCGCGCGACATTTTATTATTTATTTAAGAAGGAAGCAACATTTAAATGAAGGTAATTCGCAAGGACTTTGAGTATACATACATAAATGTATGTGCATACATATTCATGAATACTCCTCGAAGGAGCAACCACTGTATCAAATACTAATTAAAATGTAGCATACGATCGCGAGTATTCACTGTATGCATCGCAGACAAGGCCATGCAGCAGACGCAGCATTAAAGAAGTTTGTAGAAAAAGTAAACAGCAATTACAAGAGCAGCGCAGCGGCTTTGCGTAAAGGAGAGCCGAAAGCTGCGTGCGTTGCGTGTGTGTGTGTGTGAAGAGGGGTGGGTGAACTTAGGGCCTCGCTCTCTTAGACAGCTGATGCAGTAAGCGCTGCTGCAGCCGGCTGATGTGTGTGTAGCGGGATTAGGCTGTTTTATGGTGCATTTATGACACGCAACAGTTGCGAGTGCGCTGGCGCAGGCGCAGGTAGAGCCGCCTAACTCAACTCTAATTACAAGGTGCATGCCTTTGCGTGTGCCTGTGTGTGTGTGTCGGTGCAGAGGCCTTGCGTGTCAGCGTCAATCACAGCGTAGCTAGTCCTTAATGCATGTCCAGTGTACAGCTCTCTCGCTCTCTGCGTGTATGCGTGTGTGTGTATGGCAGTTAATGACTTTTTAATTGAGCGCGTACAGCTGTCATTGTCAGCGCCGTTACTTTTTAATTACGAGTGAGTGAGAGAGCAAGAACTAGTGCGAGGGCGCCAGCGGGTGTGAGAACAAACAAACAAAACCTTAAGCCGACGTATCGCCCAGCTTCAGATTTCTCAGCTTGAGCTTCGTCTTCGGCTTTCGGTTGTCTCTCGGCTTCGGCTTATGTAATGCGAGCGCCACTCCGGCAAGCCGATGGCGCCGCCGCTGGCGTCGTCGTCGTCGTTGTCGTTGTTGCTGTTGTTGGTATCGGCATCGGCGGCGTCGACGTCGTTGCTAAGCATATTGCGCTGCCCCATGAGTCACGCTCGCATTGGCTCAGGGCCAAAGCCGTTGGCAAACTCCCTCAAACCCCTCTTGCCCTTTGCTTTTGCTCTTTTGGCGCTGCGGCGTTGCGGCTGCGCTGTTTGTTGTGGTTTCGCTGCGCGTCTGCGCCGTTTGTTGTTGTTTTCTTTACTTTACTTTATTATTTCTTTTCTTTTTTTCTTACGTTTTTTTTTGCTAAAGCTGGCTTGAAGTTTACTCTGCTGTTGTTGTTTTTCTCTTTTATTGTTGGTGTTGGCATTTTGGTGTTGACTTTGCGGCAGCGTCGTAAATATATGTACATTGTACATACATATGTATGTATGTGTGTATGTACATACATATGTAAATGCATATATATACATGTATGTACATGCTTGTATGCTAATACATAAATACATTCATATGTAAAATATGAATATTCGCCGTTTCTTTTCGTGGGTTTGTCACATTGAATCGCTGCTGTTGCCTTGCAGCCTTTTTGGCACAAAGAAACGCGTGGCATTTACAGTAATTAGTCCACCCAATTTACGATACTCTCTCGCGACTGGCTCTCTTAAGCTCTAATGTTAGAGACTGCGAGCAACCAGTGGCATGCACACATCTGCACACACATGCATATGCAGGTAACTGTAATTTACGTTTGCATAGCAATTTCACATATTCCTATGCTGTTGCTTTAAGGAACAGTTGACAATTGAAATTCCTTAAAGTTGACTCAATTACTCATGTACTTAAATAATGTCCACGCATACTTACATACATACATATGTATGTATATGCATATGTGTTTGTATTTGCTTGCGTATGGTTATATGACTGTGTCTCTGTGTACTATGTGTTTTCTATGTACTCATGAGCAAAACATCTCATGTAAGATCTATTTGCACTTCACACGACGACAATTGTCAACTACACAGCGAGAATTCGTACTGTCTCCATATGTGAGTAACGTCTCAACACTGAGAGAAAAGTTGTAGAGAGTTATACTCTCCTTTGATTAGTAATGGCAATTGTCCAAGGAAATTGTATCAATATGCTATATGTATGTACTATAGTAGTATTCATGTGTAAACAATTTGTAATTTCTTGTTTGCTTTCTTCTTTCTACTCATTTTCGTTCAGTGTGTGGCTTGTTGTTATTGCTGGATTGTTTTGGCTTTGAGCTGATGTTTTCGTTTGCACAATCTCGCCTTTTGGTTTCTGTTATTCTTTCTTCCTCTGCGTCTGCTGCTGCTGTTGCTTGTTGCTTGCTCTTCTTCTTCCAGACTTAATGCATGTGTATGTGTATGTGTGTGTGTGCGAGTGTTTTTTCAGCGTTTTCTGTGGCTTTTTGTTGTCTTAACACTTCTTCGGCGTTTCAACTGCGTCTCATTCCACGTTCCTCATTTGCATATGTCTAGAGATTTGCTAAGACTTCGGTCTGGGATCAGTGGTTAGTTGGCTAGCAAAAACTGATCTCAAGCAAACCAGATGTCCATAAGCTGCTGATCCCAGTCACAGCGCTCAGCTGGATTGGGGGTGATAAGCGAGAAAACTCACGCACGCAAGTCTACGGACATACAAACATACACATGTACGTATGTATGTATTTATGTATGTTCGTGTGTGTATGACTCGCATGTGTGGCATACAAAGGAACTAAGCCAAACCAAAACAACAAAATGTACGACAAATGCTGCTCAATCATAATTGAAAGCAGTAACAATAACAACAACAACAACAGCAACAGCAAGAACAGCGACAGCAGACGAAAAACAACAAAGCGCACAGACAGAAAAAACAGCAGATGCACAACGCACAAAATGCCAACACACGCACACACACACACACACACACACACACACAAGGGGCAGGAATTGAATTTTAAAGGAATTCAATTTGAAATGCAAACAATGCAACAGCCACACACATGCACACACACACACACATATTTACACGCACACTAAACATGCCAACGCATTGCGCGCCAACTGCAACAAAATGGCAATGAAATGTCGGTGTGAGAGCAACAACTGCCAAGTGAGCAATGCACACGAACAAAAGAGCGCTACGCAGAGGGAGAGGGAGAGGGAGAGTCAGTGGGAGAGTGAAAAGGAGAGGGAGAGACAGCAGCAGAGGGAGAGAGCGTGCGTAAATGTGGGGTGTTGTGTAAAATGGCTGGCTAAAAATTGTGCAGTCGCTGTCGCTGCTAGCGCTGCTGCTGTCGTTGCCGTCGCCGTCGCCGTCGCCGTCGTAGACAGTGCCGCTGTCTGCATGAACAGTTACGCTGCCCCGCTGCTAGCGAGCCCGTTGTGCGTGTCTAATTTGCAGTGCCTGTCTTGCTCTTGTTGTTGGCATTTTGCAAATGCAATGCATGTGCAACACGTGTGACACACACACAAACACGCATACATACATATGTGGGCCCCCTGTGCGTGCTCTAATTTTGACCGTGTTTGTAGCTTGCTTTTATTTCTGTGTGTTTTGTTTTTATTGTTGCTTTCTTTGCTCCTTATGCCATGTTGTTCTTTCGGTTTGCCTTCTGGCACATTTTTATGAATCGAGCGTTGTGCGAACGTAAACAAACCCGCCCTCAATCGGACGGCGGCTACAAGCAACATGTTGCTGCATTCGCCACTGGGCAACAAGTGCATTTGCATTTTGCAGTTATTTTTGTTTTTGCTTTTGCTTTTGCTTTTGCTATTTGTTTTTTTGCTTTGCTCTTCTGCTGGCATATTTGCTTGAAGTTCTCACTTTAATTAATGCTTGAGCTGTGCGCACTGATTAGTTTATGCTTCTACTCTTTGCTCTTGTTGTTGTTGTTGTTGCTGCCCAAAAAGTAGGCAGTGAAAATCAAGCGAAATTAATGTGCATTGTTGTTGTTGCTGTTAAGTGAAGGGGATGGCGGGTTGGTTGTTAATGGAATGGCCGACACTTGTCAAAACTTGACTGCCATTTGTTGTCTAACTGTACTTTTGTTAAGCTCTCACACACACGCAGCGCGCACACAGATTGGTCACACACACACATGCGCCAACTTTTAATCATTAAAAATTGTAACTGTTATTAATATTTAAGGCTTTACATGAACACACATACACATACGCATGGCCGTTGGGCAACTAACCATGTCCCTGTTTTATGTGTGCACACACACACACACATACATATATGTATATACATACATACATTCTCACATAAAGCTTAATTGCAAGCCATCGTGACCGTTCGCCCTCGCCCTCACCCTCTCGCACTTACTCTCTCTGTCGCTCGCTCGCTTCTGCTACCTGCTCCTTCTCTGGCGCTGCTCGACTTCCTCTTGCTCTGCTCATTCTAAAATATCCAAGCGCCAATTTAAATTTAATATCGACGCACACACACGCACACATGAATGAGAGCCACCACCACATTACACACACACACACACACACACACACACACGTAAACACAGAGTGAGAGCGGTCTGCTGCTTTCTCGTTTCTCGCTAGGCGTTTCTCGTAAATCTATTTGGCACATTCATGCATAAAGTATTTAGTATCTTTGAGATACCTTTTTAACCGCATGCCAACTACACACACACATACACATACATTACCCACCCACACACACACATACATGTCCAGGCCGTATGACAGCGCAAAGTTCAGATGGCAGCCAACCAAAAGCGCGGACAACGGCAACAAGATGAGCGCCAAACGTCGACAGCGGCTGCGGCTGCAGCAGCGACGGCTCGCGACCGAACGTCCAACACTTTCGCTTGCCAATGGCCAACGGCATTCATGTGTGTGTGTGTTGTGTGTGTGCGTGAGTGTGCGTGTCGCGCTTGGGCAAAATAAATTAATTTCAAATGTAAAGCTGCGAGCATGCAAAGTGCCAGCGCACACAGCAAATACAATTTGAACTACTCAATGCACACACACACATACACACACACACACAGTTAGGCTTTGGCCAATACAATATCAGACAGTGGGGGGGCTTGCAAATAGGAGCTGGCAGCAGGCAGCAGTCAGCGGGTATTGGGGCAATCACAACAAAAGGCGGCTAAACATGAATTGGATAAAAAGCCAAATTCGATTGATGTGCGATTAGAATGGAAAGGTAATCGATAAAACAGCATTGCTTTGATTGTTAAGCTAGAAGCTTTCGATCAATTTTACATATTAATATTTGCAAATTTTGGATCAAGTAGAACTCACTAAATAATTGATAAGCGATAAATAATTATAGCAATTATCGATCATAATTATAGAATTAGTCAATAGTTAAACCTCAAAGATAAGAGCTAAATGAGACTATTAAATCGATAATTAACAATCGATTATAAGAGCAGCCAAACGTATATATATTTTAGATTGATTAGAGTATTATGATAATATAAAATATAAATATAAAATACTATTATCAATAAAAGTTGATTTAAAAAATGTATACTAACAATTAGGTAAATTCATTATTGAGTATAATAAAATTATAAAAATTTATCGCTTACCAGTTGATACTTTCGATTATTATTGATAAGAGATAAACATAATTTTTGATCAATATCGATACACACTTGCACATGGCTTCGTTTTGAATGATTGCATTTTATATAGCATTAACATATAATCAAGTAAGCAGCCGATAAAACATATATATGTTGAAGGCACAAGTAATCGAAATAGTAATTGAAAATTGTAATAATTATCGATTAATCAGTGAGTGCGTCGATCAATAATTGCTTCACTTTGAATAATATATTTATGAAAGTTCTTAAAGTTTATTGCTAAGTTGATTCACCCATAGATCTGTCTATATCAATTTGGAGCTCCAGCTTTCTCATGTTTTTATCTATCAATTTTCCTAAGATTCAAGAAATTCCTATTTGAATAACTTTAAAAATTCCTAACTTCAACAAAAGCTTGACCGATTTGCTTATGATCTATATATAATTTTGACCTACCTACATTACTGCTCCATCTAGCTCAAAGTTCCATTAATAACTGCTAAGAAATATCTATTTCTAGATTTGAGATTTATCGAATTGAGCTCTATTAAAATGCATTGAATGTGGTTAAGAGGACTTGCAAGATTTTCGTTTAGATTTTTAGCTTGTAATTGAATAGCAAAACATTTTTTTCTTGGGGCAGTTTTTCTTGGGCTTGTATGTGGCTGCAGCTTGTGGCATGCAACACGAAGCTCTGGGCAGATAAGAAAGGATGTAAACCTTTTTGAAGTACGAGCTACCTGTTTAAATATAGAGGACAGGCGGAAATTATGCGTATTGCCTTTGAAATGTGGCAGAGGGGGATGGATGGGGGTTGGGTGATGGTGTGAGTGTGTGTGGGGGGTTGGTGGGTTGGGGGTTGTAATCTGTTTGGCTTGTCTTAAATGAAACTAAGTACGGGACGGGCGCGCAGAAGCCAAAATGTGCGGCTCGTGCGTTTAGTTTTTGGCCAATGGACGCAGCAACATGAGCCGCCCATCGATAAGGCCTACACGCACGCACACACACACACACACACACACACGCACAGAGTAACTCGCAAAGGGATAATTTACGAAATTTGAATCTTAGAAAATGTTAAAAGCATTTCGCTTGCTCTCGCTCTATATATACAATATATATCTACATACATATATATGTGTGTGTATGTATGTGTGCGTGTGTGTGTGTGTGTGTGACTGCGCATGTATTTCAAAATTGCAAAATGTCTACATGGACATTCAAAGTCAGCAGCAGCAGCAGCATCAGCCGTCCGTTCGTCCCTTTCCACAAACTCCCTCCCACACACACACACACACACACTCTTGCTTAAATCTCCCCCTACTACCGTTACACAGGCAGGCCTGTCCATCGTCTACACACACATGGAGCACACACACACACACTCACACACACATATATATATATACATATACTCGTACATCTTGCGTCCTTGCTCAAGCTCATTTGTACGGCGCGTCGTCTGGGCTGACAGTCGCAGCCGCAGCTACCCCTTGCCCCCGCCTTGCCCGTGCCCCGCCCTCAGCACCACCCTCTTAGCCCCTTTAGGAAATATGCATACGTAACGGCCAGCTTGACTGTCAGTGGGCGTTGGGAGTAGTGAGTTGGCTGGGGGGCTGCTTTTTGGACGATAGACGAAGCTGGGCCACATTTGGCTTCCTGTTTGTCCCCACACACACGCACACGCACACACTTTACGTTGAGCTGTTTTGAATGTGTGACAGCCGCCTCTACAGCCACGCCCACACAGAGGGCGTACTTTCTTTGTTGCTGGAGCTGCTGCTGCTGTTGTTGTTGTTGTTGTTATTATTGTTGCTGGCTTTGGCAAGTTTCCTTGCCCAATTTTCATTTTCATGTCTCGCTTTCGAAAATGTAAACTCATCATAAGTGGACCAGAGTGCCTGTGCGTGTGTGTGTGTGTGTGTGCGTGTGTGGACTAACGCAGACGTCGTCATTGGCATTATGTGAGTGTGTGTGACGAGAGAGGTAAGAAGAGTGTATGGGAGAGGGAGAGCGAGAGAGAGAGAGAGAGGGGAATGGGACGTCGCAAGTGTTGTGAATGGACATACAAGGCTGGGCGCTGTCTGCCGTGGGTGGAAGGTGCAGAGGGGGGGGGGGTAGGTCGGTAAGGGGCACCAGGCAGTGGGGCAGTGGGGGCAAGCTCTTAACGGAACGGATTTTACAATCTGCTGCATACGTACATACATATATACTATATATATATATATAATATGTGTAAGTATATAAATATGTGCGCGCGAGGGCTGCACGATAACAGAATTCGAATATAAATTCTGTAGCTAATTAAAAATCATTTCTAGTGCGTTTAACAGCACTTACTGTGCAATATAATTAAAAATGTTATGTTTTGTTAACATTTAAAGAATAACATCACTTTTCTTAAATATGTGCAGCAGCTGTAATGTTAATAACATGCAAGTGGTATCTATAAAATCAAGCAGAGCTGCCTTTGATGTTATGTATTTATATGTGACTTAACATATGTCAAAGTTAACTCACATTAAAATGCCTATAGACTGCAGATTTGCAGCTATGTTAAGTTTTGACAGTGTGTTGCAATTAAAAATGTATTTGTTAAGTATTAACAGTATGCTTAACAGCCGCAATGTTAAAGTTATGTTGTTAGCATAGACTCATATGTTCAGACCACATATACGTTGCATATGTTGTTATATTCAAGACTGATCGATGATCGATGCTGCTAACAGACTCTCCTTGTTTGCTAACAGAGACTAGAATGTTACGAAAATACAATATATATTTCTTTTTTTAAAGTAATATCAGCAAACTTAGACTCTAGAATGGCGCCGACTCGCATAAGCTCAACTTAACATTGGAATGTTAATAGAAAAATGTTAAGAATTCTAATCGAAGAAGTTTAGAGCAGCTGTTACGTAAATACAAAAATGTTAGAAGAAGAATTGCCAAATGTAATCAAACTTTAGAGAACTATATTTAGTTTTTATTTGTATTTTTATTATTTAGTTGTAAAACTATTTTTGTAGATCTATTGAAGACGATTCGAGCAGCACCAACGACTGTAAAGTGGTTGCTGGCAAGTGTGTGTGTGTGTGTGAGTGGGTGGTTAGATGTGTGTGTGTGGTGCTCATGGTCCATGTGGTGCGTTGTCTGGCAACAAGCAGCCAACCACCTCGACTTGGACTTCGGCTCGTGGCTCGTAGCTCGTGGCTCGTGGCTCATGCCTCATGGCTCGTCCTTGCTGGGCAGCTGGCAGCACAGGCGGCGTCTTCCTTGTTTCCTTTTTTGCGTAATTTACGAGATTATTTCGCACACACACACACGTGCACACACGCACATGCACACATGGACACACAGCTACGCATAATGATGTTGGCTTGTCTTGGACAGGCGGGCGGACAGGCGGCTGGCTTGGGCGGCTTGTCGTAGTTATTGCTTGCGGGCATTCATTTTAATTTTAAAACAACAGCAAACGAGCAAAGGCCTAAAACATACAACGCTTACAAATGGCAAACAATTTGAGACTGAGACGCACACACTCGCACATGAATAGGTGTACGTATATGTGTGTGGGTGAGTGTGTGTGTGTGTGTGCTTTAAGGGTTGTCAGGCATGTCTAATGACAGCCAACTACTCGTATCCAATATCCAAGCACTTGACGAGCTTCGTATGCTAGCTTAAGTTATATAGATATAGATATAGATATAGATATAGATATAGATATAGATATAGATATAGATATAGATATAGATATAGATATAGATATAGATATAGATATAGATATAGATATAGATATAGATATAGATATAGATATAGATATAGATATAGATATAGATATAGATATAGATATAGATATAGATATAGATATAGATATAGATATAGATATAGATATAGATATAGATATAGATATAGATATAGATATAGATATAGATATAGATATAGATATAGATATAGATATAGATATAGATATAGATATAGATATAGATATAGATATAGATATAGATATAGATATAGATATAGATATAGATATAGATATAGATATAGATATAGATATAGATATAGATATAGATATAGATATAGATATAGATATAGATATAGATATAGATATAGATATAGATATAGATATAGATATAGATATAGATATAGATATAGATATAGATATAGATATAGATATAGATATAGATATAGATATAGATATAGATATAGATATAGATATAGATATAGATATAGATATAGATATAGATATAGATATAGATATAGATATAGATATAGATATAGATATAGATATAGATATAGATATAGATATAGATATAGATATAGATATAGATATAGATATAGATATAGATATAGATATAGATATAGATATAGATATAGATATAGATATAGATATAGATATAGATATAGATATAGATATAGATATAGATATAGATATAGATATAGATATAGATATAGATATAGATATAGATATAGATATAGATATAGATATAGATATAGATATAGATATAGATATAGATATAGATATAGATATAGATATAGATATAGATATAGATATAGATATAGATATAGATATAGATATAGATATAGATATAGATATAGATATAGATATAGATATAGATATAGATATAGATATAGATATAGATATAGATATAGATATAGATATAGATATAGATATAGATATAGATATAGATATAGATATAGATATAGATATAGATATAGATATAGATATAGATATAGATATAGATATAGATATAGATATAGATATAGATATAGATATAGATATAGATATAGATATAGATATAGATATAGATATAGATATAGATATAGATATAGATATAGATATAGATATAGATATAGATATAGATATAGATATAGATATAGATATAGATATAGATATAGATATAGATATAGATATAGATATATATATAGATATAGATATAGATATCTCTGAGGGGCTTTATAGAGAGATGAACTACAAAAACATGGCATTTCATTGAGATCCAGTTACTTTTTTTTATATTTTTACCGTATAGTGATGTATATACCTAATATATACTATATATATATATATATGCATGCATATTAGGTGCTTGCTGTGGATTGTGTTCGTTTCAGCTCTTTCATTTGTTTTACTTCCTTCCATTTTTATTTTGGTTAGATGCGATGTCCTTGGCGACTGGCCAAAATCAGTCCATTGTGCAAGCCTTTCATGTGGCAGCCAAAATCCGTTGACTGCCCGTTGCCACGCCCCCAATGCCTTAACCCGAACCAACAACAGCAGCAGCAACAAAAACATGTAAAAAAGTTGCCAGCAGGCGGGCATTGTGGACACTTTTTCAGTGTCATTAGTTTTGAATAAGCCATAAATTAAAGATTAAAATGTATGCAGCCGGCGACTTCCACTGCTGCTGCTGCTGCTGCTGCTTCTTCTGCTATTTTTTTTTTAATGGACATGGCCCAGCGGCAATGTGCGAGTGCGTGGGTAGGGCAGCCAGGAGCAACTTGATGGCTTGCAAAGTGAAAGGGAAACATAAGTCCAAACAATAGCCAAAAGGCAGCCAAATGACTTCGAAGAAGGAGCAAGCGGCTAACTGCTCGAACAGGGGGAGGGCTTGGGGGAGATTGGCAGCAGCACAATGACGGCGCAGCTTTGGCAGTCAACCACACCCCACCCCTCACACACACACACACGCGCGCGTCCAACCCTCAAAATAAAGCATTGCAAAATTTGCATATGTGTGCTAGGCCAGCGTGTGTGTGTGAGCGTGTGTGCCAAAAACTGCTGGCGTAGGTAAATTAGTTTGCTTCTAAATGCGTGTGTGTGCGTGCGTGAGTGTGTGTGTGTGTGCAAGTGTGCGAGTGTGCGAAGGTGGTGCGCACTTTTCAGCCTTTAAAATTGTAAGTTTAAGCGTGTGTGTGTGTAGGCTGGCAGTGGGTTGGCCAAGCTGGGCAGTTGTTGGACACACACACTCACTCACACACACACACACACACACACACACAGCCGCACACACACATAGTGTTAGGCACACGCACGCACTTGGCATCTCGTTTTGACGCATGCCCGAATAAGTATGCAACACAATTGTGCTAACTATGTTGCCGCCTGCCCCAGCTCCATAAAAGATAACAGCGGAAAGAGCATGGGAGGCGGGGAGGGGGAGGTTATGGGCATGAAGGAAGCTGGCTAGCCATGGGCATGGGACTAGCTGTTGGAGACTTGTGTGCGTGTGCGTATTTGCCAATGTAAAATGCAAAACGTCGACAACAATGGACATGGCAGCAACCCTTGCGACAAGCAGCAGCCGACAGCAGCCCAACCATCCAGCCCCACCGGCCCTTGCCCAAATAACATACCAATATACCCAAACACGCTGGCAACTATAACTACAACTATAAACTACAAATGAATGCCCATGTTCTCGGCGTTCGGCTAACCCATTCGTCCCCTTGGCCGAACCCTGCCAGCTTTCTGTCTTGCGACAACATTCGCTTTTCAGTTTTGATTATCAAAATAACTTAATTTATGTTGCTGTGTGTGTGTGAGTGTGAAGGTATGTGTGTGTGTGTGTGTTGCTGTCGCTAAACGTGAAGCTTAAGTGACGCAAATGTGGCAGTTAGCCAGAGTTGTTGCTAGTTACTCATTGATGTTGCTGTTGCTGCTGTTGTTGCTGTTGCTGCTGCTGTTGTTCTTCTTCTCCCTCTCCCTCTCCTTCTCCCTCTCCTTCTCCCTCTCCTTCTCCTTCTCCTTGTTGCCGCTTTTATTTGAGCCATCAGAAAGTTTTTGCACTTTGATTGTCATTGCTATTGCTTCGCATCGCTCGTTTAAATGCTTTCGCTCAGCAAGAGTTTGGCTCTCAAGCAGACACAAAAAGTCATTATTTATTAGTAGTTATCAAAGAGGTTTATATACATATTTTAATTTATATATTTATATACAAGCAGAGCTACCATTCAGCTAATGTCTTATCAAAAAGAACTTAATCAAACTAACTGAGGCATTATGAACGCTTGATAATTTTCGCAATTTGTATATATTTAGAGCGCAATGAGCAAGGATTTGACAAACATTAGGCGATGGTTTACGCCCACACTTACCCCATGCCACGCCCACAGCCGCCCACAGCCACTATGGAAAGCAGTTGAAGCCCTGCCTAAGCACTCCAAGCACTCCAAGCACTCTATATAATTCCACAGCGCAGAGCTTTTAGAGTTTGAGGGCAACAAAAAAAAAAGGAGAAAAACAAAAGCGAAGGTCCACCAGGTCCAATTAAACATAATTGCGTGGCCGTCCCCTTTTCAAGACCCCGCCCACTTGGCATGAAGAAGAAAAAAGAAACTGCGCAAAACTTTTCTAAAAGAAAGTAAAAAAGTAAAAGAGAAAAATTAAATTAATTTAAAGTTAATTGCGCGACTCAATGATGCTCCTCATGAATGTTTAAGGAATGCAAACTCCGAATTCGGGATTTTATATAAAATATAATATATATTTGTTGTATAGAAAACCTATTGAATACAGGCTAAAATATAATAAATAAATAAATATATAATTATAGCACTCACGCTGACTCCGAAATATATGCAAATTATATTTTTACGCTTAAAGAAAAAAAAGGAATGCATTTTCGGAGTTATTACAGTAATAAATACATTACGTAGTATAGTCTTCTAAGTACATATATTATATTAGTATACAAGCATGTATACATCTGCGTTTATACCTATATATATTTAACTCCGAAACGAATAAGCAAATTATGTGAAACTGATGACGGAAAAGTATAATTTTATTTGCATTTTATTTATGAATAGTTTAAAACTCATTAAATCATATGCCTAAGCAATTTATAAGCATTCGGAGTCAATTCGGAGTTGTTTCGGAGTCAATTCGGAGTTGTTTCGGAGTTGTTTCGGAGTTGTTTCGGAGTTGATTCGCAGTTATTTCTCTATTAAAATATACTTCACTGCTTTTGGTGTTCGAATTGAGTTGTTGTATATTTCGGAAAGCATTTTAATCAGAAAAAGCCGGAATGTGACACGCTTACATAGAGACTACGACGACCCCGTTGACCCATGAGATAAGTGGGTATCAAAGGGCACTGATGCCACCGCCGCCTGGCCCTGGAGCAGGCGATAGCCAGTAAATAAGTGAGCTTCGGCGATGGACATAATGAGCTGGGACCCTTGGTCCGCACATCAACATCCGCATTCGTATTCGCATTCGCATTTGCAAGGGTTGGACACGAGGTAAATGAAAATCGACATTTATATACATTCAAAATAAGATGCGAGATGAAACAGAATGAATTGAACTATCAATTACCCTGGAAGTCAAAACTAAAGTAATCAATTTATTTGCAAATATCTCTATTAACCATTCGATTGCTAAGAAAATAATGCTTCATTGAGATGTTCCCAGAACTTTATCATTTACTTTTCAGCATTGCTTTAAAAAATAGATTTTTTTTTTTTAATTTTTCATTCCCCTTCTGATTTATAGTTCTATTGATACACCCTGTTTAAATCGAACTCCGGCTACAGGGTATGCAGCTGTAGCAAGTGAGCATTATAATGCTGTGTAAATAACTTAAGCATCAAACTGAACCCTTAACCTCTGCGGCGGCTCTCTCGCCTCGTCTCTCGCCAAGACATACTCATAAACTTCAATACATATAGCGCTAAGTATATTAATTAGCATAAGACGTAGGACCGCGCCCATTGGCATCAGCCGGAGGCTTATCCTTTTTTCTTATTCCTAATTAATAATTATAATTGCAATATATCAAATATCTTAAAGACTCCGCTGTAAAGACTCTGAGCTAGAGCGAGAGAGAGAAAGAGAGCGTGAGAGAAGAAGAGAGAAGTAGCAAAAATAAAACATCTTCTCTAGGTTACACACTCTGATCAGCCAATACCCATTGCGATATATTTGTTCTGTTCTTAAGCATTATTTTCCATCTGAAAAGTTTTCTTATAGTTCTCTTATAGTTCCCATGTTTCAGGCTCTATTTGTCTGTCTTGCCTCTTTTATTTCCCGCCTTTTTGTCTCTGTCGATCAGTTTCAACGCTTCTCTATCGATTTTACTCTTTCATCAGCTCTAATTTCTTTATATCTTGATATTTATGCGTTTCCTTATGCCTTTCATTCCCTATGCCTCCTGTTCTTTACGTATGTGTTTCTCATACCTTGAATTTTTCCGTGTTCCTATTTCACTTTCTCTTTGCATCTCGATCTTTCACTTTCTTCTTCTTCTAATCTTTGTTTTTCTCGTCTCTTCACATCTTCTTCTCCTCCTCACTCTCTCACTTGTCTTTCATTTATTTGCATCTCTTTCTTTACCACTGCCTTTCGCTCTCTCTGTCTCTTTTTCTCTCTCTCTCTCTCTCTCTCTCTCTCTCTCTGTGCCTCTTTCCGTCTCTCTCTGAATCTCTCTCACTCCCTCTATCTCTGCTGACTCTATTTGTCCCATATTTCTCTATTTAACTCTCCTGACTTATGACCCATTCTATCTCATTATGTTTAAGTCTCTCTCTCTTGATCGCGCTCTCTCTCTCTCTCTCGGTGTGTGTCTCCTTCTTTCTGTCTCTCTCTGTATCTCTCTCACTCCCTCTATCTCTGCTAACTCTATCTCTCTCCTATTTCACTATCTAACTTTCCTGACTTATGACCCATTCTATTTCATTATATTTAAGTCTCTCTCTCTCTCTCTCTCTCTCTCTCTCTCTCTCTCTCTCTCTCTTTGGCACACTCTCTCTAAGTTGACATGGAATTTCGATAGTTTTGGCTAATTTCAGACTGCGTGAAACACCTGCTGAAAGTCTGCAAGAGTATTCAGTTGTCGGTTCTTGGCAACAAAGTCTCTTGCGTTGCTTGTTTTTTCTTTCAACTTTCTTTTTTATTTTTCTCTTTTTTTTGCTACTGGAAGTCTTTTACGCAGTTTCTTGGTGCTTTTTTTATTCGCAAGGACTTGCGATTGCCACCCCTTTACTTGATTTGTGTGGACCGCTGTCCGCAGGACGCGTGAGGCACGAGGCAGGACACAGGATGGGCGAGACTCTTGGGCTTGGGTTCTCGGAGCTTGGGGCTTTCTTTAGGCGTACATTTTCTCTTATGTTTTTTCCTCTTCTTATTTTTTTAGTTTTATTTACTCGCCTCGACTGCCGTGCACTTTATGTCCAATTTTTTTCCCGACAAGCGCCGCGTGCTTTTTTCTCTCTTCGCCTTCTTCTTTTTTTTGTTGTTCGGTGTTTAAATTAGAACTTTGTTCGTGCTTTGAATTTTTAAGTTATAAACTCAAGGGGGTATTTTTTTGCGCTGGTTTCGCTTCTTCTTGCTTAGGCCTGGACTGAAAAGATGTGGAAAAAATGCTGGCCGAAAAAAGGGGAAAATGAGTTTCACTTTTGCTGGAAGATGGGGGCGAGGGGCTAGCAAAGTGAAAGTGAAAGTAAAAGCGAAAGTGAAATAACAGAAGAAGACATCAGAGGAGCTGTGGGCCGGGCTAGTGGTGGGTGGCAGCCGCAGCAGCAGACGCAGCCGTTGATACATTGCGTCCACTCTAAATGCTCCACTGTGACCGCCCAGCAGCAGCTGCTATAAACGTAGCCAACTCCGCCAGGAGCCCTCAAGGTCCTGCGAGAGGGCCACGCACACATGGGTTATTATCCAATTGAATAGAAATAAATGCGATTGCATATAGAGCAGAAATTGTGCGAGCAACTAACCAGGGGCGTGCCCGAGCCACGCGAGCAGAACAAAATGCGGCTGACAGTCAAAAAGGGGGCGGGGCTGAGCAAATGTCTAATTGCACGCAATTGCTCAGAAATTTAAACAACAAGAGAAAAGAAACTCTCTTTGAGAAGGAGTTAAGCAATGGCTGCACTTGACTACAATGCATATAAATATATAATTGAGTTTATGCTTAGCTATAAATTGGGAGTGATCTACTTAAGCTTGTCTGAAAGACTCTGAAAGAGTCTATAGTGAGTGTGTGAGTGAACTCTCTTATAAAAAGAGATATTAGAAATTGAGAGCAAATGTCAAATTTTAATCTCTTGATCTTTGGCTTATTTACAGCTCAGTTCTTCTGAGCTGCCATTGGCTAAGCAAGCAACAACAGGGAGCAAGTGAGGCCAGCTTGCTTTTGCTCTCTTAAGCAAGAGCTGCAATCATATAGATCTCAAATGGGCATAGCTTAGATAGCATGGGAAAGCGATTGATAGAACTGAAAGACAATTGTAATAGCCAAAATGATAGCTTGATATATTACAAATATTTATATTTTATTTATTATTTATTTATTATTTTATTTATATTTATTATTTATTTGAGAGTTTAGCGATTTTTTTAAAGAGTATATTTAAGATAATTCTGATTCCTAAACAATTCGAAAAAAGATAGATTAGATAGAATAGATAGATAGATAGAAAAAAATAAAATAAAATAAAATATATATATATATATAATATATATATTGTTTTCATATATTTAATAGAAGACTAGACAGAATTAAAAAAAAATTATAAAAAATTATTTTCATATATTTAATAGAAGATTAGACAGAATTTAAAAAAATTATAAAAAAAAAACATATATATATAATATATATATTATTTTCATATATTTAATAGAAGTTTGAATTCTTAATCGAAATTTAAGGCTAAGTTAAGTTCATATCGAATCGAAAATAATACATTATACATTACATTATACATAATACATAATAGCATCAGAATTACATTTATAATTAAGCTAGTGAAAGAAACATAAAGTTTACAAAAATATTATTGAATAAGAGAGATTTAGCAGAACTGCAAGTGTGTCAAGTCTCACTCACTTTAATTTGCAAAGAGGACGAGAAAGTGGTAGAAGTATCTCTAAACCATTAATAGAGATTTCTATTTATGCTTAGCAAATCAGCAACATCTGGAGGCGACCTCTAAGGTTTCATCATTACAAATTATGAATGATGAAATGGGAAGAGTTTTATAAGGCATACAGAAAACAAAGAGAAAGAAGATAGCAGTAAAGAGCAATGCTTGCTATGTATATCATGTCATATCAGCTATTTCAATCAAATCTTCAATGGGCGTCATATCCCTAAGAAAAGCGAATTGCAGCACAACAATTGAGCATTTGCAGCATTTGAACCCTTTTTGCCCAACGATTTTTTCAGTTGAATGAAGCTCGAGTTGAGGAATTACCAGTTGAATAAGTTGTAATTACTTAAAGAGATAATATCTACGAAAGGAGTTGGCAAGAAGAGAGAGAGAGAGAGAGAGAGAGTAGCGACTGGGATGCAGAGAATGAGCAATGTTCACTTTTCTATCGCAACTCTCCGAACTATTTGCTGCAAAGTGAAATGAAAGTGATGAAAGATTTATAGAATTTCCATTTCCATTTTCCATTCCCATTTCCATTGCCATTTGGCAAAGTCCAAGCAAATGGGCCAACTGAGACGCGAAGATAAACACATGCCAGAGAGTACGCTAGATCAAAAATAATCATAGAAAAAAAGGGGCAAAGAAAACAAGTGGAAATGCGGGACGTGGGGAGTGACTGACTTGAAGATACCCTAACTTGAGATGCACATTTCAAAATAAATTATAATCTAATTAATTTGATGACACATATCAGCTAAGTAGCTCTAGCTATATAAGCAAAGACTTCTATAACATTTTACAGGGTATTTGAAGATAAAAATCGAGAGCATTGCAAAAAGAGCTGGACATTGGCGAGGGCGGTCTGTTGGGACTCTATCGCGCCATTGAGGAAAATTACATTAATGTGTATCAGTTTTATTTGGTCTCCTTCTTCCTCTTCCTCTACTTCTTTCTGTTTGCTGTTTTCCATCGAAACCCTCCGAAGACGGAAGGCGAGGTAATGAGGCCGAGTGCAACCCTATCTTTCGCTTTTGTTATTAAAAATTTCCATTTAAAAAATAAATGAAAACTAAATAGAAACGAAAAAGCTGAGAGAATAGAAAAAAAAATGAAAACAGAAAAAACAGAAAAAACACAGCGCACAAAATTTTGATTTTAACCCCGTTTTTCACAAGGCGAAACGCTGCCAAGCTGCCAAACTTTTTAACCCTTTTCTTTAATTAAAAAAGAAAATGCAAAATATATATAAATATATATGTATATACGCGCAGACAAACATATATATGTGTATAGTATATATAGTACATAGATAGCTGTGAGAGTATGAAGCAGGACAGCCGGCGCTGAATTTTAAAACGCTTTTCAATACCAAAAAAAAAGGAGTTAGAACGTTACAGTTGAGCGTTGCCGACTGCAGAATACTCGTTCAAGGTTCTAGTAAAGAATCTGCTCTTAGAGGGCAAATCCTTATACTATGTAGGATGGATGGGCCCAGCGTGAGTGCGGGCAGATTGACAGACGAACAGATGGATAGACAGAAAGATGGACAGACGGACGTACAGACGGCCGGACGAACGGACAGATGGACGGACGGATGGACAAACAGAGGGACAATTGGACGGATTGGGGGATAGATGAACGGACGGACGGACAGATGGACGTACAGACGTACGGACAGACGGACAGATGGACGTACAGACGGACGGACAGATGGTCGGACAGATGGTCGGACGGATGGACAAACAGAGGGACAAACCGAGAAACACATAGTGGGAGAATTGGACGGATTGGGGGATAACAAACGGACAGACGGACGGATAAGCGGTAAGATCGCCGGAGCTCAGATCGCCGGAAAGTCAGACAAACAACTAGGTGCAGAATACACCAATCTAATATACTCATCTCGTTGCGTTGACGAGCATGGAAATAGAAAGAAATAGCAAGACGCGGGCAAAGTACATAAATTTCGACAGCCGTTGCTTCGAAAGGGTTTCGGAAGGAGGCCGAGGATAGAGGATTGGGCATTGGAGGTGTGGTAAACGGGCAAAACCAAAGAAAAAGTAAAGTAATTATTTTGCATTTGCGTAGATAAAATTAACGATGATGGCGACCAAAGCAAAGGGACTAAAAAGTTAAAAAAAAAAGAGTCCGACGAAAAAAATGAAAGCAAATTTCGGTGGGGGTGCACGGGGATGGTCTGCGCTCGCGAAGCAGTGACAATGGCAAAAGACCCAGGCCCCAGCCCAACCTCCATTGGTGTTACTAACCCCATCATTATGCCAATTCAGCTGTCAAAACTTTGTGCGTATTTTAATTTTTCTTCTCTTTTCACAGCATTTTTTTTCCTCTCGCTTTTCTTTTCTTTTTCGCTGTCGCATTTTATGGCCTGGAAAAGGTTCGAAAAGTGGGTAGATGGGGTTGGGCAGTTGGCAGCTGGCAGTGGGGGGTAAATAGGAAGAGATAAGGAGGCGGGGGGCAGGGGGCAAGTGCTCTGATTGGGGCGTTCCCCGTTGTTCTTCTTCTTCTCCATCTTGTTGGCCAGGCTTTTAAGTGCGTGAGCTTGATTTTCGTTGCTGTGATTCCAGGCCAAAAAATTTGAATATGCATGGAGCGTAGTTACGAGACATTTGATGCATGCCACGTGCGTAGTCACTGACTGACCAGCGCAGAGGGGTTGGTAGAATGACAGCAGTTTAAGGGGGGGGGGGGGGGGTGGTTAATTGATAAGGGGGTAACTATAATATGCAATGACAACAAACACATGAGCCATGTAAGGGAATGACGCAGTTCACTCGAGCTAATTTTCCTTGACTATTCAAATGTTCATTAAAAAGTTAATTTGGATTTCTAGAAAAAATCTGTAAAGTATCTGAGCTACTTGCACTTGAGTAAAGAGTAGTGTACAACGTATTAGCCAAATATTTTCTGTTTCTATGGAACACTGAAATGCTTCTTCAAAGAAATCTCCAATCGAAGCAATATATTCATAAAAAAATCTTTTCAATTTCCTGACTCTCAATGCTATCATTAAATATAAATTCCTTCAGATTTTCCTGTAAACTTTCCTCTAGATCTTTCCTTATAATTCCACCAAGATCTTCCTGTTGACCTTTTCCTCTTATAGACCTTTATGCAAACCTTTCTGTAGACCTTGCTCTCTAGCTTGCTCTTAGTATTCCTCTAAACATTCCCACAGACTATCCACTGCACCTTCTTCTAGACCACCCTCTAATCCTTCTTCTAGACCTTTCTTTATATCTTACGTTGAAACCCCTTTTACAACTTCCTCTAGAGCTTGTTCTAAACCTTTCTCTAGAAAAAAACAAGGACTAATTTTGAAAAATAAGTATGTCCCGCCTTTGATAACAAATTTTAATTGGCAGCTCAAGCTCTAGAAATTCTTTCCACTCTAAACATATATTTCATAGTTTAAGCATAGTTTAAGCCTCTCAATCCTTAGCCCAGCCTATTTTCAACTGATTTATTTGGCATTGGCTTGAAACTATAATAGAATTCAACAATTTGATTAGGCTATATAAAACCATTCGGGCTTTATCGTGGAGTAAAGTGAAAATCTGTTTGGGTTTTGCTCTGGCCTTTCCCTGTGGCAACATTTAGATGTTTATCTACCCCACAGCACAGTTCGTGCTCCCCCGCCGCCTCTTTTTGGTGCGACGCCTCTGCTTGTTTGATTTGTACAGCTGTACTTCGCACTCGTTACCACCA
Source organism: Drosophila buzzatii (assembly GCA_035045845.1). Lineage (NCBI taxonomy): Eukaryota > Metazoa > Arthropoda > Insecta > Diptera > Drosophilidae > Drosophila > Drosophila buzzatii. The sequence goes on from JAWNOS010000596.1 coordinate 13,675,364, forward strand.
ACTCCCCCTCCCCCACCTCCTGTGCCCACGCCTGCTAGTCAGCGCCTTACGCACTTTTTTGCATACCAACAACAAAAATCGCTTGGGCAAAAAAAAAAAGAAAAACAGAAAAAAAATGAAAAAATCAAGAAGAATGAAAGAAAGAAAAGGGGTTGATTATGGTCACTAGCAAATTGGTAGTACGCAACGCGGCTCTACCCCCTGCCCCCCGCCAGCCCTCTGCCGGCCGCCCACTGCGGTCCAGTCGACAAGGACTACGACTACGACACGACAAGGACAAAACAAAAAAAAAAAAAAACGGCCAAAAGTGGATGATTTTTTGTTGTTGTTTCTTGGCTGCTGTTGATTTTCCTCTATATATTTATATGTATATATATAATATAAAGAAATTTCCTCCTTTTTTCTTATTTTTTTTTTATTCGCGCGCAATTTTCAGTGTTAGGAATTTTTCGAGCTGCCCCCGTGCCCATAGGTAGCATCTACATAAGATATTTATGTATAGAATATGTATATAATACGTGTGTGTGTGTGTGTGTGTGTGTAAAGGGTGTACATTATGGTTGGGGAGGGGGGTAGGAGGAGGAGCAGGAGCAGGAGGAGCTGTGCCGAGGCACTTGCTGCTTGTCTGTTTATAATGGTTTTTAAATTTTTGTAATATTTCAATGTCATTTCGCTAATGTACAGTTGGTAACAAAACACACGGCCAGCAGCAGATGAAGAAGAAGAAGAAGAGCGCTTTAGCGCGGCATCTTAATTGCAGCAAAAGCGCCATCTGTTGGCCGGCAGCTACAAACACAAAAACTTAAGCCTAATTTCAATTGCCGAGCAATTATAGCAAATGGAACTGAATGAAAAATTGGCATAGCCCCATAGACTGAGCGCATAAATAACAAACGCCAACACACACACACACACACACACACACGCGCACACACGCGCACACATGTGACTCTAAAATGTTGTCAAATAAACAAATAGACAGACAGAGAAACGCATTTCGCTTTTAGCTTTTGGCCAGCGGGCTTGGCGGCATGCTAAAGGGGCTCCATGGGGTAGGGGATGCTGCTGGTGCCCACGTCCAGACACACATGTGAAATCCAAATAGGGGTAGCAGCTACACACACACACACACCCATACACCCATACACACACGCGCTATCTAAAGTAATCGCACGTAAGTCGTGGCGTCCAGTAAAAAATGCAAAAAAAATAAATAAATAAATATATATACATATATAAAAAAAAAACTCAAACTGATGCATGCTTTCGACTAGCAGTTATCCTGTATAAATATTTGACTAGCATGTGATATAGAATATATCCTTATCCTTCATATACTTTATACACTCATCTGCAGTCTGTGCATCGAGTTTAATGGAAATCGTTAAAAGTTTCCAGCTCAAGTTTCATGTGATTCAGGTCAGACATAGACTTCAGAGCATATACTGTTCGAAATCATAAAAAAAAACTCTTTAAGCCACAATGGAAACTCAAAGCTCTTGAGGCATGCAGCTCTTCAGGCAGACTCTAATCCACATGAAGCTTTAGCTAGACACAAGTGTGTGTCTTCTGGGTGACTTGCTGCTCAGCATATCCATTGCTCACTATTTGCTTAGAGGGTATATTGAGTGAAAAACCAATTCGAGAACAGGAAGCTGATGCTGGCTGCTCTGGCTTCTAGTGCTGTAAAAAATTCATGCGTCTTTGTATGTCCTGACGCAACGCCGCATGGTCGAACGCACGCATTGCCACACAGACAGCGGCTGTGGCTGTGGCTGAGGCTGAGGCAGCTTGGCATCTCAGCTGCCTTCATTGGCGCCCTAGCCATAAGTCACGTGTGTGAGTGCGTGCGTATGTCATGCCTGGACAGCTGCTGGCAATTGCTGCCTGTGCGTCTGTGGCAAGAGCCAAACTCCAGTCAAACTGATTTTCACATGGCCCAAAAGTTTAAATTCCCATTGAATGCGATTATGCTTCAAGAATTGAATTACAATCGGCCGTTGGGCGCAATGCCTTTGAAGCCTACTCGAATCCATAAACAAGTAAGAAGGCTCTAGTCGAGACGGCTCGACTACGAGATCCCCTGAACCCTGCAAAAAAAGTGATACTCTTCTTCTTTACGCACGTATAGGCGCGCGCTCTGCTAACCGCGCAGTTGCTGCCGTGGCTTGGGGGTGGGTTGGGCTATATTTTGAACGCCTATAACTCCATTTCTAGATGCATGATCTTAATGAAATTTTCAGAGTAGATTAGGAATATCTAAATGTATCTATGTGCCAAATTTCAAGTCTCTAGTATTTGAAATGCGTTTTTTCCAAATTGGGGGCGAAGGGGGCGTGGCATCCAAAATCTGAAAATTACATAATCTGCGTATTCATAATATCTATCTAAATATGCAAATTCGAAGTCTTTAGCTAAAACGATGTAGAAGTTATGCCCGAAAAACATAAAAAATGGAAACGAATTTTCGATTTTTTATCGATAATTTGGAAATGGGATGAGTTATCGAAAAAAGAAAATAAACTCGTACTGCGTAGCTAACATATGAGTGTTCATGTGAAATTTCAGCTCTTTAGCTCTTGTAGTTTCCGAAATCTCGACGTTCATACGGACGGACGGACGGACGGACGGACGGACGGACGGACGGACGGACGGACGGACGGACAGACGGACAGGGCTCATTCAACTTATTTTTTTATGCTGATCAAGAATATATATACTTTATGGGGTCTGCGACGTCTCCTTCTGCCTGTTACATACATTTTCACAAAACCATTATACCCTGAATTCCCATTTTCAATGGGTTCAGGGTATAAAAAAAAAGAAATGGAAAACTAAATTTCAGCTTGACTAAAGTTTGGGCAGCTGCCTAAGCTGCAGAGTCTTTGGACTTGTAATCAAAATAAAGCTAAAGCAAGGATTGACTTGAAGCAAAGGCTGCAAAACAAATAATTAATAAATAAATAAATTTTAAAAATTTTCTAGAAATACCTAACGTATCTGCTATGCTTCCCGTCATAATCAGAACTCGAAGCAAAACACATTCAAAAAGAATTTTTGAACAATTCCAATTGCTGCTTTGCATTCTCTAAACAGATTCTTAGCAATTTCAGCCATAGTTAGTGACAATTTTATTTGTTCAGCTGCTCTATGCGTAATCTTTTAATTAATGTCCACAAACTTTTCGAGCTCACTGTTGTGCTAGTATAGCGGCTCGAGCCGTAAACCTTTGCCTTAAGCCAAGTGCATGACGCGTTTTATGAGTTTGTCGAGCCAAGTAGCGCTACATACAAGTATTTAAGTACATATGCCACACACACACACACATACACACACACGCCCAGTTTTGACTTGGGCAAACTCCCCAATGGCCAGGTCTAAGGTCCAAACGCTAATTTCGATGCTGTAGCCGGCGGCTCTTATGAGCTTTACCAAAAGCCCCATGAAGTTGGCATTACGTATGTAAAATAGTGCCGCACACACACACACACGCACACCCTTACGCACTTTACAAGCGGGTGGGTCGTAGCGTTGCTGGCAATGGGAATACGAATGCTTTTCATTGTAAGTTAACGCTAGGTGTACCTCTGCCTCTCTCTCGCTCCTGGCTCTATACGTGGGTGTGTGTGTGTGTGTGTGTGTGTGTGGCATGCTCCAGGCTTCTGGTCCTCAAATTGGCATTCGCAAATCTAAGTTCTCTCTGTATGCGTGTGTGTGTGTGTATCGGACCAAGACGGAAATTTAAAATTGTTGTGTGGAAATTGGTTTAACATTTCTCTCGCTCTCTCTCCCTCTCTCTCATTTCGACACACAGTATCTCTCTCTGTCTATCTATGCGAGTGTGTGTGTGTGTGTCAGGTGTGTGTTCTGCGCTGATCAGCCTGGGCAGTCAAAATAATATATAGCATTGAGCCCAGGGCGGGGGCCAGTGCAGAAAACATGATGCCTATTTCTATGCTACACTTCACACAGCTCTCAAGTGTGTGTGAGTGTGAGTGTGTGTGTCTGTGTGTTGCTTAGCTTGGGTGGTTAGCTCAGAACTAATGCAAAACTTTAGAATATTCATCATGAACAAGTTTTGTCCTCAGTCGTCCTTCGCTGCACCGTGGTGCGTGATATGGAAATATGGCTGCCAAATCTGGGGCCTGGCTTGTGACAGCCAGATAAAAAGAATCCAGCTTGCCCAGAACAAAATGATTACCAGCTGCAAATGCTTTGTTAGAAACTCCATATTGCACCGAGTCATTAAACTGACCAACATATTTGATACAGTCGAGTCGGTATCACGACAGACTTGAGAGGCATTGAAACCGGCTAGCAAATGTGTTAAACACACTCCAATCTCCAAGGAGGCTCAACCACAGGCAACCAAGAGACTTAGATCTCATTACTAGCAATCTAATTTGATATTATAAAGTGGTAAATATTGTAAATAATTAAGTAGTAGTTGTAGTAGTAGTAGTGTAACAGCTAGAGAAAAACTTCAAAGTTAGCTGGCGAGCCCAGCTAGGCTACGTAGCATAGCAGAGAGCACAAAAACAAAGCGAAAGCTCTTCTGCTCTGCTCCGCAGCATAGAACATGGGAGCACAGAGCAATAGCAAGAGCAACAAATTTGCGATCTGCTATTTGTAGTTGTAGCATTGAAAGCGAGATGAGAGAAGACCAAATGAAAAAAAAAAGTGTGTGCTACTGCTACGGAGCATTTGCATTGTTTTTCTCTTTTCCTTTTCTGTTGCTCTCGTAGTTGCTCTCTTAGTTGCTCCCATAGCAGCTCTGTATTCTGTCGCGTACCAAATATTCCCGTTATAATTGTTTGCATGCATTTCTCTACAGAGCAATAGCAAGAGCAAAAAATTTGCGATCCGCTATTTGTAGTTGTAGCAATAGCACAAGCATTGAAAGCGAGATGAGAGCAAATGAAAAAAAAAAAAATGTGTGCTACTTTTTTCTCTTTTTTTTTTCTCTTTTCCCTTTCTGTTGCTCTCGTAGTTGCTCTCTTAGTTGCTCCCATAGCAGCTCTGTATTTTGTCGCGTACCAAATATTCCCGTTATAATTGTTTGCAGTTTTTTACAAGCGCATTAATATTAATTGATCTTTTGAGTAAAAACTCGTTTAATCGAAAAAACTCGTTTAATATTTTTAAATATTTGGAAGACGATGGGTCGTCATATTTAATTTAATTTTAATTTAATTTTTTGAATATGCTTTAATCGTATATATTTTATAGCAATAACAATGTGAAAATAAATGAATTCTTATGATTTGAAATTAACGTCTTAAACGGCAATATTTCGTACAGATCTGCTATGGGAGCAACTACGAGAGCAACTACTACTACAATATTATTTTATAAATATACTAATAAAACTCAAACTTTACTTTGACTTTTAGCTAGAAAATAAACGCTTTGACATTATTAATGAGCGGCATCATAAGCACTGTCCAATGGCCATTGCCAGCACTCAAATGCTTAGCTTCTCTTTACTTTCGTCATGATGCCCACTTAGCTATCGCTTTCGACCCACTGTGCGTAAATATTGTTCTGCTTGCTCTGTGATAGTTATGCTGCCCATAAATTAAGGCACGCACACACACCAGACGCTGTTACTGATACGAAATGCGCGTTAGCACACACACACACATACACTCGCATTATATATAAAGTTTATATGCACATATATTTTCATGTATAAAATGCGACACAGTTAGAAAGGATTAAATTCTGTTTATGTAATTAAGTTGAAATTTATAATCAAGGCAATGTTTGGGGCTATCAGCTAGTGGCATGTACATAAGGCTGTCCGCCAACTAACCCTCTACCTTCAACACACACACATAGAGAGAGAGATACATACGCACGCATGTACGCATGTTGTTGTCTTATGCAAAACTAGTTTTCAAGTTCTGCGACCACACAAGCAAAATGCCTGTTTACACACACACACACGCACACGCACAAGTGTAGCTGGGCAATGGACAACATCTGTGTGTGTGTGTGTGTGTGTGTGGGAGAGCGAAAGTTTTTGATTGCGTGGCATTTGCACGGCTCGCCGCATTTGGCGTAGCATACTTTCGAGCGCACAGCAAAAATCGCTCAGCTAAAAACTAAAAACTGCCAACTGAGCGCCCAAAGCTGCATGTCAAATTCATAGTCTGCATGTATGTGTATGTGTGTGTGTGTGTGTGTGTGTATTTGTGCTTATAGTTTTTGTTTTGGCTCGGCTGGCAGACACACTGACTTAGTTCCCACAGTGGCTGGCCAAAAACATTTTTGGGTTAAACTGATGCCTCTTTAAATCGGATAAAAGGTACAAAAACGAATAAATATAGCTCGCAAAACAACGCCGAACAAGCTCATGCAAAATCACGTAAAAACAGCAGCAACAACAACAATGGCCATGACAAGCGTATATGTGACATTAACATTAGTCCAATACAGAAATTCCACCCCCGCCCAAAGCTAAAAAAAAAAAAATATACCACCTGGCTAGCTGGCATAGCTAAAAGGGTTGTCTGTTACTCGCCTGTCTGTCGGCGCTGTCGTGTCGTGTCCTTCTGCTTTGCGCCTTGACGGGCAGCGAAGTTTACAAAAGAAATTCATTTGATAAGCGAGTGCGAGCGAGCAGCTCGGACACAATTTCCTACTTAAAACAGCAACAACAACAACGACAGGGGTAGGCGGCTGTGGACAGTGCGTCTGACTGTCAACTACATAACATTTGAAATGAAAAGTTAAGGGAAGATTTTGCTCTCGAATTTTGTTGATTTTTTTATACAAAATTCTTTTTTTTCGGCCATAGTGTGTGCATGAGTGTGTGTGAGTGCGTATGTGCGCTGGTGTGCGTATATAAATTTGGTTTTTATGTAATTTTTCATTCTGCTGCCGACGCGACGCACACGGCGCTGCTGACGTCGACAGCGCAGCGCGACGCGCTGGTCAGCTTTTAATTTTTTGTAGCATACTTTTGCGCGCAAAAGTAAAAGGCAAAGCAACCGAAAGGTTTGTGAGGGGTGTGGGCGTTGGGTGGTTCTTGTGTGATGACTGCGTTTGATTTGCTGTATTTGCTTGACCAGCCTCCCTCTCTGTGCGTGCGTGTGGGTGTGTGTGTGTGTGTGTGGGCAGTTTGTTGTTGTTGTAGCACATTTTATTTATAATGTATATGCATATGCATGAACATGTTCTCACTCTCTCTCACTTGCTTGCTTTGGGCATGGGCAGCACTTTTGCTAGCTGTTTATTAATGTGCCCCAACAGCCAAATCTTCGTCTTCATCTTCTTCTTCCCCTTCCCAACGGCTGCTGCGACAGCTGCGCTGAGCTGTAACATATTTTGGCAGCGCTGAAACCAGCTTTCCCTTTGCATAGTATTTAATAGTCATGTTACGAGCTATGAAATGGGTCTCAAAAATTCTTTAAATAATAGTAAATTGCGCAGATATTAACTATAATATGATAAGAAGCTGATTAACGACGCTAAAAGCGCAAATTAAAATTAATTAAATAATTATTTGCAATATTTTATAATTTCTTTAGATCATTAAGCATCTAAAGAAATCAGTAATCATCTAAAGAAATTATAAAATATTGCAAATAATTATTTACTAATTTTAATTTGCGCTTACAGAGCAGCTAATATATATTTTCACATTTTTAATTTTTAAGTTTTATTTGAGATATAATTTCAATTACATTCTATGTATCATCTTCGTATCATCTCAATCCTATCCTCAATCCTACCCTTTGATAGTTTCTTCATTTCATGCACAAAGGTTGAAGAAGGCCAGTTCTTGGTATTCATTAATAACTAGAGTTAGAGCCATCTATTGAAGTCCATCGATAACGCTTGATCAAACTAAGCCCTAACAAATTGAATCTATTTCGCTGCTCTGCTTTGATCAATACAATTTTCTGGCGCGCTTAAAAGTAGGCAACATTTTTTGTAAAACATTTCTTGTTGATTTATTCTCATCTATTTCGCTGCTCTGCTTTGATCAGTCTCTCTGAAATAACTCTTCTCAGGCTCAGCTCTTGACTATGCTTTAATCAAATTGTCTGAATAGTTTACATAAGGACAACAACAACAACGACGACAACAACAACATCAATCTGAAGCAACATAAACTTGCAACTTACACAACTCATTTCCAGAACTCTGATAAGCCCCACGACCAGAGGCTATTGGCCAAAGTAACTGTCTCCCATCCAGCCACATGTCCCCCAGCCCCTGCCCCTGCCCCTGCCACTGGTCTGGCCTATATGGACACCCTCACCTTATCGCGGTAATAACTGTAAGCATGTAAGCCTGGCCAAAGGGGGTGATTTTGTAATTTTCTTTACATTTCTTTACTTGAACGTCGACGTCGCTGCCAACGTCGCTGTTGCTGTTGCTGACGTTGACGTCGACAACAACGTTGGCGTTGGCATCGCTGTCGACGTCATTTCGTAACCCTTTTTATTTTTGTTGTTTTCCTCTTATTTTTTTGTTTTTTTTTTGCTCTGCTCCATGTTCTTCTCAAAGATTTTTTTGCCCGCTTCGTGTTGTGTTTTGTTTTTTATATTTTTTATTTCGCTTTTTTATGTGCCGAAGATTTTTCTATGTAATTTCGTGCTCACTCTCTCTCTCTCTTTCGCTCTCTCTCTTGATTACTTCTACTTTTCTTCAGCTTCTTTCATTTTGTGCTGGTCAGCTTTTCTGCACGCTTCGCAAATAGCGAACGAAAATGAGGAAAGTGAAAGCTGAGCGCAAAAAAAAATATAATAAAAGAGAGCAGAAGAAGAAGAAGAAGCGAATAGATGCCATGGCCAATTGTCCAAACGAGCGTGCACATTGGTGTGCGTGTGTGTGTGTGCGCGGGTGTGTGTGTGTGAGCAGCATTTTCCATTTGGATTTCTTGTTTCTTTTTTTTTTTTTTGGCAACCCATTCTGTTGCTTACCTAACAACAGCCCCCTCCGCACCCTCTCCACGCACCAGCCATTAGCGTGCACCCCTTCTAACGCCCACGCTTTTGTTACAATTTTTGCTTGCTTTCTATGCCCTGTAAAAAACAACGAGAAATTAAATGATTAGCAGGAGAGTGATCTATAGCCATATGTATGTATGATATATCTAAGCAAGGCGATCAACAACCCATAAAATTTAATCATATTTTAAAATTTTTATAATATTTTAGTAAAAGAAATAAATAAAGAAATCATATAATATATATACAGTTGAGTAGCCGACTTAAAAGAATCCTTTTTACTCTCGCGAATGTCTTGAATGACATGTTGTTGGATCAGGGCTCGACTTCCACTCGAAAACTTGTGGGCGGATGACAAAAAAAATAGTGTCTGAATCTAAGTCAACTAATGTAAAGATGATTTGGAAAGTCGTTCTTGAGGGCTCAAATTCTTGGGCTCAAATTCTCCTTAAACGTTGCCAGGACATGGTTGATTCCATGTTTAAGCATTGTGCAGCCATAATTTCCAATTAGGGTAACACAACTAAATACTAAACTTAGGGAATATTATTGTTTTCATTTATTATTAAGTATAAGTTAAAGTTTGTAGCTTATTTTTATTTTTTTAATAATTTTTAGCGCAAAATGACAAAGCGATTTTTTTTCGTTGATTTTTCGACTTTTTTCAGCATTTTTTGAATTACATAAAAACGCTGAATATTTTGTTGAAAATTCTTTTTTGTAGCAATAATTAATAGTTTTCTGCTTTTATAAAAGTAATCTGTAGACCAATCCATTGTTAAATGTGTCCAGGAGAACTTCGTAAACTTTGCTATTTTATTTTTCGCAGCTGTACATACAATTTTTTTTAGTTTCGTGATCTGAAATTATATTACATCTCTTGATATTCTGAATTGTAGGCAAGAAGCGATTCATATCGGATGCTTAAGGATGCTTAGTAGACAGGATTCTCCTATAAGACATTCAAGAGGAGAGCACAACCTACGAAGCTGATTCTATTCAGTTTATATGCAGACGAGACAGGGTTTTGCCCTAAATCATACAAAATTATCTAAAATACTTTATACCATTGAATCCAAGTGAGAATATAACTCAGCGCCCCTAATCGCTACTCTCAAAGTGCGGGAGAACTAACATTTATATATATTATATTATTGGAATACTGGAATAATTGTTGAGTTAGTTAGAGATCCAAAGAAATAGTAGAGCAGAAAAGCTAAATATAAAATATAACAAGTAAGAAGGCTCTAGTCGAGACGGCTCGACTACGAGATACCCTGAACCCAAAAAAGGTGATACTCTTCTTCTTTACGCACGTATAGGCGCGCGCTCTGCTAACCGCGCAGTTGCTGCTGTGGCTTGGGGGTGGGTTGGGCTATACTTTGAACGCTTATAACTCCATTTCTAGATGCATGATCTTGATGAAATTTTCAGAGTGGATTAAGAATATCCATTTGTATCTATGTGCCAAATTTCAAGTCTCTAGTATTTGAAATGCGTTTTTTGCAAATTGGGGGCGAAGGGGGCGTGGCATCCAAAATCTGAAAATTACATAATCTGCGTATTCATAATATCTATCTAAATATACAAATTTCAAGTCTCTAGCTAAAACGGTGTAGAAATTATGCTCAAAAAACATAAAAAATTGAAACGAATTTTCGATTTTTTATCGATAATTTGGAAATGGGATGAGTTATCGAAAAAACAAAATAAACTCGTACTGCGTAGCTAACATACGAGTGTTCATGTAAAATTTCAGCTCTCTAGCTTTTGTAGTTTCCGAAATCTCGACGTTCATACGGACGGACGGACGGACGGACGGACGGACGGACGGACGGACGGACGGACGGACGGACGGACGGACGGACGGACGGACGGACGGACGGACGGACAGACGGACAGGGCTCAATCAACTTATTTTTTTATGCTGATCAAGAATATATATACTTTATGGGGTCTGCGACATTTCCTTCTGCCTGTTACATACATTTTCACAAAACCATTATACCCTGAATTCCCATTTTCAATGGGTTCAGGGTATAAAAAAATAGTAAGTATTATTATACTCTATACAGCTACACGTCAACACGATAACCAGAAGACTAAGAAGATTCCATCCCCTAGATAATCGTGATACAAATTAAGTAGAATATAATAGAAAATAAAGGCATCAAGCCATCTCCTTAGTTAAGCTAAATTTAAGCATGCCCTATAGTGTCAAAGACAAAAGCTGCAATAAAATGAAATCTATAAAAATAAAAAAAAATTTAAAAAAAAAACTTTATACAGTCGTATGAGTAAAGAAAGTATGGGCAAGGCAAAGTATTATACAAAATAGTATAGCTTGCTTTGGTCGATCTTGCTCATGGATTTGATATACATAAAGAGATTATAGATTATTGTTGCTATCTCTCAAGCGCTTTATAGGCTATCATTTAGTCGCGCAGCCCTAACGTTCTGCTTGTCTACTCTTTTTTTTTAGCGCTCGCTTCAGGTGGTTGGGGCGAAAGGATTCGTGCGAAACGGCAACAGCGGCAAAAAGAAATGCCTGCCCAGTTGACCAGCCTACGCTGTCGCAGCATCTCTCCCTCTCTCTCACGCTGTCTCTCTCGCTCTCGCTCTCTAGCTCAGCCATGCGCCCCAATCACACACCCCTTCCAGTGCAGCCCCGCACGCTCCGTGGCACACGCCACGCACATTTTAGCTGACTTTATCATGGCCAACTGCCTTGGACCAAGCCCAACCCTCTGGCTCTGGCTCCGGCTCCGGCTCAGGCTGTGGCTCGTGTCCAGCCGTTCGTTTTTTAGCATTTTCCATTTTCTTTTAATTCAGCATACACCCTCGCACACACACACACGCACTCTCACTTTCTTTTGTGCAAAAAAAAAAAAAAGGGAAAGTCGAAGCAAAAAAGTAAAAGCAAAATTGTAAATTGAGTTACGCATTCTGACAGTTTGCATTACGATCTCTCTCTCTCTTTCTGGCCCACACACTGGTCACACATGCTGGCCACGCATGTGTGTGTGTGTGTGTGTGTGCGTGTGTGTGTAGTGGCTGCTATCTATCGATCTACTTTTTACTCTTCATTGGCATTATTCTGGCTTCGTTTGCGTCTTCGTTTCCAGCTTTGTCCTCGTCGTCATCTCAATTGAATTCGTTTCATTTCGTTTCGTTTGAATGAATTTCACTTGCAAGCGCAGACCCCTCCCCCTCTCCCTCTCCCACTCCCACTCCCACACTCTCTGCTGGACTACCACTACTACATCAGCATATATCTAAGACGCACACACACACACACACACACACATGCATGCATGCCTGCTGTGTCCAGCGCGTGTTTCTTGTTGTTTCAGTTTCTTTCCTTTTTTTTTGCGAATGTTTGATTTTGTGTTTTTTCTTTACTAAACGTAGCCCGGCTCGCTTCAAAGGATTCGCATATTTAAACATATTAAATATCAAAGACATTTCTTTTCCTATTTGCCCTCGCCCATTTGCCACTTCGCATTTTCAATTTGATTTTCGACTCTATATCGTGTTGACATCATTTTCCTTTTTTATACCCTGAGCCCATTGAAAATGGGAAATCAGGGTATAATGGTTTTGTTAAAAGTATGTAACAGGCAGAAGGAGGCGTGGCAGACCCCACAAAGTATATATATTCTTGATCAGGGTGACGAGAAAAGTTGATATAGCCATGTCCGTCTGTCCGTCCGTCCGTCCGTCCGTCCGTCCGTCCGTCCGTCCGTCCGTATGTATGAACGCGTCGATTTCCGAAGATACAAAAGCTAGAGAGTTCATTCTTTTTGTGTTAGGTTCGTATATTGCACGCGCAGTACGAGTTTGTTTCAGAAATTCGATAACTTGTATATTTGAAAAGTTATCGATAAACGAATTTATCGGGAACCAGTTATAAAATTCTAGCTAATTCATCTTTAGAGTTAGAGTCTTGCAGTCTTCTGCATATATATAGATACTAATTTAATACAATTTCGGTTTTTGTCACATTTTGGATTCCGATCCCCACTTCGCCCCACCACCCACAAATATGAAAAAAATGCATTTCAAATACTAGAGACATGCAGTTTGGTTTAACATATAGATATGAATATCATAATCATAATCTGAAGATATCAATACGATTGTCCATCTAGAAACAGAATTATTTATCATCAAAGTTTTCTCATTAAAATCCATGCGGCGCAGCAGCAAAGGCAGAGAGAGAGAGACAGCAAGACGCTTGCAATGCTTACATAAATGCATACACACATACAAGCGTAGATCAGTGTCTATGTGTGCGCGTAGTTTTGCATGCGTGCAGAAACGAATCGAATAATTCTTGGAATATTATTCCTTCGAAGAAGGGCTCAGGGGATTTCGTAGTCGAGCAGTCTCGACTACAGCTTTCTTACTTGTTTTCTCCTCTATTCTGTAACTGACCCAACTCCGTCTGGCCCCTCAGCCTTCAGCTCTTCAGCTAACTCGTTTCTGACAATTAAATTTGCATCATTTGCCATGGCAATGGCCACTCCGTTTCCATCCTCATGTGATTAGGCTTTGGCTTCCCTTTTTTTGCTGGTTGTTCTTTTGATCTTCTTCTATGACTTCTTGTTTAAAATAAAGTCTTTGCGCTAAATTATTACTGCCGCTGCGACTCTACATTATCATCTGATCTTGTCGTCGTTTCTATTTCGTTTATGTTTCAGCTACAGTTGAATTATCTGCTGCTATTTTATTTATAGTTATTCCAAATAATATTTTAACTTTTAATTCTGATTGAGAGGAGCTAAAGAAGGCATTGAAGATGGAGCTGAATAGGATCACTAAAAATTATTGGGAAAATGCATGATACGAATCTGATGGCGCTTACATTGGAATGATAACAAAAGAGAATTAGATACAGAATAAATAATTAATAATAAAGAGAAAACACAGCACATCATAAATAAATAGAAAAAAATCGCTTTTCAATGCAATTTTCTGTTGCGCTCAAAAGTAGGCAACACTTTTTGTAAAACATTTGTTGATTTATATTCTCTTATTTATTCTCATATTTTCCATTAAGCAAATTAATGTTTATAACGAATTCAGCAATAAATAAAACTAAATAATATTTTTTAAAAATTAAATAAATCTGAAAATAAATGCAGCAAAGTAAATTGAATGCGTTTAGAGCCTTCTCTATGCGTTTAACGAACTCAGCTTGTAGCCAAAATGAGCCTGGCTAAATGGATCACTTTAGCTGAACGACTCTTGGGTAATTTCAATTTTAAATACGTTTTAGATCAAATTGCTAACATATGCCCCATAGACCTGATTGATCTAACATGCAATATTTTGCTTGGCATTTAAAAGTTTCCTCAGCAGCTAAAGGCAAACGAAATAAAATAAATAACGAAAAAAATAAAATAAAAAATAAACAAAACTAAATAAATAAATTGGTATTGTTCTTAAAAATTCAATTAAAATTGTTTTGCTTAGGCAAAGAGTACAAAGTATATACATTAAAAACAAGAAGCAGAAGAAAAAAAAAAAACACATCAAATACATTATATATCACAATGTACAAAACAAAAACACACAAAAAAAAAAGAAGAAAAGTAACAAAACGTGAAAAAAAAGAAGAGGAAAATTCCCTAAAAAAAAAAGAGTTACAGCAAATTGAGCGTTGACTGCGACGCAGCGTCGCAGCAGCAGCGGTCATTGCAAACAACAGACAGTATAACGAGATTCACACACACACACATGCATACACACGCACAGTCCAGTCCAGAAAAGCATCCCTTATATATATATATATTTATATACGCAGCAAAATCAAATAAAAAACACGCAACGAAAAGCATGTAAAAACGTGGAAAAAAAAACAACAAGAAGAACGCACCGAAAATTGAGAAAAAATAAAACCCGCTTAAATTAAGCCCACCAGCTGGCCAGCAGCAACCACCCCAGCCACCCACCCGCCCAGTCGGGCGGCCTATCCACCAACCACTGGACAACGCACGCACGAAGCAGCCAGCGCAACGCACGAACGGGTTAAGGTCCAGAATCGTCACAGCCTCCACAGCAGCCTAACCACCAAAGCCTGCTGATGAGCAGCGGCAGCAGCAGCAGCGTCCGGTGGTGGCTTGCCGAGCCAGCGAGCTAATGGCCGAGGTGGATGGGTGGGCGGTTGGGTGGTCGGCTGCTGCGTTGCGTTTTGATGGCTGCTGAGCTGCCCGCTGGCGCTTGCCAATTTAAAAAGCACAACACCCAAAAAAAAAAAATATATGCGAGAGGCACAAAAAGTGAGAAGTAGAAGAGAGTATAAAATCACACGCCGAAGCTGAAATACTCTGCTTTGCGTAAATGAAATAAATTTAATTTGGATTTGTCAAGTAAGCCAGACTAAAATTTAAATTGTAATCATAATATGTAGAGTTATATAGAGCGCAGAGAAAACTTTTTTTTTTTAATTTAAAAAATATATATAGTAACAGCAATAGCTCAATGAATTTATAATAATTACTAATAAAAAAATAAAAAAATAAATAAAAATAAAAATATATATTTAAAGACAACGCATAAACAATTACAAAAAGTAAAATCAGCGAAAGAAATTTGAGAAAACTATTTGCTGATTATTTATTATTATGTTTGATTACATTTTAGAATATACAAATAACTAAATTTCCAAAAAAGCTCGAAAAGAATTTTTTTTAATATTGGTAATATTAATTCGCCCAACCTGTTAATGAGGCAGCATTTCTCTGTTCCTTTCCGAACTACTAGAAATTATCGTCCGTTACATTTATTCTTTACATTCTGCGTTCCATGTTTTATGTGTTAACTATAATAAATAAATAAAATCATTGCTTTCAGCTTACCTTAGAGAACTTAAACCAAATGCCCGGATGTGAGCATAGTTTTTTGTTTTTCACTCTGAATTTTGTTTTTTTTTTTTTATATTTTCTCTTTTTCTTGCTAATCTGTAGTCTAAGTATTTCTTCAAAATATTTATACAAAAAAACACACACACCATCAAATGTAGCAGTATACAAATCTTTAAATATAATAAAATAAATTTTAAAAAATATATAAAAAAAAAAAAAAATTGTTCATCAGAAAAAACGTTGGCTGTGGCCATAAAAATCAAACATATAAAAATATTATTGAAATCAATTTAATAAATTTATATATTTGTAACTAAATTTTGCAAATTTTAATTATTTTTATTTTTATTTTATTTTATTTTTTTTACATATACAATAATATAACATATATATATTTATAATATATAATATTATTAATATATACATTTTTTAATTTTTACCATATTTTCTATATAGATATTGCATTCTAGCCAATCATCAGCTTCCATTGTAAATAGACGTTAGCCAAGTCAGTATACCCCAAATCGATGAGAGCATAATATGGCAACGAAACGGCCACGCAGCATAAATAAAATGCCAAGCTAAATAAAAAGCAAACAGAACGCAACGTGGCCAACCCTTTTCGCTTTTGGCCAGCTTGAATTGTGCTCACCCCAACCGCTCATTCGCCCCATACACAACCCCAACCCCTAACCCACTCGCATGGCCCACAGCCCACCATCTTCCCTTTTATATGCTGCGCATCCTTGTCGCTTGTGTCCACCTCGAGAAAGAAATTCAAAATTATGGAGTCGCCTTTTTCCTCGCTGTTGTTGGGCTGCTCTGCTCCTCGTTCGCGCTCGCCTGTTATCCTTGTCGTGTGCGTGGGCAGCCTCTCTGTCTTCATGCTGCTTGCTGCTGCTTCTTCTGCTGCTGCTGCTGCTACGGCTGCTGCTGCTGCTGCCAGTAGCTGCCTTGGTCAGTGCGTGGACATTAAAATGCGTAAATTTGCAAAAGCTTCAATGTGTGAGTGTGTGTGAGTGTGTATAAGTGTGTGTGAGTGTGTGCTTGCGCTGCTATCTACCTCTGCAGCAGCGCCAATGACGACGCATCCTTGTCTCTAACATTGAACAGTGGGCAAAAATACGCAAAATATATATAAAATTAGCAAATTATAATGTTAAGTGAATGTTATTTCCATATTATAAAGTTTGCATTTAGAGTTATTTTAAGAGACTCGCATTTCCATTTGATTTGCCTCTTTCATATTAGAGTTCTATAATACTTTTGTTTCTCTGCTGTTAAGTCACTGTTAGAGATACCAATTAATGCTAATTAACAGCTAAAACTATTCATATTCGATTTCAAATTTAAAGCAAATATCTCTTGACCCCTGATCAAAAGTCTCTTTCACTTACAATTTGAAAACAAAACTCAGAGAGCAAAACTCAGAGCAATTGCATCGCTTCGTCAACGAGTGCGCTCTTTGTGTATGTATTGGTAGATAGGCGAGAGAGTTATATTCGCTAAGCACATCGATAGCATAGATCTGCATGTGTATGTGAAAGCGAAGTACATTTGCATAATCTCTATCTCAGCTCATTGTGCGAGCCTCAATCGTATCGCTTCGTAAACGATATTCGGGAAAAGAGCATCACACGACTAGTTCAGCGAAAAGCTCTCATTCATAACAACGAAGACTCTTCTGCTTTATTTCTGTAAGTCTCGATACATGGTTGGTTATATGCGAGCTAACCTTTCCCGACATTTAGATGTTTCTATCCCAGATTATGCCTAACGCATGCCTTACATGTTAAGTCACTGTGAAAGCGAAACTGACTGCTGACTGTTATACTGTTACTCAAATATCTGAGCTGTATTAAAAATATATACCTCAAACATTTCTTTTACAGCATCACATATTCGTAAGTTAACATGCACTGTTAATCATATGTTAAGTTTATGTTAACAAGCTTTACATGCTCTTTAATTTCGCTCATTTTTATGCACGAAAAGCCAAATTTGCGCCATGGTCGTCTAAGTGAAAGTGAAAACGAGCCAAAGCGCCGTTGGGGCACATCCTGGCATAACCTGGCCAGCCGGGCAAATGATTGCTGGCGCTGCGTGCGTTGCATGAAGCAATTCAATCGTCGCATTCGGGTTCGATGTTGCATATGCTGCCCACACCGGCCACACACCCGTCACACACCCCCATACACACCCAATCAATTGACCTTTTTATACGAGCTTTTGGCCCCTTTTGTTACCGCACACACACACACAAATTTCCCAGTCAAGCTGTAATATGATTTACTGATCTGCCTGTCTGGAGTTTTTTTGTAATACCCTGAATACATTGAAAATGGGAAATCAGGGTATAATGGTTTTGTTAAAAGTATGTAACAGGCAGAAGGAGGCGTGACAGGCCCCATAAAGTATACATAATCTTGATCAGGGAGACGAGAAAAGTTGATATAGCCATGTCCGTCTGCCCGTCGCGACGATTTCCGAAGATATGAGAGCTAGAGACTTCATTCTTTTTGTGTTAGGTTCGTATATTCATATTGAAATATTATTCGTTCGAAGAAGGGCTCAGGGGATTTCGTAGTCGAGCAGTCTCGACCAGAGCTTTCTTACTTGTTTTTCTTACTTTCGAGCTGTTACCTGATTGCTGGGTTGGCACTTTGATTTTGACAGACTTAAAGCAGTTGTGTAATTCGATAACGTTTTTAACGTAAATTCAATGCAAATTGTAGGTGTAGATATAAATAAAAGTATATATATTTATATATTTACATACATATGTATTGTATGTATATTAAAGTAAATATTCATTTACAGCTGGAAACTGGCTTTTAGTTGAATTATGCGTAAATCAAGCTAAATGTACTCTATACTCTATACTCTATACTCTATACTCTATACTCTATACTCTATACTCTATACTCTATACTCTATACTCTATACTCTATACTCTATACTCTATACTCTATACTCTATACTCTATACTCTATACTCTATACTCTATACTCTATACTCTATACTCTATACTCTATACTCTATACTCTATATCTAAAATCTATGAGAATCGCATAGAGAGCAATATTTTAACATACGCAAAGAGCTAAAGAGATAGTCAAGTGCCCTTCGACTTGGAGTAAACTAGCTTGAAATTTAATACAAATCTCAGCTATAAATTAAAATAGATCTATATATATATATTATCAATCTGCTTGGAAATTTGTTTGTCATTTGTCTATATTAAAATTCGAAATATTTATTATATAGACGAGTTTGAGCTAATCACAGAAAGCTGAAACTATTAGTGTTATAACAGAGATCTGGGATATCTCAATATTTCTAGCATTTATATAAGTTCAAAGTCCCAATCGAATTGCATAACATTCGACACAAAAACAGCGACAAATTTTAGTCATATCTAGTCATATCATTTAGTCATATCTAGCTTGGTGCGTGCATTATCAAGCTCTTAAGTCTAGATGAACAGCAGATCGAGTGCTCATTTATGCCAATTAACACTAAGAAATCTACAAAAATACTTTTATATGCCCAGGCCAGATATAGTTACAAGTGGTTTGACGCGCCCAATGAGTGGACTATATGGAATATATTGCAATAATAATTCCCATTAGGCTATATTTCTACTGGCTTAATTAAAGATAGAGCCTCGATCATACAAAGAGTAGAACGTATATCTCTCAACTCTGAAGCTTCCAAAACCCAAACAAAGAAAAACTCATTTGATTATATATATATTTGTTTGTTTTTTTTGTTTTTTTTTTTTAATTTTTAGGCAATTTGTTTGCATTTATTTTTCCTTGTTGCAATTGCTTCAACACATTTTCACGCAGTTTTTAGTTGGTTTTTCTTTTTATGTGATTTTTTTCATTTTTAAGTTTTTATCAAAATTACAAAAATTCCATTTGAATCGGAATATAAGGTATATATGTATGTATATATATTAAATGTCATGTTGGAAAAAAATCGTATCAAATGGCAACATTCTTTCACTATATAATAGACCTGCAAAAAATTTCATTTATTTTTTTTATGATTTTTTCTCTTTTGTTATTTTTCCTTTCTTTTACATTTATATATTTGCTTTGTTTTTATTGTTATTTAGTTTTAATTAGTTGTAGTAGGTTGTAGTTTGTTTTTTGTTTTTTTTTTTTTTAGTTTTTAGTATTTGCTTTTCTCTTGTAAATTTGTAGTTAATTCATACTTTTTTTTCTTAGTTAAATATTTATTCATAATGAAGTTGATTTTGTTTTCAAGTCTCTTCTTTGTTTGTCTGTGGCTGCATTTTTTTTTTTAAATTTATTATTTATTTTTTTAGCATATTTTTGTAGTTTTCTCATCTTATTGCTGTATTGCATTTCTTTTGATTTACTTGAGGTTCATAAGAAACATCGAAAAAAAAATCCATTTCGGTAAAAAAGCGTAGAAAAAAATGTAAAAAAAAAAAAAAAAACAAAATCATGTATTTTTAATTTTATTATATTTTGTTTTTTGTATATTTTATAAAAATCCACTAATTTGCACATACTTAAAGTATATTAGAAATTTTAGTTTAGTTTTTTTTTTATTTCTTCTTAGTATTATGCTATAAAAGTTTTTGTTGTTGTTTTCCCATTTTTTGTTATATTTTAATTATATAACTTATGCTAATTGAATTACGTTTTAGTACATTGATTTAGCATTTTGCAAGTTTTTTTGTTGATTTTTAATTTTTAATTTTTTTATTTAATGCGCCTATGGCACATTTCTTATGAAGCATAGCATTTATACATATATATATGCATATATATTTACTCAATTTTGTTTTCAGTGTACCTATATAATAATAGTATCTAAAAAATAGCTTCATGTATTTTATATAAATTCAATGGTTTTTTTTCTTTTCATTTCTTTATGTTTATGCAAGCTTTCGAAAAATTGGCATTTCCTTTAGTTAAGATTTATATACGTCTATATCTATATATAAGCACAGACACTAACACTTTTACATTTAGTAAAGTAAATGAAATATTCTATTGCATAGGCTTCACATAAATAGCATTTATTTCATATTCCATAGCATAAAACAGAACACAAATAATAATGAATACAATTTGCAAATATTATATTAGGTATACATATGTTATCTATATACTGCATCAAATCCATTCATTTCATTTCATTTCATTCCATTTCAGTTTGTTTTGCCTTGCTGCCCCATTGGCCATTGGCCTACAAGAGATCCTGCTCTATATTGTTCTATGTGAACTAGTCTCTTGCATTACTCTTGAAATGTAGCACGATATATAACTATATGTATATAGATAAATATCAGCAAGATCTCTTGAAAGACTTTTCATATTCAGAGAATTATTTACTGCAACTTATCAAGGCTTCATTTAAGATGATCAAGTTTAATTACAAAAGCTATATGATTCGATATGATATCATAACTATATATATTTATATATAGTCTATCTATCAGGCAACAAAATATTATTATTATGGCTGCTGTATTGATGGGTTAAAATAGCTAAATAGTTGCGTTTCGAGCTAAAATTATACAACAAAATGCAAAACATGGCAAATCAGTTCCAAATTACAATTACTCTCGATACTCGTTATGCGTTATAGCTAGTGATATTCTGCCCAGTTCTATTTGATTAGGAACGCCTGCTAAATGTCACAAACAAAATCAAAGCAAAAATCAAGCAAGCGACAAGACATTTGTATGCTATAGCTAGATATAGTATCTGAAGAGCTAGCTCTATATATATAATGCATATACATATATAGTTATTGGCCAGATTTCCAGTAAGTACAATTCCAAAACATATTTAGGCAGCGTTATGCACATGCTAAAGCGAAAGCAAGTTTTTTTTATGACATTCTCTATGTATATATACATATATATATAGATATATATATAATTGTGTGTATGATGCATTAATTGATTAATAGTTGTATAAGGCTTGCTTGCAAACATAGTTTTCCTCCTCATCATTATATTTTCAATTATATTACCGATTCTCGCATTTCATGCGCTGCATAAAAAAATTGTATATTAACCGTTAACTATGATAATAATAATAAAAAAAAAATATAATAATAATATTGATAATGCAAAGTATACACAAATTCTATTTGTAAAAAAAAAATGTATTTAATTATTTATATAGGTATACGTATATTTTTTTATAGTACAAAACAAAAATTGTTTTTCTTTTTTACAAACTAGAAAGTAGCTTAAAATATAATTTTTTATTTATGTATTTTTTTATATTTTGTATAATTTGATTTTGCAATTGCGAATTATTCGAAATGTGTGCGGCCAAAAATTGAAAAATGCGAAAAATAATTAACAAATATAATATATATTAATATCAGCAGTTGTTTCTCGTAACAGTTGGCATACAAGAGAGATTGAGAGAATCTTCAATTTGCCATCAGATACACTTGTATAATTTTCTATATATCAATTGTAGATTTGATATACTTTTTATACATTTTACAATGATTTATGAAACACTTTTAAATGAATATACCCAATGAAAGCTTAACAAAAATTAATGAGCATTGCTTTTAGCTTAAGTACTAAATAAACAAAATTTAAGACAAATTTCCGAAATTATAATACAGATTAGATCAAAACTAAACAATAATAATAATAAAAAAAAAAAAGATCATTTGTAAGCATTCGATATTTAAATATCTTTCACATTTGCTAATAAACAAATATCTATAGAAATAATATATAAATTTATAATATGCTTTGCCTTCCATATATATTATAGACTGTTATAATATAATATTTTACTCAAACAACAAAAAATGTGTAAATATTGCTCAAAATTCAAATCAAATCAAATCAAATAATAATCATAATAGAAATAATATACAAATATAAACCAAAAAAAATAAAATCATAATTAAATATTGAAATAAAAAATAATAGCAAATATAAAATAATAACAAAAAATAATAATAATAACAATAGTGATATAAACGTAAATGTTTTTACTATAAAAGTAATGCTCATTGATTAATGCTAAACATTGGGCACATTTACGAAACATTCATATTTGAATAAAAATGATTTCTCTTTTGAATTTCATATAATATTTGGAGCAGTGTATACATATATATATGTCTATATGGTTTATAGTTTTATAAACATTTCGAGCGAGAGTTTTGCCGCACACATGGGGAGAATAAACAAATTTAACAAGCTCAACTGAATATAATACTTGAGAAGTGGGCGTGTCGCCGCCCCCCACAGAACTTATGCACTAGTATTTAGGGTTCTTTTCGTTTCGTTTCTCTTTTGCTCATAGTTAGGAATTTGTTTTTGCACTTAAGTTTAGACACGTAGAAATTGTTGTCGCTGTTGTTGTTGCGGCTGCAAGGATCATTGTAGATAGAAGCTGCTGCAGGACGATTGAAGGCAGCAGACGCATGCGAGAGGACCGTGAATAACTGCAGAGAGAGAGAGAGAGAGAAAGTCAATTGGCGTCTGAATGAAGCTAGAGATTCCATTACTCACTGCACAGGCGCAAACTCTAGATGCGATGCGTTAGATGCGTCGAATCGCTGCGTTTTGGTGGCGGCGGCGGCGGACGCTTTTTGCGCAACGCAGCAGCTGCATCTGCCACAGCCGCTGGCGGCGGCACCGGCGGCGGTCCAGCTGCATCCACCATAGTTACACCAGTTGCCGCTCCATTGCTCTGGGCATGCACGTTCTCGTAGAGCGCGTACTCGTTGTGCGCATACTCGTAATGCTCCTGCACCCAATGGCTCACGTTCGCTGTCTCGCGATAGTAGTGCGAGCTGTTGGCGCCCGAGTTGAAATTGTGGGCCGCCAGGAGATCCTCATTGTTGAAGTCACGAAAGCCGAGCACCTCGTGCGGCGTTGTCGCCGGCTCCAGTTTGCATTTCTGGGCCACCTGCCACTTCTTGCGCATCACACGCTGCAGATCCTTGAGGAAGTCGCGCGGCGGATTCGAGGCAGACTCTTGCAGACGCTTCGGCGATGTGACCACATCACTGCCATTCTGACTGCAGCCGGACAACCTGGACAGATCACTGCGCGGCGGCAACAGCGGACCGGGCGAGTAAATCGGCTGCGGATGCGACTGATAGCCAATGCTGCTGCTCGAGCCGCTGCTGAGCGTTGTGCTCGGCGAGCGTAGCGGCAGCTGGGGCTCCGGCGAGCACATCTTGCGCCGCAGCAGCACCGGCGAGTCGGCAAACGAGACCTTCTTCTGCACGGGCGGCGGCGGCAGCTGAGCCGCTCCAACCGCAGCTGGTCCCACGTAGTCAGGCGGCGCCTTGTAGGGCGGCGCTGCTTTCAGCGTCTGTTTCACAGCTGGCTTGATTGGCTTGGCGGGCACCGCCGGTGGCAGTGTGCCATTGCTATTGGGCATCACCATGCCCATCGACATGGCCATGGACATGGACATGGGCGTGGGTGTGAGTGGGGAGGTGGGCTCCGCATAGGCGAGCACCTCCTCGGGCGGCGGCGGCGGCGGCAGCGAGGCCAACGACAACTGCGACCCATACACATCCTGTTCGTCGGCATGCAGTGCGGGTGGCGGCGGCGGTGGCGGCAGCGAGTCCAGCGACAACGTCGAGGAGCACATCAGCTCCGCATCGCTCAGTCCGGGCGGCGGCTTGGCACAAATACTGGGCGTTGGCGTCGGTGTCGAATTCGAGGACGATGATGAATTGCCATCGTTTGCCATCGATGCCGATACGGATGCAATCACATCCCGTTTCACAGACGCATTCACTGGCACCACTGGACGACGCTTCAGCGTGCCACCGCTGCTGCCATTGCTCTCCTGCGATTTGCGACGACTGTGCCGGCGGGTCAGGGTGCCGCTGCGCTCTGGCGAGGCACCCGAATCACCTCCAGCGCCCGAGGCTGCTGCTGTGGCCACGGCAACGGGTCCGGTCGTTATTTCGCCCACCTCCTTCAGCTGGCGTGTCATTGTGGTCAGCGGCAGATTGGGCTTCATGGAGGGTTTGCGCTTTATGGTGCCGGTCGTGAACTCCGACTCGAAGGCATTGTTCTCATCCGACAGACAGCCGCTGGAGCTGGAGCTAGAAGCACGCGAGATGCGGCCACTGCTCGAGTTGGACATGCTGCTAATGGCCGAGGAGACGCTGCCACATTGCGATGGCACCGCCGACGAGATGCTGCTTATCGACTCGCTGCGCATCGAGGCGGCAAAACTGCCGCCCACACCAGCTGTCGTACCACCACCAACGCCGCTGCCGGAGCACAGCTCCTCCATGAGCAGCTTGTGGCTGTGCCACAGCTGCTTACCATATTTACAGATCCGTATGGCAGTCAGCCAGCGATCCAGTGTGGAACCATCCTCGGCGCACAGCATTTTCAGCGAACGGCACGATTTGCCCAGCGACGAATCGTTGGCGGCCTTGAAGCCAAATGTGAAATCCGTTGGAGATTTATACTTCTTGCGCCAGTTGATGCCCGTGTAAACGTTGTGGCCGCTGAAGAGCGTCAGGCAGGCGAGATCGCGTGTGTTCTTCGTCTTCTCCTTGGGGAAATAGTAGAGGCCGGAGGAGCGCAGGACGAAATGATGTCGCTTCCAGGCCTTCTTCGGATCGGCCTTCATGTAGAGCGGCCCGTCCAGCTGCAGCTGCGCTTGCGTCTCAAAGAACTCCTCGAGCAGCATGTGACGCGTCTGCTCGTCGTGCTGACAGCCCGGCGCCATCTGTGGCCCCGGCAAATACAGCTCCGGCCGAAGATAGAGCGCTACCTTGTCCGGGCGCTGTTGAAAGAGCACACGATTGCCCGCATCCGAGTTCCACGTCATCAGATTATCCACCAGCAATTCGTGATCTTCGAACAGGCGCTCTGCAAGGAAGGGAAATTGTTAATAAACTAGATATTTATTGAGGGGAATATAGAATATGGTATAGATGTATATAGATCTCTTTATACCACTTCAGATACTCTCTAAACATACCCATTTGCAGATCACCCAAGTGCTCGATCAGCGCCCACGTGGGCTGCATCTGGACGTGATTCTTGTCGGCGAGCAGGCGTGTCACCAGGCCGCAGCCCATGCGCTCGTCCACCAGCAGCGACTTGGATGCACCATCCGCCGTGAAGGCCTTCACGAAGAGACGCCGGATGGGCGCGCTCTCCAGCTTATGCAGTGCCAGCTGAATCTTGGCCGCCTTCGTTGAGGACTGCAGTGGCTGTTGATGCAGATGTTGCTGCTGTTGCAAGTGCAGCTTCTGCTGTTGCAGCAGCAACTGTTGCAACTGTTGCTGCTGTTGCTGCTGCAGCGATGTGTTGGACGAGGCGGACGATTCGCTGGAGAGCAGCGAAACGGTGTCACTGAAGGCCGAATCATTGTCAGGCGATTCGGTGCGTGGCTCACGGGGCGTGACAACGCCCAGCGTAATGCCCATGGTCATGTGGCCAGCGGATAGTCCGCCAATGACAACGCCACCAGCACCACCCATGCCACCAGCTCCAACGCTGTTCAGCCCATTGCCATTCTCGGAGATGCCCGACGAGGACGATGTGGTGCTCACATCCCCAGATATGCTGCTATTTGTGCGTGAGTGTGTGCGCGACGAGGCCGCTGAAACGGAGGCCAGTGCCGGCGGTGGCGGTGGTGGTGGTGAGCCAACACCTGGACCACCACCTAAGCCACCTTGAACACCAGCCACTTGGCCAGCTGCCACACCGGGCAGAAAGCTCGCCTCGCCGTAGCTAATCTGCGCCTCGAGCAAGCTCAGCTCGCCGAGTATCTGATCCAGTTCGGACTCTTGTGTATCCTCCAGATTGGCCATGGAGATGCGATAGGAGGCGTGCGTCTTGGCGTCTGGCGTCGATCGTTCGCTGTGCTTTCGCAGTTTGACGGCGCCAGCGCCGCTCGTACTATCCCCAATGCCCAGCAACTTGTGCTGCGGACTGCCACTGCCAGTTACGCCAACACCAGCTCCTCCTCCTCCTCCTCCGCCTCCACCAATTGACTCTGATCCGTCGCTGGCAACGCCGCCAACGATGATCCCTTGGCTAGTTAGCTGAATAATCTGCAAGACAAAACAAAAAGACATTAAATATTAGACTCAATTAGTTATTCCAATTTTTATTTCAATTTTATAAAAATCAAATTAAATTCTTAACGATAAATATTTAATTATATCAGGAATATTTCGTTCCAACAATTTATGCCATACAATTCAATTTATTACTTTTAATAATCAGAAAAAGCTTTAATTTAATTTTTTTTTTCTTTATGTCTAATTAAACAAAAAAATTCTTTTTAATTTATTTATTAAAAAAAAAAAAAACAACTTTAAAATTTTTTGTATTTCAATTATTAATTTTTTTTTCAATTTTTTTTTTCAATTTTTGTTTTTTTTTTCAATTTTTTTTTTCAATTTTTTTTTTCAAATTTTTTTTTTCAATTTTTCAATTTTTTTTTTTTTTTTTTTTTTCAATTATTCCTTATCAATTTTGTAACGTTTATTATTATTATTGTTATTATTTTTATATATAGAATATTTTATACATATTATTATATATAGATATTATTATTATATATTATTATATTTAGAATATTATATATATTGTTTTTATTTTTCTACTTTTTTATGAATTCTGAAATTTTCATTTCTTATTAATTAATCATGCAGTTTTCCTTTATGTTTATTTCTTTATTTTATATTTTTTAAATTATTATTATTATTTTTTTTTATTATTATTTTTTTTTTATTATTATTATTTTTTATTATTATTATTTTTTAATTATTATTATTATTTTTTAAATTATTATTATTATTTTTTTTTAATTATTATTTTTTTTTAATTATTATTTTTTTTTTTTAATTATTATTATTATTATTATTATTATTATATTTTATTTTATTTTTTTAATTATTATTATTATTTTTTTTTCTTTACAATTATTCTACTAATTTTGTGTATTTTTATTTTTTATTAATTATTTTTCTTAATATTTCATTTATATTTAATAAGTACTATATATTTTTAAAATATATTTATATATTTTCTTTTTAAATATATTTATATATTTTCTTTTTAAATATATTTATATATTTTCTTTTTAAATATATATTTATATTTTCTTTTTAAATAATTTGTATTTATGTATTTTTTTATTATTATTATTATTATTATTTTTTTTTTTTAATTTGTTTATATCCATTCTTCATTTTATTTATTTTTAATCTTATTTTCTTATTTTTTTTTTTTCTTAAAGTTTAATTTTTTATATTTTCCTTTCCACATTTTATTAATTATTATTTAATTACATCAACAGGAAATTAAAATGTCTTTAAAAATTGCTTTTAAATCGTATAAATAGTCTAGACTGGCCGCACTGTTTAGGTTCAATATAAATACAGTAGTAACTTAAATATAAATATATTTATTTCAAATTGCAATTGCCAAGCGAACAGCTGTTGAAATGCGAATTGAATTTCCTTTGCAACTGAAGGCGTTAAAATGCAAACGAGAGAGAGTGTGTGAGAAAGAGAGGAAGGGAAGACAAGTGACAGTTGGCGCATGAGTTTTATGTAGTTAATGAAGCGCCTGCTACAATGCGCTGCCACGCCTCCGCCATACGCAGCCCCCACTCACTCGTTAAGCAACAGCTGTTGGCCATAATCAGCGTTCGCCCAGTTGGTACGTGCCCCATTGTCGATCGCAGCTCAATCGCAGCTGCAAGCGCATTGACGGCGACTTCCAATCGAATCGCATCGACTCGAGCTATTTTTTATTTTTTATTCTTATTATTTTTTGCAGTCAAACACGTTACACATTTCCGTTGCAGCAGCAGCAGCAGCAGCAGCAACAATAATAATCAAAGCTAAGCCGCTGCACCCCTTGGCGCAAGCCAAGCATTTCTCCCCTCTCGCCTAACCGCCAGCTCTTTCCCTTTGCGTACAACTTTGCCGATTGGCTTTATTCCAGCTATAGTCGCAGTCGCAGTCAACGTCGCTGTTGCTGTTGCTGATAGTTGAGCGCTTTTTATCGCCTAAAGTTGTCGCTTAGCATTTGTTGTCGTTGCTGCTGTTGTTGTTGTTGTTGTTGTCACTGTCAGAGTTGGCAAGTGTTAAGTAATTCTCCAAGCCATAAGTCACGTACTAACGACTACAACTGGCAGCTATAGAGGGCGAGAGACACAGCGAGAGAAAGAGCGAGAGAGAGAGGTAGAAAGAGAGCGCTGCGAGAGGAAGTTCAGCGTCTGGCAGGCATTAAGGAGCTAAAGGCGCAACTCTGTGTTAAACTCACTCCATTTGTGTCACGTCACAGCATAACAACAACAACAAACTTAACGACGACAACAATAACAACAATCATATTAACAACAACAACAATAGTGAGAGCAATTATAAAATTAATATTTTTGCAGCTGTTGCTTTTGCTATGAAATCACATAACCAAGTTTCCTATGATATAAGAAATTTTAATATTCAATTTCAATTCAATTTATTTCACTCTTTGTTATAATTACAGTTTTGTGAATAGTATCTTACAATAATTAAAGAGTTTAGACTAAGGATTAGGCCTTTTCTGCTTAGATATTTTTTTTTTTTAGGAGTATGACATGGTATATAAGATGACATAATTATTGGGGGAAAAATCAAAGAAATAGAAAACCCCAAGGTAATTTATTACAAGCTAACTTAAACACTAATAATACTTAAAAACTAAATGGCTATGCCAGGTCATTTATATGTGAATATGTTGATTCACAACATTTGGTTATGAAATTTTGCGATAGTCGCGATAATCTAATATCTACCAATTCGACATTGGCTCGACAGTGTAGATCGGACGTGGAATGATGCCAAGGAAGATTCAAAACAAGCTTCAAGACTTTATTTTGTGTGATTTGCAACTGACTTATGTGACATTTGGCTATATCTGCCCAGACTGGTGCACCGTAAAAAGTAACTGATTGGAAAATAGACCTAAACAAAAACATTTTGTTTTCTATGTTCAGCCTCGAGTTTCTGTTTATAAGGGGATATAGCGTACGGATTAAGTGTTTGAGTTTTTTGTTTGTGTTGGTTATATGGTCTTTGAATGTAAGTCTTTTGTCCAAAATAATACCCAGATATCTGACATTTGGTTCCCACTTAATATATTTCGAGCCCAATCTGATATCTGTTGTTGGAACGTAGATGTCCTTTCGTTTTTTTGTGAAAAATATTGCCTTGGTCTTTTCTGGGCAGACTAAAATTTTCCATTGGGAGAAATATGTACCTAAAGAGTCGTATGCTGCTTGGAGGTTTCGTACTATATCTGCAGAACGAATTCCACCACAAAGAATTGCTGTGTCGTCCGCAAAAACCGAGGTTGTGCATTGGGGTAATATTGGGAGATCAGATGTATATATGTTATATAGAATAGGAGATAGGCATGAGCCTTGGGGACAGCCTGCTGAAATATTAACTGTTGGAAATTTTAATATAAATCTAAAATTCCCCAGTTGCTTAGTCAAGTCAAATGACTTCATATTATGTTGCTTCTGAAACTAGTTTAATGCCATTTTTGCATTCGATTTATATACAATATATATACAAACTACAAGTCAGATTGCAGCTCTGCCCAATGAAACAAGGAAAATACAACATTATTTGATAAATGTTAAAATATGGCCAAGTCAAACTGTTCAAGTATGCCAGAGCCAACATATTCATATAGCTATCAAGCAGTATCATAGGTATGTTTAGATGGTACATATATAATAGATCATTATTCTATATCTCATACAGCTGCGCAAAATAAAATAGCAGCACTTTGGAATGCAAAGTTTAAGTTCTGCTGGACAATGGATCGGTCTAAATATTTTTTTTTATAAAATCAATTAATTATTATTACAAAAAAGAATTTTCAACAAAATATTCAACGTTTTTATTAAATTAAAAAAATGCTGAAAAAATGCTGAAAAAAAGGCGAAAAATCGACGAACAAAAAATAACACCACTTTGCATTTCAAAGTTTACGAAGTTCTCCTGGCTACATTTATCAATGGATTGGTCTGGAGATTACTTTTATTGAAGCATAAAATAATTAATTATTGCTACAAAAAGGAATTTTCAACAAAATATAAATATTATGTGATTCAAAAAATGCTGAAAAAAAGTCGAAAAATCGACGGAAAAAAATATCACTTTGTCATTTTGCGCTAAAAAATTATTTTAAAAAATAAAAATAAGTTACAAACTTTAACTTATACTTAATAATAAATGAAAACAATAATATTCTATAATATAATATAATATAATAATATTCTATAATATAATAATATTCTATAATATAATAATATTCTATAATATAATAATATTCTATAATATAATATAATAGGTTTAGTATTTAGTTGTGTTGCCCTAATTGGAAATTACAGCTGCACAACGCCTAACCATGGAATCAACCATGTCATGGCATCGTTTAAGGAGAATTTGAGCCCAGGACTCAAGAGCGACTTCCCAAATCATCTTTACATTAGTTGACTTAGATTCAGAAACTATTTTTTGTCATCCGTCCACAAGTTTTAATTTATTTTATAAATAAATTAGATATATGGGTAATTCTCCAGACTTTGTCACGTTCCACAGTTTGGTTTTTTGTAATTATCTTGAAAACGGATTAATTTTAGAACTAATCAAGAGCAATATATTTAACTATTTGTCAAAATAAAGAAGATTTTTGCCATTTTCAGAACTAAAATTGATGCATTTTCAAGATAATTACAAGAAACCTAAGTGTCGAACGTGACAAAGTCTGGAGAATTACCCATATATCTAATTTATTTTTGATTTATTCATTTAGAGCTAGCTTATAATTAAAATTCTATGCTAGGCTATTTCAATTATGGCCTTCAGTTCGTGCTAGTTTAGATATGGCTATTATACATATATACTTATCACAATATGTATATATGTATATATGACATATAATCCACAAGAATTCATAAATAACTCTTAAAACGTTTGCCCTATCAGTCTTAAGACTTTGCCTTTAGCTGCTGCTGCTGCTTGAACTTCAACTTTGTCCAGTGTTGGTTAACTAATCTACTTGAAGAGCTCTCAAACTCTCTCACTTTCTTGCCCTCTCACTCGCCCTCACACACACACACACAGAAAGGCAGTCAAATAGTCGAAGGTTTGTTGTGATTTACCGCTTGACGTGTAGAATTAACAGGTAACTGACAATTGCTGACATACGGCAAGACAGAGAGCCAAAGAGAGGGCAAGAGAGAGTGAGAGAGGCAAAGAGAGAGAGAGAGTACTACTCTGCGTCTCGCCTGTCGGCTTTTAATGGTCGAGTGAGTCACAAAGATTTTTTGAAGGCTTAGCGGTAATTGGCACTTGCTGACAAGCCATGATTGACTGACTGATTGACTGGCCATCTACTCTTTAACTTTATCTCACTGTGCGTCTCTCTCTCTTGCGCTCAAGCTATCTCTATCTCGCTTTCCTGTGGCGCATTGCAGCTCGAAGGGCAGCCAAAGCTGTTGCTGCTGCTGCTGCTGCCACAACAGCTGATAAAATCCAAGAGAATACAATATACAGATACAGATATGTACATATATATTATATATATATATGTATATATATATATACTATAAAGGGGGATAAGCGCACAAGTGGGTAAGCGAGGGTAAAGGGGCCACGAGGTCGCCTCACAATGGATTGCTTGGACGACTGCGTTGATTTATGGGTTCAAGTATGCTATAAACGGAGAGTGTGCTAGTGTGCTAGTCTGCGAGTATGTGAGTGTGTATGTGTGTGTGTGTGTGTGTGTATGTGTGTGTGTGTGTGTATATATGTGTGTGCGTGTGACTTCGACTATTGCCATTACCAAAAACTTTAATTTTGTGTGGCATGCGCAACCCCAGAGCTACGACTGCGACCCTCTGCTGCTGCTGCTGCTGCTAGCTTCCCATGCATTTTGTTCAAAGTTCAATGACAGCAGCAGCAGCAGCAATAACAACAGCAACAGCGAGAGCAGCAGGCTATTCTAATTGAGCCGCATTGACAAACACCAAATGCACTAACAACAACAACAACAACGACGACGACCAAGTTTAGCTGCCTTTAACAAAAAGTAGTAGACTTCATGTTACCCTAGCTCACTGAGCTCACATGAGGCTAGCTATATTAAAAATATAAAGATTCATAAGCATATAGCTGCTAATTTCTAAGCAATAATTTAGCTTGAGCTGCATAGAACCAAAAGAACTTGTTAATTGTCTTAGCTATAAGTTTAGCTATAAATATTGCCTAATGATATAACCGGAATAAGTTTCACTACGATAAATAGCAACAGCAGCAGCTTATATAGAGCCTAACTCCCGTCACAATAATCTTTGCCTAGTTGACAAATGAGTTTAAATAATAAATACTACTATTGAGCTCATGCTTAGTAGCAGCATTAGTAACTATAGGGTAGTATGTAGTATATCACTGAGGCTAGCATAGCGCATATTTACAATTACAATACTCATTTAGTTGCTCAGTTCAGTGGAACTCGAGAGATGACTAGCTGCATTTGCATAGCACATCATTCCAACACCCCGACCCGCCGCCTCTTCGTGTCGTTGTTGTGATCTCTTGTTAGTTTACGATCTGCTATTTGCATAGTTCATATGGCTGTCGCTGTGTTCAGGTAGATGGATCCATTTGTGTGGCTTGGGTGAACTCAAGCGACAACAACAACAACAATGCTAATGCTAATGCCAATGCTAATACTAATGCTAATGCACGCTTGCACTCAGGCATGTGTCTGGCATTCTTCTCAACTGAGTTTCTCAGTCAAGTTGCAGAAGAGAAAGCAAAAAGAACTTTGAACTCAAATCAAATCCTAACTTTGGAATCATTTTTTGATTTGCCGATCTATTGGCGATTGTCGTTGCCTCTCAATGATCAAGTGATCATGATCTCTGGCGATCATTGAATAGAATTCTTGCTCCAATTTAGACGTACTTTGAAGCACCAGCTCACCTTCGAGCGTGCTTTGGAGACTCTAATTATAGCTAGTTGATAATGGATTGGTCATTGATTCACTATGTTCACTTATAGCACATAACAGTTGTTTCGATCACTCTTCTCTTCACACTAAACCCATTCACAAGAGCAATCGACTGCGGCCTTCGACTGATATTAACTGATTTTCACTGTTTCAAACTGTTTAACTATATAAATATCTTGGTATTTCATGTTGTTTCTTTATTTATAGATTATATTACTCAGGCACAGCTGCTGCTGCTGCTGCTGCTGCTCTGTTTTCGAATTCCGTTTAAAAAGAGTGTGAAATATGAGGGGAAACTGCATTCACGTGAAGTCTGGCGATGCCAGAGTGAACTCTAAACAAAGCTCTGCGATGTCAAAGCAGTCAATGGGATTATTTCTTATTGGGTTTTCGCAGCGATAAACAACAAACGTATGAAATGTATATGAAATTGTAAATCGAGTAATGAGATATCCAAACATCAATCATGTATTTATATAAACACATGAGAAATGTAAACTGAAACAAATATAAACTGGCACAGGCTTTACTCTTCAATAAACATAGAATTCTCAAAATGGTTATATACACTAACTGATTAGTGCTAGCAAAGCAGCACTTGATGGCTTAAATGTTGGCTAATGAACGAGATTCGAAGGTTCTTCTAATAACTATAATTTATAATATACAATTTGCTGACTTGCCCATCAAACAGATTGCCAATAGATGCCAAACAAAATAAATATAAGAAGAAAAAAGAAAATTAAATAAAAAAATTAAAATTATGCAAAGAAAAATTTATAATAATAATAAAAAAAATATAAATAAAGTTGAATAAAAAAAATGAATTAAAAATTAAATAAATTAAAAAAAATAAATAAATAAATTGATATATAAGAAAAATAAAAATAAAATACGTAAATGAAATGATGTATAAAAAACTAAAATAAATATAAGAACAAAAATTAAATTAAATTTTAAAAAATGCAAGTTATACAAAAAAATAAATAAAATAAAATATAAATCAAGTTGAATAAAAAATAAATAAAATAAAAAATAAATATTAAGGAAATTTTAAATAAATAAATGTATATATAAGATAAATAAAAATAAAATAAGTAAATGAAATGATGTATAAAAAAATAAAATATGAAAAAAAAAATTAAATAACAAAATTAAAATTATACAAAAAATATAAATAAAATAAAATATAAATAAAATAAAGTATAAATAAAATAAAATATAAATAAAATAAAATATAAATAAAATAAAATATAAATAAAATATAATATATAAATAAAGTTGAATATAAAATTTAAAAAAAAAAAAAAAAAATTAAAAAAAAAACATTAAAAAATAATAAAATAAATATATAAGAAAAAAATAAAAATAAAATAAATAAATGAAATTATGTATACAAAATAAATAAAGTTAAATATAAAAAAATAAATAAATAAATGTAAATAAATAAATAATATTAAGTATAAGAAAAATAATTTAATTTCAAAAATAATAAATAAATTTAAGCATAAGAAAAAAAAGAAAAAAAAAATGAATAGATAAAAAAAAATATACATAAATAAATATAAAATTATATATTATATAAAAAATAAATTTAAAAAATTACCTATATTTACTTACAATAAATAAACTATTAATTATATGATAATAATCATTCAATCACTAGTGCTCTAATTAGATATGCCTGACTAGCAGATACCCTAGCAGTATCTGCTATGCTAATCCCATTATTTCGCGCACCTTTTATATATAGTAATATGACAAACAACACACACACAGACATGTAAGCCCTGCACTTGAGCTGCTTGGACTGGCATGAGCTACATTTTGCATACAATGGCAATTGTTGAATAACTTTTGTTATTGAGTTGCACTTTTTAATCAAATTTTTAGAGCATGATAATGACAGCTAAATGGGACTGTAATTTGTATTCAATTCAAAATGTAGCCAAAGAGTTACAGTAAAAAAAATCGATTAATATCGATAACACAAGAAACTATAAACTTGAATATGACTAGATTTAGATCTAGTTTAGAACTAATTACAGCTCTTCGTTCATTTTATGAAATCTGCCACGCCTACTTCTGTTCTGATTCCATGTGCTCTGGCACCATTTAGGCACTTTAAGCAGGTGTGGCAAACTACATAATGAGCTAACAAAACAAAGCCTTAATGTTAATGAAACATGAAATTTATGATTATTTCTGCTCGCCTAACAGTTCCCCAGAGCTGCAAGCTTGGGGAGTAACTGGAATAATTGGGATAGGCCTCGTATTATATGCTCGACAATTGTTGTAGCATGTCTTATGTTGCATGTTGCATGTGGCATGCTCGCTGTTCAGCCGAGTCAAGTCAGCGCATGACCTTCAGAAAGCTTGAACTAATTCCGAGTGGGCGGCAGCAGGTGTTTTGACTTTTAGCTAATTGCTAAAAGCTAGTTGCAATTCTAACTGTAATTAGTGGAACGCGAAATGAACTCGAACTAGATGGCATAATCATACTAAAACTAAACTAAGTAAATGCTGTCATTAACTAACCCACAGCCAGAGTCACAGCTAGAGCAAGAGAGCAACAACAACACTTCAATCAACGACAAATGACGTCATCTGCATTGTCACACAGAGAGAGAGGGAGAGGGAGGTGGTTCAAGTGAGTTGGAGCAGCACCAGCCCCACCTGACACTCAGCTAGGCAAACGGCTCGCGCTTCCTCTGCATATATCAAGCGTCAAATGTTTTCATGTTTGCGCACATTTACAGCAACTTCCGCAGACAATTAATAAAAATAACAACAACAATGGCCATCCGAATAATAATAATAATAAAGCCAAAAAATAATAGAAAATTGAAAAAGAAAACAGCAAAAAAAAATGATTTAATAGCAAAGACAAAACACAAATACTCTAACAGCGCAGCGAAGCTTTCTGATTTATTATTCAATAAAAATATATAAAATATAATGATTATATAATTTATGCATATAAATATACAATAATGTATTATATATAAAATATATACATTATTTCTAGTTGCATAAATCTTGACTAATCCCAAACGTGTGCAAAACTAATTTCACTTCAACAACAATTTCAACTGTGAGTGAAAGAGAAAGATATATTCATTGTATATGCAATAAGAGAGAGATATATTCAAATATATGCACATCTCTTTCACACACAACAGTTCTATAGCATATATACATATAGTTTCTGAAACACTTAAAAATTTCACTGAAACGTATAAAAAAATAATTTCTTTCTTGTGTATGAAAGAGAAAGAAATATATTCATGAAAGTTTGCTGCTTGTGAGTAAAGCAGCAAGTTATAAATGCAAGTTCTTTGTGAAGTTATGGATAGTATATATAGAAATGTATCTGAACCTTGACCTTGACTAAAGTGCCTGAAAACTCCATTGAAAATCGTCTCAGAATTCAGCATTGAGCAATACTTATCTCAAGCAACAATTTAATTAAAGATATTTCACATTCAGTTAATATATATATAGAGATTATAGCTAATGTATTCTATATACTCAGCATATATTTATTGATAGTGAAAGCAAGGCCCCAATCCAATGATATCTTCAAGAAACTTGAAGTATTTCTAAATTTACTTTGATGTCCATTCACATTGGCGTCGCACCATGCGTGACCTGACTGTAATTCCCCAAAGCTAGAGTATACGAAAAAAAAGCAAGCATACAAAATACTAAATGAATACATAAAATTTAGTATTTGATGGTCGCACATTACCTTATTAAGCGAATCCCCAGCTATTTCTTTTGCGAATTTGTCGTTCGTTAAGCACGACGCTATTCAAATTTCCAACTCAAACTTCTCAATGCTGATATATAATATATACGTATATATATATATATGCTGGTTCGTTAAGCAGCTTAATTGTAAAACAGGCCAAGTGCGCCGTTTCCTAATCAACAATGGCAACATGAAACAAACAAAGTCATACAAATTGAATAAAAACAACAGAATTTTAATCTTTTCAACAAGAATTCAATGTCAAAGTTGAAAAAGAGCCAAAGTATTCATGTAAATATCAAATGTACTAACAATTACAAAAATATATCAAATTACAATTGAAGATTAAAGACTAAATATCAAATGATATATCATATAGCATTTCAAATATTTTATCTATTCAGCAAAAATTCTTTACTTTTTCTTTTCATATACTCAAAAGGATCTGTCCTAAAATCCTCGTGAACAGCTGTAAAAATTGCACTCATTATTCATTTCATTTCTCCATCTTTGTATTGTTTTGGGGCATATACATCTGTATCTCCCGCTTGAAGCGTGCTCGAAAGCAAAGCGGAGCAAAGTGAATGGACAAACAAGAAAACACGCATTAAAAGCAACACGCGACCAGGCGGCGAGCGACCCTTAAATAAAAAACATCTGTCGCTGCTTTAAGAACCAACTATACAAAAAAAAAGCAAAGAAGATATATATGTATATATACATATTATATAGCTATATATCTGCTCGAGAAATCTGCAGCGCAATCTTTGGTTTCATCGAGCGGAATCGGGTTCGCTTCAATTTCTATTTTTTTTTAGGGGCTGTTTATTTTGTTCAGTTCTGTTCTTCCTGTTGCACAGCGACGCGTGGCCAGGCAACAAATCGGGGCAAGGTGTTTTTTCTTCTTCTTCTTCTACCACTACTTCTTTTGAATGCATCGTGCATAAGTAGGGAGTCACTCGAGGAGTGTCTACAAAAGGGGCAGCAGCACCGGCTGCGTGTTGCACCTGCCAGCAAACGGCGTCTCGTGCACACCCAAAAATGGTTAAGTGACGCACATTCGAGTTTACTTTGCTCACCTCTCTCTCTCTCTCTCTCTCTCTCTCTCTCTCTCTCTCTCTCTTTCTCTTTCGCTCCCCCTCGTTTGCTGATTATGAGATGAAGATAAGCGTCATCCTTCTTGTCGTCATCAGCGTCACAAGTGGCCGAGCAGATGCGTTCTGAATTGTCTTTTTGTTTGAGTCTCTCTCGCTCTCTCTCTCTCTCCCGCTCTCTCTCACACACACACCCGCTGAGCTGCCAACACTATAAGAAATACAGTCTCATAAAGACATCGAAAAGTGTTTGTCTAAACAAAGCAAACAGCTGGGCAAACCTATTGACTGACTGATTGATTGATTGAGTAACTTAATAACTGACAGCCAGATTGAGTGAGTGATTGAAAGACGAATGATAAACTAATTGATTGATTGCTAGTTGTTTGTTGCTGTACGTTTGTCTATAATTAACTGAATGTACTAAGTGCTCACTGACTTACTGATAGACCCTGATTGACAAGCTGATGGATTGAGTGAGTTGTCTTAAACTGATTGACTCGACTAATGATTGTTTGTTAGATTACTAAAACTCTTTGATTATTTATATGATTAATCTTCAAGTTCATTTTGATTGACTCAATATTGATTGTTTACTGATTAGCTGATAAATAGATTGAACGATTGATTGCTAGTTGTGGCTAGAACTATCGGCCTCTCATAGCCTCTCATAGCCCCATAGTCCTGATTAATCAACTGATTGACAATTTCAATTGCTGATTGATCCATTAATCACCAATTGAATCAATTGATTGATTAATACCAAATTAGCTGGCCAAGCTATTTCTTTGTATTGCCTGATTAAGTGCTTGCGTTAAGTATAAAGTTTGATCAACTGCTTAATTAAGTGAATGCAGATTAGTCGCGTGATTAACTAACAGTTTAGCATATAAACAGACTGACTAACTAGCTGACTAATTGCACGCTAAGTACATTTTTCCTGCCTATAAAAACTCACCCACAATAGATTAAAAATATCTACATAAAGTAATTAAACTATATTTAAAACAAATTTTTATAGCTAAATTTTATAGAGTATTAAAAAGAAGAAGAAACTATAAAAAAAGAAGCTGTAAAATATATGTCTTGTATTACCTATATAGAAAGACCCAAATATATATAAATTTATATTGCTTATTTGATCATGTTTTCTATCAGTGTAATAATGCTGTTGTCGCTAGCTCAGTGAGGCGTTCGAAACAGCCGGCAAATGCGTAATGTGAAATTTGATATAGGAAAAACGTGCTGCTTGTCTTAGGGGTTAGTCGGTCGACTTAGACAAATATATATATACATATATACAGACACACACACATATGAGTGTTCATATACATATGTATATACTACATGTATTACATGTGCAGCTTTCAAATTTTAAGTTAATGAATTTTCGGGCGCATCATCAATCAACTTGTTGATTCAGAGAGAAAGAGAGAGAGAGAGAGACAGAGAGTAAGTGAGTGAGAGGGAGACACAGCACATTTATTATAAACATTTTCAAGCCCCATTTTCGGGTGCTACTCTACTGCGCCTGCAGCCACATTATAAATCATATCAAAGAAAATTATATATAATGAAATAAAAACATATGATTATATGCTCCAGTAGAAAGCCGGTCGTGCTGCCTGCCTGGCCTCTGTCTGCCCTTCTGTTTCTACTTTTATTGCCACACTGACAAATTTTTATTGCAGCTCAATCAAATTTCCTTGTTGTTGTTGTTGTTGTTGCTGTTAGACGAGCGAAACAGGGGAGGCATTTCGTTTGGAGCGGTGTGACGACTGCTTCTGTTACACACAAAAAAAAAAAAAAACATAAGAATAGCAACAACAACAACAACCACAAAATGAGCAAATGAATCGTCGTCTGAGTCAGCATTTTTACGCAAAGAGACATAAAAACTAAAACTGAAAAACAGGGTAAATGAACCAAACAAAAAATATGTATTTACATATATACATACATACATATATGAAAAATATGAACCAAACTTAGCAAATGCATATGAAATATGTGAAAAAGAAACAGGAATCAAAACGAATTGATTCGAAATGCAGATGAACATAAGAAAATTCAAATATTCGAAATTCTAGAAAACTAAGAATGCAGATATGTATGTATATGTATGTATGCATATACATACATACGTACATTATAATAGCTTAGACTAGACTAGAATTTCTCAAGTCATATACATATGTACATATATGTAAATATATACATATATTTAAATGTTTTCTATTCCAAAATTTATTAGCGTTCACTGTACAGATCAAAATTGGAAGCTAGATTTGCTCAACACAAAAAATTCACACAAATAGTTTGCTCGATTTTTGGAATCGCATAGGAGAGCAGCAATTAGGCGTGGAATGCGGAACACCAAATGTGCTAAAAGACCATATAAATTATACATGTTCTACAAAATACAACTGTACAAGCAGAGACACACACGCACGCATACAATTGTACATATATACAGTGGTTCACAGCTTATTTCAACCAGCACCTTAAAAAAAGTTTGCTGGGCTATAAAATCTAAACTATTGGCAATATCCCAAAAATTTAAACGCAGATTGTTAGTGTGATGTTTTAACTATTACAAAATCAATTCATTTATTTTTTAAATATTTTTTCATTATTTAATAATGCTTAAAAACTAAAAAATGAGACCAAGAAAGTTCCACAGCTTATTTCAACCACTTATGAAATAACATTATTTAACATTATAATAACTTCAAATAACAACAAATTAGTACTTGGTGTGACCACCCTTTTGGTTAACTACCATTTTAAGTCTTTTTGGGATAGATTCCACCAACTTTTTGGTGACTTCTGGAGTAATTTTTTCCCATTCCTCAACCAATGCAGTTTTTAGGTCCGATTTGTTTGAAATTTTGTGTTTTCGAATGTTTGTTTCCAAAATCGACCACAAATTTTCGATTACATTTAAATCTGGTGACTGGGCTGGTGGTTTCATAACGTGCGGACATTTCCAGATCAGCCAAGTCTGGACAATTCCCGCAGTGTGTTTCGGGTCATTATCTTGGTAAAACCTGAAGTCCTCCTTTATGCCCAGTTTCTGAGCACTTTGGATTAAATTTGACTTCAATACCTCAAGATATTTAAGTTTATCCATCGTAGTCTCGATGAACTCCAAGTTCCCAACCCCGGCTGCTGACATACAGGCCCAAACCATAACGCTGCCTCCGCCATGTTTTACAGTAGCCCTCAAATTTTTTGCGTCAAGCTCTGTGTTAGGCCTACGCCACACATATGAGGGCCCATCCGACCCAAACAAATTAAATTTGGACTCATCACAAAATAAAACTGTGTTCCAGAATCCAATGTCCTTGTGCAAGTGCTCCTGTGCAAATTTTAAGCGACACTTTTTATTTTTGTCGCTTATAAAAGGCTTCTTGCGTGGTACTCTGGTACTTAAGTCATGTTCCCGAAGCACACGGCGAATAGTTTCTGGGTGGCATGACTTGCCCAACTCCTCCTTAACGTCATTGGCTACTCGTCTAGCAGATAGCCTTGGATTATCCCGGATTTTTCTTACAATATAGCGCTCGTCCGTGGGATTAAAAATTTTGTTTGGAGCATTTCTACCTTTATCGTGGGTTCTATTTTCGCGAACAAAACGGTATATAATGCTTTAAACTGTAGAATCACTCAGTCCAACCATATCAGCAATTTTTCTACGGGAATGGCCATTTTTATAGTGTTTTAGAACAAGTTCCCGCTGTTCAATAGGTGTGCGTGGTCCCATTTCGCTAAATTAACTTTTCTGCAAGTTCTGCTTTCAAAATTCAGCATAAACTTATTTCATCACATTGCGAAAACAGTGTATAAAGCATAGAACAAGAATCTACCGTTGCATTGCAAAATAACGGATCTTTCATCAGCTGCAAAGTTTGTGGTTGAAATAAGCTGTGGAACTTTCTTGGTCTCATTTTTTAGTTTTTAAGCATTATTAAATAATGAAAAAATATTTAAAAAATAAATGAATTGATTTTGTAATAGTTAAAACATCACACTAATAATCTGCGTTTAAATTTTTGGGATATTGCCAATAGTTTAGATTTTATAGCCCAGCAAACTTTTTTTAAGGTGCTGGTTGAAATAAGCTGTGAACCACTGTACACTATGCATGTGTGAGTGTGCGTGCTCTCAATTTGTTTGATGTTTATTGCGAGCTTTTGACGAAGTCAAGTGCTGCACTTAATTAGCAAAAAAAAAAAATAATAACAGCCTGGGAACACACAAATGCGACATCCAATGCTGGGCAACAGGAACGAAACGAAATGTGAACAGACACGACAAAGAAACGGAACGGCTTGTAAGGCCACAGCGAAAGACGCTGCCATAAAGCCCATTAAAAATGTGCGCGACAATTTTGCCATTTTTCTGTTTCTCTTTCGTTTTTGGTTTTGTCTGTTTATTTATTTTTTGCTTTTATTTTTTTTTTTATGTAACATTTGGCAGGCAGGAAATGCCAAAGCGTAAAATGTTTGCAATGGTCGCCAACAGCAGCAGCAATGGATTAAATAGCCAGAGACCAGACAAAAAAAAACTACGCAGAGTTCAATGCGCTAAATAATCCCAAAAGCAACAGCAAAAAAACATATGTACATGGCTATGTGTGCGTGTGTGTGTGCTTGGATGCTAGAGCTGTGTAATTGTGTGCGTGTGCGAGAGCTGTAGCAAAATGCAATCTATTATAGAAATTGGGTCACTGCACGCCCACATTGGTAACAGAGCCGTTTCATTCCGCGTCGCATAGATCTGATCCGATCCGACAGGCAAGAAGAACAAGAGGAGATAATCGTGTTTAAATATAATTTACAAAATGCGGCGACCAACCAAAAAAACCGCAGCTAAAAATAAATAGTACAAATATTGCGCTAATTTTGTGATAAAAGAGAGTGAGGAGGAAGAGAGAGTGAGAGTGAATACAATGTGCAGAAGTCATTCAGTTGCTCTACCGTTGCTGTTGTTTTACTTTCCTCTCTTCTCCTCCTGCCAATACAAATGAAATTACAAGAAATGCACAGGGTCAGCGATATGATAGAAGGAATGAGGGAGGAGCGTTAAATTTAAAAATGGAATGGCAAGAAATGAAATGGAACATGTACGAATGTACATGTAATGTGAGTGTGTGTGTGTGCGTGTGCGTGAGCGTATGTATGTAGCTCGATAGATAGACAAACAGATAGCTAAATTGACATGACTGAAGGGGAGTCGCGGCAGAGCGATGGGCCGATGCGCGACGAAGCGTCGTGTGAAGCAACAAGCCAAGTACATCATTTCGAAATGAATATGGCGACAAAAGAATTTTAAATATGTACGCGTATGCGTATGCATGCATGTACATACATATGTATGTATGTAACTGACTCTGTATTTGTGTGTGTGTTTGGTTGTGCGTGTGCACACACTTTTCCCCATTTCGGTTACTAAACGGAAACAAGCGATAATAAAATATTTACAACAACAGCAACAAAAATTCAAATGAACAGCGGCAGAGATGTCGCGTCCGCAGTAGCCGCATAAATATTTCAAAGACTAGCGCAGTCAGCGTCGCTGTCCACAAAGCAATGCAAAGCAAAGTAAAGCAAGGCAAAGCAAAGCCCTGCCATCAGCAGCAAAGCGTGTAATAAGAATCATAAAAAGTAAAGCACAAAAACAACAACAATGACGACGACAGCGTAACGAAGCAGCACCGCAGCCATGTGCAAAAGTCATATGGGTGCTGAAGCTGCTGCTGCGTTGACTGCGACAGCGACCACAACTGAGACAGAGACTGCGGCGGCTGCTGCGCGTATTGCCCGGCGAAAATACAACAAAATGCGCTCAACTGAGCGAATTCACTTCTGGGCT
The DNA here is from genome assembly GCA_035045845.1 of Drosophila buzzatii. NCBI lineage: Eukaryota > Metazoa > Arthropoda > Insecta > Diptera > Drosophilidae > Drosophila > Drosophila buzzatii. The sequence continues at coordinate 13,719,970 of JAWNOS010000596.1, forward strand.
TTGGCAACCTCCGCTGCACAGTGGGCCAAGGCATGCCCTTGTGTGGGCGATTTCATGCCCGAAAGCTTATGAAATGTGCTACTTAAAAAAGGGGAAGTAAAATTGAGTTCATATGAATTCGAGACAAATTATAAATCGAAACGCACATCGAATTCAACAAAAGTTTATATGCCTTGTGTCTGTGCACAGAATCGGAACTTGCATTAGAAGTCTAAAAATATGATCGATAAATAACATGTACGATTGTACATGTTCATTTTGGTTCAGGGCAAGCAGCATCAATTAAGTTCACCACAAGGCTATAAATATAGATGTATTTATATATGTTAGATATAGATTTATACATACATCGAGCATTGTGTATGCAATCAAATAGACGTGGAAAATCCCTTAGAGTACATTACAATAAAAATCACTCGAGAGAATACAAAATATACACAAATTCAATTACAAAGTTCAAGTGGAGTTTGTTCGTAATTGTTGTTATTTATTATTCTCGAATTTTCTATCCCCAAATACATACATATAGGGTGTTTAGATCTCTGTTCAGCATTATATTAACATAAGAAAGTGCCATACAACGCCAGATTTTATAAAAGCAATTTATGAGAATAAATATATTAATTTAAAACAAATTACTAAACAATATTAATACTGATCCTAATCCAACTCATTCTAATAAAAGTCTTTTTGAATTAGGAAATAGCTTAGATAAGATTATAGATATACATATGTACATATGTATTTCTCACCACTTAAATGCATTTCTTGTAATTACTCACTGAAGTTTCAATTGTTTGTTTAAATTTCCTGTACGACAATTACATTGTAAATCAATGACAAATATCACACTGTGCGCTGTGTGTTCCTTAGTCCACATTGCCAAAACTCACACTTGAACGATTTACTTCTAAATCGCGTGCGTGTAAAAGGGTAAAACGGTAAATGCTACATATGTGTGTGTGTGAAGTGGGCAATGTAATTAAAAAGAGTTGAGCAAATATTTGACGAACGTGCAGAAGCAATTAAACGGCCACACCACCAATAACAACAAAATGGGCGAGAAAGAAAGAAAGGGAGAGCGTGTCTGATGCGGGTGGTGCCGCTCCAGGAGCTGTGGATGCGGGTGCGGACAGGATGACGCACATGCCGTTACCATATGACTTGCAAAAATAAAAGAAATTAGAATAAAAGAACCGGCAAAACAAGAGACTAGACTTCGCGGCGTTGCCATATCCGAGCACGAACAAATTTCGCTGCGGCATGCAGAAAAGTTGAATGAAACTACGCACACCGAGACGTCGTATGTGTGTGTTTGTGCGAGTCTGCGGTTTATAGTAAAGAGCGCAGCGATGAAGATAAGGCACAAAATGAAACGAAGTAAACAATAATAAAAGCATAAGACATATGGCAGGGCGTAATCCCCCATCCCTCCAGTATTGCTTGAATTGGAAAAGAAGAAGAAATACTGACGTCGCTGTGCAACCGCCCCCGCAGACAAACACACACACACATACATAAGACAAAAGCGAAACGCATTAACATTAACTGCCAAAAACAAAAACAAACAACTCCTCTCTAGCCATGCCTTGCTCACGGTTTCGTTCGTTTCGATCCTATATCTCTCAAACACACACACTCTCTCTCTCTGTCTGTCGAACTGCTTTGCTTAGCTGGAGCTTTTGGCAGGCAAGTCAACAGGGTTGTAATGCAGGAACAAATGAATACGTATGTATGTGGGTATGGGTGTATGTGTGTTACTCTTACCGCGTCAATGTTAACGTCAATTCGATTTCGATTGCCAGCAGCCCTGCTGTTGCTGTTGTGTTGTTTGTGTTTGAGTTTGAGTTCTCTGCTCTTCAATTAAAAAAGGCACTTTTAATTATTGCTTCATTTACCACATTTCACACGCGCGATTGTAGTTGTGTGCGTTCTGTATAAACATAAGCAGCTGGAGCTAATTGCTTTTGTTATTCTCGTTCTTCAAGGAACTTAATAATGCGCGCAACACAAACAACCACATAAAAAAAATAAATAACAGGAATCAACTACAAGCGACAGCAAAAGTTATTACCACGGCATAAGGCGAATAGACGTGAGTATAAATGAGTGTGAATGCGACACAATAAAAAAAATATAGTAAAATTTTAACTTGAACTGAGTTGTCGCCTTTAATTGCCGCCGCGCGGGCTTATTACAATTTACAACTATTATTTTTCCGTTTTCGTTTATCCGCTGCGCTGCTGTCGCCCGTCTCATGAGCGCATCGGCCGAAAGATAAATGCGAGCAACGGCGGCGACGCACTCACTATAAACCTCGCTCGCTCGTTCGTCCGTTCGTTCGTTCCCTCTCATGCTCTCACGCTCTCACGCATGGCGACAGCGACGAAGGTAACGCATAGCGTATGACAACACAAATTGCTGTAACGAGTGTGACGTCACATTCATTGTGACTGAGAGCACGCACTTACAAATTAATTTAATGTTAAGTGCATTTGCACTCATCACAAAACAAGCTTGATTTAATTCGTAACGTAATGCAGTATTTAATGAAAAGAGTTCCACATCATCCATCCATTCATGGAATCAAATTAAAATGTCCCATGTAAAACGAGTAACCTTCTCGTATATTAGCAATAGAAATAGTGCTGCCCACTTGCATACAATTTAAATTGGCAGCACTAACAATTACTCACGCAAAAACACAATCACAATCACAGTACAAGGACTTGGCAGAAATGTGCCGTTAGTTGTCTGTCAGCACCGTTGGTTGTCGCATGCTGTGCGTATCCTTGAGGCATTCAATGCTACTCGTTCGTCTCTTGACCATTGCTTCTTCATTTATTTTGGCCATTTTCGGCACACAAAGCATGCGACACGTAATTGCAGTTAAATTTTATTGCAGTCACGTAGCGCTGCAAAACAAAAATCACGAACAGAAACAACAAGAAAAGAAAAGACAAGCGGGGGGTAAAAGGCAAAAGAAAGATTTAACCGCTGCGGCAAAAACAAAGAACGCTAAAGCAACAGAGTGCGTTGTGTTATTTCGCGGCTCCTTTTTCTGCTCTTTCTTTCTCGTGCAGGCAGTTGTTGCTGTTGTTGCTGCTGCTGCGGTTGTTGCTGTTGTTGTTGTTACAGTACTCATACCTCAACGCCAACGGCTGTTGGCTTTGTTTGTATGTCCATTTCTTTCTTTCTTTTTTCACTCTTTTTTTATTATTGCCCTTATATAAACAATTTCATTTTGAACTTCTGTCATTCCCTGTAGTTGTTGTTGCTTTCCTCTTTTCGGTTTTGTTTTTGCTTTAGAATTCATGCACGGTGAAAGTAATGGGCAAAAGTTCGTACCATGTACAAATCGGCAATTAAAGCATTCGTACTTCTTAACTCTGACTGCTGTTGTAAGTTGTTTTTAGTATACTCTATCTTTTTCCTTATACATATGTATATGTACATATATATAAATATACATAAATATAAATATGCTTTAAATATTATAGACCATACTGTGTTGATTTTAATAACAAAAAGGTACATTTTTTGTTAAATTTCTTTTACGTAGGTAATGAAAAAAGAATGTACATATATCTTCAATACCTCTTTTTTACGATTTTCTTTAATTATATATTATTATTATTTAAAATCCTCATTATTATTACTTGATTCTAAGTTTTAAATATATATATATATATATATATATTATATATATATATATATATATATATATATATATATATATATATATATATATATATATATATATATATATATATATATATATTTATTTTTATTTCTTATAATATTATTACTTTTTAAATGTACAATATTATTTTTTACTTTATTTTATTATTTTGTAGTTAATTGAAACATATTTAAGTAGTCAATTTTTGCAAAACCAATAATTTGCAAAAACATTAAATTTTTAATTAACAATTCAAAATGTTATTATTATTTTTATTTATTTATTTATTATTACAATTCTTGCATATACTATTTCAAATTTCCAACGCAATATTTTACAGGGTATTTAGTAGTGGCCTTCCTGCCAGCAGTGTGCTCTCAAATATTTTTGTTGTTTTGGGTATTTCGTTAGCTGCAGCAGCTACAGCAGAGATTAATCACCAGTTGGTTAAATAGTCTTTGAGTCATTCGTTTCCCTAGTTGCCCTGTTTTTATTTACTTTTTTCTTTCTTTTCTTCTCTTTACATTTTTGCGCGTCGCGCATTTGGCCAAGACAGTAAGAACGCATGCACTTTGTACCTGCCTACTCGTCTCTATCCCGCTCCCCCTCTCATTCTATCTGTCGCAGCCAGAGACACACACACGCATACACACACTTTCCATCGAAATCTTAAATTATTTATGCACATGGCTTACGGCCACGCCCCCTTGGCAGCCCACACGCAGTTAAAGACAATTGCTGCAGCAGCGACGGCAGCAGCGCTGCCAGCGCCGCTGTCAAAGTTACTCATATGAAAAATATCTAATAAGAAAACCAATAAACTGCATGAAGAGCAAACTCAGCTGACGGCTGCGATGCCGACTGCGACGCAGGCACCGAAACGCAGCGCAACGGGTTATATGTATGTGTGGGGGCGAATGCGAAGTGGAAGTAAAAGAGAAATACATACAAATGCATACGTACATACGTATGTGTGCGTGTAAACTTACATTTGTTGTTGCTTCCAGGCAATTTAGCGTACTTTGTTGTCGTGGGTGCTGCTGAAGATGTTGTTGTTGTTGTGTATGTTGTTGTATCAGTTGCTGCTGCTGCGCGGCAAGAGCACCACAATCCATATTACGACGTCGACGTCCCAAGCAGGAGGCAGGAGCAGCAATTGGTGTATAACAAATCCAATAACAAAGGAACTGCAGCTATGGCTAAAGTGGACGTGATCCGATTTAACGGCGTTGTCCGCTCTCTTCTTTTACTCTTTACAAGTCTTAAAGTCTCTCTCTCTCTCTATCTATCTCTCTGTTTCCCTTTATATGTTTATATTTATGTATATCGCGCGCGCGCCCGCTTTTGATCAGTTTGGCATAAATTTGCGACTGCGTTTTGAATTACAATGCGATGTCGAATTGGAATTGGAATAGGAAACCCGTTGCACTTATTTCAATTTCTGTTAAATTTGCATTTCTCTTGTGTTCCTCGCATTTGTCGTGTTTCGTGATTCGTGCTTCGTACTTTGTGCATGCCCATGCATTCTTAAACCGCTTCCTTTGCCTGTTGTTGCTGCCGCTATTGCTGCTGCTGCGTAGGCGAATGCTGTTACTCCAACAACACGATTAAACGAGCGTGTGAACACAGCGTACGAGCGAATGAACCAGCCAGCGAGCGAGCAACAACGAAAGACGAACGACGACTGCCGAACCAGCACGAAGTTAGTACGCTGGAGCTGGGCTGCTGCTGCTGCTGCTGCTACACCCACACACATGCATGCAAATGTCTCTTTGTATGTATATTTATGTACGTTTGTGTGTGTTTGTATTACTGCTCGTCTGTTTGTGTTTGTACGTGAGCGCAAGTGTATGTGTGTACTCCACTACAACTGCAACTGAAGTGCCGTTCCGTTTGTTGCTGGTCGCTTTTACTTCATTTTCCTGTCGTTTTGTTATTCCTCGCCTCCAACTGTTTCCTTTATGCGCTGCTGCTGCTGCTGCTGATTTTTTCTTGTTGCGTTTTTGGGTGTAGTCAGTCAGTCAGCCTTTTTGTTGTTGATGTTGCTGTTGTTGTGGTTGTTGCTATTGCCGCTGCTTCGGCTGCTGCTGCTGCGCTGATTGCAATTGATATTCATCTTAAAAACTAACATTTTGACTTGATTTTATATATTTGTACACAAATTACACTTAATATATTTGATGAATATGCATGTGTGCATCATTTATGTTAGAACCGAAAAAAATAAACATATAGTACTATTGAACTACGTAAAAAACACCCGTGCGTAATTTCGACGAACTTCTGTTTGTCGTGCGTTTTTCTGTTAACTGGGGATGTTGATATCGCAGCGATATCTATCGATATGGTAGACACGAACTTGTGATAATTTTCATATCACAAAGGTATCGTTTATGCTATCACAATAGATATCGTAAGATAACCGTTTTTGCATACAGCAATTCAGATTCTTTCTTTAAATAATTGTTTGTGGGCTGCAAAGAATAAGCACTCGCAAAAGCTACGAGCTCACTGATTCAAGTCAAGTTGGAATTGGTCTAATAAGACAAAACTATGCATCGCATACCAAGAATATCGATAAAGCTGGCTTATCGTTAAAACACTACGTAAGCTTCGCCATAAAACGTTATTAATTTATCAAAAGTAGTAGTAGTAAATTTTAAAATATGCTAAGAGTTGTTTGTGTAAATATAAATTATATTTACAAAAGAGATATGTAGATATAAATAAAGCCAGTTACTAATCATTTTCTTCTTTAAAAATTATGAGGTAAGAAATTAAATCCAGTTTTTTTTATTATGAATATTTTATAGCAAAGTTAAGGTTCTTTTTTTTTTTTTGTAAAAATATTGTTATATTATATTATAAAAATATATTATAATGAACGAGTTACGCTTGAAGTATTCAAATTTGTAGCAATAATAGCGATAGAGATAAGAACGATAAAAATAAAACCGTTCGTAATCGTTGCAGCCCTAGTTTTCTTCTACTTGCCAGCACTGCTTGGCGACCAAATTAAAGCAGCATAAATGGCGCAGAACAGTGCTGCCAATCAAGCAATCGTTTTTACGCGGACTTTGGCCAACACGTTAGAGTTTGAATTATGAAAATGAATTTATTAATAACGATGTTTTATATTTTTTGTCACGTTTTTAATAATCATACCGTTTATATTTACTTATTTACATTTATGATTTCAATTTATCAACTGTCCTTGATTTTTTTTTTTTTTCATTTTTATTTTCTTTGTTACTTAATTCTAAGACTTCGGTTTCCAGTTTTTTTTTTGTCACTTTTGTTTCTTTTTCATCTTTTTTTTTTTGTATAAAACATATTTTTTAATTGTAGTTGTTGCTTAACTATACATATATATATATATATAGTAAGTTGATTTTGTTTGGGCTGATGTTGTTGGAGTTTCCTGAATTTTCAGAGACGGAAACGGAAGTTTACGAATCGAATCTTAACTGATTTAACAACATAAACTAATGTACTTTTTTCATAAGTTCTTTTTTTCTTTCTTGCCTAGATAACCGTTATGCAGCGCCAACAAAATATAGTCGCACTTAAAAAATTGTCTAAACAAATGAATCCATTTAACATATATATTATATGTATGTATATATATATAGTTTTTTTTGCGCTATTTCTTTTTCTTCTTATCGTCTCCTTTAACATGTTCATTTCACAACATAATTATTACATAATTATCGTTTAGTTTTCTGCTTTTATAAATACGTATGTTAAATATTTATTTATGTTTATAAAAGCGCATCATACATAGAATAGAAAAAAATAATAATAAAAAAAAAATAAAAAAATAAATTGAAAACAGTGCAAATTTACAAA